>JANJGN010000037.1:13706186-14306186 GCA_026770705.1 Isurus oxyrinchus
ACAGACAGGTAGCGAGAGAGTGAGAGAGACAGACAGGAAGAGAGAGAGAGAGAGCGAGACAGACAGACAGGCAGAGAGAGAGCGAGAACGAGAGAGACAGACAGGTAGAGAGAGAGTGAGAGAGACAGACAGGAAGAGAGAGAGAGAGCGAGACAGACAGACAGACAGAGAGAGAGCGAGAACGAGAGAGACAGTCAGGCAGAAAGAAAGCGAGAACGAGAGAGACAGACAGGAAGAGAGAGAGCGAGACAGACAGACAGGCAGAGAGAGAGCGAGAGAGCGAGACAGACAGACAGGCAGAGAGAGAGCGAGAGAGCGAGACAGACAGACAGGCAGAGAGAGAGCGAGAGAGCGAGACAGACAGACAGGCAGAGAGAGAGACAGACAGACAGGCAGAGAGAAAGCGCGAGCGAGAGACAGACAGGCAGGCAGAGAGCGAGAGACAGACAGGCAGGCAGAGAGCGAGAGACAGACAGGCAGGCAGAGAGCGAGAGACAGACAGGCAGGCAGAGAGCGAGAGACAGACAGGCAGGCAGAGAGCGAGAGACAGACAGGCAGGCAGAGAGCGAGAGACAGACAGGCAGGCAGAGAGCGAGAGACAGACAGGCAGGCAGAGAGCGAGAGACAGACAGGCAGGCAGAGAGCGAGAGACAGACAGGCAGGCAGAGAGCGAGAGACAGACAGGCAGGCAGAGAGCGAGAGACAGACAGGCAGGCAGAGAGCGAGAGACAGACAGGCAGGCAGAGAGCGAGAGACAGACAGGCAGGCAGAGAGCGAGAGACAGACAGGCAGGCAGAGAGCGAGAGACAGACAGGCAGGCAGAGAGCGAGAGACAGACAGGCAGGCAGAGAGCGAGAGACAGACAGGCAGGCAGAGAGCGAGAGACAGACAGGCAGGCAGAGAGCGAGAGACAGACAGGCAGGCAGAGAGCGAGACACAGACAGGCAGGCAGAGAGCGAGAGACAGACAGGCAGGCAGAGAGCGAGAGACAGACAGGCAGGCAGAGAGCGAGAGACAGACAGGCAGGCAGAGAGCGAGAGACAGACAGGCAGGCAGAGAGCGAGAGACAGACAGGCAGGCAGAGAGCGAGAGACAGACAGGCAGGCAGAGAGCGAGAGACAGACAGGCAGGCAGAGAGCGAGAGACAGACAGGCAGGCAGAGAGCGAGACACAGACAGGCAGGCAGAGAGCGAGAGACAGACAGGCAGGCAGAGAGCGAGAGACAGACAGGCAGGCAGAGAGCGAGAGACAGACAGGCAGGCAGAGAGCGAGAGACAGACAGGCAGGCAGAGAGCGAGAGACAGACAGGCAGGCAGAGAGCGAGAGACAGACAGGCAGGCAGAGAGCGAGAGACAGACAGGCAGGCAGAGAGCGAGAGACAGACAGGCAGGCAGAGAGCGAGAGACAGACAGGCAGGCAGAGAGCGAGAGACAGACAGGCAGGCAGAGAGCGAGAGACAGACAGGCAGGCAGAGAGCGAGAGACAGACAGGCAGGCAGAGAGCGAGAGACAGACAAGCAGAGAGAGAGAGACAGACAGGCAGAGAGAGCGAGAGAGAGAGAGACAGACAGGCAGAGAGACAGACAGGTAGAGAGAGAGAGAGACAGACAGGCAGAGAGAGTGAGAGAGAGAGAGAGAGAGACAGATAGGCAGAGAGAGAGAGAGAGACAGACAGGCAGAGAGAGAGATACAGACAAGCAGAGAGAGAGAGATACAGACAAGCAGAGAGAGAGAGATACAGACAGGCAGAGAGAGAGAGATACAGACAGGCAGACAGCGAAAGAGAGAGACAGACAGGCAGACAGCGAAAGAGAGAGACAGACAGGCAGACAGCGAAAGAGAGAGACAGACAGGCAGACAGCGAAAGAGAGAGACAGACAGGCAGACAGCGAAAGAGAGAGACAGACAGGCAGACAGCGAAAGAGAGAGACAGACAGGCAGACAGCGAAAGAGAGAGACAGACAGGCAGACAGCGAAAGAGAGAGACAGACAGGCAGACAGCGAAAGAGAGAGACAGACAGGCAGACAGCGAAAGAGAGAGACAGACAGGCAGACAGCGAAAGAGAGAGACAGACAGGCAGACAGCGAAAGAGAGAGACAGACAGGCAGACAGCGAAAAAGAGAGACAGACAGGCAGACAGCGAAAGAGAGAGACAGACAGGCAGACAGCGAAAGAGAGAGACAGACAGGCAGACAGCGAAAGAGAGAGACAGACAGGCAGACAGCGAAAGAGAGAGACAGACAGGCAGACAGCGAAAGAGAGAGACAGACAGGCAGACAGCGAAAGAGAGAGACAGACAGGCAGACAGCGAAAGAGAGAGACAGACAGGCAGACAGCGAAAGAGAGAGACAGACAGGCAGACAGCGAAAGAGAGAGACAGACAGGCAGACAGCGAAAGAGAGAGACAGACAGGCAGACAGCGAAAGAGAGAGACAGACAGGCAGACAGCGAAAGAGAGAGACAGACAGGCAGACAGCGAAAGAGAGAGACAGACAGGCAGACAGCGAAAGAGAGAGACAGACAGGCAGACAGCGAAAGAGAGAGACAGACAGGCAGACAGCGAAAGAGAGAGACAGACAGGCAGACAGCGAAAGAGAGAGACAGACAGGCAGACAGCGAAAGAGAGAGACAGACAGGCAGACAGCGAAAGAGAGAGACAGACAGGCAGACAGCGAAAGAGAGAGACAGACAGGCAGACAGCGAAAGAGAGAGACAGACAGGCAGACAGCGAAAGAGAGAGACAGACAGGCAGACAGCGAAAGAGAGAGACAGACAGGCAGACAGCGAAAGAGAGAGACAGACAGGCAGACAGTGAAAGAGAGACAGACAGGCCGAGAGAGAGAGAGAGAGAATCAGACAGACAGGCAGAGAGTGAAAGAGATAGACAGACAGGCAGAGAATGAGAGAGAGGCAGAGAGAATTGGAGGAGCGCAGAGATCTCAGGGGTTTGTAAGGGCTGGAGAAGGTTACAGAGATAGGGAGGGTTGTAGGGGCTGGAGGAGGTTACAGAGATAGGGACGGTTGTAGGGGCTGGAGGAGGTTACAGAGATAGGGAGGGGTGTAGGGGTTGGAGGAGGTTACAGAGATAGGGAGGGGTGTAGGGGCTGGAGGAGGTTACAGAGATAGGGAGGGTTGTAGGGGCTGGAGGAGGTTACAGAGATAGGGACGGTTGTAGGGGCTGGAGAAGGTTACAGAGATAGGGAGGGGTGTAGGGGCTGGAGGAGGTTACAGACATAGGGAGGGGTGTAAACGCTGGAGGAGGTTACAGAGATAGGGAGGGGTGTAGGGGCTGGAGGAGGTTACAGATATAGGGAGGGTTGTAGGGGCTGGAGGAGGTTACAGAGATAGGGAGGGGTGTAGGGGCTGGAGGAGGTTACAGAGATAGGGAGGGGTGTAGGGGCTGGAGGAGGTTACAGAGATAGGGAGGGGTGTAGGGGCTGGAGGAGGTTACAGAGATAGGGAGGGTTGTAGGGGCTGGAGGAGGTTACAGAGATAGGGAGGGGTGTAGGGGCTGGAGGAGGTTACAGAGATAGGGAGGGTTGTAGGGGCTGGAGGAGGTTACAGAGATAGGGAGGGGTGTAGGGGCTGGAGGAGGTTACAGAGATGGGGAGGGTTGTAGGGGCTGGAGGAGGTTACAGAGATAGGGAGGGGTGTAGTGGCTGGAGGAGGTTACAGAGATAGGGAGGGGTGTAGGGGCTGGAGGAGGTTACAGAGATGGGGAGGGTTGTAGGGGCTGGAGGAGGTTACAGAGATAGGGAGGGGTGTAGGGGCTGGAGGAGGTTACAGAGATGGGGAGGGTTGTAGGGGCTGGAGGAGGTTACAGAGATGGGGAGGGGGAAACACAGGCCATGGAAGGATGTCAGACTTGTGTACAACGTAGCTCAGTGAGCACCGGGGGTGATGGGTGATCGGATGTGGTACGAGCTGGGACGTGGAGCAGCAAGGTTTCCCATGAGTTGGCAATTGGAAGAGTGGATTGAAAAGCCAAGTCACTTTTGAAAAATTCTTCATGTGAATGTGGGCCTGAGTGCAGAGGGCAGCAGGTCTGGCCCAGTCCTGGTTACTCAGAAGGTGGTTCTGTATCTTTTGAGGCTCTATTAGCTGATTTGTTAGAACTGAGTGGTTTGCTGGGCCATTTCAGAGGGCAGTTAAGAGTCAACCACATTGCTGTGGGTCTGGAGTCACATGTAGGCCAGACTGGGTCAGGACAGCAGACTTCCTTCCCTAGAGGAAACCAGTGAACCAGATGGGTTTTTATTACAACAACATGGTTTCATGGTCATTATTACTGAGGAGAGCATTTTAATTTCAGGTTTATGAAACTGAATGCAAATCCCCAAACTGCCCATTGCTGGGATTATTAACACAGTAAGGGAAACAATTACACTTGCCAATTCCTTCCTCTAGACTGGGAAGCCAGCGAAGGTCCCGTCTGTTCTATCAGGAGGGGAAATGGAACGCAGCAGGGGGAAGGCCAGGCACTTGACCACTGACAGCCATTTGGCAAGAGAGAAGCCAAAGGCACAACGAACCTCAGCTTGTCCGCATTTTTATTTGGGTGGGGGACAGGGTTCTGGGGTGGGGGTGCAGGGAATGTTCTGCCCATAATCTAGGTCAGCACCCCCACTGTCAGGGCTGGGGAGCGTAGCGCATCAGAGCTGAGGGAGCGCCGCACTGTCAGTCATAGGCCCTTCACAGAATGAGGCTGGGGGAATAATACTGGGGAGCCAGGAAATGGCAGAGGAGTTGAATAAATACTTTGCTTCAGTCTTCACAGTAGAAGACACCAACAGCATTCGATAAATACGAAATAATCGAGGGGCAAAAGAGGGGGAGAAATAAACACAGCTATCACTAGAGAAAAAGTACTAGGGAAACTCATGGGGCTAAAGGCCAATAAGTCCCCTGGACCCTGGACGGGTTGCATCCTAGGATATTAAAGGATGTAGCTACAGAGATGGTGGGTGCACTGGTAGTAATCTTCCAAGAATCCTTAGATTCTGGAAAAGTCCCAGAGGATTGGAAAACTGCCAATGTAACACCCTTAATCAAAAAGGGAGGGTGACAATAAACAGGTAACTATAGGCCTGTTAGCTTAACATCTGTCATTGGGAAAATGTTAGTGTCTATTATAAAGGATGTTATAGCAGAGCATTTAGAATTACATAATCTAATCAAGCAGAGTCAGCAAGGCTTCATGAAGGGGAAATCACGCCTGACAAATTAATTAGAATTCTTTGAGGAGGTAACATGCAGGATAGATAAAGGGGAGCCAGTAGATGTAATGCATTTGGATTTCCAAAAGGCGTTTGATAAGGTTCCACACATAAGGCTACTTAATAAGATAAGAGCCCGTGGTGTTGGGGGTAGTATGTTAGCACGGAGAGAGGATTGACTAACTGATAGAAGACAGAGAGTTGGGTAAGGGGGGCATTTTCGGGATGGCAACCTGTAACTAGTGGAGTGCTACAGGGATCAGTGCTGGGACCACAATTATTTACAATATATATTAATAACTTGGATGAGGTAAGTGAATGTACTATCGCCAAGTTTGCAGATAAAAAAATAGGTGGGAAGGCAAGTGGTGAGGGTGACACAAAGAGTCTACAGAGGGATAGAGACAGGTTAAGTGAGTGGGCAAAAACTTGGCAGATGGAATATAATGTGGGAAAATGTGAGGTTCTGCACTTTGGCAGGAAGAATAGAGGAGCTGAATATTATTTAAATGGAGAAAGACTGCAGAAAGCTGCAGCACAGAGGGATTTGGGGGTCCTCATGCATGAATTACAAAAAGCTAACGTACAATCTCAGCAGGTAATAGGGAAGGCAAATGGAACGTTGGCCTTTATTTCAAAGGGAATGGAGTATAAAAATAGGGAAGTCTTGCTAAAACTATACAAGGCACTAGTTAGACCACACCTAGAATATTGTGAACAGTTCTGGGTCCCCTTATCTAAGGAAAGATGTACTGACATTGGAGGCAGTCCAGAGAAGGTTCACTAGGTTGATCCCGGGTATGGAGGGATTTTCTTATGAGGAGAGGTTAAGTAGGTTGGGTCTGTACTCACTGGAAATTAGAAGAATGAGAGGCGACCTTATTGAAACATAAGATTCTTAGGGTGCTTGACAGGGTAGATGATGAGAGGTCCTTTCCCCTTGTGGGAGAGTCTAGGACCAGAGGGCATAATCTCAGAGTAAGGGGGTCACCTATTTAAAACAGAGATGAGGAGGGATTTCTTCTCTCAGAGGGTAGTGAATCTGTGGAATTCTTTACAGCAGAGGGCTGTAGAGGCTGGGTTATTGAGTATATACTAAGCTGAGACAGATTTTTAATCAGTAAGGGAATCAAGGGTTATGGTGAAAAGGCAGGAAAGTGGAGTTGAGGATTATCAGATCAGCAATGGTCTCATTGAATGGCAGAGCAGACTCGATGGGCCAAATCGCCTACTTCTGCTCCTACGCCTTAAGGACTTATGAGGCGCCGCACTGTCGCAGGGTCAGCGCTGGGGCAGCGCCGCACTGTCGCAGGGTCAGCGCTGGGGCAGCGCCGCACTGTCGCAGGGTCAGCGCTGGGGCAGCGCCGCACTGTCGCAGGGTCAGCGCTGGGGCAGCGCCGCACTGTCGCAGGGTCAGCGCTGGGGCAGCGCCGCACTGTCGCAGGGTCAGCGCTGGGGCAGCGCCGCACTGTCGCAGGGTCAGCGCTGGGGCAGCGCCGCACTGTCGCAGGGTCAGCGCTGGGGCAGCGCCGCACTGTCGCAGGGTCAGCGCTGGGGCAGCGCCGCACTGTCGCAGGGTCAGCGCTGGGGCAGCGCCGCACTGTCGCAGGGTCAGCGCTGGGGCAGCGCCGCACTGTCGCAGGGTCAGCGCTGGGGCAGCGCCGCACTGTCGCAGGGTCAGCGCTGGGGCAGCGCCGCACTGTCGCAGGGTCAGCGCTGGGGCAGCGCCGCACTGTCGCAGGGTCAGCGCTGGGGCAGCGCCGCACTGTCGCAGGGTCAGCGCTGGGGCAGCGCCGCACTGTCGCAGGGTCAGCGCTGGGGCAGCGCCGCACTGTCGCAGGGTCAGCGCTGGGGCAGCGCCGCACTGTCGCTGGGGCAGCGCTGGGGCAGCGCCGCACTGTCGCTGGGGCAGCGCCGCACTGTCGCAGGGTCAGCGCTGGGGCAGCGCCGCACTGTCGCAGGGTCAGCGCTGGGGCAGCGCCGCACTGTCGCAGGGTCAGCGCTGGGGCAGCGCCGCACTGTCGCAGGGTCAGCGCTGGGGCAGCGCCGCACTGTCGCAGGGTCAGCGCTGGGGCAGCGCCGCACTGTCGCAGGGTCAGCGCTGGGGCAGCGCCGCACTGTCGCAGGGTCAGCGCTGGGGCAGCGCCGCACTGTCGCAGGGTCAGCGCTGGGGCAGCGCCGCACTGTCGCAGGGTCAGCGCTGGGGCAGCGCCGCACTGTCGCAGGGTCAGCGCTGGGGCAGCGCCGCACTGTCGCAGGGTCAGCGCTGGGGCAGCGCCGCACTGTCGCAGGGTCAGCGCTGGGGCAGCGCCGCACTGTCGCAGGGTCAGCGCTGGGGCAGCGCCGCACTGTCGCAGGGTCAGCGCTGGGGCAGCGCCGCACTGTCGCAGGGTCAGCGCTGGGGCAGCGCCGCACTGTCGCAGGGTCAGCGCTGGGGCAGCGCCGCACTGTCGCAGGGTCAGCGCTGGGGCAGCGCCGCACTGTCGCAGGGTCAGCGCTGGGGCAGCGCCGCACTGTCGCAGGGTCAGCGCTGGGGCAGCGCCGCACTGTCGCAGGGTCAGCGCTGGGGCAGCGCCGCACTGTCGCAGGGTCAGCGCTGGGGCAGCGCCGCACTGTCGCAGGGTCAGCGCTGGGGCAGCGCCGCACTGTCGCAGGGTCAGCGCTGGGGCAGCGCCGCACTGTCGCAGGGTCAGCGCTGGGGCAGCGCCGCACTGTCGCAGGGTCAGCGCTGGGGCAGCGCCGCACTGTCGCAGGGTCAGCGCTGGGGCAGCGCCGCACTGTCGCAGGGTCAGCGCTGGGGCAGCGCCGCACTGTCGCAGGGTCAGCGCTGGGGCAGCGCCGCACTGTCGCAGGGTCAGCGCTGGGGCAGCGCCGCACTGTCGCAGGGTCAGCGCTGGGGCAGCGCCGCACTGTCGCAGGGTCAGCGCTGGGGCAGCGCCGCACTGTCGCAGGGTCAGCGCTGGGGCAGCGCCGCACTGTCGCAGGGTCAGCGCTGGGGGGAGCGCCGCACTGTCGCAGGGTCAGCGCTGGGGCAGCGCCGCACTGTCGCAGGGTCAGCGCTGGGGGGAGCGCCGCACTGTCGCAGGGTCAGCGCTGGGGGAGCGCCGCACTGTCGCAGGGTCAGCGCTGGGGGAGCGCCGCACTGTCGCAGGGTCAGCGCTGGGGGAGCGCCGCACTGTCGCAGGGTCAGCGCTGGGGGAGCGCCGCACTGTCGCAGGGTCAGCGCTGGGGGAGCGCCGCACTGTCGCAGGGTCAGCGCTGGGGGAGCGCCGCACTGTCGCAGGGTCAGCGCTGGGGGAGCGCCGCACTGTCGCAGGGTCAGCGCTGGGGGAGCGCCGCACTGTCGCAGGGTCAGCGCTGGGGGAGCGCCGCACTGTCGCAGGGTCAGCGCTGGGGGAGCGCCGCACTGTCGCAGGGTCAGCGCTGGGGGAGCGCCGCACTGTCGCAGGGTCAGCGCTGGGGGAGCGCCGCACTGTCGCAGGGTCAGCGCTGGGGGAGCGCCGCACTGTCGCAGGGTCAGCGCTGGGGGAGCGCCGCACTGTCGCAGGGTCAGCGCTGGGGGAGCGCCGCACTGTCGCAGGGTCAGCGCTGGGGGAGCGCCGCACTGTCAGCGCTGGGGGAGCGCCGCACTGTCAGAGGTGCCGTCTTTAACCAGGGCCCTCTCGGGTGGGTGTAAAAGATCCCACAGCCATTATTGGAAGAAGAGCAGGGGGGAGTTCTCCCCGGTGTCCTGGGGCCAATATTTATCCGTCAACCAACATCACTAAAAACAGATGATCTGGGTCAGTATCACATTGCTGTTTGTGGGATCTTCCTCTGCACAAATTAGCTGCTGTTTCTTATAATAGTCGATCAATAGCTCTGGACCTTTTAATTCACAGAAATGTTACAGCACAGGAGGAGGCCATTCGGCCCATTGTGTCTGCACCAGCTCTTCAAATGAGCAACTCACCCAGTTCCATTCTCCTTCCTTCTCCCCGTAATTCTCTCTCTTTTCAAGTAACAGTCTAATTCCCTTTTCAATGCTTCAATGAACCTGCCTCCACCGCACTCTCAGGCGGAGAATTCCAGACCCTAACCACTCAGTGCATGGAAATGTTTTTCCTCATATTACTCTTGCTTCTTTTACTATTCATTTTAAATCTGTGCCCTCTGATTCTCCATCCTTTCGCACTGGGAACAGTTTCTCCCTGTCTGCTCTGTCCAGAGCCGTCAGGATTTAAGAATCCTCTATCAAATCTCCTCTCAACCTTCTCTTCACTAAGAGAAACAGTCCCAATTTCTCTAACATAGCAAAAGCAAAATCCTGCGGATGCTGGAAATCTGAAAACGGAAAATGCTGGAAAAACTCAGCAGGTCTGACAGCCTCTGTGGTGAGAAAAACAGAGAGAGTTAACGTTTCGAGTCCGTACGAGTCTTCATCAGAGCTACAGAGAAGTCACAGGGACTCGAAACGTTAACTGTTTCTCTCTCCACAGACGCTGCCAGACTTGCCAAGTTTTCCCAGTTTTTATTTCTAACTTCCCCAATCTTTCTTCACAACCGAAGTTTCCCATCCCTGAAGCCATTCTCCTGAATCTTTTCCGCACTCTCTCTAACGGCCTCACAATTTTATAAAACGCGCTGCCCGGTACAGGACACAATACTCCAGCTGAGGCTGAACTAGTGACTTATACATGTTTAACATAACCTCCCTGCTCTTGTACTCCACGCCCCTATTAATAAAGCCCAAAACACTGTACACTTTATTAAAGATGCTCATGCACATATTCACCCAGGTCCCTCTGCCCACCCTTTATAGAGTTGTACCCCTATTTTATATTGTCTCTCCACCAACGCTGCACTGAACTTCATCTGCCACCTGTCTGCCCACTCCACCGACTTTGTAATTCATACATGCATATCCTTATTTCTTACAAGGCGACACTGAAGGAGCAAACGGCTAAATGTAGACATTATAAAGCCTCTTGTGACCAGACTCAGAGCTGCGGGACTTTTCCCCAGGAATTGACTCCTACATTCAGGAAAGGAGCCGACAGGCCTGGGGAGAGAAGGGGGCAATGACACTCAGACAAGGACAGGCGCACATTTTTAGTGAAATAGATGGGAACTGCTGCATAATAACAAACTTAAGGAAAAGAGGGCGGGGGGCAGAGAGAGAGAGAGAGAGAGAGAGAACAACCCAACTTTCACTTCACAACTTCTGGCGCCACCGGTTGGGGGGGGAAGATTTGAAAAGCAGCAGCTCCCGCGCTGAAAGTGCAATAGTTTGCGGGGAGCCCGGGGCTGCATTGAAAACAATGCACGGGGGGATTTTTGCATTTGGGCTGAAATGTTTGCAATATTCGGACTCCCTCCTTTCCTTTCCCTCCCTCAGTTTTACCTGAAGGAGAAGTTCTTCCAGCCTGGCGCCGCTCATCTCGGCTGGAGTCGGATTTTCCCCCTCAGTCGCTTTTCCTGAAGCTCTGGCCTCTCTTTGTCCAGTTACAATGGATTAATCTTTAATATTCCGCCTGCCTCACTCTCTCTGCGGGGATGTGAAGATCGACCCTGTTTTTTTTTTGTCACATATATAAAATGTATCCACTTGGGGGATACCGCGAGGGGGGCGGGGCCCAGGCGGGGGAGGGGGCGGGGCCCAGGCGGGGGAAGAGGGCGAGGCCCGCCCTCAACCCGCCGAATTCAAATGCCGCCAATCAGCGGCCGCGCCGCCGCGCTCGCGCCCCTGATGGACAGGCGGCCAGAAGACCGCAGGCGCACTCGGTGCCGGGGCCCCACGTGGGGCGGGGCGGGACGGTAGGTAGGGGGGGTGGAGGAAAGGGGCGGAGCCAAAGGGAAACGAAACGGCAACAATCGGCAACACTGGATTCTGTCTGTCTGGCTCGCTCGACTTCTCTCTTAAAGGGGCACTCTCCCTCGAGCTCTCTCCCTCTCTTAAAGGGGCAATGTCACCATGCTGCCACCTCCCTCCATAAACCGGCCTGCCTTTGACTGCCTCTGGCCCTGTCTCACTAGCATTTATAGCAACGGGGGGAATTAACTATTATTGCATCATTGCCCTAGCAACCAGCCCTCTCACTTTACTTGACCCCCCCAACAGCTATCTTAGGGGGGAGGGCTCTCTTATTGGACAATAATGCATCAAAATTAAAAAAAGTTATGTGATGGTATTAATAAGTTCTGTTGAAGGGTCATGAGGACTCGAAACGTCAACTCTTTTCTTCTCCGCCGATGCTGCCAGACCTGCTGAATTTTTCCAGGTAATTCTGTTTTAATTATATATTTGTTTGGTGGGGTTGTTATCCGGGGTGGGATGATGATTGGGACTAAGTCGGATGAGTCCTTCGAAAGGCTGGCACAGGCTTGATGGGCCGAGTGGCCTCCTCCTGTTCTGTGCCATTCCACAATTCTGTACTGCAGACCATTCCTAGTCCTGAGGTACTAGGAATTGCCCACAGTCTTGCCACCACACCATGTAGGATGAAGAATTTCCACTGATTATTCAACCACTTGGGCGTCACCTGCTAGCTCCCCATCCTGTCCTCATCTCAGCACTTTTAAGTGGTCAAAGGCTATGACCTTCCAGTTAATTATTACACAAACTTGAACTCATTCTGAAACATAACGGCCTGATTCCTAACGAGAACCAATCACCCCCTCCGTGCTCCTCCGATTCTGGTCTCTCGTGCATCCCCTGATTCCACCATTGGCGGCCGTGCCTTCAGCTGCCTGGGGCTCTGAGTTCTGGAATTCCCTCCCTGCAGCTCTCTTCCTCTTTCTATCTCTCTCCTCCTTAAAGAGACTTCATAAAATCTTACCTCTTTGACCCATCATTTGGTCACCTGATCTAATATCTCCCTGTGTGGCTCAATGTCAGATTTCTGTCTAATAACACTCTGTGAAATGCCCTTGGGAGGTTTTGCTACCTTACAGGTGCTATGGAAATGCAAGTTGTTGTTTATGAGTTCTGACCTGAAAATTAGTACAACGTACTTCCTTTAAACTTAGAACCATAGAAAGGTTACGGTGCAGAAAGAGGCTATTCAGCCCATCACACCTGCGCCAGCCAAAAAAAAAAGAAACTAGCCGCTCATTTTAACCCCACTTCCCAGCTCCTGGTCCGTGGCCTTGCAGGTTCCAGCACTTCAGGTGCAGATCCAGGTACCTTTTAAATATTGAGCGTTTCAGCCTCAATCACCGATTTAGGCTGTGAATTCCAGACCCCCACTACCCTCTGGGTGAAAAAGTTCTTCCTCATGTCCCCTCTAATCCTTCTACCAATCACCCTCTTTCTGCACCGTAATGTTTCTATGGTTCACTCACCATTCTCCACCAATTTTTGCCACTCACCTCGCCTCCTCCTTCTGAAGGTGCTGATTCTCAAATTCTCAATCAACACTCCTAACCTTGTCGGCTGTTGTCTCCCCTTTTTCTCAAACAACAGCACTGAAAAACAGGTGATGTGGCCCTTTATCACATTACTGTTTGTGCTGTTGGGTGTTGTTTGGGATCTTGCTGTTTGCCTATATTCCAACAGCAACTACAATGCCATTGACTGCAGGAAGGTACCAGACATGAAAGCCACTCTGATAATTGTCTTTCTTTCTATATTTCTGCCCCCTAACTTCTGCTAGTTTTTACTCTTCCTTAACAAATTCCCTCATATCCTATCAAGTTCTCTGTTTCTGCTATCGCAATTCCACCACCACCCCCCAAGCTTTTATCGCCACCCCCCCCCCCCCCCCACATAATTTTCTTTTCTGGCTTCAACATAAAAAACCCTCAAACGTACGTGTCTTAAAAAGGAAGTACAGATTCATGGAACCGTTACAGCACAGAATGAGGCCATTCAGCCCATCCTGTCAATGTTGGCTCTCTGCCACTCACCTAGTCCCACTACCCGACCTTTTCCCCACAGCCCCTCCCAAATTTCTCCTCTCCCGATAACGATCCAATTCCCTTTTGAAAGCCACGGTTGATCCTGCCTCCCCCACCCTCTCAGGCTGCGCGTTCCAGATCCCAACCACTCGCTGCGTGAAAAAGTTTCTCCTCATGTTGCCATTCCTCTTTTGTCAGTTACCTTAAATCTGTGCCCCCTGGTTCTCAATCCTTCCACCAATGGGAACAGTTTCTCCCTATCTACTCTGTCCAGACCCCAGAGCTGTATAAAGCATTAGTTAGGCCACAGCTGGAGCACTGTGTGCAGTTCTGGCCACCACATTACAGGAAGGATGCGATTGCCCTGGAGAGGGTGCAGAGTAGATTCACCAGGATGCTGCCTGGGCTGGAGCGTTTCAGCCATGAAGAGAGACTGGATAGTCTGGGGTTGTTTTCCTTAGAGCAGGGAAGACTGAGGGGGGGACCTGATTGAGGGATACGAAATTATGAGGGACATAGATAGGGGAGATAGGAAGAACCTTTCCCCCTTAACAGAGGTGTCAATAATCAGGGGGGCATAGATTTAAGGTGAGGGGCAGGAGGTTTAGAGGAGATTTGGGGAAAAATGTTTTCACCCAGTGGGTATCTAGCTAGCACTCACTGTCTGAGGGGGTGGTAGAAGGTGGGAACCCTCACAACATTTAAGAAGTATGAACACTTGAACTGCCGCAGTATACAGGGCTGTGGGCCAAGTGCTGGGAAATGGGATTAGAGTAGATAGGGGCTTGATGACCTGCATGGACATGATGGGCTGAAGGGCCTCTTTCCTTAAAAACTCTATGACCCCACCCCCCCCCCCCCCCACCCCCATGCCTTTTCTCTTCACCAAATCTCAAATTCTCCAACTGAATATCGTAATAAAAAGCCTTTATAGCAGCAAAATGCATCGCGGTAGGTTGTGGAGGGCGGAGGGATAAGAAAGCGTTCATTTGCCGAATGTTAATCTATTTATGGTGGTTTAAATGGCCGTAAAATCTGTGCTCCAGGTGAGGCTCGAACTCACAACCTCGGCATAGCCCGCTAGCTGCACTGCTGTATAAGTACCGCGCGCTAACCGATTGCGCCACTGGAGCCACAATGATGCACAATTACTGACACATAGTGAGGCACGGGCTAAGGCGAGCAATGCATTGTCTGCAAGCGGGTACCTCTGCAGCGAGTGTCAGAGACCCCCAAGCGATTCCCCCCTCTCCCTCTCCCTCTCGCTCTCCTGCTTCCATAAAGCATTAGCCCTGCCCTGGCATCAGAGATTATATCAAACACGGTCACCCCAAATCCTCTTCACTTTAAACACTCAGCCTCTCACTAAAATCCCCGATCCCCCAGCTCTGAGAGTTTATCATCCCGGGCGCTCACACACACACACGCACACACTCACACACCCCCCCATTGGCAGCAGAGTGTTTGGGATCATCCCTCAGCAGGTATAGGGGGCAAACGGGATGGTAATTCTATCACATCTCCCTGATGATCTTCCAATGTGATGTGAAAAGAACTTCAGGGCCCTGGGGAAAGGGCATGAGCTGCTTGCAGAGCTGCTTGCATGGTACTGATGGGCTGAATGGACTCCTGTGCTGTCACCATTCGATGATTCTATGATGTCCATCAGTTTTTTTGAAAGTTCCAACGTCCTTCCCGTCCCCACCCTCAGTAGAACAAAACTGCATGGCACAGACTTCACAATGTCTTAGAGATAGATGGTGACCATCCAGAGCCTGGAGCCTGTTACACAGGAACAGGAAGAGGCCATTCAGCCCCTCGCGAGCCCGTTACACAAAAACGGGAGGAGGCCATTCAGCCCCTCGCGAGCCTGTTACACAGAAACGGGAGGAGGCCATTCAGCCCCTCGCGAGTCTGTTACACAGAAACGGGAGGAGGCCATTCAGCCCCTCTCAAGCCTGTTACACAGGAACAGGAGGAGGCCAGTCAGCTGCCTCCCTTTGAGCCTGTTACACAGAAACGGGAGGAGGCCATTCAGCCCCTCTTGAGCGTGTTACACAGGAACAGGAAGTGGCCATTCAGCTCCCCTCAAGCCTGTTACACAGGAACAGGAGGAGGCCATTCAGCTCATTGAGCCTATCATATATGGCCTCAAAGACCATTCAGCCCCTCAAGTCTGTTAGACAAGGACTGAAGGAAGCCATTCATCCCCTTGAGTCTATTACATAGTAACAGGAGGAGGCCATTCCACCCATCTGGCTGCTACACAAGAACAGGAAGGAGCCATCCAGAATCTCGAGCCTGTCCTACAGGAACAGAGGGAAAAGAAAGCCCATATACAAAAGCAAGGAACGTGCCCTTGATGACAACATCTGCAGCAAGTGTCAGCACCTGCAGAAACGTGAGCTCCGGGTTGTGGAATTCGAGCGGCGGCTGGAGTCACTGTGGTGCATCCGCAAGGCTAGGAATTATGTGGATACCACGTTTAGAGAGGTGGTCACACCGCAGCTAAGAAGTAGACGGGCAGAGAGGGAATGGGTGACAGCCAGAGTATCTAAGAGAAACAGGCAGGTACTGCAGGAATCCCCAGAGGCTCTCTCGCTCTCCGATCGCTTTTCCATTCTGGATTCTGATGAGTGAGTTGGTTCCTCAGCGGGACCGTAGCAAGAGCCAAGATCGTGGCACAACACGTGGTTCAGCTGCACAGGAGGGTGGGAGGCAGAGTGGACGTGCCGTAGTGGTAGGGGATTCCATAGTTAGGGGAGCAGACAGGTGTTTCTGTGGATGTGAATGTGGCTCCAGGGATAGTACGTTGCCTCCCTGGTGCCAGGGTCAAGGATGTTGCAGAGCAGCTGCTGGATTTTCCTTTGGGGGAGGGTGAGCAGCCAGAGGTCACGGTCCACAGTGGGACCAATGGCATACGCGGGAAAACTGCCGAGATGCCAAAAGCAGATTTTAGGGAGTTAGGCTGGAAATTGAAGAGCAGTAACCTCAGGATTACTCCCAGTGCCACGTGCTAGTGAGCATAGGAACAGGAAGATTGAGCTGCTCAACGTGTGGCTGGAGAAATGGAGGAGGAGGGAGGGCTCTAGATTTCTGAGGCACTGGGACCGGTTCTGGGGCAGGTGGGACCTGTACAAGGAGGACGGGTTACACCTTAACAGGACTGGGACTAGTGTGCTCGCGGGAAGGTTTGCTAGTGCTGAAGGGAAGGGTTTAAACTAGATTGGTAGGGGAATGGGAACCTGAGGGAAAATTCAGAGTGGAGAGAGAAAAACTGGCAGTGGGAAGTAGAGAAGCATTAATTAATAACAAGGACGTATCAGAGAGTAGTATCGAGGTAAATAGGATACTTGGAGAGTTTGATGGAATTAGAGTCGGCAACAGGAAGTCATTAGATGGGGTCAGAATAAGGGTGAAAGTAAAAAAGCCTAAATCAGGATTAATTGACATGTATGTGAATGCTCAGAGTGTGGTTAATAAGATTGGTGAACTGTCACAGGGTGACAAGTGGAATTCTGATATTATTGCTATAACAGCGATCTGGTTCAAAGAAGGGCAGGACTGGGTGTTAAACATTCCCGGGTACAAGGTGTTTAGGAGGGACAGGAAAGGAAAAAAAGCAGGTGGGTGGGGGGTGGGAGTGACAGTTTTGATTAAAGATGGTATCACTGTACTGGAGAAAGAGAAAGTTCCAGAGGGGTCCAGGACAGAATCTCTCTGGCTAGAGGTAAGGAATGGGAAAGGTGCAATAGCATTGATCAGTGTAGTATATGGACCACCAACTAGCAGAAGGGATATAGAGAAACAAATTTGCAAAGAAGTTACAGAGAGGTGCATGAATTATAGAGTAATTATAATTGGAGACGTCTATTATCCAAATATCGACTAGAATAGGAATAGTGTAAAGAGAGAAGAGGAGCGAGCTTTCCTGGAGGGTGTTTGAGATCATTTTCTGCAGCAGTATGTTTCCAGTCCAACGAGAGGGCCGGCGCTGTTGGACCTGCTTCTGGGGAATGAGTTGGCCCAAGGGGATCAAATATCAGTGGGAGAGCATTTAGGGGACAATGACCATTGTATCATAAGGTTTAGGTTGGCCATGGAGAAGGACGAGGAGCAATCCAGAGCAGGGAGAATTTACTGGGGCAAAGCCAACTTCGATGGAATGAGAATGCATCTGAATCGAGTGAGTTGGAATCAAATGTTGGCAGAAAAGACGGTGGCTGAACAATGGGCCACCTTCAAAGAGAAAGTATTGTAGACAATGTCGAGGTATATTCCCTTGAAGGGGAAAGGCAGGACAAATAAATCTAGAACTTCCTGGACAACAAGAGAGATAGAGGTGAAGATGAAAAGGAAGAACTGCGCGCATGACAGATGTCAGACAGAAAATACGATGGAGAATCAGGCTGAATATAGAAGGATCAGAGGGGAAGTGAAGAAACTAATAAAAAGGCAAGGAGGGAGCATGAAAAGAGCCTGGTAACGAACATAAAAGGGAATCCCAAGGTCTTCTATAAGCATGTAAATAATAAAAGGGCAGGAAAAGAAAGAGTAGGGCCAATTAGGGATAAAAGAGGAGTCTTGGATGTGAGGCAGGAGATTTAGCAGAGGTATTAAACGAGTACTTTGTAGCTGTCTTTACAAAGGAAGAAGATGCTACCCAGGCCGAGGGTGAGAGAGGAGGTAACTGGTACACTCGAGGAACTTACAATTGAGAAGGAGGAGGTATTAGAAAAGTTATTTGATTAGAAAAGCTATCATCACTTAAAATTGATAAGATACCAGGATCAGATGAGATGCATCCGAGGATTCTGAGAGTATTGAGAAATTTCAGAGGCACTGGTGATAATCTTCCAGTCTTCCTTAGACACAGGGGAGGTGCCAGAGGACTGGAGAATTGCAAACGTTATACCTTTGTTCAAAAAGGTGTTCAAGGATAAAGCCGGCAAATATGGGCCAGTCAGTTCGACCTCAGTGGTAGGGAAACTTCTGGAAACTATAATTTGGGACAAAATCAATAATTAGTTAGGCATAGGATAATTAACGACAGCAGCATGGATTCATTATGTTTAATTAATTTGCTGGAGTTTTTTGAGGCGATAACAGAGGAGATTGATAAGGGAAACGCTGTTGATGTGGGGTGTGTGGATTTTCAAAAGGCATTTGATACAGTGCCACACAACAGACTTATGAGCAAAATTCTAGGTCGTGGAATAAAATGGAAAGTAGGCACTTGGATAAGAAATTGACTAAGTGACAGGAAACAGAGAGTAGTGATAAATAGTTGTTTTTCAGATTGGAGGAAGGTTTGTAGTGGAGTTCCCCAGGGGTCAGTGTTGGGACCCTTGCTCTTCCTGATATATATTAATGATTTAGACTGTGGTGTGCAGGGCATGATTTCAAAATTTGTAGATCATATGAAGATTGGAAGCATTGTCAACTGTGATGGGGATAGTCTTGAACTTCAGAAGGACATAGACATGTTGGTGGATTGGGCAGACAAGTGGCAGATGATGTTCAGTGCAGAGAAGTGTAAGGTGATCCATTTTGGCAGGAGAAATGTGGAGATACAGTATTGAGTAAAGGGAGAAACTCTAAAGGAGATACAAGAACAGAGAGACCTCAGTGTATATGTACATAAGTTGTTAGAGGTTGCAGGGCATGTTGAGAGAGCAGTTAATGAAGCATCTGGCATCTTAGGTTTTATTGATAGGGATATTGAGTGCAAGAGTAAGGAGCTCATGTTGAACCTGTTTAAGACATTGGTTAGGCCTCATCTGGAGTTCTGCATCCTGTTCTGAGTGCCATACTTGAGGAGAGATGTGAAGGCATTGGAGAGAGTACAGAGGACATTACAAGAATGATTCCAGGGATAAACAACTGTGGTTATGAGGATAGATTGGAGAGGTTGGGACTGTTTTCCTTGGAGAAAAGAAGGCTGAGAGGAGATTTGATAGAGGTATTCAAGATCCTGAGAGGTATGGACAGGGTAAATAATGAGAAACTGTTCCCACTCTAGAGAGCATCAAGAACTAGAGGGCACAGATTCAAAATAATTGGCAAAAGGAGTACATGTGATGTGAGGAAAAATGTTTTCACCCAGAGGGTGGTTGGAATCTAGAACAAACTTCCTGAGGGGTGGTGGAGGCAGGTTCGATCGAGGTATTCAAAAGGGAGTTGGATTTCTCCCTGAGAAGAGAGAATGTGCAAGGTTACAGGGATAAGGCAGGGGACTAGGTAGAATGCTCTTTCAGCAAGCCACTGCTAGCTTGATGGGCCAGATGGCCTCCTTCTGCACTGTAATGATTCTGTGAAGTTATGATAAACCTGTATAAAACATTGGTTTTGTCTCAACTGGAGAACTGTGTCCAGTTCTGGGCACCACACTGTAAGGATAGGATCATAAAATCATAGAATGGTTGCAGTACAGAAGAAGGCCCTTCATCCCATTGTGTCAGTGCTGCCCTCTGAGGGAGCAATTCACCTATTTTCCTGTCTCCCTGTCTTTTCCCCCTAGCCCTGCACATTCTTCCCTTTCAAATAATAAACCAATCCCCTTTTGAACACCTCGATTGAAGCTGCCTCCACCACACTCTCAGGCAGTGCATTCCAGGTCCTAACCACTCGCTGCGTGAAAAAGTTTTTCTTCCTGTCACCATTACTTCTTTTATGCCAATTCTTTTAAATCTATGCCCTCTGATTCTCGGTCCTTCCACCAACGGGCAGTTTCTCTCTACCTACTCTGTCCAGACCTCTCATGACCTTGAATATCTCTATCAAATCTCCTCTCAATTTCTCTTTCCCAAGAAGAAAAGCTCTGACCTCTCCAATCTACCCACGTAACTGAAGTTCCTCATCTCTGGAGCCATTCTTGTGAAACTTCTCTACACTCTCTCTAAAGTCTTCATATCCTTCCTAAAGTGTTGTGCCCAGAACTGGATGCAATACTCCAGTGGGGACCAAACCTGTGTACTATATAGATTGCACGCATCTTACTTACTCTATGTCCTTGTCTATAAAGCCCAGGATGTCATTTGCTTTATTAACCATGCTCTCAACCCATTCTGCCACCTTCAATCACCTATGCATTGATACACACAGGTCCCTCTGCCCCTGCCACCCCTTTGGAATTGCTCCCTTTATTTTATATTGTTTCTCCGTGTTCTTCTTACCAAAATGAATCACTTCACACTTCTTTGTATCAATTTTCATCTGCCACTTGTCCGCCCATTCCACCAACCTTTCTATATCTTTTTGAAGTTCTATACCATCCTCCTCGTGGATCATAATACTTGCAAGTTTTGCATCATCCGCAAATTTTGTATTAAGCCCTATACACCAAGGTCTAGGTTATAGATATATCATATTAGGTATAAGAACTTGCAATAGTCACTTAGATTTTACCCCCACTATCTGTTGTCCATTAATAATTTCTTCACTCCAGAGCTGATGCTCTGTTCATTTTGCTTAATCTCTCTGCCTGTATATGTACATGTGAAGACATTAGAGAGGGTGCAGAAAAGGTTCATTAAAATGGTTCCAGGGATGAGGAACTTCAGTTATATATCTTTTTCTTCATTCACTGGATGTGGGTGTCGCTGGCTGGCCCAGCATTTATTGCCCATGCCTAATTGCCCCTTGAGAAGGTGGTGGTGAGCTGCCTTCTTGAAGCGCTGCAGTCCCTGTGGTGTAGGTACACCCACTGTGCTGTTAGGGAGGGAGTTCCAGGATTTTGACCCAGCGACCATGAAGGAACATCCAATATATTTCCAAGTCAGAAAGGATAGATTGGAGAAGATGGGGCTGTTCTCCTTGGAGAAGAGAAGGTTGAGAGGAGATTTTATAGAAAGGTTCAAAATCATAAGGGGCCTAGACAAAGTAGATAGGGAGAAACTGTTCCCATTGGTGGAAGGATGGAGAATTGCTCATTGTCTCAGTATTATTGTTGGGTCCATGCAGGGAAAAGTCTACAATCCCTCAGATGCAGGACATCAGATCCAGAACTCGACTGAGCCCTTCTCTTGGAATGCATTGGAATAGCTTTTGATAGATATTTAATTAAAGTTAGATCTTTGTGATAGAGTAATTTTCTTTCTTTTCCTGTTATTATCCAATTATATATATGTTTTTAACAAATGAGCAATGTACCTGAAAGAGATTGGGTGTGAGAATAATAAAATGAATTGCGAATTGAGAACCAGAGGGCACATATTTAATGTGATTGGAAAACAAAGCAATGATATCTTGAGGAAAATTGTTATTTTGCAGTTAGAATCTTGAAAACATGGCCTGAGAGTGTGGTGAAGGCGGGTTCAACCTTGGCTTTCAAAAGGGTATAGGAAAATTATCTGCAGAAATGAAAATTGCAAAGAGTTGTGACAAGGCAGGGTAGTAAGACTAGATGAGATGCTTATGCTGAGTGGACAGGACATGCTGGGCTGAATGGCCTCCTTCACCAAATCAATGTGCTCCAGTGATGTAACTGGCGAGCGTGTGATGCTTACACAGAAGTGAAGCTATACTGAGGTTGTGAGTTGAAGCCACGCGGACAAACATAACCACTTCAGCTTTAAATTTTGATGAGGCCATTCAGCCCCTTGTGCTGATTACAACACTGAGACAAGACTGAGATAACATTCAGGCTTCGGCTAATAATTGGCAAGTAACATTCCTGGGACGAGGGGTTTGTCTTGTGAAGAAAGGCTGAGCAGGTTGGGGCCATACCCATTGGAGTTTAGAAGAATGACAGGTGATCTTATTGAAACGTATAAGATCCTGAGAGGATTTGATAGGGTGGATACTGGAAGATTTTCCAATTTTGGGAGAGACTAGAACCAGGGGACGCCATTTAAGAATTAGAGGTCCACCATTTAGGAAAGAGATGAGAAGTTTTATGTCTCAAAGGGTCATTAGTGTGTGGAATTCTCTTCCCCAGAAAGAAGTGGAGGCTGGGTCACTGAATTTCTTCAAGGCAGAGTTAGACAGATTTCTGATAGACACGGGAGTCAAGGGTTATGGGGGGAGTTGCTGTCAGGAAAGTGGAGTTCAGACCACAACCAGATCAGCCATGATCTTATTGAATGGCAGAGCAGGCTGGAAGGGTTGAATAGCCTATTCCTGCTCCTAAGTCCTAACATTTGTGCCACACAAGTGCCAGGCAATGACCATCTCCAACAGAGATTCTAATCATCTACATTTGACACTCAATGGCATCAGCATTGCTGAATCCCCCATTAACAACTTCCCGGGGGTTTCCAATGACAAGAAACTGAACTGGACCAGCCATATCTTTCCTGGGGCCACAAGAGCAGGTCAGAGGCTGGGAATTCTGTGGTAAGTAACTCACCTCCTGACTCCCCAAAACCTGTCCACCATCTACAAGGCACAAGTCAGGAGTGAGATGGAATACTCTCCACCTGCCTGGATGAGTGCAGCTCCAGCAACACTCAAGAAGCTGGACACCATCCAAGACAAAGCAGCCTGCTTGAACAGCACCACATCGACCACCATAATTATTCACCCCCACCACCTCCGATGTATTCTGGCAGCAATGTGTAACACCTATAAAATGCACAACAGCATTTCACCAAGGCTCCTTTGACAGCACCTTCCAAATCCATGACCTCTACCTAGAAGGACAAGGGCAGCAGATGCATGGGAACACCATCTCCTACAAGTTCCCCTCCAAGTCACTTACCATCCTGACTTGGAACTATATTGCCATTCCTTCACTGTCGCTGGGTCAAAATCCCAGAGCTCCCTCAATCCTTAACAGTGGGAGCACCTTCACACTTATGGTTCAAGAAGGCGGCTCATCACCAGTTTCTCAAGGGCAATTAGGGATTAGGAACAAATGTTACCTTTGTCAGTGATGTCCACATCCCATGAACAAATAGAAAATAAACAGCAGGAGCCCATACAACCCCTTGTGCTGTCACACTGTAACTGGAAGAGACCAGTCAACCCCACTGACCTGTCATAAAAGAACAGGCAGCTGACAAAACCCAGTGGTGCAATCGGTTAGCACACAGTACTTATACAACAGTGCAGCTGGTGGGCTGTGCTGAGGTTGTGAGTTCAAGCCACACCTAGAGCATGCCTTTTACTGGAGCCACAACTGGATAATGGGGAAGAGACTCGTGCATTAAATGCAGCAGATAGGCAGACTTCGAGGAAAATTCGCAGTTAGTCGATTGCAGAACGTAGAATGAGTTCAGGCTACAAGTGCCCCCTATCCTGCTTTCTTAAAGCAGCAGACCTGCCCTGACATCAGAGAGGATTATATCAAAGATAAAAACAAAGAAAACTGCGGATGCTGGAAATCCAAAACAAAAACAGAATTACCTGGAAAAACTCAGCAGGTCTGGCAGCATCGGCGGAGAAGAAAAGAGTTTTTTCTTCTCCGCCGATGCTGCCAGACCTGCTGAGTTTTTCCAGGTAATTCTGTTTTTGTTTAGGATTATATCAAACACTGTCACCAAATGCCAGGTTTCTTCAATAAACAAAAGAATTATTAGTTTATCAGAAAACCAGACTTGTCAGGTAGAAGGCAAAGCTTATTAACATACAGTATGAAAAGTGAAGTATAATAATGACTCTTTCTAAGCCCTAAAACACACATGCGCACAAACACACACAAATAATAAAATGAAATAGAGTATTCCTGCCAACAGGTTAGCAGTCAATGCTTCAAGGGAAAAGGATAGATGGTGGAGTCTCTGCAATGGCGTCCGGTTACATGGTTGGTTTATCAGCACTGGCCTGGGAAACATTCGATGATTCTCGCACCACATTCCAAGCGGACTTTGAGGAAAATTCGCAGTTAGTCGATTGCACAACGTAGAATGAGTTCAGAGCAGCTTCCACTCACTTTTTGCTTTGGACTGGGCCTGGAGATTCAGGAGCTGTTGCCTTCTTTACCTAAGCAGTTGATCCTTGTTTCCTCCAAATCAAAACAGCCGAGCAACTTTTAACACAGTTTTCAAGGCATGGATTTTCCCAAAGCCATAAAGCACCATGTGACCCTCTTGTGTCAGTCCACCGGGGTCAGGAGATTTCCAGCTTCTTTGAAACTGCTTAATTACTTTTTCTTGTAAAATGCTGTCTTTTCCAGGAACAGCAGCGACCAGAGTCCTTGCATTAACTCTTTAAGGGACGGTGTCGTTTAAAAAACACAGATTCTTCCAGAATGATCTTAGCCCTTGATATTGAATCATTTTCCGTGATTAAAGCACTTAGGAACACTTCAGACTTAACATTTTGATGAGGCCATTCAGCCCCTTGTGCTGATTACAACACCGAGACAAGACTGAGATAACATTCAGGCTTCGGCTAATAATTGGCAAGTAACATTCCTGGGACGAGGGGTTTGTCTTGTGAAGAAAGGCTGAGCAGGTTGGGGCCATACCCATTGGAGTTTAGAAGAATGACAGGTGATCTTATTGAAACATAAAGGATCCTGAGAGGATTTGATAGGGTGGATACTGGAAGATTTTCCAATTTTGGGAGATACTAGAACCAGGGGACGCCATTTAAGAATTAGAGGTCCACCATTTAGGAAAGAGATGAGAAGAAGTTTTATGTCTCAAAGGGTCATTAGTGTGTGGAATTCTCTTCCCCAGAAAGAAGTGGAGGCTGGGTCACTGAATTTCTTCAAGGCAGAGTTAGACAGATTTCTGATAGACACGGGAGTCAAGGGTTATGGGGGGAGTTGCTGTCAGGAAAGTGGAGTTCACACCACAACCAGATCAGCCATGATCTTATTGAATGGCAGAGCAGGCTGGAAGGGTTGAATAGCCTATTCCTGCTCCTAAGTCCTAACATTTGTGCCACACAAGTGCCAGGCAATGACCATCTCCAACAGAGATTCTAATCATCTATATTTGACACTCAATGGCATCAGCATTGCTGAATCCCCCATTAACAACTTCCCGGGGGTTTCCAATCACAAGAAACTGAACTGGACCAGCCATATCTTTCCTGGGGCCACAAGAGCAGGAGGCTAGGAATCATGTGGTAAGTAACTCACTTCCTGACTCCCCAAAACCTGTCCAGCATCTACAAGGCACAAGTCAGGAGTGTGATGGAATACTCTCCACCTGCCTGGATGAGTGCAGCTCCAACAACACTCAAGAAGCTCGACACCATCCAAGACAAAGCAGCCTGCTTGAACAGCACCACATCGACCACCATAATTATTCACCCCCACCACCTCTGATGCATTTTGGCAGCAGTGTGAAACACTGCCAAGGCTCCTTTGACAGCACCTTCCAAATCCATGACCACTACCATCTAGATGGACAAGGGCAGCAGATAGATGGAATCACCACCACCTGGAAGTTCCCCTCTAAGTCACACACCATCCTGACTTGGAAATATATCACTGTTCCTTCATTGTCGCTGGGTCAAAATCCCAGAACTCCTGAATCCCTAAGTGGGAGCACATCCACATAGCCTCTCCCTAAAATCCTGGATCCTGCACCTCAGAGAGTTTATCACTCCAGACCAGACACAGAGGAGGTGATGGTGTAGGGTATTGTCGCCAGATGAATAATCCAGAGGTCCGGTATAATTCTCTGGGGACCTGGGTTTAAATCCCATCATAAGAATTTGAATTCAGTTTAAAAAAAAATGCACACTGGAATCATCCCTCAGCTTGTTAAAGGGGGTAAACAAAATTGCAATTCTGTCCAAGTTCCCGTGGTGATATTCCACATTGAATTATTCTTAGAAAAGTCCTAACCCCATGAAAAAAAATACAACCATTTCAGGTTTTCAATTTTCACAGGAACAGGATGAGACCATTCAGCTCCTTGTACCAGTTAGACCACTGAGGCAACAAAATCTAGACAACATTCAGGTTTAGGCTGAGACCTGGCAAGTAACATTGCTGCCACAGAAGTGCCAGGCAATGACCATATCCAATGAGAGAGCACATAATCATCTCCCCATAACATTCAAAGGCACCACCAGAACAGAATCCCCACTATCAACATCCTGGGGGTTGCCATTGACCAGAAGCTTAAGTCCATCAGTGATATAAGTGCTGTGGCTACCAGACCAAGTGAGGGGCTGGGAATTCTGTGGCAAGTAACTCATCTCCAGACTGTCCACAAGCCAGAAGTGTGATAGAATACACTCCACTTTGTCTGGATGAGTGCACCTTCAACAATACTCAGGAAGATTGACCTCATCCAGTAGAAAGCAGCCTGACCATCCACCACCTTCAACATCCACTCCCTCCACCACTGATGCAAAGTAGGTGTACCATCTGCAAGATGCACTGCAGGAACTCACCAAGGCTCCTTCGACAGCACCTTCCAAACCCCTGCCATCTAGAAGGACAAGGGCAGCAGATACATGGAAACACCACCACTTGCAAGTTCCCCTTGTAGCCACACATCACCCTGAGCTGGAAATGTTTCACCATTCATTCACTATTGCTGGGTCAAAATCCTGGAACTCCCTCCCTAACAGCACTGTGGGTGTACCTACACCACATGGACTGCAGCGGTTCAAGAAGGCAGCTCACCACCACCTTCTCAATGGCAATTAGGGGTGGACAGTAAATACTTGACTTGCCTACATCCCATGAGTAAACAGAAAGAAAATAGGAGGCCATACAACCCCTTGGGCTGCTACACTGGACCAGGAAGCAGCCATCTAGCCTCTTTAGTCTGTTATAAAAGGACAAGACTTCACAACTTAAATGCTCCAGTTTTTTAAAAAATTCATTCACAGGATGTGGGCTTCGCTGGCAGTGCCAACATTTTTTGCCCTTCCCTAGTAGCACCCAGTGGTGCAATTGGTTAGTGCATGGCACTTTATTTATTTATTCATGGGGTGTGTGCGTCGCTAGCTAGGCCTGCATTTATTACCCATCCCTAATTGCCCTTGAGAAGGTGGTGGTGAGCTGCCTTCTTGAACTAATGCAGTCCACGTGTTGGAGGAACAACCACAGTGCTGCTAGCAAGGGAGCGCCAGGATTTTGACCCAGCAGTTATTTTTAACTGTGGTTAGATATTAAGAGACATTTCACTAACTGTGAACCCAAAGCCCCTGGCAACACAAAACAGATAGAAATCTTAGATTTCATAAACCGTGGTGATGCTCAATTGCAGCACGGGGCTGAAGGGAGAAAGAACAGGAGTGACGGCTATATGGGAGCTGGACTATAGGAAAGAGCTGACAGAGGTACAATGGGTCAAATGCTCTCGTTCTGTGCTATAAACCTCAATGATTGAGCGTCCACATCTGATGACTTACTGTAAACCATTATTTATTTAAAAGCTGGTTCTATTTAAGAAAATTCTAGATTGCAAGTGATTCCCCACTTGAATAAACTCTCTCTAAACTGAATTCACTTCAGTGTGTAAATGTATTGATTATAAATACTGATTGTGCTTTACAGGACAGGAAGAAACCAGGTTTGATCTCCAGCCTCCACTGATGCTAAGTGGGGTAGTGCAGGAGAACTACACTGACCCTTGGGAAAAAGCAGCCAAGACTCTTGCTTTCAATCACTATCCTTGGATCCTTGCTGGGTTCTGTTGGCGGACACAGGTCAAGAGCATATTGGGCTGACTTGTGATACCCCCTCTGCACCCCACCTCACCCCTGTTGAGACTCACGTATGAATTGTGGCCAACTTTAGGTGAGGTAATCCCTATCCATCAAACACTGCAACAGCAAAGTCTATATCTGAGAGAAAAAGACCATGAAAACCATTAGAGAGGTTTGCTTAAAGAATAAAAAATAAGGTATTTAAAGAAATGAAGCTCCACACATACATTTTTATGAGAGATATTTCACTTGGAATCTGGAAAGTTAATGTAATGAGATGAGAACAAATTTATTAAACAAACACACAAAGAGACAAAATGGTTGACATGACAAAATGGTGGATCTCACTCTTCGTCATTAAGCTTCTCACTGGGGTTCCAGGCTGTGACTTCAGGCAAATAAATGATGGAATATGCAAACATAAGACAGACAGTGTAAGTTACATAAACATTAAATATTTAACCTTTACACAAGATTGTCCTTAGGCACCATACATGAAAATGTGTGTGAATGCAGGCAGTCTTGCACTTAATTAAGAGAAGCACACGCTATATTTAAAACTCAAACAGGCAATCAGTTGTCTGTGGTTCTGACCCTGGTGCGTTATCCCTGCTTGGCATCTCCGCAGCATTTCGCAAGGTCCTCCAACACCTCATCAGCTGTTCCAGTTCTGTTGTGTGCCTTCAATCCTCCCCTGTCCCAGTGCATCACCAGTTATGGCTTCTCATATTGAGATCACCTCAACGATCCATCCTTGGATCCTCTCCTCTCACTGGGTGGTGTTGACCCTGACTTGGTGAATGTCACTTTTGCCCGAGTCAAAAAACTATGGGTTCAAGTATCACTTCAGGGACTTGAGCACATAATCCAGGCTGAACAACAGTACTGAGGGAGCTCTGCACTGTCAGGGGTGTAAGGTGCTGCAGTGTTGGAAAGACAGTACTGAGGGGAAGTACTGAGGCAACACTGCACTGTTGTAGTTTTTCAGCTGAAGCATGACATCCTCCACTGGGTGAGGGTCACCTATACAAACATGGTTAAACTTTAGCTCAACAGAAATTAAAGTTGGGTACTAACAGGCAGCTGATTTACAAAACCAGTTTCATGTCCAAGCAATTTTTTGAAAATTTATCCCAGTGTATTAAGGGTCAGTTTCTAACTGCAGTGATGCTTTCTCCTATGACATGAAGCTAAATTAGTTTGGAATGACTGACCAAATAACACAAACTGCAAGGAACTTTGTTCTACAATGGGTTTTCCCACCTTTGTGAACGATTAAACGGAAAATAAAATAAAAACCTTTGACAGCACCTTCCAAACTCACAATCTCTACCATCTAATGGTCAAGGCCAGCATATGCATGGAAACAGCACCATCTGCAAGCTCCCCTCCAAGGGATTCACCATCCTGATTTGGAAGTATATCGTTGTTCCTTCACTGTCACTGGGTCAAAATCCTGGAACTCTCTTCCTAACAGC
Organism: Isurus oxyrinchus; assembly: GCA_026770705.1. Classification (NCBI taxonomy): domain Eukaryota; kingdom Metazoa; phylum Chordata; class Chondrichthyes; order Lamniformes; family Lamnidae; genus Isurus; species Isurus oxyrinchus. The sequence goes on from JANJGN010000037.1 coordinate 13,735,324, forward strand.
AATGTGGCTGTACCTACACCACATGGACTGCAGCGGTTCAAGAAGGCAGCTCACCACCACCTTCCCAAGGGGCAATTAGAGATGGGCAATAAATGCTGGCCTAACCAGTGACGCCTATACCCAGTAAAGAATTTTTAAAATCTAGCACACTCCAGCCTGGACTGGAGAGTTTTAGTTATGAGAGATTGGGATAGACTGGGTTATTTTCCCTTGAGCAGAGGAGATTGAGGGGGGATACGATTGAGGTGCATAAAATTGAGGGGCATAGATAGGGTAGACGGGGGAACTTTTCCCCTTGGTGGAGGGGTCAATAACCAGGGGCATAGATTTAAGGTAAGTGGCAGGAGGTTTAGAAGGGATGTGAGGAAGAATTTTTTCACCCAGAGGGTGGTAGGAATCTGGAACTCACTGCCTGAAAGGGTGGTAGAGGCAGAAACCTTCATAACATTTAAGGAGTATTTGGATGTGCACTTGCAATGCCATGGCATGCAAGGCTATGGGCCTAGTGCTGGAAAATAGAATTAGAATAGATAGGCACTTGTTTGACCGGCACAGACTTGATGGGCCGAAGGGCCTTTTTCTGTGCTGTAGATCCCTATGACTCTAAGATATTCCAAAACCAAGCACTCTTACATGAGAGAATGCTATGTAAATTTCACAAAGATCAAACGGTTAATATCCTACCCAGTCCCTGTTTGCCCCTTACTTGTCATACAAACATACGCATACTGTGCACCTCAACCACTCCCTCTGTAGTGAGCTCCACGTTCTCCCCATTCTCTGAGTAAAGAGGTTTCTCCTGAATTCCTTAATGGATTTATTAGTGACTGTCTTAAATTTATGGAGCCTAATTGTGGTCTCCCCTACAAGTGGGCATCTAATCTATCAAATTATATATGAACGTACGAAATAGAAGTAGGCCATTTGCCCTTACCCTTTAATATCCCACCCAATGTTGGATGAACTCATCCAAAACTCTGCTGCCTGTATCTAACTTGCACCAAGTACCACTTACCCAACGCCACCCCATCGACTTACTCTGGTAATGCCTCAATTTTAAAATTCTCATGCTCATGTTCAAATCTCTCAATGGGACCTCCACCCAGTCCCACTCCCCTTTGAGATCCCTGCATGCCGCTAATATTGGCCTCTTGTGCATCTCTGACTTTCTGGAATTTCCTCCCTAATCCCCCCTCTCTCTCCCCTCCTGTAAGTTGCTCCTCAAAACTCCCTCGTTGACCAAGCTTTCAGTCACCTATCCTAATATCTCTTTCTTTGGCTCAGTGCCAATTTAATTATCTGATGACACTTGTATTATGCACCTTGGACATCTTACTACATTTAATGCACTATATAAATGCAAGGTGATGTCATAATTGAGGAATAAATAAACATTAAGATCACCTTATTGCTTAGCCCATTAACCCATTAGTACCTGTCTCACAGCAGGTCCAAAGTTTGGTTGTTTCCCTATGAATTCAGCCAGGGCAATGGTTTATGTGTCACAGCTGACCCATGGATTAAAGTGGAGTGGGGGTGGTAATTAAGGGAAGGAACCCCAGAAACCAGGATCCCGACCCTGGACTATTTGCATGCACTTTGGGCAAAGTCAGGTTTGGGGCCCACCATCGCTGTCCACTTTCTTGTCTACATTCTCACTTCCTAAAATGACGGCTAGAGTGAGCTACACGTGGTACTTGTGCAGATACTCATGGAACTAAATGGATCCTAGCCAAAGTCAGCATCTTCTGGAAAATGGCAAAGCGGTAAAAAGAAATTCTCTTGTTTGGCCGTGGGTTGCTTTGGTGATGCAAGTGGTCAGATTGGAATACAACCTGAAACATTCTAGTGACTTGGAAGATTTGCAGCCTTCTTAAAACCTACCTCTCCACCCAAGCTTCTGGTCACCTGCCCCAATGTCTCCTTCTTTAGCTTGATGCCAATTTTTGGCCTGATTTACACTCCTGTGAAGCATCTTGGGATGTTTTACTAAATTAAAGAACTATATAAATGCATACTCTTGTAGTTTGAAGCTGTTCCCTCTCTGTCCCACTCTCAGTTGAGTTTATAGCAGCACTTTCGAAGCAACAACCCCACACCATTCACCATCTCCTATGCTATAAGGCTACCCCACCTTGGTCGTCTCCAGTTGACCTGTGCCCAGTCAAGCCAATACACAATCTTACAAACTGACAAATAGTTTCTGTTGAATTGTCACGGGAAACCCTAAAGGGGCTTTTGAAAAAAGGGTTGGGCAATTGTTGTAGCTGCCAAGTATATTTATGATCACTTACAGTGACTAAGTGTCAGGGCTTATTTGAAAAGTTGTAACAGCAGAAATTATAGTTTTTAAAATATTAAACTGCCCCTCCACTCTACAATGAGAACTAAGCCACAACACAGTGCAGGTTGAAAGCGGGGCCAGAAACAATTGACTTTTATGCTGGAACTTTCTAGAAATAAAACGTTCATTTCACACCGAGCCCATGACAGTGTAAGTATACAGTGTTATTAATCCTCTCTCCGCAGCACAAAGACAGACCCTGCTCCACCCCAGCACTTTCCAACTTTCCTCCCCTTCAGCCATCAAAGTCCTAAACTCCGGAATTCCCTCTAAATTTCTCCTCTAAGATGCGACCTAAAACTTACCTCTTTGACCAAGCTTTTGATCACTTGTCCAAATATCTCATGATGTGACTCAGTGCCAAATTGTGTTTAATTTAAGCCCCTGTGAAGCACCATGGGATGTTCTACCATGTTAAAGATGCAGCATAAAAGTTGTTGATCTCCTCACACACCCTACTCCAGTCACATCACCAACAGACAGTCCCCAACACTGTGTGAAGCACATACGTCAGGTGGCAGGAAAGTCAATGTGCCATATCCTTAGCTTCCAAAGACAGAGAGAGGTGAACATTCAATTCACATTTAAGCACATTGTACAGAATTTTTAATAAACTTTTCAAGCTCCCCAAATCTCTTTTCTCCACCTCCCTCTCCCCCTCTCATGTCCATAATGAGCTGAACCATAGCCCAATGCTAAATAAGAAATCTTATGCCCCATTTGTTATTAAAATGATCTGATTGGGGTGTTAGAGATGATTAAAGGGGTTGATAGGTTTTATTGATCTACTCTACATCTGGTTGGGGAGGGGTTGGGAGAAGGGTCCAGAACAAGGGGGTAGAACCTTAAAATTATAGCCAGGCTGTACAGGGGTTGATGTTAGGAAGAACTTCTTCACACAAAGGGGAGTGGAAATCTGGAACTCTTTCCTGAAAAAGCTATTGAGGCCGGCGGTCAATTGAAACTTCAAAACCAAGATTGATAAATTTTTGTTGGGTAAGCATATTAAGGATTATGGAGCCTAAGCAAGTAAATGGAGTGAAAATAGCACAGCTGTGATCTAACTGAATGAAGAGGCTCAAGGGGCTGAATGGTCTCCTCCTACTCCTGTGGCAGGCAAAAAAAGAGATAAAATGGTAGCTGGATTTGCAGAACCCCATCCTGTCCTAGGTTTTCATTCCTCCCGAAACCTGCTTGTGGAGATGATGAAAGTGGGGGTACACTTAAACCATATGGAAGGGGGAGCTGAATCAGATACTTGAATTCTGAGGGTCACCTTAATGCCATTGCAAAATTCACCCAAAAAGTGAGCTCAGTAGTGATAGGCTGATTGGTCGTCTTCTGTCCTATAAGATTCTATGAACTCTAACAATGAATGCCTCTGCATCACGAGACAACAGGTAGAGTGGAAAAAAACTTTAATTCAACTTTTTTTTTTACAAAAAAAAAAAATCTTGGTGTCCGGTTTTCTCTCTAAAAATTTCCAGACAGCACAGCCCAAAAAAAAATGCCCTGGAACTTTCAAACCCATAACCGAACAGGCAGAAGAAATTCTTCCTTGGGTAGTCTGGGCAAGCACGAGTTTAAAAAGCAGGAAGAAAATTAAAAAAAAAAAGCACACAAAATGTTATCACCATGTATCAATAATCCTGATATCAAACTGGTCAATTCTACCTTTCAACTCAGTATTTTTTTTTAAAAAAAGGAGTCATTACAAGTCCTCCCTGAAACACAATCAATCCAGAAATTCATTATTCAGGGTTTACAATTATACCCTCGAGGGATAAACAGGTGGTGATTGGGGGAGGGGGAGGGGCCAGAGGAAAAGCAATAAAATTGAAAAAAAAAAGCTCGGAATCAGGCAGTATGATTTATATAAAAGCAAAATACTGCGGATGCTGGAAATCTGAAACAAGAACAGAAAATGCTAGAAAAACTCAGTAGGTCTAGCAGCATCTGTGGAGAGAAAGACAGAGTTAATGTTTCGAGTCTGTATAACTACAGACTTGAAACGTTAACTCTGTCTTTCTCTCCACAGATGCGGTTAGACCTGCTGAGTTTTTCTAGCACTTTCTGTTTTTGAGTATGATTTATATACATTGCTTTACATATCATGTGTTTATCAGATATGCTCATGACTGGTGGAGCAGATGGTGAGTGCAGCCCCACAATCCAGTCAGAGAACGGGAGGGTGGGGGGTAAATTTGTGAGAATCTTTTCAGTTTATTTATGAATTCCCTGAAGATTTGAGAAGGGCGTGTGTGTTCATGTGTGCAGGTGTCTGTTTATATGTGCATTTGTGTGTGCGCGTGCACACGCGTGCGTGAATATGCGTAGCAGGAAGATCAGTTTTCAGTCCTCCAGGATGATGGGCTCCCCTAGGGCAGCTGAGCGAGTTGAACTTGTAAGTTTCACTTTAACTTGCACAGAAGGTCTCCGTGCAGCTCTCCTCATTTCCGATTGGCTCAAAGCTTTCCGAATCATCCTGCAAACGAGAGAAGGTTGAAACAAAAAGGGGTTAATTTCATTTAAAAAAATCCACTTTGATGCAGTGGGAATTATGTACCAAATGCTACGCTGTGAGAAATCTGCACCCAGAAATTCCTGAAAATGGCAAGTTCCCTAACTCGGGTAAGTCGTCTGGTGGAAAACGATGACAGAGAACAAAGGGACATAACTTATTCTTTTTAAAAGTCACACCATAACCAGGAGCTGGAGAGACAAATTCTCTATCTGGTAGGTTGATCTCCATTCTTTGAATGATTTGCATTCTCCACACACAGCAATTCCATCCATTTATTTCTACATCTAGAGGTTTTTTTGGTAAGGTTACTGTTACGCAATTAGCTTGTCTCAGTTTTAGTTTCAGGACAGAACTAATTGGTGTAACTTGAGGCAGGAGTTCCAGGCAATAGGGTAATTGGAAACCAAGTGTACCACTGGCTACCTATAGCACCAGGACACCATCATCGGAATGCTGAGCAACTAGCTTCTCCAGGACTCAATGAAATAGATTGCTTTGTTGTGGAGGATGCAGATTGGAGGATGATATCAAGGATGAAAGCAAGACATTGCAATGGATGCGTGGGGGGTAGGGGGGGCAGGGTTTGATGAGATGGGAATTGAGGGGAGCTATAGGTGGGAGAAAATAAAGAGGTTTTAAAAAAACAAAGCTTCATCGATGGCTCAGGTTGTACAATCACTGTCACTGGGCCATACCGCAACACGGTGGGTCCAGGTTTCTGGGCCAAGCTAGGTTGTCTTTGCTGCTGCATTTAGTCACTAGCTGGGGTCTCAGTCACTATTTTCCCCATTCATTTCACAGGATGCGGCATCATTGGCAAGGCCTGCACATATTGTCCATTCCCTAGTTGCCTTCTTCTGGAACTGCTACTAGCTGGTTTTGATATGTCACAAGGCAGTTACAGGCCACTCATGCTGGCTGTGGGATCCGAGTCACAAATACTGGGTAGAGACAGCAGACTTCCTTTCGTGAATCAGTCAGATTTTAACCACAATCCAACAGTTTCACAGTCACTTTTCGTGCTGTCAGCTTTTTATTCCAAATTAAAAAAAAAATTCAAACTCCTGAACTGCCATGGCGAGACTTGAATTCATACTCTCTGGATTATTAGTCCAGGCCTCCAGGTTATTAGTGTAATAATGTAATCACTACACTACCGCAACCAGTGACCTCTGGTAAATCACGTATGGAAAGGACACATATATTATTTGTATATCCAGATGGTGACTTCATTCTAAAAGCACTTGTCCATTGCACTAACCCAACCTAAAATAAAAAGCTTTTGAAGAAAATGAAAGACAAGTAATGACTGTCACTTTAAGATCAGTTCAACTGAGTAGGGATCACATGATCAGCTAATGTGTGGCTAGCACGGGGGAATAAATTCTAGGGAGGGGTTTCCTGGGAAAAAATAGCTGTATGAGGGGCTGGCTGTATACAAGCAGCCACAGAAGCTCTCGCGTAAATAAAGTTAGTTTTGTTTGACTAAGAAGCCTCCCAGAGCATCCTTCTACAGAACCCACATAGTTTTATTACCCCCATGATTCAACCCCTGGGTGTCTATTGCAGCAGTGTCCTGGAGATTAATGCCCGATTCCTGAAGAGTTCAGGACAATCCTGGAAGGTTTGCTATCCGATATCATCGTGAACAAGGACCTCACAGCCATGGTTAACAGGCAAGAGGTTTCCAGCCGTGTTGGGAAGGAGGTATCTGATGCAGGACAGTAACTGGAAAATAAACAAATCACATCAGCCAGCCCACCTCAGCATGCTCTCAAGCCCCTCGAACCAGAGGGAGATATTTGCTGGCCAAAAGATCCGAAAAAGGGAGAGAAAAACTGTTTCTAAAGAAGAATTATATATTAGGACGCTGGATTGAGCAAACTGCAAAAGGAAATGGAGAACTGCCAACGGGGTGAGGCTCCAGACAAAATGACTGCCAATCATTTTCATCCAGAAAAGAAACATCACCTGCTGCAGGGAAATAACAAGCTAATAACAGAGTGTAATGCACATAATTAACCAGCTGGAGGCAGGAATGACCAGGAACTCTATAAGACTTGGGGTGCTGACACCAAGAAGCCTACACTGTGTACCATGATCTGAGAAAGTGCAACAATTTTGGGCAATGCAATTTCAAAATTGCTTTAATTCCCTGCCATCCATCAAATCCAAGCAGCTATAGCTTATGTTTGTAAACACTCCCATATATCCAGGGCATTCTTTCTTCAGAAAGGCAATTATCTATGGTATCCCTAACCCATCAGTTTGTACTTATTACAGGAACTGTATTTTTAAACTGAATTTGGGGATTTTTTTGGCTGGGTCAATTTCCTGTTGCCACAAGTTTAAATAATGGCTGATATATCTGGGACCAGCTGAATATAATGATAACAACAAATGTTTCAACTATTTGATTCTGGGATCAGAGAAGGAGTAATTAATCAATCTAATTTTAGATAATACTAATGTCCTCTAGCGAAGGAAATCTGCTGTCTTTACCCGGTCTGGCCTACACGTGACTTCAGACCCACAGCAACGTGGTTGCAACTGCCCTCTGAAATGGTCTATCAAGCTACTCAGTTCAAGGGCAATTAGCGATGGGCAACAAATGCTGGCCTTGCCAGTGATACCAATATCACATGAAAGAATAAGTAAAATTAAAAATCAGGGAGGTGAATTATTGAGGTTTCACTGGTGGGGGAAACTGGGAGCACGTACCGATGAAGAAATCACAAATTTAATGCCTAAACCAGCAAGTAATGGTTATCGTTACATCCAAACATGGAATGGTGCAAAGAGTTTTCGTAGTGTTCCCACGAGCAGGCAGCGTAACCTTTTAATGCATAGAATAGGAAAAGGTCATTTAGCCAATCAATGTTGTTCCTGCCAATCTAGAATTAGGGCTTACACAAAACCTAATGCAGAAATCCCTAAACACTGCAATTCAGAAGTGCTAAATTTATAGCACAGCAGTGTGTGTTTTTTTTTTCCAGGGAGATAGACAGGTTGGGCAGGATGGATGATTTGCTGGCAATTGCAACTTAATGTGGATAGGTATGATGGAATGTAATTTGGAAAGAAAAATAGGATAGACAGAGTTGTAGATGAACAGAGACCTAGGGGATCCACAGGCATTTTCAGGGAATTGTGCATGTGGATGAGGCCATATTAAAAAAAGGCCAACAGAATTTTGGGTTTTATAAATGGGACAGAGTACAAGGATCAAGAAATAATGATAAACTTGTAAAACGTATAGATTAGGTGCCTGTTGGAGTACTCTGTACAGTTCTGGACCTCATATTATGGAAGAAACATTAAATTCTGATTATATTGCCAGGGTAATGCCAGCAAGGGAAAACAATAGCTATGAGGAGAAACTGGAGATACTGGGATTGCTTTCACTGGAGCCAAGAAATCTACAGCAGCTGTTCAAGGTTCCTTCCTAATCAGAGACCTCTACCACCTAGGAGGTCAAGGGCATCAGGTGCCTTGGAACACCCCCATCTGCAAAATCCCCTCCAAGCCACACGCTATACTGACTTGGAATTATATCGCTGTTCATTCATCATTGATGGGTCAAATCCTGGGACAGTGCTATGGGTGTACCTACACCACATGGACTCCAGCAGTTCAAGGTGGCGGCTCACCACCTTTTTGAGCAGTTAAGGATAGACAATAAATGCTGACCAGTGACACACACGTCCAATGAATGAATAAAAAGATTAGCAAAGTTAAAATGAAGAGGAGTTTTGATGCAGTGAATATATGAATATCATGCTTTCTGTTTGGGGATTCACTTATGATGAAGTGGGTGGGGGTGGTGAGGAAGGGATTAGGAGAAAGTTCTTTACGATGAGGGTTGTTGTAGCATGGGATGTGATCTACATGGAGTGATTATGTCAGAACCCATTTCAATCTGTTAAAGGAAGACTGGATAAAGATCTGTTGGGAAGGGTGGGCAGTAGAATTAATTTTGGATCACCCCTGCAAAGAGCCAGGACTGACTTTAAACTTCAGATATGAAGATGGATTGGAGAAGTTGGGACTACTTTCCATGGAGAAAAAAAGGCTTAGAGGGGATTTGATAGGGGTATATAAAATCATGCGGGGTCTGGACAGAATTGAAAGGGAAAAACTGTTCCTACAGTTTGAGAACCGGAGGGCACAGATTTAAAGGTAATTTGCAACAAAAGCAACAGTCATGTGAGAAAAAACTCTTTCAGGCAGCGAGTGGTTAAGGTCTGGAATGCATTGCCTGACAGTGTGGTGGAAGCAGATTCTATCGAGGCATTCAAGAGGCAATTAGACTGCTAATTGAAAAGGAAGAATGTGCAGGGTTATGGGGAGAAGGTGGGAGAATGGCACTAAGTAAACTGCTTATTTGAGGAGCGGGTGAAGACATTATGGGCCGAATGGCCTCCTTTCTGCACTGTAAAAATTCTGTGATTTTGTGATGGACTGAATGGCATCCTTCTGCACTTCTGTGTTTTGTTTACATTCCTCCATTCAAACCTCGCATCCTTAATAACAGAGAACCTGTTATCTAGCTTCCCTTTCAACAGGAGTTAATTTGACATGACATGTACCCAGTGGCTCAGTTGGCAAGTACTGCCCAATGTGGAATTCTACCACGGCAATCAGGAGAGGTTTGATACCAGGTCTGTGTTGCGTTGGCTGACCTCATTCATGTGGTTGGGATGCTACAATTGATCGCAGCTTTTCCAAGCTAGATTGAGTAACCTCTGCTGATAAGTCTGAGTAAATGGATGTTGAGTGAATACAGCTGAGCTGATGAGTAGTCACTCCTGGAGGAGTAAACATTTCTTCCAGTTAAAACAATGGCAATATTAAAGCCATCGTCTCTAGATCCTGCCACAATCTCCATTCCCCAGTCACAGATTCACCCCTCTCCTTGGCCACTGTCTTAGGTTGAACTGGATCACAACCGTATCATTGTATTTGACCCTGTGCTGAGCTTCAGATCCTATAGCCTCTCCATCTGCCTGCTTCAATCTCTACAATTTCCTTGCATACACTTCTGCCTCAACTCATCTGCTGTTGAAATTCTCATCCATGCTTTCGTTAACCTCCAGACAGTCTCTCCTGGCTGGACTCACATCTTCACCCTCCATAAACTTGATCTCATATGAAACTCTGCTGCCTGTATCCTAACACGACCCATCCCGTTCACCCATAACTCCTGTGTTTGCTGCCATACATTGGCTCCTTGTCCAGCAATGCCTTGATTTTAAAATTCTTATCCTCGTTCTCAAATGCCTCCGTGGCCTCCTCACCTCGTTCCCAACTCCATGACCCTCTCTAGCCCTACAACCCTCCAAGATCTCTGCGCTCCTCCAAACCTGGCCCCATGGTCACCCCCAATTTCCAATGCCCTAGCATTGGCAACTGTGCCTTCCTAAGCTTTGGAATTCCCTCCCTAAACCTCTCCACCTCTCTCCTCCTTTAAGATGCTCCTTAAAACCTAGCTTTTTGATCAAACTTTTTTAGTCACCGGTCCTAATCTCTCCTCCTTTGGCTCTGTTAATCTTTTTTCTGTCTTATTACACTATGAAGCACCTTATTATGTTAAAGGCACAGAATAAATGCAAGATGCTTTTTTTTGGTTTCCTCTACAACAGAATTGTTGATAGCACTCACTCTTTAGCCTCACATGTGGAAGAACGGGCGACTAATGAGATAATGCAGGGTAGGTGAGGACTTGTGCCCACAGAACACTGCAGGAGTCAGCACAGACTGAGACTGATTGCATCAACAATCATCACAACTGCAGGACAACTGGGTTATAATCTGAATCACAGATTTGCAGGCCACATACTTGCAGGTGCTACTGAGGAATCACCAGTGCATCACATGCTACTTGTAAAAACTAGTGACTTTAACAATATACCCAAATATCTGCTCTCAAGCAAGAATATACCTTCTAATATCTTGATGGCCATATTTTGCACTTGTGAATCCCAGGGTGGGTGCAAGTTATTTCTGTGCATGGTATACAGATGTCATGGAATCTTACAATACAGAATAAGGCCATTCAGTCCATCATGTATGTTCCTGCTCTCTGAAAGAGCTATTCAATTAGCTCCACTTCCCCTCTTTCCTTGTACATCTGTATTTTTTTCCTTTTCAAGTATTGATCCGATTCCCTTTTGAAAATTATTGAATCTGCTTCCATCACCTTTTCAAGCATTGCATTCCAGATTACATTTCTTATCTCTCTTCTATTGCCAGTTAACTTAAATCTGTGCCCTCTTGTCAGTTACTGAGCAAAGGTGGGTAAATGAAGAGGAGGTTGAGATTAGTTGTGATCTAACTGAACTGCAGTACAGGTATTGAGGGGCTGAATTGCCTTCTCCCCATTCATTGTGGCTTCACAGGGGTTGCATGCTTTGGCCTAGGATTCTGTTGTTAAAAATTAGTGTACCAACTGCTGCCTATATAATGAAAAGGACATTAGAACTAAGGTCAAAGGGAGCAACTCTCACATCAAAAGTCAAGGTAGAACCCACTGACATCTAAAATAACTTTGTGTGGCTGGGTCAATGAATACCATTCACCTCTACCCACCCCCCTCCGAATATTCTATTAACCCATTGCCACATTCAAGGAAGGAAGTCGAGGATCTTTCCGTTCCATCAGGTCTGACTGTCCCCCTCTTCTCCTAAGCCCCCTCCCTCCCCTCAATCTCATGGTACACACCTGGTATGGTCTGTTGCCACGAAGACAATCGGGTCAGGGGCATCTCCGGGGTTCAATTTCTGCCGTTTAAACGCTGGCTCAGTGCCACCTCGCTCTGTCTTCATCCCAGCAGAGAAGGGTCTGCCACTGGCTGAATGGGGGCTAGCCGTCTGCAACAGTGATAATGCATTTCACCAAAATTAAAGCTTTCTTTTCTTGCTAAATCTAAGTGGGTGAATTATAAAGACTACATTAAATAAAGTGTTAGCCCAATCGGTACCCATAAACACAGTCAGCTAACTGGCAAGGCACCCTGTGTTACAGATTAATCGGTTTTTTTTTAATCCCTTCTGGAAATGCAGTAGAAGATATCAGTCAAGGCCATAATGTCAAGGCAGAGCTGAACACAAATTCTAGTCCACTTTTTGACTGGTTAAGTGGCTGTTATGTTGTCAATGCCCTTCAGGATACCTAAGAATGAGACAGTATTCACAGGGATTTTAGAATCCAAATGATTATTTGTGTTCCAAAAGAAAATTTGGATAAAATTGAGACGAGATATTCCAGAATCCAAGAGAGAGGGGAGAAGAGGAAGAGAAAAAGAGTGTGTGTATATGCACGAGTGAGAGGAGAGGGAGTGAAGTAGGAGAGGGGAAAGGTAGAGAACCAAGAACAGTGAGGGATGGAAAGGAGAGAAGGAGCAAATAAAGAGAGAGATGGGGCAGAGGGCATTAACTGATGGTAGAGGACTTGAAAGCTTACTTAACATGGATATCTGCACATTTTATAGCATCACCCACTGGACTGCGATCTGGAGCTGGCACTTTGATACCTCCCTTTATCCAGCCCCTAATCCAGGGCACTGAGGTCAACTACTGGAAACATACAATAGCATCCCTCCCCTGACTGAGAGATCAAATCTGGGGCATTCCTAGTCAATGATTCATTCGATTAACTTGCCCAGCCAACTAGCTACATCATTTTAATTTTGCAGCTATCCTAATTCAAATGTGACAAAAGTTTGAGAGAGTTCTGATTTCAGGAGGATTGATGTGAACTCAACAATTACCCCATCATTCTCCTGTTGATGATTTACTTAAATACTTCCAACTTGATCAAGAAAAGCAACTCTCCCACCTTAAATATTAAAATGCGGATACACTGAGTGCAGGAATCCAGATAGCTTGAAACCGCATGAACAACATTCTGACATCTCTATTAAAGCTCCCTCTACACTGCCCCCATCAAACACTTCCAGGACAAGAACAGCACAGGGTTAGATACAGAGTAAAGCTCCCTCCACACTGTCTCCATCAAACACTCCCAGGACAGGTACAGCACGGGGTTAGATACAGAGTAAAGCTCCCTCTACACTGACCCCATCAAACACTCCCAGGACAGGTACAGCACAGGGTTAGATACAGAGTAAAGCTCTCTCTACACTGTCCCCATCAAACACTCCCAGGACAGGTACAGCACAGGGTTAGATACAGAGTAAAGCTCCCTCTACACTGTCCCCATCAAACACTCCCAGGACAGGTACAGCATGGGGTTAGATACAGAGTAAAGCTCCCTCTACACTGTCCCCATCAAACACTCCCAGGACAGGTACAGCACAGGGTTGGATAGGACTATAAGGCGACCATAAGATGTAGGAGCAGAAGTAGGCCATTCAGCCCATCAGTCCACTCTGCCATTTAATGAGATCACGGCTGATCTGATAATCCTCAACTCAATTTTCCTGCCTTTTCCCCATAATCCTTGATTCCCTTACTGATTAAAAATCTGTCTATCTCAGCCTAGAATATACTTAATAACCCAGCCTCTACAGCCCTCTGCAGTAAAGAATAAAGATGAATAAAGATACAGAGTAAAGCTCCCTCTACAATGTCCCCGTCAAATACTCCCAGGACAGGTACAGCATGAGGTTAGATAGAGTAAAGCTTCCTACACACTGTCCCCATCAAACACTCCCAGGGCAGGTACAGCATGGATGAGGCAGAGAGAGGAGGCAGGTTGTTTGACTGTGGGAGGCATCACAATCGAATCACAAAGCTTTCCTGAAGCAACATGTATGACTGTCATTGGAAAAAAGCAAGAATTATGTCATTCCCCCAAGGAAGGGGCTCAGAAACTAATTTTAGCTCCCTACACGCTTTCCTAACAGAGACCAGGAACTCAAGCTGGGAACCTTCTGTGCCAATAAAAATTAAATGTTAAAAGGTTCTTTGCTATTCTTCTGCAAGATCTTGAATGTGCATCAGAATGACAGCAGAACATGATGAGAGGTGCACAGTAATGCACCAACTTGCTTCTGTAGAGGATGGTGTGTGTCAGGTCTATTCCCCTACTCCATTCCCAGCCCTGCACTCTGTTCCACAAGTGTGTGTAAGCGCACCCCCTGAACACTCAAGAATTCTGAAATTGAATACAGGCCATATTGAAAAGATTTTTCTTCCATAGGTGAAAATCAGGCTGCTCATGCGGTCACATCAAATGTGAAGCGGAATATCGACTTAAGGTGTTTTCTTTGATCAAGTTGTGAAAACATTATCTCACACCAGAAAAAAAACTTTCCCTCAGGGTGTAATGCATGATAAACAGTTTGCATACAGTCCACTTTTAAACAGCTTAACATAAAGAGATTACAAAGCATTCAGCCACTAATGTTAATCCTGCTCTCAGCAAAATAAACTGCTTGGATTCTGCATATTTTTCTCAAACTGAATTTTACTTCAGAAGAAAATATATTATACAATGGCCAAGAGGAGAAACTGAGCCCCAAAGTGTGAAGAACTGGTTAACATCAGTAGAGATACAGTCAGTAACACAGGGCGCTGGGGGAGAGGGGTTGCTGAGTGACAGTGTGAGGGGGCTGGATCAATATCAGTAGAGATACAGTCAGTAACACAGGGCACTGGGGGAGAGGGGTTACTGAGTGACAGTGTGAGGGAACTAGATTAACATTAGTAGGGATACAGTCAGTAACACAGGGCACTGGTGGGGGAAAGGAGTTACTGAGCCACAGTGTGAGGGAGCTGGATTAACTTCAGTAGAGATACAGTCTGTAACACAGGGTGCTGGGGGAGAGAGGTTACTGAGTGACAGTGTGAGGGAGGTGGATTAACATCAGTAGAGATACAGTCAGTAACACAGGGTGCTGGGGGAAGAGGTTACTGAGTGAGTGTGAGGGAGGTGGATTAAAATCAGTACAGATACAGTCAGTAACACAGGGCGCTGGGGGAGAGAGAGGTTACTGAGTGACAGTGTGAGGGAGCTGGATTAAAATCAGTAGAGATACAGTCAAGGACACAGGGCACTGAGGGACAGGGGTTACTTTGTGAAGGAGCTGGATTATGCAGAGACAAAGTTCGTTCAACAGGATGACCGTGTGACTAGCTTGGGTCCTTTGCATCATCTGCAGCCCAGTAATTTCTGTCTTACTGTCTAGACTGAGGGACATGCTGCATGTTTGAACAGTTCGAAGTGATGGACAATCCATTTTCTTAATGTGGAACCATGATACTGAGGGGGTGATTGACTGTTTATCACCTACTATCTGTATATTGAGCACCATAGCTGCTGGTTTTCCAGCTTAGTCTACTGAGATGTCACAACACATTGCAGTCATATTGACAGTTGTCCAACACTTACCATCTGCCTTATATGAATGGGACTTGGGGCTCCTGAAAGGCAGGGGAAAAGGGGAAAAGAAACATTAGTATGAATGCAGAAAAGAAACGCAAACGACATGCAAGGTAATCTGGTTAAAAGATCTTCTGATCCAATGTCACACCCGCCTGCTAAACGACTATTTAAAAAGTATGTGAGAGGTGAGATGAGATGAGATGTCACCCAGAAGGTTTACCCACATTCCTGCCAGACAGTAGGTCTTGCAGCATCTATGGAGAGAGAAACAGAGGAGTTAATGTTTCGAGTCGGTAAGACTCTTCTTCAGAGTCATACAGATTCAAAATGTTAACTCTGTTTCTCTCTCCACAGATGCTGCCACCTGCTGAGCTTTTCCAGCATTTTCTGCTTTTATTTCAGATTTCCAGCATCCGCAGTATTTTGTTTGTATATTTTTCCTACCAGATGGTACAGATGAGCTCCACCAAGTCCTTTTCTTTGCGGAATTCCGAGTGTACAATTTCTTCCAAGTGTCCAATTTAAAACAGAGCATGAATAAACCGCCCATTCCGATCCCGGCAATTATGGCCTAAATCAGGCCCCAAAGTTTGCAAGGTCAACGGGAGCACACAACTTTGCAGAGAGCTTAAATGCCAAGGAGCAGGCCAGCTGTTATCCTCTGGAGTTTAGATCCTACTCCTCTGTCACCTCCATCAGAATTGCCCGCAGTGTCTGGTTGCTCTTAACCGAGGCACTGTACGGCCTCTGCAAGATTTTAGGGGGAACTGGGAATAGCATGAGCATCTGGTCATGTTCTCTGTCATTGCCTCATCTACGGACCTGGACACAGTGGGTAATGAACCAACTCACAATCCAAGGGGCATGAAGCGGAGGGCTGTCCCTGCCACTTATCTGTAATTAGTATCTGTAATCAATCCCCATCCTCCCATTTCTTCAGGCAGTTCAAGTTGGCATCTCTTTTGTTCAGAGCAAAGGAGTTATGGGCAGCCACTGTCCAAACCTCTGCCCATGCCCACTGCTCTCAACTCCAAGCTGCCAAAAGCCAAACATGACACTCCCTCATCTGAGTTCCTTCTCCACGCAAAGTAATGCCAGACTTTCCAGCCTTGGCGCAGTTGGTGGAGGCGGGGTCGGGGTGCCTAACCCTCTCTCCCAAACTCTGTGGCTCTAATTATTTGCGTTCCACCCCCAGCACTGCAGGATATTCTGCCTTACTACTGTTAAATACTATAATGAAAGTGTTAATTAGACAGCCCTTAAGCCTGCTAATGTTATACTGCTGTCAATTTCCCCCTGCACAGTAATAATAATAACTTTTAGCTTTTGCTTGTTAAGTAAGGAAGTACAAGTCAATTTAGATGTAGCGACCACTCAATTGTTGATATAGGACTGACCTTAAAGCAATGGGCAGTTTAGTTACTCATTAAAAGTTATTCCATTGCAGATTGATCTGTATATTTCAGAGAACTTTAACCAGTTGATAAGTTCTGCAGAGGGAAACATCTGGAAATGCATTTTTTCTTTTAAAATAGCAGATCAGTTTGGAATGGTACAGGTTTAATAAGTAAAGGTTTCATGTGCTGGAACAGAAATCATATGTACCTAGAGTGAAACTATTGATAAGATAACAAAATCAGGGAGTTGCGCCTGTCTGTGGAAAAATAATTCATTAAAATTGTAGTTATTGATAAGGGACAAACTTCTTAAAATATTGACAAGGTGGATGTAGAAAGGAGTTTCCTCTTGTGGGTGAGTCCAGAACTAGGGGGCACTGTTTTAAAATTAGGGGTTGCCCTTTTAGGTCAGAGATGAGGAGAAAAGTTTTCTCAGAGAGTCATGTGACTTTGTAACTCTCTGCCTCAGGAGGCGGTGGAAGCAGGGTCATTGAATAGTTTAAGGCGGAGGTAGATTGATTCCCTTGCCTAACAAGAATCTAAGGCTATCGGTGGTAGATGGGAATGTGGAACTCGAAAAACAAACAAATTAGCCACAATCTAAGTGAATGGCAGAGTGGGCTTGAGGGGCCAATTGGCCTACTTCTGTTCCTATTTCATATGTCCGTATATATAGAGCTGCATCATGTAATGGAAGGATTGTGGCAATTGTCACAAGGAAAGAAACCCATGAGGCCATTTAGCCCCCTCGAACCTGTTCCACTATTCAATGAGATCATGGCTGATCTGTGACCTAACTCTGTATACTGACCTATTGCCCCATTTCCCTTAAAATCTTTAGATAACATAAATATATTCACTTCAGATTTAAAATTCACAATTAATGTACCATCAATTGCTGTTTGCGAAAGAGATTTTCAAGCTTCCACTGCCCTTTGCATGTAGAAGTGTTTCCTAACTTCACTCCTAAATGGTCTGGCTCTAATTGTTTAGATCATACCCCCTAGTCCCAGATTCCCCAACCTGCAGACACAGTTTCCCTCTATCTAAGTCATCAGTTCTCCCTTAATATCTTGAAAAGTTTTATCAAATCACTCCTTAACCTCTAGACCTCAATGCAACTCTAGTGCATCTGATCTCTCCTTGTAATTTAACCCTTCGATGAGTGAGAAAAAGGTGTAAAAGATCAGTGTTGGAATAGATATGCAGGATTGGTTAAACCCTAAAATACCTGAGTTCAGAACTGTAACATTTCCACAAACACACAAGCTTTGTCATAAGTACTGCTATAAGAACTTCAAACTTAATAAATCCATGACATCTGATGTTCAGTGTTTATAAACCCTTTTTGATTGGAGGGATTAACACACCCATGCTCTCCAATGTCACACAGCATCAACAATTTCATCAGGTCAGGCAGGAGTCAAGCACATGGTGACTGACAAGAACCCCAACCTATAAATGTGTTGCAAATAGTGGGCACAAGTTTGCAACTTACCCTCAACCCCGTTTTGTTTGCTGAAGGTGCGTTTCCCCAGGAGGGACAGCACTCCGCGGTTGATATTTAGTATGGTTCGATTTGTTTCACTCCCTTTCAAAATCCTAGGCTTCACCGGACCACGTGCAGCTGCAAATCAAGCATATTCCAAATGAGCAGAATAAAGGAAGGAAAACAGATCCGATTCATTACTGAGCTGTTTGTGCACAAATTAATGGTCACTTGCTTGGTTCAGGAGGAATGTTGGGACAGGACACAGAGGGCACCTGGAAAATAATACCATGTGGATCTATGGCATTCATTTCAACACAGGAAGCAGCTTGGCTTAATCATAAATACGTTGAATGATGCAGCACAGAATCTTATTTGGTGCATCATTACTGTGCTGGCTCTTTGAAAGATCTATCTAATTTGTCCCACTCTCCCTGCTCTTTCCCCATTTCGCAGTAAATTTTTTCCCTTCAAGTATTTATCCAATTTGTCATTTGAAAGTTATTGAATCTGATTCTACTGCCCTTTCAGGCAATGCATTCCAGATCACAACAACTTGCTGCTTGGGAAAACATCCTCATCCAAGCTACACGTTTCTGGATTGGAAAATAATCAAAAATCTGCATTTCATCTTTTCCCCCCCAAATTACTTAACTAATATGAACTAAAAAAAATAGATTACATCTCCAGTAATGCAGCACTAGGGCTCAACACACACTGGGACCTAGATTGTGATCAAACACCAGGAAGTGGACTTGAGCCCACAAACACTACAACTCTGAGACAAAGAGGTCACAAAGTGCACTGTCCCAGAATAAAGAGGATGTGAAAATAAAAAAAAAGTCAAGGGAATTCCAAAACCCACCACTCAAAATTTTCCTTGCAACTTACCCAATTCCCCCAACTCCTTCATGATGTTAGCTAATGTCGGCCGTGCCACAGGCCGGATCCTGAGTGGTTTTGTTGCTGCTTTTGGAAGTCTGACCGCACCTGAGGGGAAAACAGAACTAAGGGTCAAATCTCAGCGATGGTGGTGGTGGGGGTTGGAAAGAAATCATGGCTTCTAGAGCCAACAGATGTTTTGTTAGTTATCAAAAGGACATGGAACAACAGCGGTTAAATAGAGTTGAGCTGCAGATCAGCCATGATCAAACTGAATGGCAGAACAGGCTCAAGGGATTGATTGGCTACCTCCTGTTCCTAATTCTCCAGTACCCTAACTCTTCAACCAAAGCTTGCCCCTCCAATATCTTAATTCTCCCATGAAAGCTTGTGATTCAAGTATCTTAACTCTCTCAACAAAGTTCCTGCATCAGGGTGACTTACTTCACAACAGGGTTTCAGGTGGTGAGAACATGCTAATTCAAATCAATCACTTTTCATTCTCTTACAGGAGTTAAATCATGCAAAATACAGGAATATAATTTCCTTAGAACAGATATCCCTATTAAGTCTGTGCTTTCATTAACAAGATGCCCATTAAGAGGTAAAAGGTTAAGTAGCATGCACAAGTTCAAACTTCTAAGCAAAGAGTGAAAATGGCCAAAATGTCCTTCTATTCCTCTAGAAGGATTAACCTCTCAAACTACCTCAAACACAAATATTAGATCTGAAAAATATAAACTTCTCATTGAATAAAAATCTTAAAATTATTTACATGTATATAGCCCTTCATCCCATCCTATCAAAACCTTTCGTAATATTAGAGACCTCCCCCCTCAGACTTCTCTTTTCCTCAGAAAACAGCAGTGTTTAGCCTTGTGGAGTCATGACTGTGATCAATGGCATGAGGTTTTGCGAATGAAGGTGCATCATTTGTTTAAAGTGAGTGAAATCCACCCCTTGAGCAGCAAGCCTTACTTACATTCTGTTTTGATGGCACCAATGTTAACAGGGATATAGGGGCGCCTTGCCGCCCTCCTCGGCCGCAGGATGTCGTTGCAGAGCCGCCGAGCAATGCGGGTAAGCTTGGTTGTCTGAAGGAGGAACGTCTGCCGGTTCTTGGCCAGGAGTTTGGAGCTGTTATATGACAGCAAACCCTGAGGATCCTGGCGGCCATATGGCCCCTTTGACCTGGGCTCCTAAAAACAAAACAAACAGCACCGAGAATTTGAAAGGCTGCGATTCAGGTAATAAGCTTTAAGACAATGATAAAAAAACACACAAAGAAGATATAGAGAAAAAAATTTGCAAGTGCTGGAAATCTAAAGTGAAATGCCAGAAGTAGATAGCTTGATGCTGAAAGCGCTTAGCGGTTTTGGGATGCATCTTCAGGAAAGAAACTTCAGCCCTTCTTTCTTAGTTAGGTGCAAATTGATCTGCATTTCCAGCTTTTCCTTTCTCCTTTTGTTTCTCTTGCTAGCTTTCCAGAAGTGAGAGAAAGCACACCACCAGAAAGTGGGTGACAGAGAGCACAAGGTAGAGACAGCTTCACAAATTCACAGACAGAGCTAGGGAGATGAGACAGACAGAAAAACACAGCACAAGGCAGATAGAGGAGAAACAGAGACAGAGTATAAGGCAAAGAGAGTGGGAGGGAGGGGGGAGGAGAGAGAGAGAGAGAGAGAGAGAAAAGAGGGGAACAAATAAAGAGAGAATGGAAGATAAGCAGAGAGGCATTTATAGGGAGAGAGAAAGCTTTGCCAATAGGCAATGTCATGGAAGATCAGCTGCTGGTTCAAGTATTAATCATCCACACAACAACTTACTCAGTACAATGCAAAAGAAATGGCTGAATTTTATTCTGAAACAAAGTGATTGGAGTTTTGTTGCAATCTTACTGAAGGAGGTCGTGACTTTTCCCCATCGAGTGCTGTTGGTGTCTTTAGGCCACCATATTTCTTCCAGTAAATCCAACAGGACGCACAAAGCCGACACTGCATGTTGGGAGGACCCCAGGCATACCACTGTAGAGATTGTGTGGCTGGAGGAACAGGGCAATTAAACAGGGGTTACTATTTTGCCATCAAGAAATGAATGGCTTTGTGCATTAATGAAACACCACATTTTCCCATCCTTCCCCCTCCCCTGAAGGTTCTTAGGGTATAGTTCCCTGCAATCTTCCTAGGGGATTCTAGCTAGTAAGTGGCTGGAAGCTATGTGACCACAGGGAGCATCTCAACTGCGCCCGAATCCTCCTCTCTGCCACTCCATACTCACCCATCCAGATTTTACAATGATTAAACAGCAGTCAGGAGTGGGGAATCCTGGATCATTTCTTGCTCTCTCATCTAATCAAGGGAAGCAGAGGCTGGGATGGGTACAAAGTAAGGGACTAAACATCCTTTGGCTACAACACTCAACATGCAACACTCAATACCAAGTGAAATTATAAAGCATAATCCCAGAGGCTCCCCACTACTTTTTTGGAACAAGCTGCTTGTAGCTGGACAAATAAATAAATACCCGTTCCAGGTACTACTGAATCATGTTTACTACATTTGCTTAAATATAAGTTATTTGCTAATAATGGCCAAGGGAAACTTACATAGGGTGTGGTCTTATATACAAGATTACATTGCAGGCTAAATGCAGGGCTGGCCTTTATGTAGGTAAATACAGTAAATTAAATTTAGCAAACAAGGCAGTCACACAGCTCAGATTAATTGTGTTAAGCCAGGGTCGGCTCTATAAAAGATTTATCCAATTAGTCCCATATTTCCCTGCTCTTTCCCCATAGCCCTGCAAATTTTTCCCCTTTAGTATTTAATCAATTCCCTTTTGAATGTTCCTATTGAATCTGCTTGCGCCGCCCTTTCAGGCAGGGCATTCCAGTAACTCGCTGTGTAAAAAAAATTCTCATCTTTCCCTGGTTCCTTTGCCAATTATCCTTCTTTGCCATCTCTACTCTTAAGGAGAACAATCCGTTTCTCCACATTAACTGAAGTTCCTCACCCCGGTACCATTCTAGTAAATCTCCTCTGCACCC
This sequence comes from Isurus oxyrinchus, assembly GCA_026770705.1. Taxonomy (NCBI): domain Eukaryota; kingdom Metazoa; phylum Chordata; class Chondrichthyes; order Lamniformes; family Lamnidae; genus Isurus; species Isurus oxyrinchus. The sequence goes on from JANJGN010000037.1 coordinate 13,757,353, forward strand.
CATTCAAGGTCTTCTCATCCATCCTTAACACGTGGTATCTGAAACCGGGCACACAGAATAGCCCCTTCAACATGTCCCACTACCGTACAAAATTTGTGCATGTGAATTTGAACGTCCAGATTGCTGTCCCCGCACCACTTATAAATTGATTAAAAATGCAGAAATTCTGGCCTGGAAGCTTGGCCTTTATGATGGTTGCAATCTTGCCCAACACCAGGTTATTTGTGAACCACAGCCAGGCTGAAAGGGTCAGGGGTTTGCCTCCACTTACTGTGACAGCTCTCGCAGGTTAGGCCAGCTGCAGATTTCTGGTATCCCGTAGCTCCATTCATCATCCCTCCCTTTGACCCAACGCATACAATCTGATTAGGGTTAGGTTTTGTGCTGCAGAACAAGAAAATAAATAGATTACTGCAAGAAAAAAAGTATTCATGAGAGGGGTCAGGGAGAAAAGAGAACTAAGAAATAAAAGTTATGTGCACTTAAAAAGACATGGTAAGTTAAGGACAGATAGGACAACAACTTACATTTATGTAACTTGCATCCAAATATCCCAAGGCGCTTCACAGCTGGGTAATCAGGCAAAATTAAAACACCAAGGTCAAAAGATATTATGTCAAGCAACCAAAAGCTTTGTCCAAGAGGTAGGTGTTAAGGAGTGTCTTAAAAGAGGAGAGGGAGGAGGAGGTGTTTAGAGGAGGATTGAAGAGTTTAGGGCCCAGGCAGCTGAAGGTACAGATGCCAATGGTGGGGCAATGGAAATCAGGGACATGCAAGAGGCCAGAGTTTGAGGAACGCAGAGATCTCAAGAGTTGTAAAACTGGAAGAGGTTAAGGAAAAGTGAGGCCATGGAGGGGTATGAACACAGGAAAAGAGCCAAACCAGGCTGGGAGCACAGGGATGGTGGGTGAATGGGATTGCTGCAAGTTAGGATCCCATGCTGAAATGTTTATAGGATAAAGGGAGATTGGCCAGTCCAGCAAGTTGAATAAATGGGTGCTTTCCAGATTGGAGAAACAAACAGTGGGGGAAATCATTGCTCTCCTTGATAATTTTTTTTAGAAATAATCCACCCCTAGTGATAGGGTACATGTAAAATTTGCAGACAACACAAAAATAGCAAGTGTGGTTAACTGAGAGGACTTTAAAATGAGCAGATAAGATATCTGGACAAATTTTATACAGAATAATCTGAGGTGATATATTTTGGGAGGAAGAATAAGAATATGAAGAAATAGTTACTAAATGGTACAACTTGGAAGGCAGTAGAGGAGAGAGAGAGATTTGGTGATTCAGCTAGACAAATCTTTACAGTAAAAGGACAAGGGGTTAAAGCAATCTGTGCAAACCATTCGTTAGGAAGCAGTTAGAACATCATGTCCAGGTTGTGCATTCTACATCAGAAAGGGCCTCAAGGTCGGTCAGGAAGGAATAGAATATGCTGATAGGGTAGGAGGAGGTGCATGTGCAGCAGAAACAGCAGCAGACAGCATAGACCAACTGAGTCACTCTGTGCTGTAGATTGGATATTGTTAGGACAAAGAACAACTGGGCAGAAACAAGAGTTGATGAAAGAACAGGGGGTGGCAGAGGGTGGCGAGCGCTTCGTACACAGCTCAATGGACTCCTACTATGCTGGTATCAATTATGACTTGAGATCCCAGGCACTAATCATCCATTTTGATGAAGGAACAGCTAGATCAGAGCTTTTACAATTGGACATCCCTGCTCTGCAATCCATATCTTCTCTCTTTTCCTGAAAGCACCAATTTTTGCTGGACTATGTTATCACAGGTATGCCGTGGTTCAGTGGTAGGTGAACACTTCCATTGTCAGCACTGAACCAGCACCGCGCTGCCAAGGGGCAGCACTGAGCCAGCACTGCGCTGCCAAGGGGCAGCACTGAGCGAGCACTGTGCTGCCGGAGGGGCAGTGCTGCGCTGAGTCGTGGTGGCACCGAGCCAGCACCGTGCCGTCGGAAGGGCCACGCCGAGCCAGTGCCGCGCTGTCGGAGGGGCAGCGCCGAGCCAGTGCCGCACTGTTGGAGGGGCCACGCCGAGTCAGCTCCACGCTGTCGGAGGGGCCACGCCGAGCCAGTGGTGCGCTGTTGGAGGGGCAGCGCCGAGCCAGCGCTGTGCTGCCGGAGGGGCTGCGCTGAGTCGTGGTGGTACCGAGCCAGCGCCGCACTGAGCTGTGGTGGCACCGCGCCAGCACTGTGCTCTTGGAGGGGATGTGCTGAGCCGTGGTGGCACCGAGCCAGCGCTGTGCTGCCGGAGGGGGTGCGCTGAGCTGTGGTGGTACCGAGCCAGCGCCGCACTGAGCTGTGGTGGCACCGAGCCAGCACTGTGCTGTCGGAGGGGCCGCGCTGAGCTGGGGCAGCACCGAGCCAGTGCCGCACTGCCGGAGGAGCATTCTTTTGGATGAGATGTTAAGTCAAGACCTCGTCTGCTATCTCAAGTTGATGTAAAAGGTGCTACAACTACTATTTTGAAAAAGAGCAAGATGGTTCTCTGTGTTCTGTGGCTAACATCTATCCCTCAGTCAACATTATTAAAAGTGATGATCTGGTTATTATCACATTACAGTTTGAGAGAGCTTGCTGTGCACAAAATGGTCTGCCATATTTCCTACATTACAACAGTGACCTTCCTTCAAAATTGCTTCTGAGACTGTAAAAGATGCTTTGGAAATGGAACCATTGTTCTTTTGTTAATTCACTACCAGCCCAAACAGTCACACTCTAGACTAACAGGGCAGTTTGCCACTTACTAAGTAGGAATGTAGACCTGCTTCAGTTTGCTGTCGGCTTCAGCTACTTTCAGCCGTTTCTGGAACAAAAGGAAAGGTAGTCTATTAAAGGACAGGTAAGTTTTTGATGTGATACACTGCCTCACAATCATGACCAAGTCACTACACAGTTCTATACACTGGAACATTCCTGCATGGGGTCAGCTCTAGAGCACCTTGGGCATCAGCAGTGGAGGCAGCTGCTTCAGCATGGGTTTAAGAAGGGCGTGGCATTTTCATCTTTAGGGAAGTGGATGAGGAGTGGGAAAATACTGAAAATTTTACCTGGTCAGTGTCACACATACAGGATATCTGCTCAAGGAGGCATACAGCAGAAGCCAGGCACAACCAAACGTGGGGAGGTGCTGGCATAGTGGTATTGTCGCTGGATTAGTAATCCAGATTGCTCTGGGCACCTGGTTTGAATCCCGCCAAGGCAGATGGCGGAATTTTAATTCAATAATTAAAAGTTTAATGTTGACCATAAAACCATTGTTGATTGATCTGGTTCACTAATGCCCTTTAGGGAAGGAAATCTGCTGTCCAGACCAGGTAATGTTGACTCTTAAATGCCCCTCTGAACAGGGAACAGGCAATAAATGCTGGCCTAGCTAGCGACACCCACATCCTATAAATTAATAAAATAAAAAGACAGACTGTCACCAGTGGAAGATACATGACTGTCTCAAGGCAGAGCCACAGGAAAGGTAAATGGGATTACCAAAATAAAACCAGTACTGAAAGGAACCTTTCTTTTTATTAAGCCTGGGACGAGGGTATTGCAGGAGAGTGAGTAGATTAGAACAGTTTGTTTCCTGGAGTTTGAAACAAAATTATCCAGGTGCTTGACAGGGTAGAGAAGGGCTGAGAAAATGTCTCCCCCAGCCTCAGGAAAAGTGGTCAGTCATTTAGGACTGAGGTGAGAAAAATCTCTTTGCTCAAACATTTGTGAAACTTTGGGGATTCTATAACCCAGAGAGCTGCAGATGCCCAGATGCTGAGTATATTCAAGGCAAAGGACGATGGACGTTTGGGGAGTAAGGGAATTAAGGCTTATCGGGATAGGGCGGGAAGCTGGAGCTGAGGTAGATCAGCCATAGAATCACAGAATTGTTACAGTGCAGAAAGAGGCCATTCGGCCCATCGGGTCCACAGCGCTCTCCAAATGAGCATTATGACCTGGTGCCATTCTCTTGCCTTTTCCCCCTAACCCTGCACATTATTTAAATGGAACAATCACCTAATGCCCTTTTTTTTTTGCCTCAATTGAACCTGCCTCCATCATACTTCCATGCAGTGCATTCCAGATTCGAACCACTCACTGTGTGAAAAAGTTTATTCTTACATCGCATTTGCTTCTTTTTGCAAATCACTTTATGTCTGTGCCCTCTCACTCTTGATCCTTTTACGAGCAAGAACAGTTTCTCCCTATCTACTCTGTGCAGTCCGCTCATGATTTTGAACACCGCTATCAAATCTCCTCTTAGCCTTCTCCTCTCCAAGGAGAGCAGTCCCAACCTCTCCAATCTATCTTCATAACTCAAATTTCTTATCCCTGGAACCAGTTTTGTAAACCTCTTCTGCACTGTCTCCAATGCGTTCACATCCTTTCTAAAGTGTGACACCCAGAACTGTACACAATACTCCAGCTGAGGTCTAACTAGTGTCCTCTACATGTTCAGCATAACCTCCTTGCTCTTGTACTCTATGCCCCTATTAATAATGCCTAGGATAATGTATGGTTTATTAACTGCTGTCCTGCCACCTTTAAAGACTTATGCCCATATACACCCAGGTCCGTCTGCTCTTGCACACCCTTTAGAGTTGTATCCCTTATTTTATATTGTCCGTCCATGTTCTTCCCACCAAAATGAATCACCTCATACTTCGCTGCATTGAACTTCATCTGCCACCTATCTGCCCACTTCACCAACTTGTCTATGTCCTTTTGAAGTTCTACACTGTCCTCTTCACAGTTTACAATGCTTCCAAGTTTTGTATCATCTACAAACTTTGAAATTGTCCCCTGCACACCAAGATCTAGATCATTAATATATATCAGGAAAAGCAAGGGTCCAAAATACTGACCCCTGGGGAACTCCACTACAAGCCTTCCTCCAGACCGAAAAATATTCATTAACCATTACTCGCTGTTTCCTCTTACTTAGCCAACTTTATATCCACACTGCTATCTCTTTTATTCCATGAGCTATAACTTTCCTCACAAGTCTGTTGTGCGGCACTGTATCAAATGCCTTTTGGAAGTCCATTAACACCACATTGACAGCAATAACTCATCAACCCTCTCTGTTGCCTCTTCAAAAATCCCCAGCCATGATCTTGTTGAATGGCAGAGCAGGCTCCAGCTTCTTTTTTTTATGATGTTCTAAACATTGACATAAGGCAGATACACCTGTCCTTTCCTAATAGAAAGTAGAATCTGATGAGAGATGTTTGTCAAGTTTGGTACAAACATGGTGGCCTTACCCAATAACTACAAATATTCTCTAAAAATCAGTTTCCAGGTTGTGCCTATTTTAGCTGTACACTCAGTATGTTACTAGGTAGAAAGCTCCATCTCACCTGTTGGATGTATCGATCTGTGGTCTTCCACATGTAATAAAATTGGACTATACTGGCCAGTGACTTCCATGGTAGCTGCAACAAGGAGACAAGCAATGAGAGTGAGACAGAATATGATGGACGGGGTGGGGGTGTGGCAGAAGAAAGAGACATGCAGACAGAGAGTAAGAGACAATGATAGATTGTGAGGGAGCACACATGAGATAGAGAATATGGGTGTGTGAGTGGAGTTTGGGGACTGGGGGAGAGAGAGAGAAAACACGTCTTAGAGAGAGAATATGAAGCAGAGAGAAAATGACGAATGTGTTTAAAGAGAGAAAAAAAGGGTGCCAGATAACCCCTTATTTCACCTCCCAGAACGTCTCAGATATAATGAACTACTCTGAAGTGCAGTGACCGTTATAGTGGCAAATAACATAATCATTTTGAGAGACAGGATGATAAACAGTGGATGCTTTCCTCACTCCCTCAGCCAACCAGGCAGGAATTCCCAACATTCACCTGACTCACTCTGTGTATGGGTCAGTCATTCAGTTTTACTTAAATCCCATTTATCAGACACAAGCCAGATTTTCCCATCTTTCACCCTAACCAAACCTGAGCTCATCCTGGTTGCATTCACTCACCCATCACCCCCTGTACTCACTGACCTGCACTGGCTCCTCATCCAGCAATGGCTTGAATTTAAAATTCTTATATTGTTTTCAAATCTCTCCATGGCCTCCCTCTCACTATCTCTGCAATCTCCTCAAACTCTACAATCCTCTGAGATCTCTGAACTCCTCCAGTTCTGGCACCTTGCGCATCCCCAATTTCCATCGCCGCACCACTGGTGGTTGTGCCTTCAGCTGCCTGGTCCCTGAGTTCTGGAATTCCCTCCCTAAACCTCTCTGTCTTTCCCTGCTCCTTTAAGACACTCAGTTCTAATGCCTCATGGCTCAATGTCAAACTTTGTTTGTTTTACATTCCTGTGAAGCGCCTTGGGATGTTTTACTATGTTAAAGCACACATAAATGTAAGTTATGCTTTTATGAATAGACAAAATTCCAGAAGTGACAATTGTAATGCGGGGGGGAGGAAGGAGGGCAAAAAGATTCATTTCCTCCAGTTCCCTTCCATTCCCTGGCTCCACAGCTGCGATATGCGAGGGCCCATTCCCGCTGTACACAACATCAAGAGGCCAAAGAGAGGGGACTTACAAAGTCTTGTCTGATGTCTGTAAAATCCTTGCCATACTTTTCTAGTGCCTCTTCAAAAAGAATGGCCTCGGACGATGACCACTCTTCCATCTCGTCACGACACAGTACAGGCCCCCCCTGCGGAACTAGAGTTGACATCGCTTTGGCTAGGTCATAGCAGTTACGCTGCAGAGTATCCATGGCATGGAACTGGAATACAAGCAGAGTTGAAAAGTTACATGGTGGAGGAGTGGAACACACAAGTCTAGGGTAGGTTGCTCCATTAAGTTGCCTATTGTCTTCGAATGAGACACCAATCAGACACTAGGTCTCAGATTCAGAATGAAGACATTTTAATTGTAGGCAGATGCTTTCACTTAATCTGATTTATTGGTTATTGGTCTTTGTATTGTTTCATTGCGAGTTCTTATAGGAATGAAGCAAAAAGTAATCCAAAGACTGCAGCAAGCGAGAGAATGAGGCACTGTTGTTTAATTACTGTACTGCAGCTTGTAGTGATCATACACTGGAGCAGGGTGGGATTGGGCTGATTAAAGCACAAAGCATTGAGAATAACTGACAATATTGCAAGTGCCTGGATCCCCAGACTGCCAGCCGTTTGATGTCGGTGCTGGCCATTTACAGAGTCTAGGTAGTCCCAAGACTTCTCAGCCATATGGTGTTGGTGGTGGTCAATTGTAGAGCCTGAGATAATCTCAAACCTACAACCACCATTCCAAAAACTGTACATCTCGATGGCCATGCTCTCGAGGTTCCTCCTGGCGTGCCAAGGTTATTACCAGCGTGATGTCCCTGGATGCTGCAGCTGCGCTCATATGTAAACTTGGCTGCCTGATCGAGCTGCTGCAGTCCAAAGCACGGGCAAACGTCCCCACCGCCCTGTCAGAAGAAAACAAGAGAGTTAATTAAATACATGGAACCAGCCAAACGCAACCACCAGTCCACAGCAGGAGCATTCCAATTCAATCATTTTAAGATAAAGATGGATCTCAGCTGCATCCTTCCTTGTTTTTTGTGCACCATTTACAGTGGAGGGAACAGATTTATGCCTGCCCCACAGCCAATGCTGCTTACACTCTGCCTCCTCAGCTAACCCCAGGATGCCTGATACAGTGAGTTGGAACCATTCTCGCGGCTGGTGAATGGCACTCGTTGGAAGCTGCAGGAAGGAAAGAGTCAGATGCAAGACGTGAGTGTCAGCCATGACTCCCTCTGTTCTTTGAGTCAGAAGGTCGTGGTTCAAATCCCAGAGACCCGAGTCCCATAATCCTGGCTGACACCCCCATAATTTCCCTCCTACCCCCCAATTCTTTTGGGAACACACTTTTTTTCCCGATAAACCACCTTGTCATAGCAGCATATCTCAGTGGTATGGAAGGGATGGTGTGTAATTGAGCCTGTATTCCATCATCTGCCTGCCCTATTGGTGCTTAAACATGCTGTGCTGGGAGAAACAGGCCCTGAGCTTCAAACTAAATCGCGGCCGCCACCAGGTGGATCAGAAACCTCCCCTCCCTCCCCATCCCCGGAAACTGCAGAGAGGCCGTGCCCCAACTGACCACCTGCTGCAAGGGCTCAGAAACTGAGTGAACAGCTTCAGGGATCAGATGCCTCCCCTCCCTCCCCACCCCAATCCCTGGTGAGTGAGGAGGGGGACTTGCAGGTGGAATTTGCAAGTCCATCTACCAGGGCAAGTACAGTCTCAGTATTGTGTCTCATCTGAATGATGGCTTCTGTAGTAGTGCAGTACCCCCTCTGTACTGGATTATGGGAGTGTCAGCCTGGATCCCTGGAACCAGAAGCCTCCCCTGCAGGGATGACGCGCCCCGAATGCCCTCCCGCCGTGGGGCGCAGAAACTGGGTGAATGGCTTCCAACCAGCACTGTGTCTCCTTCAAATGGCAGTATGGGATTCTGCGCATGCACAGACAGGTATTGACAGCCATCTTGTGTTGGCAGGAGACACAGTGATAAAAAAAAATAAAACATCTAACCACACTTTTTTGAAGAAAGGCAGGGAGCTCTCCCCAATGGCCTAGGCTAATTTTTATTCCTCAATCAACAGAGGATCTTAACATATTGATGTTACTGTGCACAAATTGGCTGCTGTGCTTTTATATTATAAGATAGTGCAATTTTTTTCTGGCTATAAAGCATTTTGGGTTGTCCCCAGGTGGTGACAGGTGCTATATAAATGTAAGCCTGTCTTTGTGTGCGTGAAAGAAAGCAGCCCAGAGGAGCAAAGCTGATATTTCCCTATCCTCCTCCATTCAGCTCTCCTTATTGGATTATTAACTTGGTGTGGAGGCACCCAGTCACAGAAAAGACTTCTGGGCAGCAAGCCTAATTGCTATGTCCCAATGGGTAGTGCTTCTGCCAAGCTCCAGAGACTTCAGCACACAATCCAGGTTGACACTCCCCGTGCAATACTGAGGAAGCGCTACACTGTTGTCCATAAAGCACTTCAGAAAGCGAGGTTGTGAAAGACACTATATAAAAGCAAGTTCTTTCTTTTTTAAATTTGAGGACTTACCGAGCAACAACGAGAAACTGGTCGATTTGCCGATCGGTCAGTGGATTATCCGGGTCCCACACCTTTGTTTCCATTTTCAGCTGATTCCTGTTATCTGACTCACCTGCAATAGCAAGGGCATTAAGCAATGTGGCAGATTCCAAGAGGACCTCTTCTTTCCTCTGCTCTGCTGCACACCACCCGCCGCCCACCTGCCCCCCTCCCTCACGTGCACTCCTGGGAAGGGAACCGTTCTCTCACAAACACGCACCAGTGCACACACTCACCCACAATATGATCCGCAATACAAGCTGCTCCTAATATCGGAGACACCATGGGATGGCTGTTACAGTAAACAACATTCTTTTATGAATAGGGCAATTTAGAGGGACACAAACACCCACACACTGCCCTCTGCGATGTTACCTTCTGCAAGTTTGTCTGGGATATCAGCCTGGTACTTGGGCCCGACTCTAATCTCCCCCTGGTCAGCAATCAGTGTCTTCTGTAAGGGGTCAAACACCAACGAGTAGTAGAAACAGTCCTACAGAAACGCAGAAAGAACTGATTGCTAAACAAGCACTTCAAAAGGCAATCACAGAATGGCAGGTCCACACGTACACACTTCAAGCGTCATGTCACTATGATTAAGTGTGAATAGTGGGCGTGTGTCATTTTGGAACTATACACACGAACTGTGAAAGTAACACACAGCAGTATAAGAAAGATGACAGATTTTATACCTTACAAGCTTGGGACATGTGTGGAGAGCTTTTACAATTGATTAATATGAAGGTGAAGCCCTGGTGGGCCCTCTTTTGAGTGCAGCATTAGATCAGACCCAGCTACAACACCACCATGCATTTACAGTGACTTTAGCGGAGCAAAACATCCCAAGGAGTGCAGATGACAAACAATTGACAGCGACGTGCATAAGGTATTAGGACATGTGTGCCAAAGCTTGGTCAAAGAGGTAGGTTTGCAGAAGCCTTATGAAGGAGGAGAGAGAGGTGGAGAGGTTTAGGGAGAGAATTCCAGAATTCAGGCAGCTGAAGACACAGCTGTCTGTGGTGGGATGGAGGAAATTAGGGATTCACAGGTGACCAGAATTAGGAGAACACAGATCTTGGAGGGCTGGAAGAGGTGGATGTTTGAGGTAATATTTAAGACAGGATGACTATTAATGCCCCTAAGCTGGTATTAAACATGTGACAGCATGACCATAAACTGAGAGTCACCTCCCTATCCAGGTACTCGCTTAGCTTCTCTGTCTCATTCAGCAATGCCACGTTGCACTTCCCCCTGAAAAAACAAAAACAATGGCACAATTAGACACCAGGCAACACTTATCTCGATTCCCTCCTCTTCTCTCTGGAGGGTGCTGCCTCTCACTGATTCTGCTGCCATGCTTCATATGTCAGCCTAGATATTGACTAACACTGCAGGTTATTTAACCACATTAGGCATCACAGTTGAGTCCAATTGTGTCTTGCACATCAAAAACAATATTAATCCATTGAAAGGCATGCAAGGACAGGTTAAAAAAGAACCATCAGAGTAGACCAGAGATACTAAATGAGTACTTTGCATCTGCTATTTCCACTTGCAGAGAGGTCAATAACCAGGGGGCACTGGTTTAAAGTAATTGGTAGAAGGATTAGGGAGAGTTGGAGTTAATTTTTCATTCAGAATTTGTGGGGTCTGGAACTCCCTATCTGAAAGGATGATAAAGATCGAAGTCTTCACTACATTTAAAAAAAACACAAATATGCAATTGAGGTTCCATAACCTACAGGGCTACAGGCAAAGAGCTGGAAGGCGGGATTAGGTTGGATAGCACCTCCCCGGCTGGCACGGACACAAGTGGCCAAATAACCTCCTTTGGTGTCGCGAATCTTTCTATGTTTCGATCTTCACTCTTGCAGATGATACTTAACTGACAACACTGAGCAGTGCTGCTAATAGTAAAGTGTTATTAAAACGGATGAGGGTATCATTTTAGAGTGGGGAATTGTAAGCTAGATCGAGCTGCTAGTCCAGACGACATCCACCTGAGGGAACACAGAGATGCGGCAGGTGATGTACAAGTCACTTGCCCGCTTCTTTAATAACTTGCTGGAGTCATGAACTGCTCCTTTAGAGTGTGAGGAGGCAAACGTAGTCTCAATCTTTAAAAAAGGGCGATAATGGCAGAAGCTGGTAAGCAAAGGCTTATTAGCCGAGAGACAAGAGTGTTTGAGGGACTTATTAAGGATGCATTGTATGATTATTTAGACAGGAGAACACATCAGATGCACCCAACAAGGCACCTGGTAAAGAGCTCGTGTCTTGCTAGGCTGATCGGAAGATGGCACCAGTGGATGAGGGTAATCTGGTCAGACATTGTCTACCTGGACTCTCCAAAATTTAGATAAAATACCACATCCCAGATTAGAGGTGATCTTCTGAGGTAGATTGAGAATCGGCTGAACAGCCACAAGCAGATAAAAGCAAAATACTGTGGGTGCTGGAAATCTGAAATAAAAACAAAAAATGCTGGAAAAACTCAGCGGATCTGGCAGCATCTGTGGAGAGAGAAACAGAGCTAACGTTTCAAGACTGTATGACTTCTTCAGGCTACGGACTTGAAACGTTAACTCTGTTTCTTTCTCCACCGATGCTGCCAGACCTGAGTTTTTTTCAGCATTTTGTTTTTATTAGTCGCAAGCAGAAATTGGTTGCCGACAGATTTGGATTTGCTTGGAGACTGGATTACAAATGGTATTTCACAGGGTTTGGTTTTAGGACTGCTATTTATTATTTCATTCATGATCTACATGTAGGCATTGGGGGAATGATCTGCATGTCTGCAGGTAATAGAAAGTTGCATGCAGGAGTTAGGACTGTAGAAGATGCTTGACTACTACAGGCAGGTCGAGACGTGTTGAGTGATTAGATCCGTGTTTGAGAGTGATAGTGTTCTGCACCCTGTAAGGAACATAATTAAAGCTGGAAGTGAAAGAAAAAAACCTGAAGCTTCAAGTGTTTCACTCTCCAAAAGTCCAGAACAAATGCTATGAAGCCAAAATAAACCGGGTTCGAGTTGTATTCACAGAACAACTCACTACAAAACAAAATGTACCATTTGTCCTTGTACAAGACCTAGACTAGGCCTCAGTTCGAATACGGTGTCCAGTTTTGGTCTCTTTACACAGTGAGGGATACTGAGACTTTGGAAAAGGTGCAACATTAATTCTCAATTTATAGACACTCAGCTAGGTTCAATGAGTTGTGCCTGTATACTTTACAGAAGCCTCAACTCATATGATTTGATCAAGGTTTATAAAATTATGCAGGGTTAGACTGTGTTTATATAAACCAAATTATTTCAACTGGCTAAGCTCGAGAGGACGTTATGCAAGTGCAGGACTAGGCGAGATGTCAGAAGGTGACTTTTCTCTACCAGAGAATCTACATGGATTCTCAATGTGGTGGATGCCGATTCGCTGAATTCCTTCAAGTGAGAGCTGGATCTGTTTCTGGTTGTTGTGGAGATCACATTGTATAAGAAACAGGCATTTTGGTAATGTAAATCAGGGCTAGGATAGCTGAGGACAGTTTGATTGCCTGAGGAGATCAGAGATGAATTACTTAGTCTCGATTGGATGGGTTTTGTTTTTTTGTTCTAACTTTTTATTAAATAAAACTTAACAACAGTCATAATAAGTAACCATACAAAATGAAAAGCTTACAGTACAGCAATAATTCAGTACACTTATATTTGGGAGAGACTTGGAAAGAAAGAAAAAGAGAAGTAGGAGGATGAGGAAGAAAAAGGAAAGAGAAAAAAAAACCTTCTCCAGTTTGGACTGGGTTTTTAATCTGGTTTTCTGTTTCTTACAGGAGATTACATGGTTCAGAGCAAGGTGGGAAATGTTTATATTGTGATGTCTCACAGTTGTGCCCAAGTTAGTCCTTTCCGTATCCTCCCCAAAAGCAAAGGTTACTGAATAGTGATTAGCAGGAAACCTGGTGCACTGAATTGGTTCCACTGAAGAGGAAAGAACGTTCCTTCCAGCAAGCGCCTTCATGTTGTGGCTCCCTATGAGTGAGTGGGGCTGATCATAACCACAAATAAATGGCTTCAAATTGTACTGTGTGAAATGGCTCTCATGAAATTATTCAACTCTGGCACCAGCCTACGTAAAACAAACAAACTGCTTCAAATAACTGACCAGGAATGTCACAAAAACACACTCATTATTAGGCACAGTGAGATTTCTGCCCAATTGTCAGGCTTGATCCTGACTGGTGCAATTGACAGCCATCTTTTGAAGCTCTCTGATTACCTGATGTGTGTGGCAGGGAGCGACTCAAACTGACGTGACAGGAAGAGTTCTCTGTGTTTAAGTTGATGCCGTTCCTGATCCACCAGAACTGGCTGTTTTGAGTCTTCTTCAAACTCTCCTAAAAATAGAGAAATACACAAGAATCAGAGTATTTACAGCACAGACACAGACCATTTGGCCCATCCACTCTGTGCTGGTATTTACGCTCCACACAAGCCTCCTCCCACCCCCTCTTCATCTCACCCTATCAACATATCCTTCCATTCCTTTCTCCCTCTGTTTATCCAGCAGCCCCCTTAAATGTATCTATACTATTCACCTCAACCATTCCCTGTGGTAACGAGTTTCACATTCGCTCCACTCTCTGGGTAATGAGTTTTCTCCTGAATTCCTTGTTGGGTTTATTAATGACTATCTTATATTGACTTAGTTTTGGTCTCCTTCATAAATAGAAACATCACCATCACATCTATCAATATTATTCGTAATTTTAAATTTCTCTATCAGGCCATCTCTTCGCTGGAGGAAAAAGCCACAGCCCATTCAGTTTTACCTGATAGCTGTATACCTTTCTGTTCTGGTACCCTCCTTGTAAAAATGTTTAAGGAGCATTTTATCTTCCTCTCTAGTCTGTAAATATATGAACACACTTTTGCAGGTTCAACATGTTAACTCTGTCACTTTGAATACAGTGATTAAATTTAAAACATAATTCCACTCAGAAGTTAACAGGACACGGTAAGGGTTATCTTAGTTTGAGTATAATACATGGATAGATCACAGATGTAGGACTGCGAAAGCCTTGGGAAACTTGCAACTTAACAAGTTCTCAACACTGTCTGATTTAGTGATATTGTGGAACACACTGTGGTGTGGCGCGATACAGGACCATCTACAAAAAGATCCCAGATTTCAATACCCATCCACTGCTCGGGTGAGCTATAGCTTAGTGGACGTTACTCTCTCTCCCTCTCCAATTTGAGTCAGAGTTTGTAGGGTTGAGTCCCATTCCACAGACCAGTGCCCATAATCTAAGTTGACACTTCCAGCATTAATATTGAGGAAGTGCTGCGCTGATGGAGTCGTCGTCTTTCAGATGAAGTGCTAACCCAAGACCCTTGGGTGGATGTAAAAGACCACACAGCCACTATGTACCCCTCAAACAACTTCACTAAAAACACAGATGATCTGATCACGATCTCATAGCTGTTTGTGGGAGCTGGTTATACACAAATTGGTTACTGCATTTTCTACATTATAACAGTAACTATGCTTCAAAAGGACTAATTAAATTTAATTTAATTTAAATGTATTTCCATCCATTTTTTATCTCTACCTTTTAGCCTATTTCGATCCCTTCCCCCCACCCCATCCCCATTAGGGCTATCTGTATCTTGCTTGTCCTGCTTTCTACCCTTAATGTCACCTATTAGCACATTCCTTAGAAAATATCACCACCTTCAACACCTCTTTGTCCTTTTGTCTATGACATCTTTTGGCTTTCCCCATCTATCACTGGCCCTCTATCCAGCTCTACCTGTCCCACCCCCGAAACCAGCTTATATTTCACCTCTTTTCTATTTTTCCTTAGTTCTGTTGAAGAGTCATACGGACTCGAAACGTTAACTGTGTTCCTCTCCGCAGATGCTGTCAGACCTCCTGAGTTTTTCCAGGTATTTTTATTTTTGTTTTGGATTTCCAGCATCCGCAGTTTTTTTGCTTTTATTCAAAAGGACTTAATGCGCTTTGAAGCACTTTGGGATGCCCAAGGTGGTGAAAGGTGCTATAGAAATGCAAGATCTTTTTTGGGTTTGGTTTATTTCAAATGTTAACATGCTCAATTCTAAAGAGAAATTCGGACCAGACAATGTTCTTCAATCCACACAAGGAAAATCTGCAACAACATCCCTCTCCTCTCTCAACACTGCCTTGGCCTAGCACCCAAAGAGCAGGCAAGTTGGGGGTGGGGGGCGGGGGGGGGGGGGGGGGGGTGTTCCTCCTCAACACAGCGGTGTATTTGCTCACAACAGGATGGGTTGACTTGTTCTGACATTCCTTTTTCCTTCCCAAGCAGAATTTCTAACACTTATAACAGCAGCAAGAAAGAGTTACTCCAAAGCACTGATGCTTGTGGGTAGGTTAGCACAGTGGTTATGTTACTAGACAAGTAATCTGGAGACATGACTCCAGAGCCCATCGTGGGGAATGCAAGTTCAGTTAATTAAGTAAATCTGGAAGTCCATATGTGACTCCAGTCCACAGCAATGTGAATGAGTCTTAGCTGCCATCCCAAACAGCCCAGTAAGACACTCAGCTGTACCAAACCATTCACCACATGGATTGCAGTGGTTTAAGATGGTAGCTCACCATCAACTTCAAAGGCAATTAGGGATGGGAAATAAATGTTGAACTTGTCAGCAATGTTCATATCTTGTGAATGAATAAAAAAAATTGGTATTTTTTTTAAAATGCAGAAAGAACAGCACATTGGTGAGTGGCGGAATAATTGACTTCAGAACCCCAGTGCTCTGAAGGGGATGGAGGGGGACCATTAGAGGAAAAGTTAGCCATGGTATCCAACTCCTGAACACTAGAGAGGTTATGTAATCTGGGTGAGTTTGGGACTGAGCTCCCTGCTGAAAAATGCGGCCCAAATGCCAGGCTGCAGGGAACCATACACCCAGGAGAGGGAAAATGGTGGGGGTAGATGGGGAAATGCAAATCAATTGGGTCAGCATCAAACCTGATCGTTATAAGCAATTAGCTCTTGCTAATGGAGCATATTTTTAAAATCTTATACACAGAGGTTAATGTTATACTCAAGTGTGCTCCCTTCCCACCCCACCCTTTCATCTGAAAGCTCACTAGTGCAAACGTGCCAGGCACGTTAACATGAAGAAAGGGGATAAAAAAAAAACCCGGACACCAGAGCAACAAAGGCCCCTGCTGACCTTGATCAGGAAACCCTGTTTAATCTGGGCGGAACCTCTCAACAAATGTGTCCTTAACCCTTTACGCTCCTGCAGCTGACAGATTGGGCACATAAAGTCAGGCACAGCCCCTGCCAGTGAGGTCCTGAAACCCCTTATGATTTGTGACTTAGCCCCACCCATTCTGTTTCCACAAATATGCATATAAAATAAAATCCTTTATTCTATTAACCCTGAATAAGCCAGAGATTAATGCTAAAATTTACGATTCCCAGTGTGGGCCTCAGGCCAGAGACAGCCCACACACAAACTACATACTCCATGCAGACCAGTCAAGGCCTCACACATCACAACCTCTAGCTTCCTGTACTGTGAGACGCACGCATTAAAAAAATGGCATTGCTACACAAGTCTGTGACAGCGTGTTAACTTTTAGGTCCACTGTTTTTAATTTTTAAAGTTAAGGGAAAACACAACACAGCAGAAGCTGAGATCTTGTGCAAAGTTACAGGCAGACATTCAGCTTCACATTCAAAGTTTCATCTTAATTTGGTCAATGTATCTACACACAGGCACGTATTTAAAAAAGCCTTTTGATAAAATCTCAGTCATGGTATACAGCACTCACATAGCAGTGTGACAAAAGAAAAGTCCATAAAGTAAAAATTTATTTCATTGACCATGGACTGATCTTGGTCAGAATGACTGTGGAGAAACTCAGAAGTTAGGAGGAGGTCATTCTGCCCTTTCAGCCTGTTCTGCCATTTAATTAAATCATGGCTTATCTTAACCTTAATTCCATTTGCCCCAGCTTGGTTCCTGATCTCTTGGTACCCCTTTTAAACAAAAATCTATCAATTGCAATCTTGGAAAGTTCAATCGACCCCCAGTCTCCACAGTGTGCTTTTTTTTAAAACAGGGAGAGAATGTGTTCTAGATTTTCACTACCCTTCATAATAAGGTGTGTTTCTTTGACTTATCCTGAATGGCCCAGCTTTCATTTCGAGATTAAGGCTAAAGTTAAATTTTAAGGTTATGTTGTTCTGAACTGCTCTCAGCAGAGGAAACAGTTTCCCTCCATCACTCAATCGAGCCCAGTTATCTCTTGGGAATGGTGGGCTCAGGTAAGCAGAAGTCATTTAGTGTTCTTGCTCCTGATCACAATAAATTAAGTAATATCTGCAGTTATTGCACTTCAACATTTACAGTGCTTGACACAGCACAGCATCTATTTTTTCACACAGCAAGATTCCACACCCCACATAAGATGAACAAACATTAAATCTATTTTCTTTGATTGAAGCGGGAATATTGGTCAGGACTTCTTAGGTATTAGCTGTGACTCCGTTGGTGGCATCTTTACCTCTGACTCAGAAGATTGAGAGTTTTGAATCCCCACACCAGAAACTTGAACACATAATCCAGGCTAACACTTTCGTTGGCGGCGCTGCACTGTCCACGGGGCAGCACCAAGGGTGTGCCGTGCTGATGGTGGGACAGCACTAAGGGAGCACTAGGCTGTTGGAAAACAGCACTATGGGAATGCCACGCTGCCAGAGGGGCAGTACCAAGGGAATGCTGCACTGTGAGATGTGCTGGGCTGAAGGACCACTGCACTCTCAGGGAGCATAACTTCCAGGTATGATATTAAACTGAAGCCCCATCTGCCCTATCAGGTGGACTTTACTTTGACTAGCAAGGGAGTTCTTCCCAGAGTCCTAGTGCTAATATCTATCCCTTGACTAACATCACAAAAACAGATTATTTAATTCCCATCTCAGTTAGACACCATATGAAAATGGGAAATGTTTCTTGCAATGACAACAGTCTTCATGGGTACTGGCAAGCCCCTTGTACCACACTCATGTAGTCCATTCTTCATGGGTGTGCCTGCCTGTTGACTGAGGGTTGATGTGGGCGCACGACTGCCATGTATGGTTTCATCGTCACCCAACACCTTTACCATTTTAACAAAAAAACTGGGTGTGGGAGAACGAGGTGCATCTCTGGAGAGCAGACAGAACCAGCGTACCAGCAGATTTATTGTTACCTGGTGTGTTGGGTGGAGCACTGCAGGGGTCTTCTGGGTTCTGAGCTAAACTAGCGTCACCTTCACCCACCAGGCTGTTAGAGGATCCCCCACACCCTCCAAAGGCAAACAGAGACTTGCCTTGCCATCTGTTTGCCACGAAAGCCCAGCCTAGACGGGTGAGCACATTGTTTGGGCAGCCTGCCACCTGCCCCCTTCTACAGCCATCAAAAGGGCGGATCAGTATTTTTGTTTTTCCCTCAGGAATGACTAGAAATAAAACCACAAGAAAGGTCTGCATTGAGTGGAGGGCCGCAGAGAGGCTCCACAAACAGGCTGCCTTTTAATATCAGACTCCCCTGCAATTAAACATTCCAACATGCCGCCTCGGGCAGCGACCAATTCTCCACAGAGATTGGGCAATGCACCCTGTGCAGTTCCTCCTGAACAATCCCCCCTCCCAAAACTAAAACCTGCTTGCCGCATTTGCAGCTGCTGCTCCTCTTGGTTCAGACAGCCTTTGATCAGCTCGTGAGGCACTCCTGATCTACTATCCCTCTAACACAGTGCATGGGGAGCTCTTTCCACTACTGAGTGCAGCAGTGTTTGTGCTGCAACTGTCTCCTCTAAAGAATGGACTCTTGTTTAGACAAAGCCTTTCACCACCTTGGGATTTAACAGCCAATGAAGTAATTTTTTTGAGGTGTTGTAATGTAGAAAATGGAGCAATTTGCGCACAGAAAGACTCCACAAATGGCAAGGTGATCATAGGATCATAGGACCAGGTGTGGCTTCAGTTTAACATCCATCTGAAAGACGGCAGCTCCGACAGCTCAGAGCTCCTTCAGTACTAATACAGAGACCGTCAGCCCAAATTGTGTGTTGAAGTCTCCTGGGTGGAGTTTAAATTCACAATTTTCTGACTCAGAGGAGACAGTGCTACCCAGTGAGCCATGGCTGACACCACTATAACTCTTTCGAGTACAAACCCGTTTCCATCTGTTTCAGATGAAGTTACACTGTTTCATAGTTTGTCATTGATAAATTTGAACTCTTCATAATCTTTTAAAAGACAATGACAAACTATGAAACTTACAGAGAGAAACATTACAGGTATATATCTCCTGATTCCACTCAACTCTTGTGTCAGTAACTCTTTTGAGTACAAACCCGTTTCCATTTGTTTCAGATGAAGTTACATTGTTTCATAGTTTGCCATTGTGAGATTTGAACTCTTGATTTTGGGGTTACAAACCCAGTACCATAACCACTTGGCTATTTAGGCCAAGCTCCACCACCCACACCTCGACTTGCTGTTTAATCATCACTTGATTTGATCATTTAAATCATCCAATCTCTCATTGGTGACAAAGTGTGTGTGGAGTTTGATGCAGCTGTGCCACCCACTCAGCAAGCTCCCTATCACAGCTATTCCATCAAGGCAGGTGGGGCAGACCAGGGGCCAGGTGCTTTGCTGGACAGAGGCAATTATATCAGAGAAGAAATCATCCCCAAGGTCATTTCCACATATCACCTAGTAGATGGGGATGCGAGATTGTTCAGGAAAGACAAGCAAAGAGAGGAAATGTAGAGGAGACTTTACTAACCATTCAAAAATAACTCATTTCCACATCTTGTCATCTGATCAGCTTTAACACCTGCAAGGGCAGATTCACACAGGAGTATCACTAAACACTGATGGATGCCTCTTCAGAAATCAACTGCACCCTGCAACATGAGCAAACTGGCTGTTTGATACCCAGTGAGATCCAAGGCTCACCATGCCCAGCCCTTTGGTTAAAAACTGGAAGATTCCTTTCTTCACACGGGAAGCCTCAATCTCTGAATTCAATGAGGAGGAAAGTTAAGCAAGGAGAGTTTGCTCAGAAAGTGTAACTGTTTGCTTTGCTACCAAGATACCAGTCCGAATAAGATAGCTAATATTTGATGGATGGTACAGTCACACATTAGGAGCCCTCACAACACCAAGAGTTTGACTCCAAAACCAACAGAGCATATTTTTTCCCCCAGATAAAGTTAATATCGAAATTTATTTTCAAATAAATTAAATGTCTCCATTCAGTAAGTGCTGAGCAACTTTGAAAAACATATCTGAGGCCACCAATGGATTCTGGTGCATGTCAAACAAAAATGGTTCTTAATGCATAACAAATCAAAACGTAGACAAATAGGGAGCAATATGAATTAGAGAGCAGCTCACACCCTGTGCAACCCTAATAGCTACACCATATAAAACAGTCACAAAATCTACAAAGATATTAAAGACACTTTCATTTAACGTTGATTTTTTGAAAGATTATTCAATTTCAACAGTGAAGCTAACATAAGTCAAGATTGAATTTGAAGGAGTTACTGAGTGACAGTGTGAGGGAGCTTGATTAACATCAGTAGAGATGCAGTTAGCAACACAGGGCACTAGGGGAGACGGGTTGCTGAGTGACAGTCTGAAGGAGCTGAATTAAAATCAGCAGGGATACAGTCAGTAACACAGTAACCTCTCTCCCCCAGCACTGTGCTGCTGACTGTATCTCTACTGATGTTAATCCAGCTCCCTCACACTGTCACTCAGCAACCCCTCTCCCCCAGCACCGTGTTTTACTGACTGTATTGATAATGATGTTAATCCAGCTCCCTCACACTGTCACTCAGTAACCCCTCTCCCTTGTTGCCCTAAATATCAGTGTGAGGGAACTGGATTAAAATCAATAGAAATACTGTCAGTAACACAGGATGCTGGGGAGGGAGGTGTTAATGACTGACAGTGTGAGGGAGCTGGATTAACATTACAAATGGTAATATTATGGAACTCAGTGCTGTATGGGACACAGTGTATTAACACATTTAAGAGGAGGTTTGATACAAACAAGGTAGAGAAGGTAGAGTGGCAGGTGGGGTACGCTGAGAAGAGACAAGAGTGGGAAGAGTGACCGAGGCTCTGGAATGACATGGGGAAACTGAAGCAGTCTAACTATCGACCCTGTTATCACCCAATGGAACTCCCCCAAATTCTTGATCATTCAACTTTTAAACCGCTTTCGATTCTGCCCTTTTTAAACAACCCAAAGATTGCAAGACTCTTTCCATCTACAAAACCACACTCCATGAATGTTTCAGAACTTACAGACCTACAGACAGCATTTCACTCATGCTGCCACCCTAACACTAAGCACTCTTCTGGGATAAGACTTCTTTCAATTAAGGGAGCGCATGAGAAACTAGAAAACTGCCCAATGGAATGAAAATGCTTTCTACCAACAGTGAGGTAGTATTTATTTTTATTTCAGATTATCTTAGTTTTTTAAAATGTAGAAATAGAACGGATACAGGATGAAGTGATTTTATAGAGAAAAAAATAACTGTCACTGCAGTAGAAACAGTTGCACAGCTGTACGTTTATATAGTTAATGTTGTTATTTTTAAAAATAACTATGCATTGCCCACACAGACATTACAAATTGCTGCAGATGGGAAATGAGCTTAAAATGCTGGAGTTCAATACAAATCTGCAAAGTTCCCAAACCAAATTACAATTGAACTATTATTGACTTTATTTACCTAACACATTGGAATCTTAAAGCAACATAGGTCTACCTGAACAGAAAGTGTAAGATGTGGCATAGGGCATACCCTCCCTTCATTTTGATGAATCTGCAGTGCACCATCTTCAAGGCCAATATATCCTTCCTGAAATGCGGTGCCCAGAACACAATACTCTAAATGGAACAAGACTCCTGTTTACACTACACAAACACTAGCTGTGTGCATTATTTGTCTCAGTAAATTGCAGGGTAAAACTAAACGTCAGTCATGAAATCCTCCTGTGTTTAAATAAAGCCTCAACAATGGCACTAACAGGCCAGCCTTAACTTTAGGACATAACATTATCAAGCATCACTGGTGCTGGGTGTAACTCTTAAAAAAATAACTCCACCTCTCATTCAGATAACATTTGAGCGTGCTTACAAGGGTTAGTCAGCCCTCACCCCCCCAAACACATCCCAGATGAATCATGAGGCACTCACGCGCATGGTTGTCCGCGAGTCCATTGAGGTTGCTGGAAATATCTCTTCTCCGATATAGACACACAACCTTGGCTTCTACGTTGCCGCTGCCGGTCTGCTTAAAACAAAATTAAATCCAGTTTGCACGCTGCATGAAGATGTACTAGCAAAGTCACAGAGCATAACTTGCCTACTCAATAAACACAGTTCAGTGGATAGCACCCTTGTCAAAAAGTCACGGTCGAGCCCCAGTCCAGAGACTAGAGCACATGATCCAGGCTGAAACTCCCAGTGTTGTATGAGGAAGTGCTGAACCATTGGATGGGACATTTTTCCATGTTAGACCTTAAATCAGGACCTCGCCTGTCCTCAAATGTGGATGTTCCCATGACCACTACCAGGAGAGTATCCTGGGACCAATATTTATCCTTTAACCAACATAATCAAAACACATGATTTGGGTCATTGTCACATTGCTGTTTGTGGGAGCTTGCTGGGCACAAAACGGTTGTTGCTTTTCCTACATTACAACAGTGACCATACCTCAAAAATACTTCAACTGTGAAGCGCTTTGGAACGTCCTGAGGTCATGAAAGGCACTATAGAAATGCAGGTCTTTCTTCTCTTTCCTTCACATGCCACAGACTCTGATCACCCATTCTTGCCATAAGTAGAGTTCATGAGAACCTCAAGGTTAACTGGATTTCCATACCACACCCCAATTCTCTCCCCTCAGTAATGGCTTTCCTGGGTTATGGTTCCATGGGGTACAGGAAGGAACATGGAATTAAGGTCACGATCAAATCGGCCACAATCTTAGTGAATGACGGAGCAGGTTCGAGGGGTCCAAGAGCCTACTCTTGCACCAATTTATCTCCTTATGTCACCACCCCAGTTCCCTACACATTTTTCCATGAGCATCATAGTGCATCCAAACTTCTTGTTACTTAATGCCCTGGCACACATACTTGGTGAGGACACTAATTGTGACTTGGGATGATGCTTCACCCCTCTCCTCCACCTTCCCTTTAGCCCAGAGACGCCTGACCGACAATCATCTTCCTCATGCCAGACAATTCTTTACAGGGAAGAGGGAGTTATTGTCGCTGAACTAGTAATCCAGAGACCCAGGGTAATGCTCTGGGGTTCGAATCTTGCCACTACAGATGATGGAATTTGAATTCAACAAAAATCTGGAATTAAAAGTTTAATGATGACCATGAAACCATTGGTTACATCTGGTTTACCAATCTGGGTCTGCAGCAGGTGAGGGAACCAACAAGAGGGAAAAACATACTTGACCTCATCCTCACCAACCTGCCTGCTGCAGATGCATCTGTCCATGACATTATTGGTAGGAGTGACCACCGTACAGTCATTGTGGAGACGAAGTCCTGCCTTCATGTCAAGGATACCCACCATCATGTTGTGTGGCACTACCACCGTGCTAAATGGGATAGATTTCAAACCGATTTAGCAGCTCAAGGCTGGCCATCCACGAGGTGCTGTGGGCTATCAGCAGCAGCAGAATTGTACTCGACCACAATCTATAACTTCATGGCCTGGCATATCCCCCACTCTACCATTACTATCAAGCCAAGGGATCAACCCTGGTTTAATGAAGAGTGCAGGAGGGCATGTCAGGAGCAGTACCTGATATACCTAAGAATGAGGTGTCCAGCTGGTGTAGCTATAACACAGGCCTACTTGAGTATCAAACAGCATAAGCAGCAAGTGATAGACAAAGCACAGTAGTCCCACAACCAACAGATCAGATCTAAGCTCTGCAGTCCTGCCACATCCTGTCATGAATGGCAGTGGACAATTAAACAACTCACTGGAGGAGGAGGAGGATCCACAAATATCCCCATCCTCAATGATGGAGGAGCCCAGCACATCAGTGCAAAAGATAGGGCTGAAGCATTTGCTACAATCTTCAGCCAGAAGTGCCGAGTGGATGATCCATCTTGGTCAATTCGATTCACTGCACATGATATCAAGAAACAGCTGAAGGCACTGGATACTGCAAAAGCCATGGGGCTTGACAATATTCCGGCAATAGTACTGAAGACTTGTGCTCCAGAACTTGCCATGCCCCTAGTCAAGCTGTTCCATTAAGTTACAACACTGGCATCTATCCAGCTATGTGGAAAATTGCTCAATATGTCCTGTACACAAAAAGCAGGACAAATCCAACCTGGCCAATTGCTGCCTCATCAGTCTACTCTCAATCACCAGTAAAGTAATGAAAGGGGTCATCAACAGTGTTATCAAGCAGCACTTGCTTAGCAATAACCTGCTCACTGATGTCCAGTTTGGGTTCCGCCAGGATCACTCAGCTCCTGACCTCATTACAGCCTTGGTTCAAACATGGACAGAAGAGCTGAAGTCCCGAGGTGAAGTGAGAGTGACTGCCCTTGACATCAAGGCAGCATTTGACCGAGTGTGGCATCAAGGAGCCCCAGCAAAACTGCAGTCAATGGGAATCAGGGGGAAAACTCTCTGCTGCTTGGAGTCATACCCAGCACAAAGGAAGGTAGTTGTGGTTGATGGAGGTCAGTCATCTAAGATCTAGGACATCACTGCAGGAGCTCCTCAGGGTAGTCTCCTCGGCCCAACCATCTTCAGCTATTTCATCAATGGCCTTCCTTCCATCATAAGGTCAAAAGTAGGGATGTTTGCTGATGATTGCACAATGTTCAGCACCATTCACGACTCCTCAGGTACTGAAGCAGTCCACGTCCAAATGCAGCGAGGCCTGGACAATATCTGGGCTTGGGCTGACAAATGGCAAGCAACATTCATGTTGCACAAGTACCAGGCAATAACCATCTCCAACAAGAGAGAATCTAACCATCGCCCCTTGACATTTAATGGCATTAACATCACTGAATCCCCCACTATCAATATCCTGGGGGAGGTTACCATTGACCAGAAACTGAACTGGACTAGCTATATAAATACTGTGGCTACAAGAGCAGGTAGAGGCTAGGAATTCCGCAACGAGTAACTCATCTCCTGACTCCTCAAAGCCTGTCCCCCAACTACAAAGCACAAGTCAGGAGTGTAATGGAATACTCTTCACTTGCCTGGATGAGTGCAGCTCCACCAACACTCAAGAAGCTTGATACCATCCAGGACAAAGCAGCCCCGCTTGATTGGCACCCCATCCACAAACATTCACTCCCTCCACCAGCGACACACAGTGGCAGCAGTGTGTACCATCTACAAGATGCACTGCAGGAATTCACCAAGGCTCCTTAGGCAGCAGCTTCCAAACCCACAACCACTACCATCTGGAAGAGCAAGGGCAGCAGATAGATGGGAACACCACCACCTGGAAGTTCCCCTCCAAGCCACTCGCCATCCTGACTTGGAAATATATCGCTGTTCCTTCACTGTCGCTGGGTCAAAATCCTGGAACTCCCTCCCTAACAGCACTGTGGGTGTACCTACACCATATGGACTGCAGCAGTTCAAGAAGGCAGCTCACCACCACCTTCTGAAGGGCAGTTAGGGGTGGGCAATAAATGCTGGCCTGCATCCTGTTAATGAATAAACAAAAAAGAGGCAAGTGACGAGCAAGAGCCAAAGAGTTTGCAACTTTGGGAAAGGGGATTAGAAACCAAAAACTCCAGAGGGACAGGAGGTTTTTGAAAGCAATGAGAGGGGCTGGAAGGCAAAGTGATTTTTGTAAAAGAATTTGCGATGGATCAGATCACCCTCCAGCAGTGGAGCGGATGAGCAGGGAGGGTCAGAGAAATTGGCATGTATTTGGGATAGAGCCATGCGGGGAGTTGAAAGGATCATGTACTGTTGCAGTCGGTTAGGGTTGAGCTTTCACCTTGGGAAAGTTGGGTTGACCCCAGGCCAATGGAGATACAATTTTCTAGCCTCTTCTGGCTACAAAAATCCAACATGAAATGTTTCTTACTCTTGCTCTGAATTAGCACAAGTTGTGAAGCCACTACCTAGCTCAGAACTCAATCAACCAACCAGCTGGTTGGTTGGCAAAATGGGAAAGTATCACATCAGTGCAGTAGATGGTGATCTTCTGGGGTTTGGGTTCAGGTCCGAATATAAGAGTCTTACTTTATCCAGAATGGAAAGGGTTGGATGACAAGTAGTGCTGCAGAATTGTAGGAACGAGACTGAAGGAACTCCTCGGGTAATAAATTCCCAATTGCCATTCTTCCTGCTCCTCCTACTCTACCGCAGGAATAACAAAGTCAGGCAGCAAGTCAGTTGGGAATATTATCAGCTAACATTACAGCAACAGGGAGATGGTGACTAGAGCAACTGTTGCAGCAAAATGGAGAGGTAATGGCAGTGAGTAAATAAATCAGCCATTAAATACTCAC
This sequence comes from Isurus oxyrinchus, assembly GCA_026770705.1. NCBI lineage: Eukaryota > Metazoa > Chordata > Chondrichthyes > Lamniformes > Lamnidae > Isurus > Isurus oxyrinchus. Next base: position 13,784,103 of record JANJGN010000037.1, read on the forward strand.
CAAACTGAAAGGTTCAAGCTATCAGGAAAGACTGAACAGGCTGGGGCTCTTTTGTCTGCAAGAGAGAAGGCTGAGGGGCGAGCCAAGAGATCTTTAAAATTACAATGGGGTTCAGTAGAGTAGATGTAGATAAGATGTTTCTTTTGCTGGGGAGACCAGAATTAGAAGCCATAAATATAAGATAGTCACTGATCCAATGAAGAATTAAGGAGAACCTTCTTCACCCAGTGAGTGGTGAGAATATGAAATTGCTACAAAGACAAATAGCATAGTTGCATAAGGGGAAGCTAGATGAATACATGAGGGAGAAAGGAGGAGAAGGATATGCTGACAGGAAGAGATGAAGAAGGGTGGGGGAGGTTGTATTCAGCATGGACACCAGCATACACTAGTTGGGCCAAAGAATCTAAGGCACAATTCCATATATATATATATATATATATTAATTCCCTAAGATGCACTGACACATTATTCCATAGGTGTGGATGCCTTGTTCAAGCACCTTTTTACATAAACAAAAGCCTAAACAAGTGAACAGGCTGCTCAACCATGGGCAGCATCACAACTGGGTCAGATCCTGTCCTCATCCTCATCCTACTCATCCATTTTCCACAGAGATCACTGGGAGTGACCTGCGGATGATTTCCACACCCTGGCTCAGGAGCACCAAAGCAAATTGTAGCAATGGTTAAGATCAACTTGATTTGACACAGAGCACCCTCAGACTTGTCATCTTTGTTTGCTTGTCTTGTTCGCTCATTCCAGAGACTTGTACTCCACGATCCAGGCCAACACTCCCAGTGCTACATTGTCAGAGGACTATATTTTGGATGAGATTTTAAATTAAAAGATCCCATGGCCACTATTGGAAGAAGAGCAGGGAGAGTTCTCCCCGGTGTCCTGGGGCCAATATTTATCCTTCAACCAACATCACTAAAAACCAGTTCCAAAGAATCATAATGGGCTTGAAGCATTAACTCTGTTTCTCTCTCCACAGATGCTGCCAGGCCTGAGTTTTCAAGCACTTTCTATTTTTAACCAGGGTAGCTGGTCATTATCATTTCTTAGTTTGGGGATGTTGCACAAAGTGTCTGCTACATTTTCTACATTACAGAAGTGACTTCACTTCAGAAAGTAATTAATTGGCTGTGAAGTGCTTTGCGATGTCTGGACATCATGAAAGGCACTATATAAATGCAAGCTCTTTTTTGCCTTGAACCTGTAACCTTTCACTCTATATGAAAGGTTGCTAACTTGGTCTGCCGACTTTGACCTCTCTTAAAGGTGTTGGCACCAGCAGTAGGTGCCCTCTGGTAGCTTGCTGAAATGGGTCATGCTTCATCATATGGACATCACTAATCCAGGCTTCACTTGTGTAGAGTCTGTGTATATTGCAGTGTTTATGAAACTTTCCCCTTCCTACCTCTGCTGCACTGAGGCCAATGATATTCAGCTGATTCACAAAGAAGAACATAATATCTAAAGTGAACTGCAACTAATTCAAAATGTTCTATTCCAGTCTTATTTCTTATATTAAAAGGTTATTTTCTGCTGCCCTGATAGGCCAGCTTGAATAGACAGTGAAAAAGATAAGCTACACAGAGCAGGAAAGCCCCCAGGTTAAAGTAGCAGTGATCAGACAAGAAGCTACTGTAGGGAGGGAAGGAGTCAGAAGCAGCAATAGATTGTGGGAGGACAGGGGCAGATCGAGAGCGAGATCAAGAGAGAGACAGAGACAAACAGGCAGAGGCAGATCGAGGGAGGAGAGAGGCGGATCAAGAGAGAGAAAGCGAGAAGGGCACAGGGAGCCATGGGGCGGGGCGGGGGTGGGGGGGGCGTTGTGGGTGTGTGTGTGTGATGGGGGGGGAGCCAAAGGCAGTGGTGCAGGAATAGAACACAATGCTACAAAACTAGGCTCTTTATCAATACAGTCACCGTACAAAGTTTAATTGGAACAAGGCAAACAAATTTAATAGTGATTACTAGTAAGCCACAACACACCCATTGAAGTGCTCATGCATTGTCGTCACTGTTGTAGGAAGCAAGGCACCCAATTAGTGCACAGCAAGCTCCCACAAACAGCAATGTGATCATGACCAGATAATCTGTTTTAGCAATATTGGTTGAGGGATGAATATTGGCTCCAGGAAATCACAGGGGGAACTGCCCCCACCACCTCCCCCCCAACCTGCTCTCACCCCCCACCCTGTTCTTTCACCTTTCTTGGTCTAGAAGGTGGAAAAAAACCTTCCTGGGTTCCCTATCCCGATTGACCTCAAGTGATGTCAGGTGGTGCTAAATTTTAACATTTGGTGATAGCGTAATATGGTTGATGTGATGTAGCTTTCTCTTTCTCAAGGGGTACATGGTATCTACTTGCTGTTGAGAGAATCACTGCCTGGTTTCAGGGTGGCACTGGTTGTAGATTGCCTGTCAGCCCTCTGTTCTGGGAAATGATACAGGCAGGAGATGGGAAAACACATCACCCATACAGCCACTTCTTACTGTGCTGATTTACATCTCTATCAGGGTTCACATTGTATCCGATTAAAGAATGTAAAGCCTGTACCTTGTTCAGTTCCTCTATCCTTCGGATAAGGTATGGGTTGCTTGAGGAGTTTTCAAAGTAAACATAATCTGGAAGAGAGACACAAGTTCAGGATTAGAAAGTACACAGTATACAAAGAAATAAACTGATTTCCAACCCTCTAACCCCAACCTTTGCCTGCTTATAGAATGGACAGTGATCTCAAAACTCCATCAGCAGTGCCACAGCAACACAAAATAGAGAGGTATTCTCCACTCTCCTCCCACAGAGTGGCAACTTGTTGAGGTTGTACAGGAAGCCCCCTGGCACCCTTCATTTGTCTGGAATGCTAAGGCCAGTGCTATATGTATCTGAGGTCAGCTAACACCTCACACATTAGAGATCAAAGCTGCGACTTTCCTGACCTATTCAGCTCGGTAATGCCCCCTATAAAACATTCACCCATCGAGACAAGTCATACTTCAGCTTATAAAAATAGAAAATGCTGGAAATACTCGGGAGGTCTGATAGTATCTGTGGTGAGAGAAACAGAGTTAATGTTATAAGTCCATATGGCTCTTCTTCAGAGGTGAAGAAGAGTCATCATACAGACTCAAAACGTTAACTCGGTTTCTCTCTTCACAGATACTATTAGACCTCCTAAGTATTTCCAGCATTTTCTATTTTTCTTTTAGGTTTCCAGAATCTGCATTATTTTTGCTTTTATCATACTTCACCTTTCTGCCTTTTAAGAGCATAAGAACTAGGAGCAAGATTAGGCAACTCAGCCAGTCGAGCCTGCACTGCCATTCAATATGATCATGGCTGATCTCATTTCGGTCTCAACTGCAATTTCCCGCACTCTCCCCATAACCTTTCAACCCGTTACTCATTAAAAATCTGTCTATCTCCTCAAATTTATTCAGCGTCCTGACATCCACTGCACTCTGAAGTAGTGAATTCCAGATTCATGACCCTTTGAGAAAAGTAATTCCTCCTCATTCCTGATTTAAACCTACCACCCCTTAGCCTAAAACGATGGCCTCTCATTCTAGAATGCCCTATCAGGGGAAACATCCGCTCCACATCTACTTTGTCTAACCCCTTTAGTATCTTATATACGTCAATTAGATCTCCTCTCATCCTTCTGAATTCTAGCGAGTATAGGCCTAAACTGCTCAATCTCTCCTCGTAAGACAAGCCCCGCATCTTTGGAATCCATCTAGTGAACCTCCTCTGAACCACCTCCAGTGCACCTACATCCATCCTCAAGTAAGGGGACCAAAACTGTGCACAGTACTCCAGGTGCAGTCTCACCAATGCCTTATACAGTTGCAACAACACTTCCCTATTTTTATACTCCTTTAGCAATAAATGCCATAATTCCATTTGCCTTCCTTATTACCTGCTGTACCTGCATACTAGCTTTCAGCAATTCATGCACCAGGACACCCAGATCCCTCTGCACTGAAGCACTCTGAAGTTTCTCTCCATTTAAATAATGAATGCCTTTTTATTCTTCTGACCAAAATGGATAACCTCACATTTATCCACGTTAACCTCCATCAGCCAAATTTTTGGCCCATTCACCCAACCTGTCCATATCTGTTTGTAAATTTCTTATTTCTTCATTGCAACTTACGTTCCCACCTATTTTGGTGTCATCTGCAAATTTAGCTATAGTACCTTCTATCCCTGAATCCAAGTCATTAATATAGATTGTAAATAGTTGGGGCCCAAGGACCAAACTCTGTGGCACCCCACTAGTTACAGCTTGCCATCTAGAAAAAGGCCCATTTATCCCAACTCTCTACTTTCTGTTGGTTAGCCAATCCTCTACCCAAGCTAGTGTATTAATCATTTGTGCGGCACCTTATCAAAGGCCTTTTGGAGGACATATTAAACCAAGATCCCTGTATGTCCTCTCTAGTGGGCATGAAAGATTCCACAGCCACTGTAAAACATCTTGCAACATCCTGAGGTCATGAACAGGCCAGATAATCAGTTTTCATGACGTTGGTTCAGGGGTAAATATCGGCAGGACAATGGGGAGAATTCCCCCGCTTTTCTTCCAATAATGGCTGTGGGATCATTTATATCCAACCGAGAGGGCAGCCGGGGCCTCGGTTTAACATTTGATCTGAAAGACAACACCTCCGACACTGCAGCACTCCCACGGTCAGCCTGGATTAAATGTTCAAGGCTCTGGTGTAGGACTCAAACCACCCATGACCAGAGGTGAGAGTGCTACCCATTGCATCACAGCTGACATCAAGTTAACATATTTGCACGATAAATTCATCACTGAACTGTCATCAGAAACAGCACACATAGCGACAGCATGTGGTGCTCTACCAGCCTGTGTCGGTGCTGATCTGTGTCCCTCAGACAGGCTGCCCGGCAGAGGGGAGTGGGGGACTGGTAGTGGGGGACTGGCCCCTGAACAGACAAAAGGCATCTCCTACTGGGATTAGGAAATGTAAACTGCCCCCTACCCGTTTCCTGGCCTATTGACAGCATTGCTGTAATTTTTCAGGCAACTGAGTAAGATGGACACACCCCACCCTGCCCAAGTTTACCAAGTCATAAAGCTATGATGGCATGAGTGAAATGTCTTAGACAGTGAGTGAGTAAAGTACTGTAGGCAAACACTAGCTCCAACTGACTGAAACAAGAGGTCACTTGGAAGATGAGTCATGCTGCAGAGCTGGCACACCATTCCTCACACTGAACCGATACCCTACTATGCCTCGCACAGCAATTTCAATGTAAATAAAATACACCACAAGTCATCACAGAGGCAAAAAGGCGGAAAGAAAGAAATAGGATGAAGAGAAAGAAAGAAATAACAAAGGAAAAGAAAATCTCCCATTTCTACAGCACCTCTCACTACCTCAGGGCATCCCAAAAAACTTCACAGCCAATGAAGGGCTGTTTGAAGCATAGTCACTGTTGTAATGTAAGAAACACAGTAGCCATTTATGCACAGCAAGATCCCAGAAACAACAAGATCCCACAAACAACAATGTGATAATGACCCAGATCACCTGTTTTTAGTGACGTTGGTTGAGGGATAAATATTGGCCCCAGGACACCGGGAAGAACTTCCCCCTGCTCTTCTTCCAATAGTAGCCGTGGGATCTTTTACACCCACCCAAAGGGCCAGAAGATGGCACCTCCAACAGTGCGGCACTCCCTCAGTACTGACCTTCCGACAGTGCAGCACTCCCTCAGTACTGACCCTTCAACAACACGGTTCTCTCTCCGCGCTGCTCTTCCGACAGTACAACACTCCCTCAGTATTGACCCTCTGACGGTGCGGCACACCGTCAGTGCTGCCCCTGCGATAGCAGAGTGCTTGCTCAGTATTGACCTTTGGACAGTGCAGCACTCCCTCAGTATTGATCCTCCTGACACTGCAGCACTCCCTTAGTACTGGCGCTTCCAATATTGTAGCACTCCCACAGTGCTGACCCATCCAACATTGTGGCACCCCCTCAGTGTTGCCCTTCCAATAGTGCAGTGCTCCTTCTGTACTGCACTAAGGATTTTCATCTGGATTTTGTGCTCAAATCTCTGGCGCAGGGTTTGAAACTCTGACTGAGAGGCAAAGGAGAGACAGCGCTACCACTGAGCCACTGTATGAGGAACACCATTAAAGGGGGAGGTTTAGCCAAAAGGTGGTTTCAGAGGTTAGATTTTTAATGGAATTAGGAGATGTGTGTAAACTGTACATCAGGACCATTCAATCTTTTTAATGGTTTAAATACATGACATGGAGGCTCACAAGCAACATTTGGAAAGTTTAAAATCCACTTTATCTTTAGCTGCTGTTCCCAACTGAGGGTGGCAGTTTAGGGTTTGAAGAGCTTGCTGTCTCTGGATCCATATAGTCAACAGAACAAAATAAGCAGCAAAAAATATGAGTGTATAAAGGACTGATGTGTTGGGGCTTCGACAGCCTGATTGTGCTCCATAAGCCACTGTCTGCATACCAAAGCTGCTTTCTATCCACCCATCCCTCTCTCCATTCCTCATCACCTCTCTCTCCCTGCCTATCTCTCCATCATTTACATAACAGCATTAGCTGGCCTTGTATGAAACGTCAAATCACAATTGAACAATCCGTTAAAAAGATACAAAATGAGCAAATACCCCAGTTAGTTCCTGTTTTTATTGACCTTGAAAGGATGCTGATAGGGAGCAAGGATCAGCCAAGTGGATGTCAATCTAGAGAAATGTCTAACTATAATTAGCCTCTGATTGACATTGAGGCCCATTTACCACTTTCCCACATTGTGTCTGAGCTAGGACCTTAAAGGTAACAGGCCAGGTTAGCAACCAATCTCTCCCACGACACTCCAGATTCTATTACCCATCAGGAGCAGCACAGTAGATCAACTCAAACAAACGTAAAAAATTGAATGTTGCAATGTAGAATGATACCGGGGTAAGTCATGAGGAGAGACTGGAGAAGCTGGGGTGGCTCTTTAAGAGTAGAGAAGTTACAGGTGTTCAAAATTATGAGAAGTTTAATAAGAGTAAATGAGAAGATGTTTTCAGTGGCAGGAGGGTCGGTAACCACAGGGACACAGATTGAAGATTATCGGTAAAAGAACCAGAGGGGGAGATGAGAATTTTTTTTTTTTTTTACACAGCCAGTTTGTGATCTGAAAGGGCAGTAGAAGCAGATTCAGTAGGTACTTTCAAAAAGGGAATTGGATAAATACTCAAAGGGAAAAAAATTTGAAGGGCTATGGGGAAAGAATATGGTGGGGGTGAGAAGGGTGGAGAGTGGGACTGATTAGATAGATCTTTCAAAGAGCTGGCACAGGTGCAATGAGCCAAACAGCTTCTCTCTGCATTGTGTAAATTGGTGTGTGACACTGGCAGACAAAAGGGAGAAAATAGTTTCATGAAGAAAGGGCACGTGTGTGTGGATCTTGGGCAGGAGCAGGATATGTTCAGTTGTCAGTTCTACCCTGCCCACACCTACACATCAAGACCAGAGAGGTGCACCGGCCAACTAATGTAACTGCATCCCAGCAAGGAATTTATCTTCTATCAGATAAGAAAATCAGGGATTCAAAAACATCAATAGAATTCGCAATCAAGGCATTTCCACTTTGAGTCTTATTTTAGATTTCCAGCATCCACAGTACTTTGCTTTTCTGTTTGGTCCACACGGAGTAAGTTCACTCTGTGATTGTCCACCAGGGAATTTCTTCTCTAAGCCAGGATGTAGCAGACTGAAGCACTTTTCCAGGGGCAGTGGTAGGAGGATAAACAAGCTGGAAAGGTGAGTCATATGGGAAACACTCTTACACACCCTGACCCAGCAAAGAGTTTGACTAGCCTTGCCAGGGACTCAAGAATCTACTTAACTACCCTTTTGATATCCAGGAACAACGTTGGAATGAAAAAGAGGAACACACTGTCAACGTACATTTAGTTAACACCTTTTACAGTCAAATGTCTCAAGCTGCTTCAGAGGCGTGTAAATCACACACAAAACTTTGATGACAAGCCAAAGGAAGAAACATTAGTGCAGGTGACCGAAAGTTTGTTTCTTTTTCTCAGGTCGCTACTAGGGGGTTGAATGTTGGCCAGGTTCCAGGAGAATACCCCGTGACCAGGGATTTATTGAAGTCACCTAAGCCTTGGTTTACCATCACATCCCAAAAGATTACCCCTTCTTGTGCAGTGCTCCCTCAGCACTGCCCCTCCGATTGGGCAGCACTCCGTTCGTACTGACTCTGCAGCAGGGCAGAATCCCTCAGTGCTGACCCTGCAGCAGTGCGGCTCCCTCAATGCTGACCCTGCAGCAGTGTGGCACTCACCTCAATTCTGACTCAATATTGCGACACTCTCAGTACTGACCCTGCAACATTGCAGCACGCTCTGAGTACTGACCCTGCAACATTGCAGCACTCTCTCAGTACTGACCCTGCAACATTGCAGCACTCTCTCAGTACTGACCCTGCAACATTGCAGCACTCTCTCAGTACTGACCCTGCAACATTGCAGCACTCTCTCACTACTGACCCTGCAACATTGCAGCACTCTCTCACTACTGACCCTGCAACATTGCAGCACTCTCTCACTACTGACCCTGCAACATTGCAGCACTCTCTCACTACTGACCCTGCAACATTGCAGCACTCTCTCACTACTGACCCTGCAACATTGCAGCACTCTCTCACTACTGACCCTGCAACATTGCAGCACTCTCTCAGTACTGACCCTGCAACATTGCAGCACTCTCTCACTACTGACCCTGCAACATTGCAGCACTCTCTCACTACTGACCCTGCAACATTGCAGCACTCTCTCACTACTGACCCTGCAACATTGCAGCACTCTCTCACTACTGACCCTGCAACATTGCAGCACTCTCTCACTACTGACCCTGCAACATTGCAGCACTCTCTCAGTACTGACCCTGCAACATTGCAGCACTCTCTCAGTACTGACCCTGCAACATTGCAGCACTCTCTCAGTACTGACCCTGCAACATTGCAGCACTCTCTCAGTACTGACCCTGCAACATTGCAGCACTCTCTCAGTACTGACCCTGCAACATTGCAGCACTCTCTCAGTACTGACCCTGCAACATTGCAGCACTCTCTCAGTACTGACCCTGCAACATTGCAGCACTCTCTCAGTACTGACCCTGCAACATTGCAGCACTCTCTCAGTACTGACCCTGCAACATTGCAGCACTCTCTCACTACTGACCCTGCAACATTGCAGCACTCTCTCAGTACTGACCCTGCAACATTGCAGCACACTCTCAGTACTGACCCTGCAGCATTGCAGCTCTCGCTCAGGACTGACGCAACGTTGCAGCTCTCGCTCAGAACTGACCCAACATTGCAGCACTCTCTCAGTACTGACCCTGCAACATTGCAGCACTCTCTCAGTACTGACCCTGCAACATTGCAGCACTCTCTCAGTACTGACCCTGCAACATTGCAGCACTCTCTCAGTACTGACCCTGCAACATTGCAGCACTCTCTCAGTACTGACTCTGCAACATTGCAGCACTCTCTCAGTACTGATCCTGCAACATTGCAGCTCTCGCTCAGGACTGACCCAACGTTGCAGCTCTCGCTCAGGACTGACCCAACATTGCAGCTCTCGCTCAGGACTGACCCAACGTTGCAGCTCTCGCTCAGGACTGACCCAATGTTGCAGCTCTCGCTCAGGACTGACCCAACATTGCAGCTCTCGCTCAGGACTGACCCAACGTTGCAGCTCTCGCTCAGGACTGACCCAACATTGCAGCTCTCGCTCAGGACTGACCCAACAGTAGTTGGTATGTCAGTAGTGACATTCAAGTATTGGCCTGGTTTATAGGGCTTAAGTCCTGCAATTCTCTGACTCAAGAATGGTGCCACTGAGCTACAGCTGACTGTAAACGCACAAGCAAGTACTGAATGAAGGGGATCTGGAAACTCAAGCTGTACTCTTCTACTGCTCCCTTTCACACCCTAATCACTGGATACTGACAAATACAGGTGCTTAGGTGAGCCGAGCCAGACAAGCCTCACAGTATACACTGTCTGGGAAGTCATGTAGGATTGGCACAGGGGATCTTAAAAAGAGACAAATAACTTCTTAAAAGCATTACAACTAACAAGGCATTAAAAATAAGTTTGCCCGCCCACAACACTTCAGGTTGTGCACCATAATGGTGAACAGAGCCATACGGCAGTGACTCGGTTCAGTCTGGCTCTATGTTGAGTTAGCTCATTTTGATCAGGATAGCTGGGGGTGCTGCAATTTGGTTCATTGCTCTGCATTACGGTGGGTTGGGGCAGCAGGCTGGAGGTAGGGGTGGGGAGTGGTACTGGAGATGGTTAACAGCATAGCAAGAACATCCAGCAAGGCTTAGCGCTCCTGATCACTATCCAGCAGCTCTGTGGGTGAATGGACTTGGGAGGTGAATGCAGGCTTGGGCTCAGCTGCGATGCCTTTAACAGTTGATCAGCCTGCTGACATTGACTGAACAATGGGCAGGGTGCCAAAGGGATAACGCAGCAAATATTAAAATTTTCAACAGAGGAGAAAAAATAGAGGTGGGAAGGAAACAGAAGAAAAAATATTATCAAGAAAATTTTATTTGACAGGATGAATGTATAGCAACAGCTGAAAGGAACAAAAGGCAAAGTGTCTGTGCTTCTTTATTTTAAAAACAGAATTGAAAGCTAACAGCTGGCTGGGCTCAAAGAGGACGGAGCTGCAGGGACAACCACCCTGTACCACCCGACCCTCCACCCCCGCCCCCCCCCCCCCTCCCCCCCCATCCCCCCCCCAACACCCACTTGGGAAACAGGTGTTCCAGTACACCCAGACACAATATCATGCGCACAAAACGCACACGCACATCCTGCGTTTGCCTCAGCATGCCAGTAACCCTCCAAAAGGGGGCCTGTGCTGCACGTGAAAACATACAAGGCAACCATTTCACGTGCTGCAGCACAATTACAGGAAGCCCTCTTTCAGACTTCACCGCCCTGCAGAATGAAACTGACACTGCAATACACCCGCCCTGTCAAAGCAGCAACACAGTACTGCTTGTTACCACCACCACCCCCCTCACAGACACAGCTCTGTCACAACATCCCTCCACCCCCACAAGGGCAGGGCAACAAGTGGAATTGAAACACTTCCATATTCCACACACACAATTTACTACAGGTCGGACATACATTCCCTTCCTCCTGCCCCTACAAATATTTCCTCTCCTTCTCAAGGCAGTGACTCATGGTTCCACAGGCAACACCCATTCTTGTCCAAGTGACCATTCCAGTATTTGTGCCTTGGATTGTCAATGCCTGTCTGTCAAACATGGGTATTATCACAGCAGGAGCCCTTCCTATTCCTGACATCCACTCTTCAGTCCAAGTCATTTTAGAGAGGAACTTAAGCTGAACCTTTATAAACACTGGTTAGACACCAGCGGGAGGATCGTGTCCAACTCTGGGCCCCACAGTTCAGGAAGGATGTCAAGGCCTTGGAGGGGATGCGGAGATTTACTAGAATGTTCCCAGGGATGAGGGACTTTGGTTAATGTGGAGAGACTGGAGAAACTGGGATTGTTCTCCTTAGAGTGGAGAAGGTTAAGAGGGAGATTTAATCGAGGCATTCAAAATCATTAAGGGTGGATAGGGAGAAACAGCTTCCACTGGTAGGAGAATAAGTAATCAGAGGACACAGATTGAAGAGAATTGGTAAAAGAACTAGAGGAGTAGATGAGGAGAATATTTTTTTTTACCTGGCAAGTTGTTATGATCTCGAAGGCGCTGCCTGAAAGGGTGGTGGAAGCAAATTCAATATGAACTTTTAAAAGGGATTTGGATATAAAGGTAGAATCATAGAAACTTAAGTATAGGAAGAGGACATCATGCTGGTGCTCCATCTTCATGGAGCAGTCATGATTATTCCAAACCCCTGCTTTTTGTCTGTAACCCTGTAACTTCTTCATCCTCAATGACTTGTCCAACTTCCATTTCAATTAATTATGGAGTCGGCTTCAAACAACTTTTCAGGTTGAGCGTTCTAAATCCAATAACTCTGAAAAGATTTCTCATCTCTTCTCCCCTCTAGACTTTTGTGCCAATGATTTTAGATTGATGATTCGCTCAATAGAAGGAATAGATTTTCAATTTCTATTCTTATCAAAATTGCTCATCATCTTGAAAAGGAAAAAATTTGCAGTGTGATGGTAAAGGGGAGTGGGACTTATATAGGTCTTTCAAAGAGCCAGCACAGGTACGGTGGGCCAAATGGCCTCCGTCTGTCAGTGTATTTTTTAATTCATTTACAGATGGGCATTGCTGGCCGAGCCAGCATTTATTGCCCATCCCTAATTGCCCTTGAGAAGGTAGTGAGCTGCCCTCTTTAACTGCTGCAGTCTAGGTGGTGTAGGTACATCCACATTGCTGTTAGGGAGGGAGTTCCAGGTTTTTGACCCAGTGACAGTGAAGGAACAGCGATATAATTCCAAGTCAAGATGGTGAGTGGCTTGGAGGGTAACTTCCATCTATCTGCTGCCCTTGTCCTTCTAGATGGTAGTGGTTGTGGTTTTGGAAGGTGCTGTCTAAGGAGTCTTGGTGAGTTGCTGCAATGCATCTTGTGAATGGGGCACAGCGCTGCCACTGTGCATTGGTGGTGGAGGGAATAAATGTTTGTGGATGGGGTGCCAATCAAGCGGGCTGCTTTGTCCTGGATGGTGTCAAGCTTCTTGAGTGTTGTTGGAGCTGCATTCATCCAGGCAAGTGGGGAGTATTCCATCACACACATGACTTGTGCCTTTCGGATGGTGGACAGGCTTTGCGGTGTCAGGATGTGAGTCATTCACAGCAGGATTCCCAGCCTCTGCTCTCGTAGCCACAGTACTTATATGGCTAGTCCAGTTCAGTTTTAGTCAGTAGTAATGCCCAAGATATTGATAATGGGGGATTCAGCAATGGTAATGCCATTCAATGTCAAGGGGCGATGGTTAGATTCGTTCATGTTGGACATAGTCAAAGCCTGGCACTTGTGTGGCGTGAATGGCACATATTTCCAGGGCTGTCAGGGGAAGACTCCAACCAGTTAAAGACCTCATTGTTGCCGCAGCTGAGGGTGCCTAAAAGACAAGGGAATTACCCAAGCTTTTCCTGCTTCAGATGCCTCAGTTTCACATTGACTTATTACAAGTGGAACAGGCTTGATGAAACTACCTCCAAAAAGGCCTCTAGCAATCCCGAGGAAGGGGTGAATTTTAAAATAGCCTGTGGGTGAGCTGGGAAATGTTAGAATGGATTATAGGTGAAGAGGGAAGTAAAGGACTAGTTAGGATTACCTGGAATTCCAACAACCCCCTCCAGCATTGGTTTCCAATTATTCACTATGCTAACAGTCACACAAGTCATTTGTACATACCAATAGAATCCCAGGGAACCTCCTGAAATCACTGACTACCTAAAAGTGGAGACACATTCCCAGGGACCACCCCCCCTCCCAATAATTACAGAGCCACTCCTAGGGACCTCCCCCCCACCTTATAAATACAGACACACTCTTAGGGACCCTCTGTAAATGTAGACAGTCCTAGGGGCCCCCTGTTAAAACAGACACACACCTAGGAATCTCCTGCAAAAACAGGCACACTCCCAGGGGTGCCCCTGTAAATACAGATGCACTCCTACGGAGCCCCCTGTAAATACAGGCGCACTGCCAGGGGTGCCCCTGTAAATACAGATGCACTCCTACGGAACCCCCTGTAAATACGGGCACACTCCTACGGAACCCCCTGTAAATACGGGCACACTCCTACGGAACCCCCTGTAAATACGGGCACACTCCTACGGAACCCCCTGTAAATACGGGCACACTCCTACGGAACCCCCTGTAAATACGGGCACACTCCTACGGAACCCCCTGTAAATACGGGCACACTCCTACGGAACCCCCTGTAAATACGGGCACACTCCTACGGAACCCCCTGTAAATACGGGCACACTCCTACGGAACCCCCTGTAAATACGGGCACACTCCTACGGAACCCCCTGTAAATACGGGCACACTCCTACGGAACCCCCTGTAAATACGGGCACACTCCTACGGAACCCCCTGTAAATACGGGCACACTCCTACGGAACCCCCTGTAAATACGGGCACACTCCTACGGAACCCCCTGTAAATACGGGCACACTCCTACGGACCCCCTGTATATACGGGCACACTCCCAGCGACCATCCCGTAAATACGGACACACTCCCAGGGACCCCCTGTAAATATGGGCACACTCCCAGCGACCACCCCGTAAATATGGGCACACTCCCAGGGACCATCCCGTAAATACGGGCACACTCCCAGGGACCACCCCGTAAATACGGGCACACTCCCAGGGACCACCCCGTAAATACGGGCACACTCCCAGGGACCACCCCGTAAATACGGGCACACTCCCAGGGACCACCCCGTAAATACGGGCACACTCCCTGGGACACTCCCCCGTAAATACGGGCACACTCCCAGGGAGCCCCTGTAAATAAGGGCACACTCCCAGGGAGCCCCTGTAAATATGGGCACACTCCCAGGGACCCCCTGTAAATATGGGCACACTCCCAGGGACCCCCTGTAAATGTGGGCACAGTCGCAGGAACCCCCTGTAAATGCAGACACACTCCCAGGGACCTCATGTAAATGCAGACACACTCCCAGGGACCCCCTGTAAATGCAGACACACTCCCAGGGACCTCCTGTAAATGCAGACACACTCCCAAGGACCCCCTGTAAATGCAGACACACTCCCAAGGACCCCCTGTAAATGCAGACACACTCCCAAGGACCTCCTGTAAATGCAGACACACTCCCAAGGACCTCCTGTAAATGCAGACACACTCCCAGGGACCCCCTGTAAATGCAGACACACTCCCAGGGACCCCCTGTAAATGCAGACACACTCCCAGGGACCCCCTGTAAATGCAGACACACTCCCAGGGACCCTCTGTAAATGCAGACACACTCCCAGGGACCCCCTGTAAATGCAGACGTACTCCTAGGGGTGCCCCTGTAAATACAGACATACTCCTGGCGATGTCCCTGTAAATACAGACATACTCCTAGGGATGTCCCTGTAAATATAGACATACTCCTAGGGATGTCCCTGCAAATACAGACATACTCCTAGGGATGTCCCTGCAAATACAGACATACTCCTAGGGATGTCCCTGCAAATACAGACATACTCCTAGGGATGTCCCTGCAAATACAGACATACTCCTAGGGATGTCCCTGTAAATACAGACATACTCCAAGGGATGTCCCTGTAAATACAGACATACTCCTAGGGATGTCCCTGTAAATACAGACATACTCCTAGGGATGTCCCTGTAAATACAGACATACTCCTAGGGATGTCCCTGTAAATACAGACATACTCCTAGGGATGTCCCCGTAAATACAGACATACTCCTAGGGATGTCCCTGTAAATACAGACATACTCTTAGATTTTGTCCCTGTAAATACAGACATACTCCTAGAGATGTCCGTGTAAATACAGACATACTCCTAGAGATGTCCCTGTAAATACAGACATACTCCTAGAGATGTCCCTGTAAATACAGACATACTCCTAGAGATGTCCCTGTAAACACAGACATACTCCCAGGGACCCCCTGTAAACACAGACACACTCCCAGGGACCCCCTGTAAACGCAGACACACTCCCAGGACCTCCTGTAAATGCAGACACACTCCCAGGGACCTCCTGTAAATGCAGACACACTCCCAGGGACCTCCTGTAAATGCAGACACACTCCCAGGGACCTCCTGTAAATGCAGACACACTCCCAGGGACCTCCTGTAAATGCAGACACACTCATAGGTGTGCCCCTGTAAATGCAGACATACCCATAGGTGTGCCCCTGTAAATACAGACACACTCCTAGGGATGTCCCTGTAAATACAGACACAATCCTAGGGAGCCCCTGTAAATACAGACACACTCCCAGGGAGCCCCTGAAAATACAGACACACTCCCAGGGACCTCCTGTAAACGCAGACACACTCATAGGTGTGCCCCTGTAAATGCAGATACACTCTTAGGAATGCCCCTGTAAATACAGGCATACTCTTAGGAACCCCCTGTAAATGCAGGCATACTCTTAGGAACCTCCTGTAAATGCAGACATACTCCTACGGATGTCCCTGTAAATACAGACATACGCCTAGGGATGTCCCTGTAAATACAGACATACGCCTAGGGATGTCCCTGTAAATACAGACATACGCCTAGGGATGTCCCTGTAAATACAGACATACGCCTAGGGATGTCCCTGTAAATACAGACATACGCCTAGGGATGTCCCTGTAAATACAGACATACGCCTAGGGATGTCCCTGTAAATACAGACATACGCCTAGGGATGTCCCTGTAAATACAGACATACGCCTAGGGATGTCCCTGTAAATACAGACATACTCCTAGGGATGTCCCTGTAAATACAGACATACTACTAGGGATGTCCCTGTAAATACAGACATACTCCTAGGGATGTCCCTGTAAATACAGACATACTCCTAGGGATGTCCCTGTAAATACAGACATACTCCTAGGGATGTCCCTGTAAATACAGACATACTCCTAGGGATGTCCCTGTAAATACAGACATACGCCTAGGGATGTCCCTGTAAATACAGACATACGCCTAGGGATGTCCCTGTAAATACAGACATACTCCTAGGGATGTCCCTGTAAATACAGACATACGCCTAGGGATGTCCCTGTAAACACAGACATACTCCCAGGGACCCCCTGTAAACGCAGACACACTCCCAGGGACCCCCTGTAAACGCAGACACACTCCCAGGACCTCCTGTAAATGCAGACACACTCCCAGGGACCTCCTGTAAATGCAGACACACTCCCAGGGACCTCCTGTAAATGCAGACACACTCATTGGTGTGCCCCTGTAAATGCAGACATACCCATAGGTGTGCCCCTGTAAATACAGACACACTCCTAGGGATGTCCCTGTAAATACAGACACAATCCCAGGGAGCCCCTGTAAATACAGACACACTCCCAGGGACCCCCTGAAAATACAGACACACTCCCAGGGACCTCCTGTAAACGCAGACACACTCATAGGTGTGCCCCTGTAAATGCAGATACACTCTTAGGAATGCCCCTGTAAATACAGGCATACTCTTAGGAACCCCCTGTAAATGCAGGCATACTCTTAGGAACCTCCTGTAAATGCAGACATACTCCTAGGGATGTCCCTGTAAATACAGACATACGCCTAGGGATGTCCCTGTAAATACAGACATACGCCTAGGGATGTCCCTGTAAATACAGACATACGCCTAGGGATGTCCCTGTAAATACAGACATACGCCTAGGGATGTCCCTGTAAATACAGACATACGCCTAGGGATGTCCCTGTAAATACAGACATACGCCTAGGGATGTCCCTGTAAATACAGACATACGCCTAGGGATGTCCCTGTAAATACAGACATACGCCTAGGGATGTCCCTGTAAATACAGACATACGCCTAGGGATGTCCCTGTAAATACAGACATACTCCTAGGGATGTCCCTGTAAATACAGACATACTCCTAGGGATGTCCCTGTAAATACAGACATACTCCTAGGGATGTCCCTGTAAATACAGACATACTCCTAGGGATGTCCCTGTAAATACAGACATACTCCTAGGGATGTCCCTGTAAATACAGACATACTCCTAGGGATGTCCCTGTAAATACAGACATACTCCTAGGGATGTCCCTGTAAATACAGACATACTCCTAGGGATGTCCCTGTAAATACAGACATACGCCTAGGGATGTCCCTGTAAATACAGACATACGCCTAGGGATGTCCCTGTAAATACAGACATACTCCTAGGGATGTCCCTGTAAATACAGACATACGCCTAGGGATGTCCCTGTAAATACAGACATACTCCTAGGGATGTCCCTGTAAATACAGACATACTCCTAGGGATGTCCCTGTAAATACAGACATACGCCTAGGGATGTCCCTGTAAATACAGACATCCTCCTAGGGATGTCCCTGTAAATACAGACATCCTCCTAGGGATGTCCCTGTAAATACAGACATCCTCCTAGGGATGTCCCTGTAAATACAGACATCCTCCTAGGGATGTCCCTGTAAATACAGACATCCTCCTAGGGATGTCCCTGTAAATACAGACATACTCCTAGGGATGTCCCTGTAAATACAGACATCCTCCTAGGGATGTCCCTGTAAATACAGACATCCTCCTAGGGATGTCCCTGTAAATACAGACATCCTCCTAGGGATGTCCCTGTAAATACAGACATCCTCCTAGGGATGTCCCTGTAAATACAGACATCCTCCTAGGGATGTCCCTGTAAATACAGACATCCTCCTAGGGATGTCCCTGTAAATACAGACATACTCCTAGGGATGTCCCTGTAAATACAGACATACTCCTAGGGATGTCCCTGTAAATACAGACATACTCCTAGGGATGTCCCTGTAAATACAGACATACTCCTAGGGATGTCCCTGTAAATACAGACATACTCCTAGGGATGTCCCTGTAAATACAGACATACTCCTAGGGATGTCCCTGTAGATACAGACATACTCCTAGGGATGTCCCTGTAGATACAGACATACTCCTAGGGATGTCCCTGTAAATACAGACATACTCCTAGGGATGTCCCTGTAAATACAGACATACTCCTAGGGATGTCCCTGTAAATACAGACATACTCCTAGGGATGTCCCTGTAAATACAGACATACTCCTAGGGATGTCCCTGTAAATACAGACATACTCCTAGGGATGTCCCTGTAAATACAGACATACTCCTAGGGATGTCCCTGTAAATACAGACATACTCCTAGGGATGTCCCTGTAAATACAGACATACTCCTAGGGATGTCCCTGTAAATACAGACATACTCCTAGGGATGTCCCTGTAAATACAGACATACTCCTAGGGATGTCCCTGTAAATACAGACATACTCCTAGGGATGTCCCTGTAAATACAGACATACTCCTAGGGATGTCCCTGCAAATACAGACATACTCCTAGGGATGTCCCTGTAAATACAGACATACTCCTAGGGATGTCCCTGTAAATACAGACATACTCCTAGGGATGTCCCTGTAAATACAGACATACTCCTAGGGATGTCCCTGTAAATACAGACATACTCCTAGGGATGTCCCTGTAAATACAGACATACTCCTAGGGAACCCCCTGTAAATACAGGCACACTCCTAGGGAACCCCCTGTAAATACAGGCACACTCCTAGGGAACCCCCTGTAAATACAGGCACACTCCTAGGGTACCCCCCCCTGTAAATACAGGCACACTCCTAGGATACCCCCTGTAAATACAGGCACACTCCTAGGGTACCCCCTGTAAATACAGGCACACTCCTAGGGTACCCCCTGTAAATACAGGCACACTCCTAGGGTACCCCCTGTAAATACAGGCACACTCCTAGGGAACTCCCTGTAAATACAGGCACACTCCCAGGGAACCCCCTGTAAATACAGGCACACTCCTATGGAACTCCCTGTAAATACAGGCACATTCCTAGGGAACTCTGTAAATACTGGCACACTCCTAGGAACCCCCTGTTAATACAGGCACACTCCTAGGGGCCCCCTATAAATACAGACACACACCCATGAACCCCCATGTAAATGCAGACATACTCCTTGGGATGTCCCGGTAAATACAGACACACATCCATGAACCCCGCTGTAAATGCAGATACACTCCTAGGGATGTCCTTCTAAATACAGACACACTCCTCGGGACCCCCTGTAAATACAGACACACTCCTAGGAATCCCCTGCAAAAACAGGCACACTCCTGGGGGTGCCGCTGTAAATATAGGCACACTCCTAAGGAACCTCCTGTAAATATAGAAACCCTCCAAAGGGACCTCCTGTAAATTCAGACACACTCCTAGGTATGCCCCTGTAAATGCAGACATACTCTTAGGAACCCCCTGTAAATACAGGCACACTCCTAGGGGCCCCCTGTAAATACAGACACACACCCATGAACCCCCTGTAAATGCAGACATTCCTAGGGATGTCCCTGTAAATACAGACACACTCCTAGGGACCCCCCTGTAAATACAGACACACACCTAGGGAACCCCCTGTAAATACAGGCACACTCCTAGGGGCCCCCTGTAAATACAGACACACTCCTAGGGGCCCTCTGTAAATACAGACACACACCCATGAACCCCCTGTAACTACAGACACACTCCTAGGGAACCCCCTGTAAATACTGACACACTCCCAGAGACCATTCCGTCATAAAACTGACACACTCCCAGGAAGCCCCCTGTAAATACTAACACAATGCAAGAAGCCCTGAAAAGCAGTGTCATTTGACTGAAACCACGTTACCATTTCAGAAAGCACGTTTTAAAGTTATCAGCACTAACATGTTGACACATCACCAAATGTGCAAAGATTATGGAATACCAAATTCTCAGCATGCTACTTGCAATGTTGTAGCCGAGACAGGAGCATACCAATCTTTCTAGAGCTCTAGGATCCCACAATGGAATGTTCACCAGATGTTGTCCTCCCTTATTACGGAGTGAGATAACATTAAGGCTCCTTCACCCTTGGTCTACACAGTGGTTTCAATAACACTCTTGCCAAGGAAAGCTTTGGAAGTTAACTTAAATCTCAGGGGAGAGGCTCCCCCTCCAGAGATTCAAAGCTGAATCCAGGCCAATCTTCTCAGTGGGGAGTGGGGGAGTGGTAGGTGCCACACCGTTGCAAAGGTCAGCGCTGGGGGAGCGCCGCACTGGCAGAGGGTCAGCGCTGGGGGAGCGCCGCACCAGCAGAGGGTCAGCGCTGGGGGAGCGCCGCACCAGCAGAGGGTCAGCGCCGGGGGAGCGCCATACTGGCAGAGGGTCAGCGCCAGGGGAGCGCCACACCGGCAGAGGGTCAGCGCCAGGGGAGCGCCACACCGGCAGAGGGTCTGTGCCGGGGGAGCGCCACACCGGCAGAGGGTCAGCGCCGGGGTGTGCCACACCGGCAGAATGTCAATGCCGGGGGAGGTCTGCATTGTTGGAGAGAACAGTATTGAGTGAGCACTGCACTGTACCTTCATGCCTCCTCACTCCCTCCCTATCTCTTAACCTCCCCCAGCCTCTAAACCCTCAAGAGATCTTTGCGGTCATCCAATTCTGACCTCCTGTGCATCCTTATTTCCATTGCTCCACCTTTGGCAGCCATGCCTCGAGCTGCCTGGGACCTTAGCTCTGGAATTCCCTCCCTCAATCTCTACACTTCTCGCTTTCCTCCTTTCGGAGGCTCCTTAGAACTTCTATATTTGACTGAACTTCAGGTCAGACACCCTAATATCTCCTCACACAGCTCAGGGTCAAAGTATCTGATTGTGCTGTGAAGCACTATGTGATGTTTTGTGCAATATAAATACAAATTGCTTATACTCTGCAAGACTCGCATGGAGCAGAGAGTACGACACGTGTGTTGAACTGCACACCTTGAAGACGGGTAAATCAGATAGAGGAAGAAAATTAAATTAAATCATGAAAAAGATTTTAAATGTGCCCCTGCCTTTAGGAAGAAGTTGGACCGGTTCTTGTCCTGGTCCAAGATCCTATCAGACAGAAGGCAAATATCTTCATAGATAACACTTAGTTATCCAGGTGACTTCCTGGATAGGCTCTCAATCCCCGGAGTGGTATTTGGGAATGGGGGAAGCAGTGAGGGTGGAGTTGGGGGAGAAAGAAAGTTTCTCGTCTATTTTTTCCCCTTACTGGCTCTGAATTTTCTCACGTCTCCCAGGAGTATACATGGCAACTACGTATGTCTGGCTGTAAAAAGGACACTGTTTCTCCCCACCCCCACCCCCGCCACACTTGCAGAATGATATAAAGTGATATATCACAATGGTTTAAAGGGGGAAAATTAGACAGAAACACAGCACCGCATGGTTAATAATAGCCCATTAAATCCAACACCTAGAAAGAAGGAAGCAACAGTCTGGGAGTCCAGTTTTCTCTAACCAATGTCCTCAGATTGAGAGAGTCTATCATTTTATCCTCTTGGGCCAAGACTGACAGATTGCAAGGACATCCAGCTGTTTTAGTCTTCACATGTGCCTCATCTTTGGAAACTTATCACAGATAAAAGCCAGCAATCCCTCAAGTTCCTGATTCTCTCGGGTAGGTCAGTGAAGCCTTAGTTCAGGCCTCAACTACTGATTGTATGATTTTAACTCAGTCAAACCACAAACACCCTCTCAACTGTGAAGCCCATCCAAGCATTCACACGGAGTTGTCTGTGCCAGGAGAGCATTTTAATTCCGCTTCTGTGCTTCACCTAAAACATTCTCTCTCTACCCTTGGTAGTCTCTTGTATTTTTTTTGGATTCAAGTTGGTGGCGAGAGATCAGGGCCATTAACATTTTCAGGCCTGGCCACTTGAAGCCACAGATTCTCAATGTTGGGAACCCGTTATCTTGTTTTATGATGATAATTGGCTTGGATCTGTGACAGGATTCTTTCAAAAGCCAACCTTACTTTATAATGTTCCACAAACACACACACAAAACTCTCAAATTCCTCCCCAGAGTGTTCATGGAGCTCTAATGACCCTGGTTTGTTATATCCTCGATTCCCATCAGCTTTCCAGCTCTTGCTACATTTCAACTTCTCTGCCTTGTTAATCCACTGCTTTTTAACATGCAACTTTCTCTCTCTATCCCAACCCGCTGACTGTATCTTTACTACCCACCCTCCCCACAGCTGCTACGCCCTCTACCCTGACTCCCCTCTACTTTTATTCCTAACTGATCACCCCAACAGTTTCTCCTCTCCACTGCGCTTGCCCACATGGTACAATAACTTTACACTCACATGTTTCTGTCAGTTTTGGCCTCCAATCTTGAAATTAAATTTCACGTTTCCTGGATTCTGCTCCTCCCCCCACCAAACCACCACCCAAGTTTCAGACCCTCTGTCTGCCTGGCCTTCCTGGATGGAGTTACTTTTACAAAACTCAGACAGCTTTCTCTTCTAGCCCCTTTTTGGTTGTTGCCCCATCTTATTTGGCAGGTTACTCAACATTTGCACCCCCATTTTTGCTCACATCCAATTGCAGTCCTGTCTCCGATACCCTAGTTATTCATTACCCCAATTTCAGACCAACTTTTCACTTAATTACCCTAATCTGAGACCCTCTTTCCACTGGATTCCAAACTCGAATTTCCTCCTGACACCGATCCCAAACCCCAATTTCCTTCCTGACCCCGATCCCAGACCTCAATTTCCTCCTGACCCCGATCCCAGACCCCAATTTCCTCCTGATCCCGATCCCAGACCCCAATTTTCCCCTGACCCCGAACCCAGAGCCCAATTTCCCCCTGACCTCAATCAGCTCCTGACTGAGATCCCAAACCCCAATCTCCCCCATGACCCCGATCCCAGACCCCAATTTCCTCCTGATCGCGATCCCAGACCCCAATTTCCCCCGACCCCGATCCCAGACCCCAATTTCCCCCCCGACCCCAATTTCCTCCTGACCCCGATCCCAGACCCCAATTTCCCCCCTGACCCCGATCCCAGACCCCAATTTCCCTGACCCAAATCCCAAACCTCAATTTCCCCGACCCCAAACCCCAATTTCACCCTGACCCAAATCCCAGACCCCAATTTCTCCCTGACCCCAATCCCAGACCCCAATTTCACCCTGACCCAAATCCCAGACCCCAATTTCTCCCTGACCCTGATCCCAGACCCCAATTTCTCCCTGACCCTGATCCCAGACCCCAATTTCACCTTGACCCCGATCCCAGACCCCAATTTCACCCTGACCCCGATCCCAGACCCCAATTTCACCCTGACCCCGATCCCAGACCCCAATTTCTCCCTGACCCTGATCTCAGACCCCAATTTCACCCTGACCCAAATCCCAGACCCCAATTTCTCCCTGACCCTGATCCCAGACCCCAATTTCACCCTGACCCAAATCCCAGACCCCAATTTCTCCCTGACCCCAATTTCACCCTGACCCAAATCCCAGACCATAATTTCTCCCTGACCCTGATCCCAGACCCCAATTTCTCCCTTACCCCGATCCCAGACCCCAATTTCACCCTGACCCCGATCCCAAACCCCAATTTCACTCTGATCCCGATCCCAGACCCCAATTTCACCCTGACCCCGATCCCAGACCCCAATTTCACCCTGACCCCGATCCCAGACCCCAATTTCACCCTGACCCAAATCCCAATTTCACCGACCCCGATCCCAAACCCCAATTTCTCCCTGACCCAAATCCCAAACCCCCAATTTCCCCCAACCCAAATCTCAATTTCCCCCGATCCCGATCCTAGACCCCGATTTGCACCCGACCCCAGACCCCAATTTCCCCCTGATCGCGATCCCAGACCCCAATTTCCCCCTGATCGCGATCCCAGACCCCAATTTCCCCCTGATCGCGATCCCAGACCCCAATTTCCCCCTGATCGCGATCCCAGACCCCAATTTCCCCCTGATCGCGATCCCAGACCCCAATTTCCCCCTGATCGCGATCCCAGACCCCAATTTCCCCCTGATCGCGATCCCAGACCCCAATTTCCCCCTGATCGCGATCCCAGACCCCAATTTCCCCCTGATCGCGATCCCAGACCCCAATTTCCCCCTGATCGCGATCCCAGACCCCAATTTCCCCCTGATCGCGATCCCAGACCCCAATTTCCCCCTGATCGCGATCCCAGACCCCAATTTCCTCCTGACCCCGATCCCAGACCCCAATTTCCTCCTGACCCCGATCCCAGACCCCAATTTCCCCCTGATCGCGACCCCAGACCCCAATTTCCTCCTGACCCCGATCCCAGACCCCAATTTCCTCCTGACCCCGATCCCAGACCCCAATTTCCCCCTGACCCCGATCCCAGACCCCAATTTCCCCCTGACCCCGACCCCAGACCCCAATTTCCCCCTGACCCCGATCCCAAGTCCCCCCCCCCCACCCCCCGCCCCTGACCCCAGCCTTCACTCCGAATCCCCGAGCAGCTTTTGCTCCTTCAGCCCCATCCCCTACCACTCCCCGACCCCACTGCCTCGTGCTATAAAGTTTGGGTTTCTTGCTCCCATCCACTTTCCTCTTTCCCCCAACCCCCGACGAATACCCCATTTGCATGTGCAAACCACCACCCCCCCCCCCACCCCAGCCCACCATCCCCGTCACCCCCCTCCCCTCCCCCACACAAGACAAGACACACACAGATAGTTAGTTGCCCAGCAGGGCTCACACTCACCTCCGACCCTGTACATGTTGGCTGCCATCCCGACACTTCCACCTCGCCCCCACCACCACCACCACCACCCCCCCTCCCCTTTCTTCTTCACTCACTCACTCCCCTTCCTGATGTCCCCCCCCCACCCACTCCCCACCCACCCCACTAACCGGCTAAGTCTCTCCGCTTTCGGATACTGAACTTCAGAGGTGGAGGAGAAGAAGGAGGTGGTGGTGGTGGTGGAGGGGGAGAGGGAGAGAGAGAGAGAGGGTAGAGTGTTTTTTTTTCACTCCCTCTCTCTCTCTCTCTCTCTCTCAGCAGCAGGATCGATGCAATGGGTGCAAATGCGATGGGTGCAAGTAAAATTTAAAAAAAAAATAAGCCCTTACTCGCCGCTTCTCTCCCTCTCTCTCTCTCTCCCCCCCCCCCCCCCCCTTGGCTTTATAAGCAAGGGGGGGAGAAATGAGGTTGGGGAGCGCGAGCGAGGCGGTTGGAACGTTGACCCGGGAATGAGTGAGCGCGCGGGGCGGCCGTTAGCCCGTTGGAACGTTGACCCGGGAGCGCGAGGCGAGACGGTTGGGGGCGGTGTGAGTGAGGTAGGTGAGTGAGGGGATTGAGGAGGAGCGGATGGATGGGTTGACCCGCGAGGGGAGGGGAGGCGAGGCGGTTGGAGGGGCTGCGCACAGGCTCTCTGGATGAGGTGAGTGAGAGTGTGTGAGGGAGGGAAGGAGGGAGGGAGGGAGTGAGGAGGAGCGGATGGATCGTTGACCCGGAGCAGCCTCTGGCAGCGCGAGCCAGGCCGGGCGGTTGGGATTGGAACGTTGACCCGGGAGCGAGCGCCCGTCTCTCTACCCGGCACCCACCCCCCACACACCCCACACCCACCCACCCACCCCCAAACTCAACCACCACCTCCGGCTTCAGTCACCGGCCGAGCGGCTTCTCGCCGGGTCGCTTCCACCCGGTCCCGGTCCCGGTCCCCCTCCTCCTCAGACTCCCCCTCTCACACGGGGGTGAAGTTTTCCCCCATTCTTCCTCTCTATCTCCGGATCGGAAGTCGGTTGAAGTCGGGAGTTTCGGTGTTAGCTGGCGGCCTTTCCCCCTCCCTCAGTGAGTATGTGTCTGCCTGTCTGTCTCTCTCTCTCCCCCGGCCCTGTTACACTCTCTCTCTCTCTCTCTCTCCCTCTCTCTCCTTCCTCTTCCTCGCGATCCCCCCGTGACGTCAGCCGCCGCCGGGCCAGTTCCGGGAAGTCGGCAGTGAAAGGGTTAAAGCCGTCACCCCGGCAACGACAGGCCTGACCCTTCACCCCCCCCCCCCCCCCCGAGCTAGCCCAGGGGCAGGGAGCACGTGGGGCAGCGAGAGCGCTCGAGTGACCCTTAAACCACTGACTGACTGACAGACACTCACCTTGACACTATCACACACACTCGCTCTGACTGACACACTCGCTCTGACTGACCCACACTCGCTCTGACTGACACTCATTCTGTGACCCAAACTCTGACTGACACACTAATTCTGACTGACACACTAATTCTGACTGACACACTCATTCTGACTGACACACTCATTCTGACTGACACACTCGCTCTGACTGACCCACACTCGCTCTGACTGACATACTCATTCTGAGTGACCCAAACTCTGACTGACACACTCATTCTGACTGACACACTCGCTCTGACTGACCCACACTCGCTCTGACTGACACTCATTCTGAGTGACCCAAACTCTGACTGACACACTCATTCTGACTGACACACTCATTCTGACTGGCACACTCATTCTGACTGACACACTCGCTCTGACTGACCCACACTCGCTCTGACTGACCCACACTCGCTCTGACTGACCCACACTCGCTCTGACTGACCCACACTCGCTCTGACTGACATACTCATTCTGAGTGACCCAAACTCTGACTGACACACTCGCTCTGACTGACCCACACTCGCTCTGACTGACCCACACTCGCTCTGACTGACACACACTCGCTCTGACTGACACACACTCGCTCTGACTGACACGCTGATTCTGACTGACACGCTGATTCTGACTGACACGCTGATTCTGACTGACACGCTGATTCTGACTGACACGCTGATTCTGACTGACACGCTGATTCTGACTGACACGCTGATTCTGACTGACACAGTCGCTCTGACTGACACAGTCGCTCCGACTGACCCACACTCGCTCCGACTGACCCACACTCGCTCCGACTGGCCCACACTCGCTCCGACTGACCCACTCGCTCTGACTGACCCACACTAGCTCTGACTGACCCACAGTCGCTCTGACTGACTCACACTCGCTCTGCCTGACCCAGATTCGCTCTGACTGACCCACACTCTGACTGACCCACACTCTGACTGACCCACACTCTGACTGACCCACACTCTGACTGACCCACACTCTGACTGACCCACACTCTGACTGACCCACACTCACTCTGACCGACCCACTCATTCTGACTGACACAAACTCACTCTGACTAACACAATCTTTCTGACTGACCTGCTCTCACTCTGACTGACACACTGAAACACACTCATTCTGACTGACCCGCACTCACGCTGACTGACACACTGAAACACTCTCATTCTGATTGACCTGCACTCACTCTGACTGACACACTGAAACGCACTCATTCAGACTGACCCGCACTCACTCTGACTGACACACTGAAACGCGCTCATTCTGACTGACTCGCACTCACTCTGACTGACACACTGAAACAGACTCACCCTGGCTGACCCACACTCACTGTGACTGACAGACTGACACAGTCATTCTGACTAGCCCGCGATCACACTGACTGACACACTGAAACGCGCTCATTCTGACTGGCCCGCTATCACTCTGACTGACACACTGAAACGCGCTCATTCTGACTGGCTCACAATCACTCTGACTGATACATTGAAACACACTTGTTCTGACTGACCCGCACTCACTCTGACTGACATACTGAAACGCGCTCATTCTGACTAACCCGCACTCATTCTGATAGACTCACTGAAACAGACTCACCCTGGCTGACCCACACTCACTGTGACTGACAGACTGACACAGTCATTCTGACAGACCTACACTCACTCTGGCTGACACACTGAAATGTGCTCATTCAGACTGACACACTGAAACACACTCTTTCTGACTGACCCACACACTCTGACTAACACACTCTTTCTGACTGATCCGCTCTCACTCTGACTGACACACTGAAAAGCACTCATTCTGACTGACCCGCACTCACTCTGACAGACACACTGAAACGCGCTCATTCTGAATGACCGGCACCCACTCTGACATACTGAAACAGACTCACCCCGGCTGACCCACAATCACTCTGACTGACACACTGAAACAGACTCATTCTGACTGACCCGCACTCACTGACTGACACACTGAAATGCGCTCATTCTTACTGACCCACACACAGTCTGACTGACACACAAACACACTCATTCTGACTGACCCGCACTCACTATGACTGACACACTGAAACGCGCTCATTCAGACTGACCCGCACTCACTCTGACTGACACACTGAAACATGCTCATTCTGACTGACCCGCACTCACTCTGACTGGCACATGGAAATGCACTCATTCTGACTGACTCGCCCTCACTCTGACACACTGAAACAGACTCACCCTGGCTGACCCACACTCACTCTGACTGACCCACTGACACACAGTCATTCTGACTGACACACTGAAATGCGCTCATTCTGACTGACCCACACACAGTCTGACTGACACACAAACACACTCATTCTGACTGATCCGCACTCACTCTAACTGACACACTGAAACGCGCTCATTCAGACTGACCCGCACTCACTCTGACCGACACACTGAAATGCGCTCATTCAGACTGACCCGCACTCACTCTGACTGACCCACTGAAACGTGCTCGTTCTGACTGACCCGCACTCACTCTGACTGACACACTGAAATGCACTCATTCAGACTGAGCCGCAC
The DNA here is from genome assembly GCA_026770705.1 of Isurus oxyrinchus. Classification (NCBI taxonomy): domain Eukaryota; kingdom Metazoa; phylum Chordata; class Chondrichthyes; order Lamniformes; family Lamnidae; genus Isurus; species Isurus oxyrinchus. The sequence continues at coordinate 13,813,438 of JANJGN010000037.1, forward strand.
TCACTCTGACACACTGAAACGTGCTCATTCTGACTGACTCGCACTCACTCTGACTGACACACTGAAACAGACTCACCCTGGCTGACCCACACTCACTGTGACTGACAGACTGACACAGTCATTCTGACTAGCCCGCGATCACACTGACTGACACACTGAAACGCGCTCATTCTGACTGGCCCGCTATCACTCTGACTGACACACTGAAACGCGCTCATTCTGACTGGCGCACAATCACTCTGACTGATACATTGAAACACACTTGTTCTAACTGACCCGCACTCACTCTGACTGACATACTGAAACGCGCTTATTCTGACTAACCCGCACTCACTCTGATAGACTCACTGAAACAGACTCACCCTGGCTGACCCACACTCACTGTGACTGACAGACTGACATAATCATTCTGACTGACCTACACTCACTCTGGCTGACACACTGAAACAGACATTCTGACTGACCCACACTCACTCTAACTGACACACTGAAAAGCACTCATTCTGACTGAACCTCACTTACTCTAACTGACACACTGAAACGCGCTCATTCTGACTGACCCGCAATCACTCAGACTGACACACTGAAACGTGCTCATTCTGACTGGCCCGCACTCTCTCTGACTGACACACTGAAACGTGCTCATTCTGACTGGCCCGCACTCACTCTGACACTCATTCTGACTGACCCGCACTCACTCTGATAGACACACTGAAACGTGCTCATTCAGACTGACACACTGAAACACACTCTTTCTGACTGACCCACACACTCTGACTAACACACTCTTTCTGACTGATCCGCTCTCACTCTGACTGACACACTGAAACGCGCTCATTCTGAATGACCCACACTCACTCTGATAGACACACTGAAACGCGCTCATTCTGAATGACCGGCACCCACTCTGACATACTGAAACAGACTCACCCCGGCTGACCCACACTCACTCTGAGTCTGTTTCAGTGAGTCAGTCATTCTGACTGATGCACACTCACTCTGACTGACACACTGAATTAGACTCGTTCTGACTGGCCCACACACAGTCTGACTGACACACAAACAAACTCATTCTGACTGACCCACAATCACTCTGAATGACACACTGAAATGTGCTCGTTCTGACTGACCCGCACTCACTCTGACTGACACAGTGAAACACAGTCTTTCTGAATGACCCACACACTCTGACTAGCACACACATACTGACTGACCCACACTGACTCTGACTGACACACTGAAACGCGCTCATTCAGACTGACCCGCACTCACTCTGACTGGCACACTGAAATGCACTCAGTCTGACTGACTCGCACTCACTCTGACACACTGAAACAGACTCACCCTGGCTGACACACACTCACTCTGACTGACCCACTGACATACTGTCATTCTGACTGACACACACTCACTCTGACTGACACACTGAAATGCGCTCATTCTGACTGACCCACACACAGTCTGACTGAAACACAAACACACTCATTCTGACTGACCCGCACTCACTAACTGACACACTGAAACGCACTCATTCAGACTGACCCGCACTCACTCTGACCGACACACTGAAATGCGCTCATTCAGACTGACCCGCACTCACTCTGACTGACACACTGAAACGCGCTCATTCTGACTGGTCCGCAATCACGCTGACTAATACACTGAAACGCACTCGTTCTGACTGACTCGCATTCACTCTGACTGACACACTGAAACGCGCTCATTCTGACTGGTCCGCAATCACGCTGACTAATACACTGAAATGCACTCGTTCTGACTGACCCGCACTCATTCCGACTGACACACTGAAACGTGCTCATTTTGACTGACCCGCACTCACTCTGACTGACACACTGAAATGCTCTCATTCTGAATGACCCGCACTCACTCTGATAGACACACTGAAACGTGCTCATTCTGACTGACACGCACTCACTCTGACTGACACATTGAAACGTGCTCATTCAGATTGACTAGCACTCACTCTGACTGACACACTGAAACAGACTCACCCTGGCTGACCCACACTCACTGTGACTGACAGACTGACACAGTAATTCTGACTGACCCACACTCACTCTGGCTGACAAACTGAAATGTGCTCATTCTGACTGACCCACACTCACTCTAACTGACACACTGAAATAGACTCTTAATGACTGACCCGCACTCACTCTGACTGACACACTGAAACGTGCTCATTCACACTGACCCACAATCACTCTGATTGACACACTGAAACACACTCTTTCTGACTGACCCACACACTCTGACTAACACACTCATTCTGACTGACCTGCACTCAGTCTGACTGACACACTGAAATACGCTCATTCTGACTAGCCCGCGATCACTCTGACTGACACACTGAAACGCGCTCATTCTGATTGGCCCACAATCACCCAGACTGACACACTGAAACGCGCTCATTCTGACTGGCGCACAATCACTCTGACTGATACATTGAAACACACTTGTTCTGACTGACCCGCACTCACTCTGACTGACACACTGAAACGCGCTCATTCTGACTAACCCGCACTCACTCTGATAGACTCACTGAAACAGACTCACCCTGGTTCACCCACACTCACTGTGACTGACAGACTGACACAGTCATTCTGACTGACCCACTCACACTCTGGCTGACACACTGAAACAGACTCATTCTGACTGACCCACACTCACTCTAACTGACACACTGAAATGTGCACATTCAGACTGACCCACAATCACTCTGACTGACACACTGAAACACACTTTCTGACTGACACACACACTCTGATGAACACTCTTTCAGACTGATCCGCTCTCACTCTAACTGACACACTGAAATGCGCTCATTCTGACTGACCCGCAATCACTCTGACTGACACACTGAAACGCGCTCATTCTGACTGACCCGCACTCACTCTGAGTGACACACTGAAACGCGCGCGTTCTGATTGACCCACACTCACTCTGACTGACACACTGAAACGCGCTCATTCTGAATGACCCGCACTCACTCTGATAGACACACTGAAATGTGCTCATTCTGACTGACCCGCACTCACTCTGACAGACACACTGAAACGCACTCATTCTGAATGACCGGCACCCACTCTGACATACTGAAACAGACTCATCCCGGCTGACCCACACTCACTCTGACTGACACACTGAAACAGACTCATTCTGACTGACCCGCACTCACTCTGACTGACACACTGAAATGCGCTCATTCTTACTGACACACACACAGTCTGACTGACACACAAACACACTCATTCTGACTGACCCACAATCACTCTGAATGACACACTGAAACGCGCTCTTTCAGACTGACCCGCACTCACTCTGACTGACACACTGAAACGTGCTCATTCTGACTGACCCGCACTCACTCTGACTGCCACTCGGAAATGCACTCATTCTGACTGACTCGCACTCACTCTGACACACTGAAACAGACTCACCCTGGCTGACCCACACTCACTCTGACTGACCCACTGACACACAGTCTGACTGACACACAAACACACTCATTCTGACTGACCCGCACTCACTCTGACTGACACACTGAAACGCGCTCATTCAGACTGACCCGCACTCACTCTGACTGACACACTGAAACGTGCTCATTCTGACTGACCCGCACTCACTCTGACTGGCACATGGAAATGCACTCATTCTTACTGACCCACACACAGTCTGACTGACACACAAACACACTCATTCTGACTGACCCACAATCACTCTGAATGACACACTGAAACGTGCTCTTTCAGACTGACCCGCAATCACTCTGACTGACACACTGAAACGTGCTCATTCTGACTGACCCGCACGCACTCTGACTGCCACTCGGAAATGCACTCATTCTGACTGACTCGCACTCACTCTGACACACTGAAACAGACTCACCCTGGCTGACCCACACTCACTCTGACTGACCCACTGACATACAGTCATTCTGACTGACACACACTCACTCTGACTGACACACTGAAATGCGCTCATTCTGACTGACCCACACACAGTGTGACTGAAACACAAACACACTCATTCTGACTGACCCGCACTCACTAACTGACACACTAAAACGCACTCATTCAGACTGACCCGCACTCACTCTGACCGACACACTGAAACGCGCTCATTCAGACTGACCCGCACTCACTCTGACTGACACACTGAAACGCGCTCATTCTGATTGGTCCGCAATCACGCTGACTAATACACTGAAACGCACTCGTTCTGACTGACCCGCACTCACTCTGACTGACACACTGAAACGTGCACATTTTGACTGACCCGCACTCACTCTGACTGGCACATGGAAATGCACTCATTCTGACTGACTCGCCCTCACTCTGACACTGTGAAACAGACTCACCCTGGCTGACACACACTCACTCTGACTGACCCACTGACATACAGTCATTCTGACTGACACACACTCACTCTGACTGACACACTGAAATGCTCTCATTCTGAATGACCCGCACTCACTCTGATAGACACACTGAAACGTGCTCATTCTGACTGACCCGCACTCACTCTGACTGACACATTGAAAGGCGCTCATTCAGATTGACTAGCACTCACTCTGACTGACACGCTGAAACGCACTCATTCAGACTGACTCGCACTCACTCTGACTGACACACTGAACCGCGCTCATTCTGACTGACTCGCACTCACTCTGACTGACACACTGAAACAGACTCACCCTGGCTGGCCCACACTCACTGTGACTGACAGACTGACACAGTCATTCTGACTAGCCCGCGATCACACTGACTGACACACTGAAACGCGCTCATTCTGACTGACCCGCACTCACTCTGACTGGCACATGGAAATGCACTCATTCTGACTGACTCGCCCTCACTCTGACACTGTGAAACAGACTCACCCTGGCTGACACACACTCACTCTGACTGACCCACTGACATACAGTCATTCTGACTGACACACACTCACTCTGACTGACACACTGAAATGCGCTCATTCTGACTGACCCACACACAGTGTGACTGAAACACAAACACACTCATTCTGACTGACCCGCACTCACTAACTGACACACTGAAACGCACTCATTCAGACTGACCCGCAATCACTCTGACCGACACACTGAAACGCGCTCATTCAGACTGACCCGCACTCATTCTGACTGACACACTGAAACGTGCTCATTTTGACTGACCCGCACTCACTCTGACTGACACACTGAAATGCTCTCATTCTGAATGACCCGCACTCACTCTGATAGACACACTGAAACGCACTCATTCTGACTGACCCGCACTCGCTCTGACTGACACATTGAAAGGCGCTCATTCAGATTGACTAGCACTCACTCTGACTGACACGCTGAAACGCACTCATTCAGACTGACTCGCACTCACTCTGACTGACACACTGAACCGCGCTCATTCTGACTGACTCGCACTCACTCTGACTGACACACTGAAACAGACTCACGCTGGCTGACCCACACTCACTGTGACTGACAAACTGACACAGTCATTCTGACTAGCCCGCGATCACACTGACTGACACACTGAAACGCGCTCATTCTGACTGGCCCGCAATCACTCTGACTGACACACTGAAATGCGCTCATTGTGACTGACGCACAATCACTCTGACTGATACATTGAAACACACTTGTTCTGACTGACCCGCACTCACTCTGACTGACATACTGAAACGCGCTCATTCTGACTCACCCGCACTCACTCTGATAGACTCACTGAAACAGACTCACCCTGGCTGACCCACACTCACTGTGACTGACAGACTGACACAGTAATTCTGACTGACCCACACTCACTCTGGCTGACACACTGAAACGTGCTCATTCTGACTGACCCACACTCACTCTAACTGACACACTGAAATAGACTCTTAATGACTGACCCGCACTCACTCTGACTGACACACTGAAACGTGCTCATTCAGACTGACCCACAATCACTCTGACTGACACACTGAAACACACTCTTTCTGACTGACCCACACACTCTGACTAACATACTCATTCTGACTGATCCGCTCTTACTCTGACTGACACACTGAAAAGCACTTATTCTCACTGACCTGCACTCACTCTAACTGACACACTGAAATGCGCTCATTCTGACTGACCCGCAATCACTCTGACTGACACACTGAAATGTGCTCATTCTGACTGACCCAATTTCACTCTGACTGACACACTGAAACATGCACATTCTGACTGACCCGCACTCACTCTGACTGACACACTGAAACACTCTCATTCTGACTGACCCGCACTCACTCTGATAAACACACTGAAACGTGCTCATTCTGACTGACCCGCACTCACTCTGACTGACACACTGAAAAGCGCTCGTTCTGATTGACCGGCACTCACTCTGACTGACACACTGAAACGCGCATATTCAGACTGACCTGCACTCACTCTGACAGGCACACTGAAACGGGCTCATTCTGACTGACTTGCACTCACCCTGACTGACACACTGAATCAGACTCACCCTGGCTGACCCACACACACGCTGACTGACACACTGACACACAGTCATTCTGATTGATGCACGCTCACTCTGACTGACACACTGAAACGTGCTCATTCTGACTGACCCACACACAGTCTGACTGACACACAAACACACTCATTCTGACTGATCCACAATCACTTTGAATATCACACTGAAACGCGCACATTCAGACTGACCTGCACTCACTCTGACTGACACGCTGAAACCAACTCTTTCTGACTGACCCACATACTCTGACTAACACACTCATTCTGACTGACCTGCACTCAATCTGACTGACACACTGAAATGCGCTCATTCTGACTTGCCCGCGATCACTCTGACTGACACACTGAAACGCGCTCATTCTGATTGGCCCACAATCACCCAGACTGACACACTGAAACACGCTCATTCTGACTGGCGCACAATCACTCTGACTGATACATTGAAACACACTTGTTCTGACTGACCCGCACTCACTCTGACTGACACACTGAAACGCGCTCATTCTGACTAACCCGCACTCACTCTGATAGACTCACTGAAACAGACTCACCCTGGTTCACCCACACTCACTGTGACTGACAGACTGACACAGTCATTCTGACTGACCCACTCACACTCTGGCTGACACACTGAAACAGACTCATTCTGACTGACCCACACTCACTCTAACTGACACACTGAAATGTGCACATTCAGACTGACCCACAATCACTCTGACTGACACACTGAAACAACTTTCTGACTGACACACACACTCTGATGAACACACTCTTTCAGACTGATCCGCTCTCACTCTAACTGACACACTGAAACGCGCGCGTTCTGATTGACCCACACTCACTCTGACTGACACACTGAAACGCGCTCATTCTGAATGACCCGCACTCACTCTGATAGACACACTGAAATATGCTCATTCTGACTGACCCGCACTCACTCTGACAGACACACTGAAACGCACTCATTCTGAATGACCGGCACCCACTCTGACATACTGAAACAGACTCACCCCGGCTGACCCACACTCACTCTGACTGACACACTGAAACAGACTCATTCTGACTGACCCGCACTCACTCTGACTGACACACTGAAATGCGCTCATTCTTACTGACACACACACACAGTCTGACTGACACACAAACACACTCATTCTGACTGACCCACAATCACTCTGAATGACACACTGAAACGCGCTCTTTCAGACTGACCCGCACTCACTCTGACTGACACACTGAAACGTGCTCATTCTGACTGACTCGCACTCACTCTGACTGCCACTCGGAAATGCACTCATTCTGACTGACTCGCACTCACTCTGACACACTGAAACAGACTCACCCTGGCTGACCCACACTCACTCTGACTGACCCACTGACACACAGTCTGACTGACACACAAACACACTCATTCTGACTGACCCGCACTCACTCTGACTGACACACTGAAACGCGCTCATTCAGACTGACCCGCACTCACTCTGACTGACACACTGAAACGTGCTCATTCTGACTGACCCGCACTCACTCTGACTGGCACATGGAAATGCACTCATTCTTACTGACCCACACACAGTCTGACTGACACACAAACACACTCATTCTGACTGACCCACAATCACTCTGAATGACACACTGAAACGTGCTCTTTCAGACTGACCCGCAATCACTCTGACTGACACACTGAAACGTGCTCATTCTGACTGACCCGCACTCACTCTGACTGCCACTCGGAAATGCACTCATTCTGACTGACTCGCACTCACTCTGACACACTGAAACAGACTCACCCTGGCTGACCCACACTCACTCTGACTGACCCACTGACATACAGTCATTCTGACTGACACACACTCACTCTGACTGACACACTGAAATGCGCTCATTCTGACTGACCCACACACAGTGTGACTGAAACACAAACACACTCATTCTGACTGACCCGCACTCACTAACTGACACACTAAAACGCACTCATTCAGACTGACCCGCACTCACTCTGACCGACACACTGAAACGCGCTCATTCAGACTGACCCGCACTCACTCTGACTGACACACTGAAACGCGCTCATTCTGATTGGTCCGCAATCACGCTGACTAATACACTGAAACGCACTCGTTCTGACTGACCCGCACTCACTCTGACTGACACACTGAAACGTGCTCATTTTGACTGACCCGCACTCACTCTGACTGGCACATGGAAATGCACTCATTCTGACTGATTCGCCCTCACTCTGACACTGTGAAACAGACTCACTCTGGCTGACCCACTGACATACAGTCATTCTGACTGACACACACTCACTCTGACTGACACACTGAAATGCTCTCATTCTGAATGACCCGCACTCACTCTGATAGACACACTGAAACGTGCTCATTCTGACTGACCCGCACTCACTCTGACTGACACATTGAAAGGCGCTCATTCAGATTGACTAGCACTCACTCTGACTGACACGCTGAAACGCACTCATTCAGACTGACTCGCACTCACTCTGACTGACATACTGAACTGCGCTCATTCTGACTGACTCGCACTCACTCTGACTGACACACTGAAACAGACTCATCCTGGCTGGCCCACACTCACTGTGACTGACAGACTGACACAGTCATTCTGACTAGCCCGCGATCACACTGACTGACACACTGAAACGTGCTCATTCTGACTGACCCGCACTCACTCTGACTGGCACATGGAAATGCACTCATTCTGACTGACTCGGCCTCACTCTGACACTGTGAAACAGACTCACCCTGGCTGACACACACTCACTCTGACTGACCCACTGACATACAGTCATTCTGACTGACACACACTCACTCTGACTGACACACTGAAATGCGCTCATTCTGACTGACCCACACACAGTGTGATTGAAACACAAACACACTCATTCTGACTGACCCGCACTCACTAACTGACACACTGAAACGCACTCATTCAGACTGACCCGCAATCACTCTGACCGACACACTGAAACGCGCTCATTCAGACTGACCCGCACTCACTCTGACTGACACACTGAAACGCGCTCATTCTGACTGGTCCGCAATCACGCTGACTAATACACTGAAACACACTCGTTCTGACTGACCCGCACTCACTCTGACTGACACACTGAAACGTGCTCATTTTGACTGACCCGCACTCACTCTGACTGACACACTGAAATGCTCTCATTCTGAATGACCCGCACTCACTCTGATAGACACACTGAAACGCACTCATTCTGACTGACCCGCACTCGCTCTGACTGACACATTGAAAGGCGCTCATTCAGATTGACTAGCACTCACTCTGACTGACACGCTGAAACGCACTCATTCAGACTGACTCGCACTCACTCTGACTGACACACTGAACCGCGCTCATTCTGACTGACTCGCACTCACTCTGACTGACACACTGAAACAGACTCACGCTGGCTGACCCACACTCACTGTGACTGACAAATTGACACAGTCATTCTGACTAGCCCGCGATCACACTGACTGACACACTGAAACGCGCTCATTCTGACTGGCCCACAATCACTCTGACTGACACACTGAAATGCGCTCATTGTGACTGGCGCACAATCACTCTGACTGATACATTGAAACACACTTGTTCTGACTGACCCGCACTCACTCTGACTGACATACTGAAACGCGCTTATTCTGACTCACCCGCACTCACTCTGATAGACTCACTGAAACAGACTCACCCTGGCTGACCCACACTCACTGTGACTGACAGACTGACACAGTAATTCTGACTGACCCACACTCACTCTGGCTGACACACTGAAACGTGCTCATTCTGACTGACCCACACTCACTCTAACTGACACACTGAAATAGACTCTTAATGACTGACCCGCACTCACTCTGACTGACACACTGAAACGTGCTCATTCAGACTGACCCACAATCACTCTGACTGACACACTGAAACACACTCTTTCTGACTGACCCACACACTCTGACTAACATACTCATTCTGACTGATCCGCTCTTACTCTGACTGACACACTGAAAAGCACTTATTCTCACTGACCTGCACTCACTCTAACTGACACACTGAAATGCGCTCATTCTGACTGACCCGCAATCACTCTGACTGACACACTGAAATGTGCTCATTCTGAGTGACATGCACTCACTCTGACTGACACACTGAAACGTGCTCATTCTGACTGACCCGCACTCACTCTGACTAACACACTGAAACGCACTCATTCTGACTGACCCGATTTCACTCTGACTGACACACTGAAACATGCACATTCTGACTGACCCGCACTCACTCTGACTGACACACTGAAACACTCTCATTCTGATTGACCCGCACTCACTCTGACTGACACACTGAAACACACTCTTTCTGACTGACCCACACACTCTGACTAACACACTCGTTCTGACAGATCCGCTCTTACTCTGACTGACACACTGAAAAGCACTTATTCTGACTGACCCGCACTCACTCTACCTGACACACTGAAATGCGCTCATTCTGACTGACCCGCAATCACTCTGACTGACACACTGAAACGCGCTCATTCTGACTGACATGCACTCACTCTGACTGACACACTGAAACATGCTCATTCTGACTGACCCGCACTCACTCTGACTAACACACTGAAACGCTCTCATTCTGATTGACCCGCACTCACTCTGACTGACACACTGAAACACACTCTTTCTGACTGACCCACACACTCTGACTAACACACCCTTTCTGACTGACCCGCTCACACTCTGACTGACACACTGAAACGCACTCATTCTGACTGACCCGCACTCACTCTGACTGACACACTGAAACGCGCTCATTCTGACTAACCCGCACTCACTCTGACTAACACACTGAAACGTGCTCATTCTGACTGACCCAATTTCACTCTGACTGACACACTGAAACATGCACATTCTGACTGACCCGCACTCACTCTGACTGACACACTGAAACACTCTCATTCTGACTGACCCGCACTCACTCTGATAAACACACTGAAACGTGCTCATTCTGACTGACCCGCACTCACTCTGACTGACACACTGAAACGCGCTCGTTCTGATTGACCGGCACTCACTCTGATAGACTCACTGAAACAGACTCACCCTGGCTCACCCGCACTCACTGTGACTGACAGACTGACACAGTCATTCTGACTGACCCACTCACACTCTGGCTGACACACTGAAACAGACTCATTCTGACTGACCCACACTCACTCTAACTGACACACTGAAATGTGCTCATTCAGACTGACCCACAATCACTCTGACTGACACACTGAAACACACTCTTTCTGACTGACCCACACACTCTGACGAACACACTCTTTCTGACTGATCCGCTCTCACTCTGACTGACACACTGAAAAGCACTCATTCTGACTGACCTGCAATCACTCTGACTGACACACTGAAACGCGCTCATTCTGACTGACCCGCACTCACTCTGACTGACACACTGAAACGTGCTCATTCTGACTGACCCGCACTCACTCTGACTGACACACTGAAACGCGCGCGTTCTGATTGACCCACACACTCTGACTGACACACTGAAACGCGCTCATTCTGAATGCCCCGCACTCACTCTGATAGACACACTGAAACGCGCTCATTCTGAATGACCGGCACCCACTCTGACATACTGAAACAGACTCACCCCGGCTGACCCACACTCACTCTGACTGACACACTGAAACAGACTCATTCTGACTGACCCGCACTCATTCTGACTGACACACAAACACACTCATTCTTACTGACCCACAATCACTCTGAATGACACACTGAAATGCGCTCGTTCTGATTGACTCGTACTCACTCTGACTGATACAGTGAAACACAGTCTTTCTGAATGACCCACACACTCTAACACACACATACTGACTGACGCGCACTCACTCTGACTGACACACTGAAACGCGATCTTTCAGACTGACCCGCACTCACTCTGACTGACACACTGAAACGTGCTCATTCTGACTGACCTGCACTCACTCTGACTGGCACATGGAAATGCACTCATTCTGACTGACTCGCCCTCACTCTGACACTGTGAAACAGACTCACCCTGGCTTACCCACACTCACTCTGACTGACCCACTGACACACAGTCATTCTGACTGACACACACTCACTCTGACTGACACACTGAAACGCGCTCATTCTGACTGGTCCGCAATCGCGCTAACTGATACACTGAAACGCACTCGTTCTGACTGACCCGCACTCACTCTGACTGACACACTGAAACGTGCTCATTCTGACTGACCCACACTCACTCTGACTGACACACAAACGCGCTCAGTCAGATCGACTAGCACTCACTCTGACTGACACGCTGAAACGCACTCATTCAGACTGACCCGCACTCACTCTGGCTGACACACTGAAACAGACATTCTGACTGACCCACACTCACTCTAACTGACACACTGAAAAGCACTCATTCTGACTGACCCGCACTTACTCTAACTGACACACTGAAACGCGCTCATTCTGACTGACCCGCACTCTCTCTGACTGACACACTGAAACGTGCTCATTCTGACTGACCCGCACTCACTCTGAATGACACACTGAAACGCGCTCAGTCAGATTGACTAGCACTCACTCTGACTGACACGCTGAAACGCACTCATTCAGACTGACCCGCGCTCACTCTGACTGACAGACTGAAACAGACTCACCCTGGCTGACCCACACTCACTGTGACTGACAGACTGACACAGTCATTCTGACTAGCCCGCGATCACACTGACTGACACACTGAAACGCGCTCATTCTGACTGGCCTGCTATCATTCTGACTGACACACTGAAACGCGCTCATTCTGACTGGCGCACAATCACTCTGACTGATACATTGAAACACACTTGTTCTGACTGACCCGCACTCACTCTGACTGACATACTGAAATGCGCTCATTCTCACTGACCCGCACTCACTCTGATAGACTCACTGAAACCGACTCACCCTGGCTGACCCACACTCACTGTGACTGCCAGACTGACACAGTCATTCTGACAGACCTACACTCACTCTGGCTGACACACTGAAACAGACTCATTCTGACTGACCCACACTCACTCTAACTGACACACTGAAATGTGCTCATTCAGACTGACCCACAATCACTCTGACCGACACACTGAAACACACTCTTTCTGACTGACCTACACACTCTGACGAACACACTCTTTCTGACTGATCCGCTCTCACTCTGACTGACACACTGAAAAGCACTCATTCTGACTGACCCGCAATCACTCTGACTGACACACTGAAACGCGTTCATTCTGACTGACCCGCACTCACTCTGACTGACACACTGAAACGTGCTCATTCTGACTGACACGCACTCACTCTGACTGACACACTGAAACGCGCGCGTTCTGATTGACCCACACACTCTGACTGACACATTGAAACACGCTCATTCTGAATGACCTGCACTCACTCTGATAGACACACTGAAACGCGCTCATTCTGAATGACCGGCACCCACTCTGACATACTGAAACAGACTCACCCCAGCTGACCCACACTCACTCTGACTGACACACTGAAACAGACTCATTCTGACTGACCCGCACTCATTCTGACTGACACACAAACACACTCATTCTTACTGACCCACAATCACTCTGAATGACACACTGAAATGCGCTCATTCTGACTGACTCGTACTCACTCTGACTGATACAGTGAAACACAGTCTTTCTGAATGACCCACACCCTCTAACACACACATACTGACTGACGCGCACTCACTCTGACTGACACACTGAAACGCGATCTTTCAGACTGACCCGCACTCACTCTGACTGACACACTGAAACGTGCTCATTCTGACTGACCTGCACTCACTCTGACTGGCACATGGAAATGCACTCATTCTGACTGACTCGCCCTCACTCTGACACACTGAAACAGACTCACCCTGGCTTACCCACACTCACTCTGACTGACCCACTGACACACAGTCATTCTGACTGACACACACTCACTCTGACTGACACACTGAAATGCGCTCATTCTGACTGACGCACACACAGTCTGACTGACACACTGAAACGCGCTCATTCTGACTGGTCCGCAATCGCGCTAACTGATACACTGAAACGCACTCGTTCTGACTGACCCGCACTCACTCTGACTGACACACTGAAACGTGCTCATTCTGACTGACCCGCACTCACTCTGACTGACACACTGAAACGTGCTCAGTCAGATTGACTAGCACTCACTCTGACTGACACGCTGAAACGCACTCATTCAGATTGACCCGCACTCACTCTGACTGACACACTGAAACGCGCTCATTCTGACTGACTCGCACTCACTCTGACTGACACACTGAAACAGACTCACCCTGGCTGACCCACACTCACTGTGACTGACAGACTGACACAGTCATTCTGACTAGCCCGCGATCACACTGACTGACACACTGAAACGCGCTCATTCTGACTGGCCCGCTATCACTCTGACTGACACACTGAAACGCGCTCATTCTGACTGGCGCACAATCACTTTGACTGATACATTGAAACACGCTTGTTCTGACTGACCCGCACTCACTCTGACTGACATACTGAAACGCGCTCATTCTGACTAACCCGCACTCACTCTGATAGACTCACTGAAACAGACTCACCCTGGCTGACCCACACTCACTGTGACTGACAGACTGACACAATCATTCTGACTGATCTACACTCACTCTGGCTGACACACTGAAACAGACATTCTGACTGACCCACACTCACTCTAACTGACACACTGAAAAGCACTCATTCTGACTGACCCGCACTTACTCTAACTGACACACTGAAACGTGCTCATTCTGACTGGCCCGCACTCTCTCTGACTGACACACTGAAACGTGCTCATTCTGACTGACCCGCACTCACTCTGACTGACACACTGAAACGCGCTCATTCTGATTGACTCACACTCACTCTGACTGACACACTGAAATGTGCTCATTCAGACTGACACACTGAAACACATTCTTTCGGACTGACCCACACACTCTGACTAACACACTCTTTCTGACTGATCCGCTCTCACTCTGACTGACACACTGAAAAGCACTCATTCTGACTGACCCGCACTCACTCTAACTGACACACTGAAACGCGCTCATTCTGACTGACCTGCAATCACTCTGGCTGACACACTGAAACGTGCTCATTCTGACTGGCCCGCACTCACTCTGATATACACACTGAAACGTGCTCATTCAAACTGACACACTGAAACACACTCTTTCTGACTGACCCACACACTCTGACTGACACACTGAAACACACTCTTTCTGACTGACCCACACACTCTGACTAACACACTCTTTCTGACTGATCTGCTCTCACTCTGACAGACACACTGAAAAGCGCTCATTCTGAATGACCGGCACCCACTCTGACATACTGAAACAGACTCACCCCGGCTGACCCACAGTAACTCTGAGTCTGTTTCAGTGAGTCAGTCATTCTGACTGATGCACACTCACTCTGACTGACACACTGAAATAGACTCATTCTGACTGGCCCACACACAGTCTGACTGACCCAGAAACACACTCATTCTGACTGACCCACAATCACTCTGAATGACACACTGAAATGCGCTCGTTCTGAATGACCCGCACTCACTCTGACTGACACAGTGAAACACAGTCTTTCTGAATGACCCACACACTCTGACTAGCGCACACATACTGACTGACCCACACTGACTCTGACTGACACACTGAAATGCGCTCATTCAGACTGACCCGCACTCACTCTGACTGGCACACTGAAATGCACTCATTCTGACTGACTCGCACTCACTCTGACACACTGAAACAGACTCACCCTGGCTGACACACACTCACTCTGACTGAGCCACTGGCATACAGTCATTCTGACTGACACACACTCACTCTGACTGACACACTGAAATGCGCTCATTCTGACTGACCCGCACTCACTTTGACTGACACACTGAAACGCGCTCATTCTGACTGACCCGCATTCACTTTGACTGACACACTGAAACGCGCTCGTTCTGATTGACCGCACTAACACTGACTGATACACTGAAAAGGGCTCATTCAGACTGACCCGCATTCACTCTGACTGACACACTGAAACGCGCTCATTCAGACTGACCTGCACTCACTCTGACTGACACACTGAAACAGACTCACCCTGGCTGACCCACACTCACTCTGACTGACACACTGACACACAGTCATTCTGAATGACCCACACTCACTCTGGCTGAAACACTGAAACAGACTCTTTCTGACTGACCCACACACTCTGACTAACACACTGAAACGCGCTCATTCTGACTGGTCCGCAATCACGCTGACTGATACACTGAAACGCGCTCCTTCTGACTGACCCGCAATCACTCTGACTGACACACTGATACGCGCTCATTCTGACTGACACGCACTCACTCTGACTGACATACTGAAACGTGTTCATTCTGACTGACCCACACTCACTCTGACTGACGCACTGAAACGCGATCGTTCTGATTGACCGCACTAACTCTGACTGACGCACTGAAAAGCGCTCATTCAGACTGACCCGCAACCACTCTGACTGACACACTGAAACCCGCTCATTCAGACTGACCTGCACTCACTTTGACTGACACACTGAAACAGACTCACCCTGGCTGACCCACACTCACTCTGACTGACAGACTGACACACAGTCATTCTGACTGACCCGCACTCACTCTGACCGACACACTGAAACGCGCTCATTCTGACTGGTCCGCAATCACGCTGACTGATACACTGAAACGCACTCGTTCTGACTGACCCGCACTCACTCTGACTGACACACCGAAACATGCTCATTCTGACTGACCCGCACTCACTCTGACTGACATACTGAAATGCGCTCATTCTGAATGACCCGCACTCACTCTGACTGACATGCTCAAACACACTCATTCAGACTGACCCGCACTCACTCTGACTGACACACTGAAAAGCGCTCATTCTGACTTGACTCGCACTCACTCTGACTGACACACTGAAACAGACTCACCCTGGCTGACCCACAGTCACTGTGACTGACACACTGACACAGTCATTCTGACTGACCCACACTCACTCTAACTGACACACTGAAATAGACTCTTAATGACTGACCCGCACTCACTCTGACTGACCCGCACTCACTCTGACTGACACACTGACCACACTCACTCTGACTGACCCACACTCACTCTGACTGACATACTGACCCACACTCATTCTGACTGACACACTGACACACACTCATTCTGACTGACACACTGACACACTGATTCTGACTGACCCACACTCACTCTGGCTGACACACTGAAACTGACTCACTCTGACTGACCCACACTGACTCTGACTGACCCACACTCACTCTGACTGACACATTGAAACAGACACTTTCTGACTGACCCACACTTACTCAGACTGACACACTGATATAGACTCTTTCTGACTGACCCACACTCACTCTGACTGACACACTGAAATGCGCTCATTCTGACAGACACACTGAAACGTGCTCATTCTGACTGACCTGCACTCACTCTGACTGACACACTGAAACGCGCTCATTCAGACTGACCTGCACTTACTCTGACAGACTTAAACGCGCTCATTCTGACCTGCACTCACTTTGACTGACACACTGAAACAGACTCACCCTGGCTGACCCACACTCACTCTGACTGACACACTGACACACAGTCATTCTGACTGACCCACACTCACTCTGACTGACCCACACTCACTCTGACTGACGCACTGATCCACACTGACTCTGACTGACCCACACTCACTCTGACCCACACTCACTCTGACTGACCCACACTCACTCTGACTGACATACTGACACACACTCAATCTGACTGACACACACTCATTCTGACTGACACACTGACACACACTCATTCTGACTGACCCACACTCATTCTGACTGACACACTGAAATGCGCTCATTCAGACTGACCCACAATCACTCTGACTGACACACTGAAACACACTCTTTCTGACTGACCCACACACTCTGAATAACACACTCTTTCTGACTGACCCGCTCTCACTCTGATTGACACACTGAAAAGCACTCATTCTGACTGCCCCACACTCACTCTGGCTGACACACTGAAACAGACTCATTCTGACTGACCCACACTCACTCTGACTGACACACTGACACACAGTCATTCTGACTGACCCACACTGACTCTGGCAGGCACACTGAAACAGACTCATTCTGACTGACCTGCATTCACTCTGACTGACACACTGAAACACACTCACTCTGACTGACCCACACTCACTCTGACTGACCCACACTCACTCTGACTGACCCACACTCACTCTGACTGACCCACACTGACCCACACTCACTCTGACTGACCCACACTCACTCTGACTGACCCACATTCATTCTGGCTGTCACACTGACACACAGTCATTCTGACTGACCCACACCCACTCTGGCTGACACACTGAAACAGACTTATTCTGACTGACTCACACTCACTCTGGCTGACACACTGAAACACACTCACTCTGACTGACCTGCACTCACTCTGACTGACACACTGAAACAGACTCACTCTGGCTGACCCACACTCACTCTGACTGACACACTGAAATAGACACATTCTGACTGACCCACACTCACTCTGACTGACCCACACTCACTCTGACTGACACACTGATCCACACTGACTCTGACTGACCCACACTCACTCTGACTGACCCACACTCACTCTGACTGACCCACACTCACTCTGACTGACATACTGACACACACTCATTCTGACTGACACACACTCATTCTGACTGACACACTGACACACACTCATTCTGACTGACCCACACTCATTCTGACTGACACACTGAAACGCGCTCATTCTGACTGACTCGCACTCACTCTGACTGACACACTGAAACAGACTCACCCTGGCTGACTCACAGTCACTGTGACTGACACACTGACACAGTCATTCTGACTGACCCACACTCACTCTAACTGACATACTGAAATAGACTCTTAATGACTGACCCACACTCACTCTGACTGACCCGCACTCACTTTGACTGACACACTGACCACACTCACTCTGACTGACCCACACTCACTCTGACTGACATACTGACCCACACTCACTCTGACTGACACACTGACCCACACTCACTCTGACTGACACACTGACCCACACTCATTCTGACTGGCACACTGACACACACTCATTCTGACTGACACACTGACACACTGATTCTGACTGACCCACACTCACTCTGGCTGACACACTGAAACTGACTTACTCTGACTTACCCACACTGACTCTGACTGACCCACACTCACTCTGACTGACCCACACTCACTCTGACTGACCTGCACTCACTCTGACTGACACACTGAAACAGACTCACTCTGGCTGACCCACACTCACTCTGACTGACACACTGAAATAGACACATTCTGACTGACCCACACTCACTCTGACTGACCCACACTCACTCTGACTGACCCACACTCACTCTGACTGACACACTGATCCACACTGACTCTGACTGACCCACACTCACTCTGACTGACCCACACTCACTCTGACTGACCCACACTCACTCTGACTGACCCACACTCACTCTGACTGACATACTGACACACACTCATTCTGACTGACACACACTCATTCTGACTGACACACTGACACACACTCATTCTGACTGACCCACACTCATTCTGACTGACACACTGAAACGCGCTCATTCTGACTGACTCGCACTCACTCTGACTGACACACTGAAACAGACTCACCCTGGCTGACTCACAGTCACTGTGACTGACACACTGACACAGTCATTCTGACTGACCCACACTCACTCTAACTGACATACTGAAATAGACTCTTAATGACTGACCCACACTCACTCTGACTGACCCGCACTCACTTTGACTGACACACTGACCACACTCACTCTGACTGACCCACACTCACTCTGACTGACATACTGACCCACACTCATTCTGACTGACACACTGACCCACACTCATTCTGACTGGCACACTGACACACACTCATTCTGACTGACACACTGATTCTGACTGACCCACACTCACTCTGGCTGACACACTGAAACTGACTTACTCTGACTTACCCACACTGACTCTGACTGACCCACACTCACTCTGACTGACACATTGAAACAGACACTTTCTGACTGACCCACACTAACTCAGACTGACACGCTGATATAGACTCTTTCTGACTGACCCACACTCACTCTGACCGACACACTGAAATGCGCTCATTCTGACAGACACACTGAAACGTGCTCATTCTGACTGACCTGCACTCACTCTGACTGACACACTGAAACGCGCTCATTCAGACTGACCTGCACTTACTCTGACAGACTTAAACGCGCTCATTCTGACTGACTCGCACTCATTCTGACTGACGTACTGAAACAGACTCACCCTGGCTGACCCACACTCATTCTGACTGACACACTGACACACAGTCATTCTGACTGACACACACTCACTCTGGCTGACACACACAAACAGACTCTTTCTGACTCACTCGCTCTCACTCTGACTGACACACAGTCATTCTGAATGACCCACACTCACTCTGGCTGAAACACTGAAACAGACTCTTTCTGACTGACCCACACACTCTGACTAACACACTGAAACACGCTCATTCTGACTGGTCCGCAATCACGCTGACTGATACACTGAAACGCGCTCCTTCTGACTGACCCGCAATCACTCTGACTGACACACTGATACGCGCTCATTCTGACTGACAGGCACTCACTCTGACTGACATACTGAAATGTGTTCATTCTGACTGACCCACACTCACTCTGACTGACGCACTGAAACGCGATCGTTCTGATTGACCGCACTAACTCTGACTGACGCACTGAAAAGCGCTCATTCAGACTGACCCGCAACCACTCTGACTGACACACTGAAACCCGCTCATTCAGACTGACCTGCACTCACTTTGACTGACACACTGAAACAGACTCACCCTGGCTGACCCACACTCACTCTGACTGACAGACTGACACACAGTCATTCTGACTGACCCGCACTCACTCTGACCGACACACTGAAACGCGCTCATTCTGACTGGTCCGCAATCACGCTGACTGATACACTGAAACGCACTCGTTCTGACTGACCCACACTCACTCTGACTGACACACCGAAACATGCTCATTCTGACTGACCCGCACTCACTCTGACTGACATACTGAAATGCGCTCATTCTGAATGACCCGCACTCACTCTGACTGACATGCTCAAACACACTCATTCAGACTGACCCGCACTCACTCTGACTGACACACTGAAAAGCGCTCATTCTGACTTGACTCGCACTCACTCTGACTGACACACTGAAACAGACTCACCCTGGCTGACCCACAGTCACTGTGACTGACACACTGACACAGTCATTCTGACTGACCCACACTCACTCTAACTGACACACTGAAATAGACTCTTAATGACTGACCCGCACTCACTCTGACTGACCCGCACTCACTCTGCCTGACACACTGACCACACTCACTCTGACTGACCCACACTCACTCTGACTGACATACTGACCCACACTCATTCTGACTGACACACTGACACACACTCATTCTGACTGACACACTGACACACTGATTCTGACTGACCCACACTCACTCTGGCTGACACACTGAAACTGACTCACTCTGACTGACCCACACTGACTCTGACTGACCCACACTCACTCTGACTGACACACTGATATAGACTCTTTCTGACTGACGCACACTCACTCTGACTGACACACTGAAATGCGCTCATTCTGACAGACACACTGAAACGTGCTCATTCTGACTGACCTGCACTCACTCTGACTGACACACTGAAACGCGCTCATTCAGACTGACCTGCACTTACTCTGACAGACTTAAACGCGCTCATTCTGACCTGCACTCACTTTGACACACTGAAACAGACTCACCCTGGCTGACCCACACTCACTCTGACTGACACACTGACACACAGTCATTCTGACTGACCCACACTCACTCTGACTGACCCACACTCACTCTGACTGACCCACACTCACTCTGACTGACACACTGATCCACACTGACTCTGACTGACCCACACTCACTCTGACCCACACTCACTCTGACTGACCCACACTCACTCTGACTGACATACTGACACACACTCATTCTGACTGACACACACTCATTCTGACTGACACACTGACACACACTCATTCTGACTGACCCACACTCACTCTGACTGACACACTGAAACACACTCTTTCTGACTGACCCACACACTCTGAATAACACACTCTTTCTGACTGACCCGCTCTCACTCTGATTGACACACTGAAAAGCACTCATTCTGACTGCCCCACACTCACTCTGGCTGACACACTGAAACAGACTCATTCTGACTGACCCACACTCACTCTGACTGACACACTGACACACAGTCATTCTGACTGACCCACACTGACTCTGGCAGGCACACTGAAACAGACTCATTCTGACTGACCTGCATTCACTCTGACTGACACACTGAAACACACTCACTCTGACTGACCCACACTCACTCTGACTGACCCACACTCACTCTGACTGACCCACACTGACCCACACTCACTCTGACTGACCCACACTCACTCTGACTGACCCACATTCATTCTGGCTGTCACACTGACACACAGTCATTCTGACTGACCCACACCCACTCTGGCTGACACACTGAAACAGACTTATTCTGACTGACTCACACTCACTCTGGCTGACACACTGAAACACACTCACTCTGACTGACCTGCACTCACTCTGACTGACACACTGAAACAGACTCACTCTGGCTGACCCACACTCATTCTGACTGACACACTGAAATAGACACATTCTGACTGACCCACACTCACTCTGACTGACCCACACTCACTCTGACTGACACACTGATCCACACTCACTCTGACTGACCCACACTCACTCTGACTGACCCACACTCACTCTGACTGACATACTGACACACACTCATTCTGACTGACACACACTCATTCTGACTGACACACACTCATTCTGACTGACACACTGACACACACTCATTCTGACTGACCCACACTCATTCTGACTGACACACTGAAACGCGCTCATTCTGACTGACTCGCACTCACTCTGACTGACCCACACTCACTCTGACTGACCCACACTGACCCACACTCACTCTGACTGACCCACACTCACTCTGACTGACCCACATTCATTCTGGCTGTCACACTGACACACAGTCATTCTGACTGACCCACACCCACTCTGGCTGACACACTGAAACAGACTTATTCTGACTGACTCACACTCACTCTGGCTGACACACTGAAACACACTCACTCTGACTGACCTGCACTCACTCTGACTGACACACTGAAACAGACTCACTCTGGCTGACCCACACTCATTCTGACTGACACACTGAAATAGACACATTCTGACTGACCCACACTCACTCTGACTGACCCACACTCACTCTGACTGACACACTGATCCACACTGACTCTGACTGACCCACACTCACTCTGACTGACCCACACTCACTCTGACTGACATACTGACACACACTCATTCTGACTGACACACACTCATTCTGACTGACACACTGACACACACTCATTCTGACTGACCCACACTCATTCTGACTGACACACTGAAACGCGCTCATTCTGACTGACTCGCACTCACTCTGACTGACACACTGAAACAGACTCACCCTGGCTGACTCACAGTCACTGTGACTGACACACTGACACAGTCATTCTGACTGACCCACACTCACTCTAACTGACATACTGAAATAGACTCTTAATGACTGACCCACACTCACTCTGACTGACCCGCACTCACTTTGACTGACACACTGACCACACTCACTCTGACTGACCCACACTCACTCTGACTGACATACTGACCCACACTCATTCTGACTGACACACTGACCCACACTCATTCTGACTGACACACTGACACACACTCATTCTGACTGACACACTGACACACACTCATTCTGACTGACACACTGACACACTGATTCTGACTAACCCACACTCACTCTGGCTGACACACTGAAACTGACTTACTCTGACTTACCCACACTGACTCTGACTGACCCACACTCACTCTGACTGACACATTGAAACAGACACTTTCTGACTGACCCACACTTACTCAGACTGACACGCTGATATAGACTCTTTCTGACTGACCCACACTCACTCTGACTGACACACTGAAATGCGCTCATTCTGACAGACACACTGAAACGTGCTCATTCTGACTGACCTGCACTCACTCTGACTGACACACTGAAACGCGCTCATTCAGACTGACCTGCACTTACTCTGACAGACTTAAACGCGCTCATTCTGACTGACTCGCACTCATTCTGACTGACGTACTGAAACAGACTCACCCTGGCTGACCCACACTCACTCTGGCTGACACACAGAAACAGACTCTTTCTGACTCACTCGCTCTCACTCTGACTGACACACTGAAAAGCACTCATTCTGATTGACCTGCAATCACTCTGACTGACACACTGTCACACATTCATTCTGACTGCCCCACACTCACTCTGACTGACACACTGAAACACGCTCACTCTGACTGACCCACACTCACTTTGACCGACACACTGAAACACACTCACTCTGACTGACACACTAAAACATTGTCACTCTGACTGACCCACACTCATTCTGACTGTCCCACACTCACTCTAACGGACACACTGAAACACGCTCATTCTTACTGACCCGCACTCACTCTGACTGACACACTGAAACGTGCTCATTCTGACTGACCCGCACTCACTCTGACTGACATACTGAAACATGCTCATTCAGACTGACCCGCACTCACTCTGACTGACATATTGAAACGCACTCACTCTGACTGACACACACTCACACCGAGTGACTAACACTCACTCTGAATGACACACTGAAATGTGCTCATTCAGACTGACCCATAATCACTCTGACTGACACACTGAAACACACTCTTTCTGAGTGACCCGCTCTCACTCTGATTGACACACTGAAAAGCACTCATTCTGACTGACCCACACTCACTCTAACTGACACACTGAAACACGCTCATTCTGACTGACCCGCACTCACTCTGACAGACATACTGAAACATGCTCATTCAGACTGACCCGCACTCACTCTGACTGACACATTGAAACGCGCTCACTCTGACTGACCCACACTCACTCTGACCGACACACTGAAACACACTCACTCTGACTGACCCACACTGACTCTGACTGACCCACGCTCACTCTGAATGACCGACACTCACGCTGACCAACACACTGAAACACGCTCACTCTAACTGACCCACACACACTCTGACCAACACACTGCAACCCGCTCACTCTGACAGACCCACACTCACTCTGACCGACACACTGAAACACGCTCACTCTGATTGACTGACACACTGAAACACGCTCACCCTGACTGACCCACACTCACTCTGACTGACACACTGAAACACACTCACTCTGACTGACCCACACTCACTCTGACTGAACCACACCTCACTCTGACTAACACACTGACACACACACTGTCCCACGCTCACTCTGACTGACACACTGAAACACGCTCACTCTGACTGACACAATGAAACACACTCACTCTGACTGACACAATGAAACACGCTCATTCAGACCGACCCACACTAACTCTTACTGACACACTGAAACACGCTCACTCTGACTGACCTACCCTCACTCTGACCGACACACTGAAACACACTCAGTCTGACTGACCCACACTCACTCTGACTGACCCACGCTCACTCTGAATGACCGATACTCACGCTGACTGATACACTGAAACACGCTCACTCTAACTGACCCACACTCACACTGACCAACACATTGCAACATGCTCACTCTGACAGACCCACACTCACTCTGACCGACACACTGAAACACACTCACTCTGACTGACCCACACTGACTCTGACTGACCCACGCTCACTCTGATTGACCGACACTCACGCTGACTGACACACTGAAACACGCTCACTCTAACTGACCCGCACTCACTCTGACCAACACACTGCCCCACACTCACTCTGACTGACACACTGACACACATTCATTCTGACTGACCCACACACTCTGACTGACACACTGACATACCCTCATTCTGAATAATCCACGCTAATTCTGACTGACCCACACCTCACTCTGACTAACACACTGCCACTCACTCATGCTGACTGACCTACCCTCACTCTGACCGACCCACTGAAACACACTCAATCTGACCGACAACCTGAAACACACTCACTCTGACCAACACAATGAAACACACTCACTCTGACTGACACAATGAAACACGCTCACTCAGAATGACCCACACTACCTCTGACTGACACACTGAAACGCCCATTCTGACTGACCTACCCTCACTCTGACCGACACACTGAAACCAACTCAATCTGACCGACACACTGAAACACACTCACTCTGAGCAACACAATGAAACACACTCACTCATACTGACCCACACTAACTCTGACTGACACACTGAAACACGCCCATTCTGAAATACCCACACTCACTCTGACCGACACACTGAAACACACTCACTCTGACTGACACAATGAAACATGCTCACTCATACTGACCCACACTAACTCTTACTGCCGCACTGAAACACGCTCACTCTGACTGACCTACCCTCACTCTGACCGACACACTGAAACACACTCACTCTGACTGACCCACGCTCACTCTGAATGACCGATACTCACGCTGACTGACACACTGAAACACGCTCACTCTAACTGACCCACACTCACTCTGACCAACACACTGCAACACGCTCACTCTGACAGACCCATGCTCACTCTGACTGACACACTGAAACACACTCACTCTGACTGACCCACACTGACTCTGACTGACACACTGACATACACTCATTCTGAATAATCCACGCTAATTCTGACTGACCCACACCTCACTCTGACTAACACACTGCCACACCCACTGTCCCACGCTCACTCTGACTGACACACTGAAACACGCTCACTCTGACTGACCTACCCTCACTCTGACCGACACACTGAAACACATTCACTCTGACTGACCCAAACTGACTCTGACTGACGCACGCTCACTCTGAATGACCGACACTCACGCTGACTGACACACTGAAACACGCTCACTCTAACTGACCCACCCGCACTCTGACTGACACACTGAGACACGCTCACTCTGACTGACCTCCCCTCACTCTGACCGACACACTGAAACCAACTCAATCTGACCGACACACTGAAACACACTCACTCAGACCGACCCACACTAACTCTTACTGACACACTGAAACACGCTCACTCTGACTGACCTACCCTCACTCTGACCGACACACTGAAACACACTCACTCTGACTGACCCACACTCACTCTGACTGACCCACGCTCACTCTGAATGACCGACACTCACGCTGACTGACACACTGAAACACGCTCACTCTAACTGACCCACACTCACTCTGACCAACACACTGCCCCACACTCACTCTGACTGACACACTGGCACACATTCATTCTGACTGACCCACACACTCTGACTGACACAGTGACATACCCTCATTCTGAATAATCCACGCTAATTCTGACTGACCCACACCTCACTCTGACTAACACACTGCCAAACACACTGTCCCACACTCACTCTGACTGACACACTGAAACACGCTCACTCTGACTGATCTACCCTCACTCTGACCGACACACTGAAACACACACTGTGACTGATCCACACTGACTCTGACTGACCCACGCTCACTCTGAATGACCGACACTCACGCTGACTGACACACTGAAACACGCTCACTCTAACTGACCCACACTCACTCTGACCAACACAATGCAACACGCTCACTCTAACAGACCCACACTCACTCCGAGTGACTAACACTCACTCTGACACACTGAAATGTGCTCATTCAGACTGACCCATAATCACTCTGACTGACACACTGAAACACACTCTTTCTGAGTGACCCGCTCTCACTCTGACTGACACACTGAAAAGCACTCATTCTGACTGACCCACACTCACTCTAACGGACACACTGAAACACGCTCATTCTTACTGACCCGCACTCACTCTGACTGACACACTGAAACGTGCTCATTCTGACTGACCCGCACTCACTCTGACTGACATACTGAAACATGCTCATTCAGACTGACCCGCACTCACTCTGACTGACATATTGAAACGCACTCACTCTGACTGACACACACTCACACCGAGTGACTAACACTCACTCTGAATGACACACTGAAATGTGCTCATTCAGACTGACCCATAATCACTCTGACTGACACACTGAAACACACTCTTTCTGAGTGACCCGCTCTCACTCTGATTGACACACTGAAAAGCACTCATTCTGACTGACCCACACTCACTCTAACTGACACACTGAAACACGCTCATTTTGACTGACCCGCACTCACTCTGACAGACATACTGAAACATGCTCATTCAGACTGACCCGCACTCACTCTGACTGACACATTGAAACGCGCTCACTCTGACTGACCCACACTCACTCTGACCGACACACTGAAACACACTCACTCTGACTGACCCACACTGACTCTGACTGACCCACGCTCACTCTGAATGACCGACACTCACGCTGACCAACACACTGAAACACGCTCACTCTAACTGACCCACACACACTCTGACCAACACACTGCAACACGCTCACTCTGACAGACCCACACTCACTCTGACCGACACACTGAAACACGCTCACTCTGACTGACTGACACACTGAAACACGCTCACCCTGACTGACCCACACTCACTCTGACTGACACACTGAAACACACACACTCTGACTGACCCACAATCACTCTGACTGAACCACACCTCACTCTGACTAACACACTGACACACACACTGTCCCACGCTCACTCTGACTGACCTACCCTCACTCTGACCGACACAATGAAACACACTCAATCTGACCAACACACTGAAACACACTCATTCTGACCAACACAATGAAACACACTCACTCTGACTGACACAATGAAACACGGTCACTCAGAGCGACCCACACTAACTCTTACTGACACACTGAAACACGCTTACTCTGACTGACCTACCCTCACTCTGACCGACACACTGAAACACAGTCAATCTGACCAACACACTGAAACACACTCATTCTGACCAACACAATGAAACACACTCACTCTGACTGACACAATGAAACACGGTCACTCAGAGCGACCCACACTAACTCTTACTGACACACTGAAACACGCTTACTCTGACTATCCTACCCTCACTCTGACCGACACACTGAAACACACTCACTCTGACTGACCCACACTCACTCTGACTGACACACTGAAACACACTCACTCTGACTGACCCACACTCACTCTGACTGAACCACACCTCACACTGACTAACACACTGCCACACACACTGTCCCACGCTCACTCTGACTGACACACTGAAACACACTCAATCTGACCAACACACTGAAACACACTCACTCTGACCAACACAATGAAACGCACTCACACAGACTGACCCACACTAACTCTGACTGACACACTGAAACACGCCCATTCTGACTGACCCACACTAACTCTGACTGACACACTGACATACACTCATTCTGAATAATCCACGCTAATTCTGACTGACCCACACCTCACTCTGACTAACACACTGCCACACACACTGTCCCACGCTCATTCTGACTGACACACTGAAACACGCTCACTCTGACCAACACACTGAAACACACTCACTCTGACCAACACAATGAAACACGCTCACTCTGACTGACCTACCCTCACTCTGACTGACACACTGAAAGACACTCAATCTGACCAACACACTGAAACACACTCATTCTGACCAACACAATGAAACACACTCACTCTGACTGACCCACACTCACTCTGACTGAACCACACCTCACTCTGACTGTCACACTGACACACATTCATTCTGACTGACCCACACACTCTGACTGACACACTGACATACCCTGATTCTGAATAATCCACGCTAATTCTGACTGACCCACACCTCACTCTGACTAACAAACTGCCACACACACTGTCCCACGCTCACTCTGACTAACACACTGAAACACGCTCATGCTGACTGACCTACCCTCACTCTGACTGACACACTGAAACACACTCAATCTGACCGACAAACTGAAACACACTCACTCTGACTGACACAATGAAACACGCTCACTCAGAATGACCCACACTACCTCTGACTGACACACTGAAACACGCCCATTCTGACTGACCCACACTCACTCTGACTAACACACTGAGACACGCTCACTCTGACTGACCTACCATCACTCTGACCGACACACTGAAACACACTCAATCTGACCGACATACTGAAACACACTCACTCTGACTGACACAATGAAACACACTCACTCTGACTGACACAATGAAACACGCTCATTCAGACCGACCCACACTAACTCTTACTGACACACTGAAACACGCTCACTCTGACTGACCTACCCTCACTCTGACTGACACACTGAAACACACTCAGTCTGACTGACCCACACTCACTCTGACTGACCCACGCTCACTCTGAATGACCGATACTCACGCTGACTGATACACAGAAACACGCTCACTCTAACTGACCCACGCTCACACTGACCAACACACTGCAACACGCTCACTCTGACAGACCCACACTCACTCTGACCGACAAACTGAAACACACTCACTCTGACTGACCCACACTGACTCTGACTGACACACTGACACACATTCATTCTGACTGACCAACACTCACTCTGACTGACACACTGACATACACTCATTCTGAATAATCCACACTAATTCTGACTGACCCACACCTCACTCTGACTAACACACTGCCACACACACTGTCCCACGCTCACTCTGACTGACACACTGAAACACACTCACTCTGACTGACACAATGAACCACGCTCACTCAGACTGACCCACACTAACTCTTACTGACACACTGAAACACGCTCACTCTGACTGACCTACCCTCACTCTGACCGACACACTGAAACACACTCACTCTGACTGACCCACACTCACTCTGACTGACCCACGCTCACTCTGAATGACCGACACTCACGCTGACTGACACACTGAAACACGCTCACTCTAACTGACCCTCACTCACTCTGACCAACACACTGCCCCACACTCACCCTGGCTGACACACTGACACACATTCATTCTGACTGACCCACACACTCTGACTGACACACTGACATACCCTCATTCTGAATAATCCACGCTAATTCTGACTG
This sequence comes from Isurus oxyrinchus, assembly GCA_026770705.1. Taxonomy (NCBI): domain Eukaryota; kingdom Metazoa; phylum Chordata; class Chondrichthyes; order Lamniformes; family Lamnidae; genus Isurus; species Isurus oxyrinchus. Next base: position 13,845,439 of record JANJGN010000037.1, read on the forward strand.
ACCCACACCTCACTCTGACTAACACACTGTCACTCACTCATGCTGACTGACCTACCCTCACTCTGACCGACCCACTGAAACACACTCAATCTGACCGACAAACTGAAACACACTCACTCTGACCAACGCAATGAAACACACTCACTCTGACTGACACAATGAAACACGCTCACTCAGAATGACCCACACTACCTCTGACTGACACACTGAAACGCCCATTCTGACTGACCTACCCTCACTCTGACCGACACACTGAAACCAACTCAATCTGACCGACACACTGAAACACACTCACTCTGAGCAACACAATGAAACACACTCACTCATACTGACCCACACTAACTCTGACTGACACACTGAAACACGCCCATTCTGAAATATCCACACTCACTCTGACCGACACACTGAAACACACTCACTCTGACTGACACAATGAAACACGCTCACTCATACTGACCCACACTAACTCTTACTGCCGCACTGAAACACGCTCACTCTGACTGACCTACCCTCACTCTGACCGACACACTGAAACACACTCACTCTGACTGACCCACGCTCACTCTGAATGACCGATACTCACGCTGACTGACACACTGAAACACGCTCACTCTAACTGACCCACACTCACTCTGACCAACACACTGCAACACGCTCACTCTGACAGACCCACACTCACTCTGACTGACACACTGAAACACACACACTCTGACTGACCCACACTGACTCTGACTGACACACTGACACACATTCATTCTGACTGACCCACACTCACTCTGACTGACACACTGACATACACTCATTCTGAATAATCCACGCTAATTCTGACTGACCCACACCTCACTCTGACTAACACACTGCCACACCCACTGTCCCACGCTCACTCTGACTGACACACTGAAACACGCTCACTCTGACTGACCTACCCTCACTCTGACCGACACACTGAAACACATTCACTCTGACTGACCCACACTGACTCTGACTGGCGCATGCTCACTCTGAATGACCGACACTCACGCTGACTGACACACTGAAACACGCTCACTCTAACTGACCCACCCGCACTCTGACTGACACACTGAGACACGCTCACTCTGACTGACCTCCCCTCACTCTGACCGACACACTGAAACCAACTCAATCTGACCGACACACTGAAACACACTCACTCTGACCAACACAATGAAACACACTCACTTGTACTGACCCACACTAACTCTTACTGACACACTGAAACACGCCCATTCTGACTGACCCACACTCACTCTGACTGACACACTGAGACAAGCTCACTCTGACTGACCTAGCCTCACTCTGACCGACACACTGAAACACACTCACTCTGACCAACACAATGAAACACGCTCACTCAGACTGACCCACACTAACTCTGACTGATACACTGAAGCACGCTCACAATGACTGACCCACACTCATTCTGACCGGGACACTGAAACACGCTCATTCTGACTGTCCCACACTCACTCTGACTGACTCACACTCACTCTGACCAACACACTGCAACACACTCACTCTGACAGACCCACACTCACTCTGACCGACACACTGAAACACACTCACTCTGACTGACCCACGCTCTGACTGACACACTGAAACACGCTCACTCTGACTGACCCACACTCACTCTGACTGACACACTGAAACACACTCACTCTGACTGACCCACACTCACTCTGACTGAACCACACCTCACTCTGACTAACACACTGCCACACACACTGTTCCACGCTCACTCTGACTGACACACTGAAACACGCTCACTCTGGCTGACCTACCCTCACTCTGACCGACACACTGAAACACACTCAATCTGACCAACACACTGAAACACACTCATTCTGACCAACACAGTGAAACACACTCACTCTGACTGACACAATGAAACACGCTCACTCAGACCGACCCACACTAACTCTTACTGACACACTGAAACACGCTCACTCTGACTGACCTACCCTCACTCTGACCGACACACTGAAACACACTCACTCTGACTGACCCACACTGACTCTGACTGACCCACGCTCACAATGAATGACCGACACTCACGCTGACTGACACACTGAAACACGCTCACTCTAACTGACCCACACTCACTCTGACCAACACACTGCCCCACACTCACTCTGACTGACACACTGGCACACATTCATTCTGACTGACCCACACACTCTGACTGACACAGTGACATACCCTCATTCTGAATAATCCACGCTAATTCTGACTGACCCACACCTCACTCTGACTAACACACTGCCACACACACTGTCCCACGCTCACTCTAACTGACACACTGAAACACGCTCACTATGACTGACCTACCCTCACTCTGACCGACACACTGAAACACACACGGTGACTGACCCACACTGACTCTGACTGACCCACGCTCACTCTGAATGACCGACACTCACGCTGACTGACACACTGAAACACGCTCACTCTAACTGACCCACACTCACTCTGACCAACACACTGCAACACGCTCACTCTAACAGACCCACACTCACTCCGAGTGACTAACACTCACTCTGAATGACACACTGAAATGTGCTCATTCAGACTGACCCATAATCACTCTGACTGACACACTGAAACACACTCTTTCTGAGTGACCCGCTCTCACTCTGACTGACACACTGAAAAGCACTCATTCTGACTGACCCACACTCACTCTAACGGACACACTGAAACACGCTCATTCTTACTGACCCGCACTCACTCTGACTGACACACTGAAACGTGCTCATTCTGACTGACCCGCACTCACTCTGACTGACATACTGAAACATGCTCATTCAGACTGACCCGCACTCACTCTGACTGACATATTGAAACGCACTCACTCTGACTGACACACACTCACACCGAGTGACTAACACTCACTCTGAATGACACACTGAAATGTGCTCATTCAGACTGACCCATAATCACTCTGACTGACACACTGAAACACACTCTTTCTGAGTGACCCGCTCTCACTCTGATTGACACTTTGAAAAGCACTCATTCTGACTGACCCACACTCACTCTAACTGACACACTGAAACACGCTCATTCTGACTGACCCGCACTCACTCTGACTGACATACTGAAACATGCTCATTCAGACTGACCCGCACTCACTCTGACTGACACATTGAAACGCGCTCACTCTGACTGACCCACACTCACTCTGACCGACACACTGAAACACACTCACTCTGACTGACCCACACTGACTCTGACTGACCCACGCTCACTCTGAATGACCGACACTCACGCTGACCAACACACTGAAACACGCTCACTCTAACTGACCCACACACACTCTGACCAACACACTGCAACACGCTCACTCTGACAGACCCACACTCACTCTGACCGACACACTGAAACACGCTCACTCTGACTGACTGACACACTGAAACACGCTCACCCTGACTGACCCACACTCACTCTGACTGACACACTGAAACACACTCACTCTGACTGACCCACACTCACTCTGACTGAACCACACCTCACTCTGACTAACACACTGACACACACACTGTCCCACGCTCATTCTGGCTGACACACTGAAACACGCTCACTCTGACTGACACAATGAAACACACTCACTCTGACTGACACAATGAAACACGCTCATTCAGACCGACCCACACTAACTCTTACTGACACACTGAAACACGCTCACTCTGACTGACCTACCCTCACTCTGACCGACACACTGAAACACACTCAGTCTGACTGACCCACACTCACTCTGACTGACCCACGCTCACTCTGAATGACCGATACTCACGCTGACTGATACACTAAAACACGCTCACTCTAACTGACCCACACTCACACTGACCAACACATTGCAACATGCTCACTCTGACAGACCCACACTCACTCTGACCGACTCACTGAAACACACTCACTCTGACTGACCCACACTGACTCTGACTGACCCACGCTCACTCTGATTGACCGACACTCACGCTGACTGACACACTGAAACACGCTCACTCTAACTGACCCGCACTCACTCTGACCAACACACTGCCCCACACTCACTCTGACTGACACACTGACACACATTCATTCTGACTGACCCACACACTCTGACTGACACACTGACATACCCTCATTCTGAATAATCCACGCTAATTCTGACTGACCCACACCTCACTCTGACTAACACACTGCCACTCACTCATGCTGACTGACCTACCCTCACTCTGACCGACCCACTGAAACACACTCAATCTGACCGACAAACTGAAACACACTCACACTGACCAACACAATGAAACACACTCACTCTGACTGACACAATGAAACACGCTCACTCAGAATGACCCACACTACCTCTGACTGACACACTGAAACGCCCATTCTGACTGACCTACCCTCACTCTGACCGACACACTGAAACCAACTCAATCTGACCGACACACTGAAACACACTCACTCTGAGCAACACAATGAAACACACTCACTCATACTGACCCACACTAACTCTGACTGACACACTGAAACACGCCCATTCTGAAATACCCACACTAACTCTGACCGACATACTGAAACACACTCACTCTGACACAATGAAACACGCTCACTCATACTGACCCACACTAACTCTTACTGCCGCACTGAAACACGCTCACTCTGACTGACCTACCCTCACTCTGACCGACACACTGAAACACACTCACTCTGACTGACCCACGCTCACTCTGAATGACCGATACTCACGCTGACTGACACACTGAAACACGCTCACTCTAACTGACCCACACTCACTCTGACCAACACACTGCAACACGCTCACTCTGACAGGCCCACACTCACTCTGACTGACACACTGAAACACACTCACTCTGACTGACCCACACTGACTCTGACTGACACACTGACACACATTCATTCTGACTGACCCACACTCACTCTGACTGACACACTGACATACACTCATTCTGAATAATCCACGCTAATTCTGACTGACCCACACCTCACTCTGACTAACACACTGCCACACCCACTGTCCCACGCTCACTCTGACTGACACACTGAAACACGCTCACTCTGACTGACCTACCCTCACTCTGACCGACACACTGAAACACATTCACTCTGACTGACCCACACTGACTCTGACTGACGCACGCTCACTCTGAATGACCGACACTCACGCTGACTGACACACTGAAACACGCTCACTCTAACTGACCCACCCGCACTCTGACTGACACACTGAGACACGCTCACTCTGACTGACCTCCCCTCACTCTGACCGACACACTGAAACCAACTCAATCTGACCGACACACTGAAACACACTCACTCTGACCAACACAATGAAACACACTCACTCTGACTGACACAATGAAACCCGCTCACTTATACTGACCCACACTAACTCTTACTGACACACTGAAACACGCCCATTCTGACTGACCCACACTCACTTTGACTGACACACTGAGACAAGCTCACTCTGACTGACCTAGCCTCACTCTGACCGACACACTGAAACACACTCACTCTGACCAACACAATGAAACACACTCACTCTGACTGACACAATGAAACACGCTCACTCAGACTGACCCACACTAACTCTGACTGATACACTGAAGCACGCTCACAATGACTGACCCACACTCATTCTGACCGGGACACTGAAACACGCTCATTCTGACTGTCCCACACTCAGTCTGACTGACTCACACTCACTCTGACCAACACACTGCAACACACTCACTCTGACAGACCCACAGTCACTCTGACCGACACACTGAAACACACTCACTCTGACTGACCCACGCTCTGACTGACACACTGAAACACGCTCACTCTGACTGACCCACACTCACTCTGACTGACACACTGAAACACACTCACTCTGACTGACCCACACTCACTCTGACTGAACCACACCTCACTCTGACTAACAAACTGCCAAACACACTGTCCCACGCTCACTCTGACTGACACACTGAAACACGCTCATGCTGACTGACCTACCCTCACTCTGACCGACACACTGAAACACACTCAATCTGAACGACAAACTGAAACATACTCACTCTGACCAACACAATGAAACCCACTCACTCTGACTGACAAAATGAAACACGCTCACTCAGACTGACCCACCCTACCTCTGACTGACACACTGAAACAAGCCCATTCTGACTGACCTACCCTCACTCTGACCGACACACTGAATCACACTCAATCTGACCGACACACTGAAACACACTCACTCTGACCAACACAATGAAACACACTCACTCAGACTGACCCACACTAACTCTGACTGACACACTGAAACACGCCCATTCTGACTGACCCACACTCACTCTGACTGACACACTGACATACACTCATTCTGAATAATCCACGCTAATTCTGACTGACCCACACCTCACTCTGACTAACACACTGCCACACACACTGTCCCACGCTCACTCTGACTGACACACTGAAACACGCTCACTCTGACCAACACACTGAAACCAACTCAATCTGACCGACACACTGAAACACACTCACTCTGACCAACACAATGAAACACACTCACTCTGACTGACACAATGAAACACGCTCACTTATACTGACCCACACTAACTCTTACTGACACACTGAAACACGCCCATTCTGACTGACCCACACTCACTCTGACTGACACACTGAGACAAGCTCACTCTGACTGACCTAGCCTCACTCTGACCGACACACTGAAACACACTCACTCTGACCAACACAATGAAACACACTCACTCTGACTGACACAATGAAACACGCTCACTCAGACTGACCCACACTAACTCTGACTGATACACTGAAGCACGCTCACAATGACTGACCCACACTCATTCTGACCGGGACACTGAAACACGCTCATTCTGACTGTCCCACACTCAGTCTGACTGACTCACACTCACTCTGACCAACACACTGCAACACACTCACTCTGACAGACCCACACTCACTCTGACCGACACACTGAAACACACTCACTCTGACTGACCCACGCTCACTCTGAATAACCGATACTCACGCTGACTGATACACAGAAACACGCTCACTCTAACTGACCCACGCTCACACTGACCAACACACTGCAACACGCTCACTCTGACAGACCCACACTCACTCTGACCGACAAACTGAAACACACTCACTCTGACTGACCCACACTGACTCTGACTGACACACTGACACACATTCATTCTGACTGACCAACACTCACTCTGACTGACACACTGACATACACTCATTCTGAATAATCCACACTAATTCTGACTGACCCACACCTCACTCTGACTAACACACTGCCACACACACTGTCCCACGCTCACTCTGACTGACACACTGAAACACACTCACTCTGACTGACACAATGAAACACGCTCACTCAGACTGACCCACACTAACTCTTACTGACACACTGAAACACGCTCACTCTGACTGACCTACCCTCACTCTGACCGACACACTGAAACACACTCACTCTGACTGACCCACACTCACTCTGACTGACCCACGCTCACTCTGAATGACCGACACTTACGCTGACTGACACACTGAAACATGCTCACTCTAACTGACCCTCACTCACTCTGACCAACACACTGCCCCACACTCACTCTGGCTGACACACTGACACACATTCATTCTGACTGACCCACACACTCTGACTGACACACTGACATACCCTCATTCTGAATAATCCACGCTAATTCTGACTGACCCACACCTCACTCTGACTAACACACTGTCACTCACTCATGCTGACTGACCTACCCTCACTCTGACCGACCCACTGAAACACACTCAATCTGACCGACAAACTGAAACACACTCACTCTGACCAACACAATGAAACACACTCACTCTGACTGACACAATGAAACACGCTCACTCAGAATGACCCACACTACCTCTGACTGACACACTGAAACGCCCATTCTGACTGACCTACCCTCACTCTGACCGACACACTGAAACCAACTCAATCTGACCGACACACTGAAACACACTCACTCTGAGCAGCACAATGAAACACACTCACTCATACTGACCCACACTAACTCTGACTGACACACTGAAACACGCCCATTCTGAAATACCCACACTCACTCTGACCGACACACTGAAACACACTCACTCTGACTGACACAATGAAACACGCTCACTCATACTGACCCACACTAACTCTTACTGCCGCACTGAAACACGCTCACTCTGACTGACCTACCCTCACTCTGACCGACACACTGAAACACACTCACTCTGACTGACCCACGCTCACTCTGAATGACCGATACTCACGCTGACTGACACACTGAAACACGCTCACTCTAACTGACCCACACTCACTCTGACCAACACACTGCAACACGCTCACTCTGACAGACCCACACTCACTCTGACTGACACACTGAAACACACTCACTCTGACTGACCCACACTGACTCTGACTGACACACTGACACACATTCATTCTGACTGACCCACACTCACTCTGACTGACACACTGACATACACTCATTCTGAATAATCCACGCTAATTCTGACTGACCCACACCTCACTCTGACTAACACACTGCCACACCCACTGTCCCACGCTCACTCTGACTGACACACTGAAACACGCTCACTCTGACTGACCTACCCTCACTCTGACCGACACACTGAAACACATTCACTCTGACTGACCCACACTGACTCTGACTGACGCACGCTCACTCTGAATGACCGACACTCACGCTGACTGACACACTGAAACACGCTCACTCTAACTGACCCACCCGCACTCTGACTGACACACTGAGACACGCTCACTCTGACTGACCTCCCCTCACTCTGACCGACACACTGAAACCAACTCAATGTGACCGACACACTGAAACACACTCACTCTGACCAACACAATGAAACACACTCACTCATACTGACCCACACTAACTCTTACTGACACACTGAAACACGCCCATTCTGACTGACCCACACTCACTCTGACTGACACACTGAGACAAGCTCACTCTGACTGACCTAGCCTCACTCTGACCGACACACTGAAACACACTCACTCTGACCAACACAATGAAACACGCTCACTCAGACTGACCCACACTAACTCTGACTGATACACTGAAGCACGCTCACAATGACTGACCCACACTCATTCTGACCGGGACACTGAAACACGCTCATTCTGACTGTCCCACACTCACTCTGACTGACTCACACTCACTCTGACCAACACACTGCAACACACTCACTCTGACAGACCCACACTCACTCTGACCGACACACTGAAACACACTCACTCTGACTGACCCACGCTCTGACTGACACACTGAAACACGCTCACTCTGACTGACCCACACTCACTCTGACTGACACACTGAAACACACTCACTCTGACTGACCCACACTCACTCTGACTGAACCACACCTCACTCTGACTAACACACTGCCACACACACTGTTCCACGCTCACTCTGACTGACACACTGAAACACGCTCACTCTGGCTGACCTACCCTCACTCTGACCGACACACTGAAACACACTCAATCTGACCAACACACTGAAACACACTCATTCTGACCAACACAGTGAAACACACTCACTCTGACTGACACAATGAAACACGCTCACTCAGACCGACCCACACTAACTCTTACTGACACACTGAAACACGCTCACTCTGACTGACCTACCCTCACTCTGACCGACACACTGAAACACACTCACTCTGACTGACCCACACTGACTCTGACTGACCCACGCTCACAATGAATGACCGACACTCACGCTGACTGACACACTGAAACACGCTCACTCTAACTGACCCACACTCACTCTGACCAACACACTGCCCCACACTCACTCTGACTGACACACAGGCACACATTCATTCTGACTGACCCACACACTCTGACTGACACAGTGACATACCCTCATTCTGAATAATCCACGCTAATTCTGACTGACCCACACCTCACTCTGACTAACACACTGCCACACACACTGTCCCACGCTCACTCTAACTGACACACTGAAACACGCTCACTATGACTGACCTACCCTCACTCTGACCGACACACTGAAACACACACGGTGACTGACCCACACTGACTCTGACTGACCCACGCTCACTCTGAATGACCGACACTCACTCTGACTGACACAGTGAAACCAACTCAATCTGACCGACACACTGAAACACACTCACTCTGAGCAACACAATGAAACACACTCACTCTGACTGACACAATGAAACATGCTCACTCATACTGACCCACACTAACTCTGACTGACACACTGAAACACGCCCATTCTGAAATACCCACACTCACTCTGACCGACACACTGAAACACACTCACTCTGACTGACACAATGAAACACGCTCACTCAGAATGACCCACACTACCTCTGACTGACACACTGAAACACGCCCATTCTGACTGACCCACACTCACTCTGACTAGCACACTGAGACACGCTCACTCTGACTGACCTACCATCACTCTGACCGACACACTGAAACACACTCAATCTGACCGACATACTGAAACACACTCACTCTGACTGACACAATGAAACACACTCACTCTGACTGACACAATGAAACACGCTCATTCAGACCGACCCACACTAACTCTTACTGACACACTGAAACACGCTCACTCTGACTGACCTACCCTCACTCTGACCGACACACTGAAACACACTCAATCTGACCGACATACTGAAACACACTCACTCTGACTGACACAATGAAACACACTCACTCTGACTGACACAATGAAACACGCTCATTCAGACCGACCCACACTAACTCTTACTGACACACTGAAACACGCTCACTCTGACTGACCTACCCTCACTCTGACTGACACACATTCATTCTGACTGACCCACACTCACTCTGACTGACACACTGACATACACTCATTCTGAATAATCCATGCTAATTCTGACTGACCCACACCTCACTCTGACGAACACACTGCCACACACACTATCCCAAGCTCACTCTGACTGACACACTGAAACATGCTCACTCTGACTGACCTACCCTCACTCTGACCGACAAACTGAAACACACTCAATCTGACCAACACACTGAAACACACTCACTCTGACTGACACAATGAAACACACTCACTCTGACTGACACAATGAAACACGCTCATTCAGACCGACCCACACTAACTCTTACTGACACACTGAAACACGCTCACTCTGACTGACCTACCCTCACTCTGACTGACACACATTCATTCTGACTGACCCACACTCACTCTGACTGACACACTGACATACACTCATTCTGAATAATCCATGCTAATTCTGACTGACCCACACCTCACTCTGACGAACACACTGCCACACACACTATCCCAAGCTCACTCTGACTGACACACTGAAACATGCTCACTCTGACTGACCTACCCTCACTCTGACCGACAAACTGAAACACACTCAATCTGACCAACACACTGAAACACGCTCACTCCGACCAACCCACACTAACTCTTACTGACACACTGAAACACGCTCACTCTGACTGACCTACCCTCACTCTGACCGACACACTGAAACACACACTGTGACTGACCCACACTGACTCTGACTGACCCACGCTCACTCTGAATGACCGACACTCACGCTGACTGACACACTGAAACACGCTCACTCTAACTGACCCACACTCACTCTGACTGACACACTGACACACATTCATTCTGACTGACACACTGACATACACTCATTCTGAATAATCCACACTAATTCTGACTGACCCACACCTCACTCTGACTAACACACTGCCACACACACTGTCCCACGCTCACTCTGACCGACACACTGAAACACGCTCACTCTGACCAACACACTGAAACACACTCACTCTGACCAACACAATGAAACACACTCACTCAGACTGACCCACACTAACTCTTACTGACACACTGAAACACGCTCACTCTGACTGACCTACCCTCACTCTGACTGACACACTGAAACACACTCAATCTGACCAACACACTGAAACACACTCATTCTGACCAACACAATGAAACACACTGACTCTGACTGACACACTGACACACATTCATTCTGACTGACCAACACTCATTCTGACTGACACACTGACATACACTCATTCTGAATAATCCACGCTAATTCTGACTGACCCACACCTCACTCTGACTAACACACTGCCACACACACTGTCACATGCTCACTCTGACTGACACACTGAAACACACTCACTCTGACTGACACAATGAAACACGCTCACTCAGACCGACCCACACTAACTCTTACTGACACACTGAAACACGCTCACTCTGACTGACCTACCCTCACTCTGACCGACACACTGAAGCACACTCACTCTGACTGACACAATGAAACACCCTCACTCTGACCGACACACTGAAACACACTCACTCTGACTGACCCACACTGACTCTGACTGACACACGCTCACTCTGAATGACCGACACTCACGCTGACTGACACACTGAAACACGCTCACTCTAACTGACCCACACTCACTCTGACCAACACACTGCCCCACACTCACTCTGACTGACATACTGGCACACATTCATTCTGACTGACCCACACACTCTGACTGACACAGTGACATACCCTCATTCTGAATAATCCACGCTAATTCTGACTGACCCACACCTCACTCTGACTAACAAACTGCCAAACACACTGTCCCACGCTCACTCTGACTGACACACTGAAACACGCTCATGCTGACTGACCTACCCTCACTCTGACCGACACACTGAAACACACTCAATCTGACCGACAAACTGAAACACACTCACTCTGACCAACACAATGAAACACACTCCCTCTGACTGACACAATGAAACACGCTCACTCAGAATGACCCACACTACCTCTGACTGACACACTGAAACACGCCCATTCTGACTGACCTACCATCACTCTGACCAACACACTGAAACCAACTCAATCTGACCGACACACTGAAACACACTCACTCTGAGCAACACAATGAAACACACTCACTCTGACTGACACAATGAAACATGCTCACTCATACTGACCCACACTAACTCTGACTGACACACTGAAACACGCCCATTCTGAAATACCCACACTCACTCTGACCGACACACTGAAACACACTCACTCTGACTGACACAATGAAACACGCTCACTCAGAATGACCCACACTACCTCTGACTGACACACTGAAACACGCCCATTCTGACTGACCCACACTCACTCTGACTAGCACACTGAGACACGCTCACTCTGACTGACCTACCATCACTCTGACCGACACACTGAAACACACTCAATCTGACCGACATACTGAAACACACTCACTCTGACTGACACAATGAAACACACTCACTCTGACTGACACAATGAAACACGCTCATTCAGACCGACCCACACTAACTCTTACTGACACACTGAAACACGCTCACTCTGACTGACCTACCCTCACTCTGACCGACACACTGAAACACACTCAGTCTGACTGACCCACACTCACTCTGACTGACCCACGCTCACTCTGAATGACCGATACTCACGCTGACTGATACACTGAAACACGCTCACTCTAACTGACCCACACTCACACTGACCAACACATTGCAACATGCTCACTCTGACAGACCCACACTCACTCTGACCGACACACTGAAACACACGCACTCTGACTGACCCACACTGACTCTGACTGACACACTGACACACATTCATTCTGACTGACCCACACTCACTCTGACTGACACACTGACATACACTCATTCTGAATAATCCACGCTAATTCTGACTGACCCACACCTCACTCTGACTAACACACTGCCACACACACTGTCCCACGCTCACTCTGACTGACACACTGAAACACGCTCACTCTGACTGACCTACCCTCACTCTGACCGACACACTGAAACACACTCACTCTGACTGACCCACACTGACTCTGACTGACCCACGCTCACTCTGATTGACCGACACTCACACTGACTGACACACTGAAACATGCTCACTCTAACTGACCCGCACTCACTCTGACCAACACACTGCCCCACACTCACTCTGACTGACACACTGACACACATTCATTCTGACTGACACACTGACATACACTCATTCTGAATAATCCACACTAATTCTGACTGACCCACACCTCACTCTGACTAACACACTGCCACACACACTGTCCCACGCTCACTCTGACCGACACACTGAAACACGCTCACTCTGACCAACACACTGAAACACACTCACTCTGACCAACACAATGAAACACACTCACTCAGACTGACCCACACTAACTCTTACTGACACACTGAAACACGCTCACTCTGACTGACCTACCCTCACTCTGACTGACACACTGAAACACACTCAATCTGACCAACACACTGAGACACACTCATTCTGACCAACACAATGAAACACACTGACTCTGACTGACACACTGACACACATTCATTCTGACTGACCAACACTCATTCTGACTGACACACTGACATACACTCATTCTGAATAATGCACGCTAATTCTGACTGACCCACACCTCACTCTGACTAACACACTGCCACACACACTGTCACACGCTCACTCTGACTGACACACTGAAACACACTCACTCTGACTGACACAATGAAACACGCTCACTCAGACCGACCCACACTAACTCTTACTGACACACTGAAACACGCTCACTCTGACTGACCTACCCTCACTCTGACCGACACACTGAAGCACACTCACTCTGACTGACACAATGAAACACCCTCACTCTGACCGACACACTGAAACACACTCACTCTGACTGACCCACACTGACTCTGACTGACACACGCTCACTCTGAATGACCGACACTCACGCTGACTGACACACTGAAACACGCTCACTCTAACTGACCCACACTCACTCTGACCAACACACTGCCCCACACTCACTCTGACTGACATACTGGCACACATTCATTCTGACTGACCCACACACTCTGACTGACACAGTGACATACCCTCATTCTGAATAATCCACGCTAATTCTGACTGACCCACACCTCACTCTGACTAACAAACTGCCAAACACACTGTCCCACGCTCACTCTGACTGACACACTGAAACACGCTCATGCTGACTGACCTACCCTCACTCTGACCGACACACTGAAACACACTCAATCTGACCGACAAACTGAAACACACTCACTCTGACCAACACAATGAAACACACTCCCTCTGACTGACACAATGAAACACGCTCACTCAGAATGACCCACACTACCTCTGACTGACACACTGAAACACGCCCATTCTGACTGACCTACCATCACTCTGACCAACACACTGAAACCAACTCAATCTGACCGACACACTGAAACACACTCACTCTGAGCAACACAATGAAACACACTCACTCTGACTGACACAATGAAACATGCTCACTCATACTGACCCACACTAACTCTGACTGACACACTGAAACACGCCCATTCTGAAATACCCACACTCACTCTGACCGACACACTGAAACACACTCACTCTGACTGACACAATGAAACACGCTCACTCAGAATGACCCACACTACCTCTGACTGACACACTGAAACACGCCCATTCTGACTGACCCACACTCACTCTGACTAGCACACTGAGACACGCTCACTCTGACTGACCTACCATCACTCTGACCGACACACTGAAACACACTCAATCTGACCGACATACTGAAACACACTCACTCTGACTGACACAATGAAACACACTCACTCTGACTGACACAATGAAACACGCTCATTCAGACCGACCCACACTAACTCTTACTGACACACTGAAACACGCTCACTCTGACTGACCTACCCTCACTCTGACCGACACACTGAAACACACTCAGTCTGACTGACCCACACTCACTCTGACTGACCCACGCTCACTCTGAATGACCGATACTCACGCTGACTGATACACTGAAACACGCTCACTCTAACTGACCCACACTCACACTGACCAACACATTGCAACATGCTCACTCTGACAGACCCACACTCACTCTGACCGACACACTGAAACACACGCACTCTGACTGACCCACACTGACTCTGACTGACACACTGACACACATTCATTCTGACTGACCCACACTCACTCTGACTGACACACTGACATACACTCATTCTGAATAATCCACGCTAATTCTGACTGACCCACACCTCACTCTGACTAACACACTGCCACACACACTGTCCCACGCTCACTCTGACTGACACACTGAAACACACTCACTCTGACTGACACAATGAAACACGCTCACTTAGACCGACCCACACTAACTCTTACTGACACACTGAAACACGCTCACTCTGACTGACCTACCCTCACTCTGACCGACACACTGAAACACACTCACTCTGACTGACCCACACTGACTCTGACTGACCCACGCTCACTCTGATTGACCGACACTCACGCTGACTGTCACACTGAAACATGCTCACTCTAACTGACCCGCACTCACTCTGACCAACACACTGCCCCACACTCACTCTGACTGACACACTGACACACATTCATTCTGACTGACCCACACACTCTGACTGACACACTGACATACCCTCATTCTGAATAATCCACGCTAATTCTGACTGACCCACACCTCACTCTGACTAACACACTGCCACACACTCATGCTGACTGACCTACCCTCACTCTGACCGACCCACTGAAAGACACTCAATCTGACCGACAAACTGAAACACACTCACTCTGACCAACACAACGAAACACACTCACTCTGACTGACACAATGAAACACGCTCACTCAGAATGACCCACACTACCTCTGACTGACACACTGAAAAGCCCATTCTGACTGACCTACCCTCACTCTGACCGACACACTGAAACCAACTCAATCTGACCGACACACTGAAACACACTCAATCTGACCGACAAACTGAAACACACTCACTCTGACCAACACAACGAAACACACTCACTCTGACTGACACAATGAAACACGCTCACTCAGAATGACCCACACTACCTCTGACTGACACACTGAAAAGCCCATTCTGACTGACCTACCCTCACTCTGACCGACACACTGAAACCAACTCAATCTGACCGACACACTGAAACACACTCACTCTGAGCAACACAATGAAACACACTCACTCATACTGACCCACACTAACTCTGACTGACACACTGAAACACGCCCATTCTGAAATACCCACACTCACTCTGACCGACACACTGAAACACACTCACTCTGGCTGACACAATGAAACACGCTCACTCATACTGACCCACACTAACTCTTACTGCCGCACTGAAACACGCTCACTCTGACTGACCTACCCTCACTCTGACCGACACACTGAAACACACTCACTCTGACTGACCCACGCTCACTCTGAATGACCGATACTCACGCTGACTGACACACTGAAACACGCTCACTCTAACTGACCCACACTCACTCTGACCAACACACTGCAACACGCTCACTCTGACAGACCCACACTCACTCTGACTGACACACTGAAACACACTCACTCTGACTGACCCACACTGACTCTGACTGACACACTGACACACATTCATTCTGACTGACCCACACTCACTCTGACTGACACACTGACATACACTCATTCTGAATAATCCACGCTAATTCTGACTGACCCACACCTCACTCTGACTAACACACTGCCACACCCACTGTCCCACGCTCACTCTAACTGACACACTGAAACACGCTCACTCTGACTGACCTACCCTCACTCTGACCGACACACTGAAACACGCTCAATCTGACCAACACTCTGAAACAAACTCACTCTGACCAACACAATGAAACACACTCACTCTGACTGACACAATGAAACACGGTCACTCAGACCGACCCACACTAACTCTTACTGACACACTGAAACACGCTCACTCTGACTGACCTACCCTCACTCTGACCGACACACTGAAACACATTCACTCTGACTGACCCACACTGACTCTGACTGACGCACGCTCACTCTGAATGACCGACACTCACGCTGACTGACACGCTGAAACACGCTCACTCTAACTGACCCACACTCACTCTGACCAACACACTGGAACACGCTCACTCTGACAGACCCACACTCACTCTGACCGACACACTGAAACACGCTCACTCTGACTGACCCACACTCACTCTGACTGACACACTGACACACGTTCATTCTGACTGACACGCACACTCTGACTGACACACTGACATACCCTCATTCTGAATAATCCACGCTAATTCTGACTGACCCACACCTCACTCTGACTAACAAACTGCCAAACACACTGTCCCACGCTCACTCTGACTGACACACTGAAACACGCTCATGCTGACTGACCTACCCTCACTCTGACCGACACACTGAAACACACTCAATCTGACCGACAAACTGAAACACACTCACTCTGACCAACACAATGAAACGCACTCACTCTGACTGACAAAATGAAACACGCTCACTCAGACTGACCCACACTACCTCTGACTGACACACTGAAACAAGCCCATTCTGACTGACCTACCCTCACTCTGACCGACACACTGAATCACACTCAATCTCACCGATACACTGAAACACACTCACTCTGACCAACACAATGAAACACACTCACTCAGACTGACCCACACTAACTCTGACTGACACAATGAAACACACTCACTCAGACTGACCCACACTAACTCTGACTGACACACTGAAACACGCCCATTCTGACTGACCCACACTCACTCTGACTAGCACACTGAGACACGCTCACTCTGACTGACCTACCATCACTCTGACCGACACACTGAAACACACTCAATCTGACCGACATACTGAAACACACTCACTCTGACTGACACAATGAAACACACTCACTCTGACTGACACAATGAAACACGCTCATTCAGACCGACCCAAACTAACTCTTACTGACACACTGAAACACGCTCACTCTGACTGACCTACCCTCACTCTGACCGACACACTGAAACACACTCAGTCTGACTGACCCACACTCACTCTGACTGACCCACGCTCACTCTGAATGACCGATACTCACGCTGACAGATACACTGAAACACGCTCACTCTAACTGACCCACACTCACACTGACCAACACATTGCAACATGCTCACTCTGACAGACCCACACTCACTCTGACCGACACACTGAAACACACGCACTCTGACTGAGCCACACTGACTCTGACTGACACACTGACACACATTCATTCTGACTGACCCACACTCACTCTGACTGACACACTGACATACACTCATTCTGAATAATCCACGCTAATTCTGACTGACCCACACCTCACTCTGACTAACACACTGCCACACACACTGTTCCACGCTCACTCTGACTGACACACTGAAACACACTCACTCTGACTGACACAATGAAACACGCTCACTCAGACCGACCCACACTAACTCTTACTGACACACTGAAACACGCTCACTCTGACTGACCTACCCTCACTCTGACCGACACACTGAAACACACTCACTCTGACTGACCCACACTGACTCTGACTGACCCACGCTCACTCTGATTGACCGACACTCACGCTGACTGACACACTGAAACATGCTCACTCTAACTGACCCGCACTCACTCTGACCAACACACTGCCCCACACTCACTCTGACTGACACACTGACACACATTCATTCTGACTGACCCACACACTCTGACTGACACACTGACATACCCTCATTCTGAATAATCCACGCTAATTCTGACTGACCCACACCTCACTCTGACTAACACACTGCCACACACTCATGCTGACTGACCTACCCTCACTCTGACCGACCCACTGAAACACACTCAATCTGACCGACAAACTGAAACACACTCACTCTGACCAACACAACGAAACACACTCACTCTGACTGACACAATGAAACACGCTCACTCAGAATGACCCACACTACCTCTGACTGACACACTGAAACGCCCATTCTGACTGACCTACCCGCACTCTGACCGACACACTGAAACCAACTCAATCTGACCGACACACTGAAACACACTCACTCTGAGCAACACAATGAAACACACTCACTCATACTGACCCACACTAACTCTGACTGACACACTGAAACACGCCCATTCTGAAATACCCACACTCACTCTGACCGACACACTGAAACACACTCACTCTGGCTGACACAATGAAACACGCTCACTCATACTGACCCACACTAACTCTTACTGCCGCACTGAAACACGCTCACTCTGACTGACCTACCCTCACTCTGACCGACACACTGAAACACACTCACTCTGACTGACCCACGCTCACTCTGAATGACCGATACTCACGCTGACTGACACACTGAAACACGCTCACTCTAACTGACCCACACTCACTCTGACCAACACACTGCAACACGCTCACTCTGACAGACCCACACTCACTCTGACTGACACACTGAAACACACTCACTCTGACTGACCCACACTGACTCTGACTGACACACTGACACACATTCATTCTGACTGACCCACACTCACTCTGACTGACACACTGACATACACTCATTCTGAATAATCCACGCTAATTCTGACTGACCCACACCTCACTCTGACTAACACACTGCCACACCCACTGTCCCACGCTCACTCTAACTGACACACTGAAACACGCTCACTCTGACTGACCTACCCTCACTCTGACCGACACACTGAAACACGCTCAATCTGACCAACACTCTGAAACACACTCACTCTGACCAACACAATGAAACACACTCACTCTGACTGACACAATGAAACACGGTCACTCAGACCGACCCACACTAACTCTTACTGACACACTGAAACACGCTCACTCTGACTGACCTACCCTCACTCTGACCGACACACTGAAACACATTCACTCTGACTGACCCACACTGACTCTGACTGACGCACGCTCACTCTGAATGACCGACACTCACGCTGACTGACACACTGAAACACGCTCACTCTAACTGACCCACCCGCACTCTGACTGACACACTGAGACACGCTCACTCTGACTGACCTCCCCTCACTCTGACCGACACACTGAAACCAACTCAATCTGACCGACACACTGAAACACACTCACTCTGACCAACACAATGAAACACACTCACTCTGACTGACACAATGAAACACGCTCACTCATACTGACCCACACTAACTCTTACTGACACACTGAAACACGCCCATTCTGACTGACCCACACTCACTCTGACTGACACACTGAGACAAGCTCACTCTGACTGACCTAGCCTCACTCTGACCGACACACTGAAACACACTCACTCTGACCAACACAATGAAACACACTCACTCTGACTGACACAATGAAACACGCTCACTCAGACTGACCCACACTAACTCTGACTGACACACTGAAGCACGCTCACAATGACTGACCCACACTCATTCAGACCGGGACACTGAAACACGCTCATTCTGACTGTCCCACACTCAGTCTGACTGACTCACACTCACTCTGACCAACACACTGCAACACACTCACTCTGACAGACCCACACTCACTCTGACCGACACACTGAAACACACTCACTCTGACTGACCCACGCTCTGACTGACACACTGAAACACGCTCACTCTGACTGACCAACACTCACTCTGACTGACACACTGAAACACACTCACTCTGACTGACCCACACTCACTCTGACTGAACCACACCTCACTCTGACTAACACACTGCCACACACACTGTCCCACGCTCACTCTGACTGACACACTGAAACACGCTAACTCTGGCTGACCTACCCTCACTCTGACCGACACACTGAAACACACTCAATCTGACCAACACACTGAAACACACTCATTCTGACCAACACAGTGAAACACACTCACTCTGACTGACACAATGAAACACGCTCACTCAGACCGACCCACACTAACTCTTTCTGACACACTGAAACACGCTCACTCTGACTGACCTACCCTCACTCTGACCGACACACTGAAACACACTCACTCTGACTGACCCACACTGACTCTGACTGACCCACGCTCACTCTGAATGACCGACACTCACGCTGACTGACACGCTGAAACACGCTCACTCTAACTGACCCACACTCACTCTGACCAACACACTGGAACACGCTCACTCTGACAGACCCACACTCACTCTGACCGACACACTGAAACACGCTCACTCTGACTGACCCACACTCACTCTGACTGACACACTGACACACATTCATTCTGACTGACACGCACACTCTGACTGACACACTGACATACCCTCATTCTGAATAATCCACGCTAATTCTGACTGACCCACACCTCACTCTGACTAACAAACTGCCAAACACACTGTCCCACGCTCACTCTGACTGACACACTGAAACACGCTCATGCTGACTGACCTACCCTCACTCTGACCGACACACTGAAACACACTCAATCTGACCGACAAACTGAAACACACTCACTCTGACCAACACAATGAAACACACTCACTCTGACTGACAAAATGAAACACGCTCACTCAGACTGACCCACACTACCTCTGACTGACACACTGAAACAAGCCCATTCTGACTGACCTACCCTCACTCTGACCGACACACTGAATCACACTCAATCTCACCGATACACTGAAACACACTCACTCTGACCAACACAATGAAACACACTCACTCAGACTGACCCACACTAACTCTGACTGACACAATGAAACACACTCACTCAGACTGACCCACACTAACTCTGACTGACACACTGAAACACGCCCATTCTGACTGACCCACACTCACTCTGACTGACACACTGAGACATGCTCACTCTGAATGACCAACACTCACTCTGACCGACACACTGAAACCAACTCAATCTGACCGACACACTGAAACACACTCACGCTGACCAACACAATGAAACACCCTCACTCTGACTGACACAATGAAACACGCTCACTCTAACTGACCCACACTCACTCTGACCAACACACTGCAACACGTTCACTCTGACAGACCCACAGTCACTCTGACCGACACACTGAAACACGCTCACTCTGACTGACCCACACTGACTCTGACTGACACACATTCATTCTGACTGACCCACACTCACTCTGACTGACACACTGACATACACTCATTCTGAATAATCCATGCTAATTCTGACTGACCCACACCTCACTCTGACGAACACACTGCCACACACACTATCCCAAGCTCACTCTGACTGACACACTGAAACATGCTCACTCTGACTGACCTACCCTCACTCTGACCGACAAACTGAAACACACTCAATCTGACCAACACACTGAAACACACTCACTCTGACCAACACAATGAAACACACTGACTCTGACTGACACAATGAAACACGCTCACTCCGACCAACCCACACTAACTCTTACTGACACACTGAAACACGCTCACTCTGACTGACCTACCCTCACTCTGACCGACACACTGAAACACACACTGTGACTGACCCACACTGACTCTGACTGACCCACGCTCACTCTGAATGACCGACACTCACGCTGACTGACACACTGAAACACGCTCACTCTAACTGACCCACACTCACTCTGACTGACACACTGACACACATTCATTCTGACTGACACACTGACATACACTCATTCTGAATAATCCACACTAATTCTGACTGACCCACACCTCACTCTGACTAACACACTGCCACACACACTGTCCCACGCTCACTCTGACCGACACACTGAAACACGCTCACTCTGACCAACACACTGAAACACACTCACTCTGACCAACACAATGAAACACACTCACTCAGACTGACCCACACTAACTCTTACTGACACACTGAAACACGCTCACTCTGACTGACCTACCCTCACTCTGACCGACACACTGAAACACACTCAATCTGACCAACACACTGAAACACACTCATTCTGACCAACACAATGAAACACACTGACTCTGACTGACACACTGACACACATTCATTCTGACTGACCAACACTCATTCTGACTGACACACTGACATACACTCATTCTGAATAATCCACGCTAATTCTGACTGACCCACACCTCACTCTGACTAACACACTGCCACACACACTGTCACACGCTCACTCTGACTGACACACTGAAACACACTCACTCTGACCGACACAATGAAACACGCTCACTCAGACCGACCCACACTAACTCTTACTGACACACTGAAACACGCTCACTCTGACTGACCTACCCTCACTCTGACCGACACACTGAAGCACACTCACTCTGACTGACACAATGAAACACCCTCACTCTGACCGACACACTGAAACACACTCACTCTGACTGACCCACACTGACTCTGACTGACACACGCTCACTCTGAATGACCGACACTCACGCTGACTGACACACTGAAACACGCTCACTCTAACTGACCCGCACTCACTCTGACCAACACACTGCCCCACACTCACTCTGACTGACATACTGGCACACATTCATTCTGACTGACCCACACACTCTGACTGACACAGTGACATACCCTCATTCTGAATAATCCACGCTAATTCTGACTGACCCACACCTCACTCTGACTAACAAACTGCCAAACACACTGTCCCACGCTCACTCTGACTGACACACTGAAACACGCTCATGCTGACTGACCTACCCTCACTCTGACCGACACACTGAAACACACTCAATCTGACCGACAAACTGAAACACACTCACTCTGACCAACACAATGAAACACACTCCCTCTGACTGACACAATGAAACACGCTCACTCAGAATGACCCACACTACCTCTGACTGACACACTGAAACACGCCCATTCTGACTGACCTACCATCACTCTGACCAACACACTGAAACCAACTCAATCTGACCGACACACTGAAACACACTCACTCTGAGCAACACAATGAAACACACTCACTCTGACTGACACAATGAAACATGCTCACTCATACTGACCCACACTAACTCTGACTGACACACTGAAACACGCCCATTCTGAAATACCCACACTCACTCTGACCGACACACTGAAACACACTCACTCTGACTGACACAATGAAACACGCTCACTCAGAATGACCCACACTACCTCTGACTGACACACTGAAACACGCCCATTCTGACTGACCCACACTCACTCTGACTAGCACACTGAGACACGCTCACTCTGACTGACCTACCATCACTCTGACCGACACACTGAAACACACTCAATCTGACCGACATACTGAAACACACTCACTCTGACTGACACAATGAAACACACTCACTCTGACTGACACAATGAAACACGCTCATTCAGACCGACCCACACTAACTCTTACTGACACACTGAAACACGCTCACTCTGACTGACCTACCCTCACTCTGACCGACACACTGAAACACACTCAGTCTGACTGACCCACACTCACTCTGACTGACCCACGCTCACTCTGAATGACCGATACTCACGCTGACTGATACACTGAAACACGCTCACTCTAACTGACCCACACTCACACTGACCAACACATTGCAACATGCTCACTCTGACAGACCCACACTCACTCTGACCGACACACTGAAACACACGCACTCTGACTGACCCACACTGACTCTGACTGACACACTGACACACATTCATTCTGACTGACCCACACTCACTCTGACTGACACACTGACATACACTCATTCTGAATAATCCACGCTAATTCTGACTGACCCACACCTCACTCTGACTAACACACTGCCACACACACTGTCCCACGCTCACTCTGACTGACACACTGAAACACACTCACTCTGACTGACACAATGAAACACGCTCACTCAGACCGACCCACACTAACTCTTACTGACACACTGAAACACGCTCACTCTGACTGACCTACCCTCACTCTGACCGACACACTGAAACACACTCACTCTGACTGACCCACACTGACTCTGACTGACCCACGCTCACTCTGATTGACCGACACTCACGCTGACTGACACACTGAAACATGCTCACTCTAACTGACCCGCACTCACTCTGACCAACACACTGCCCCACACTCACTCTGACTGACACACTGACACACATTCATTCTGACTGACCCACACACTCTGACTGACACACTGACATACCCTCATTCTGAATAATCCACGCTAATTCTGACTGACCCACACCTCACTCTGACTAACACACTGCCACACACTCATGCTGACTGACCTACCCTCACTCTGACCGACCCACTGAAACACACTCAATCTGACCGACAAACTGAAACACACTCACTCTGACCAACACAACGAAACACACTCACTCTGACTGACACAATGAAACACGCTCACTCAGAATGACCCACACTACCTCTGACTGACACACTGAAACACGCCCATTCTGACTGACCTACCATCACTCTGACCAACACACTGAAACCAACTCAATCTGACCGACACACTGAAACACACTCACTCTGAGCAACACAATGAAACACACTCACTCTGACTTACACAATGAAACATGCTCACTCATACTGACCCACACTAACTCTGATTGACACACTGAAACACGCCCATTCTGAAATACCCACACTCACTCTGACCGACACACTGAAACACACTCACTCTGACTGACACAATGAAACACGCTCACTCAGAATGACCCACACTACCTCTGACTGACACACTGAAACACGCCCATTCTGACTGACCCACACTCACTCTGACTAGCACACTGAGACACGCTCACTCTGACTGACCTACCATCACTCTGACCGACACACTGAAACACACTCAATCTGACCGACATACTGAAACACACTCACTCTGACTGACACAATGAAACACACTCACTCTGACTGACACAATGAAACACGCTCATTCAGACCGACCCACACTAACTCTTACTGACACACTGAAACACGCTCACTCTGACTGACCTACCCTCACTCTGACCGACACACTGAAACACACTCAGTCTGACTGACCCACACTCACTCTGACTGACCCACGCTCACTCTGAATGACCGATACTCACGCTGACAGATACACTGAAACACGCTCACTCTAACTGACCCACACTCACACTGACCAACACATTGCAACATGCTCACTCTGACAGACCCACACTCACTCTGACCGACAAACTGAAACACACGCACTCTGACTGACCCACACTGACTCTGACTGACACACTGACACACATTCATTCTGACTGACCCACACTCACTCTGACTGACACACTGACATACACTCATTCTGAATAATCCACGCTAATTTTGACTGACCCACACCTCACTCTGACTAACACACTGCCACACACACTGTCCCACGCTCACTCTGACTGACACACTGAAACACACTCACTCTGACTGACACAATGAAACACGCTCACTCAGACCGACCCACACTAACTCTTACTGACACACTGAAACACGCTCACTCTGACTGACCTACCCTCACTCTGACCGACACACTGAAACACACTCACTCTGACTGACCCACACTGACTCTGACTGACCCACGCTCACTCTGATTGACCGACACTCACGCTGACTGACACACTGAAACATGCTCACTCTAACTGACCCGCACTCACTCTGACCAACACACTGCCCCACACTCACTCTGACTGACACACTGACACACATTCATTCTGACTGACCCACACACTCTGACTGACACACTGACATACCCTCATTCTGAATAATCCACGCTAATTCTGACTGACCCACACCTCACTCTGACTAACACACTGCCACACACTCATGCTGACTGACCTACCCTCACTCTGACCGACCCACTGAAACACACTCAATCTGACCGACAAACTGAAACACACTCACTCTGACCAACACAACGAAACACACTCACTCTGACTGACACAATGAAACACGCTCACTCAGAATGACCCACACTACCTCTGACTGACACACTGAAACGCCCATTCTGACTGACCTACCCTCACTCTGACCGACACACTGAAACCAACTCAATCTGACCGACACACTGAAACACACTCACTCTGAGCAACACAATGAAACACACTCACTCATACTGACCCACACTAACTCTGACTGACACACTGAAACACGCCCATTCTGAAATACCCACACTCACTCTGACCGACACACTGAAA
Source organism: Isurus oxyrinchus (assembly GCA_026770705.1). Lineage (NCBI taxonomy): Eukaryota > Metazoa > Chordata > Chondrichthyes > Lamniformes > Lamnidae > Isurus > Isurus oxyrinchus. Next base: position 13,873,626 of record JANJGN010000037.1, read on the forward strand.
CACACTCACTCTGGCTGACACAATGAAACACGCTCACTCATACTGACCCACACTAACTCTTACTGCCGCACTGAAACACGCTCACTCTGACTGACCTACCCTCACTCTGACCGACACACTGAAACACACTCACTCTGACTGACCCACGCTCACTCTGAATGACCGATACTCACGCTGACTGACACACTGAAACACGCTCACTCTAACTGACCCACACTCACTCTGACCAACACACTGCAACACGCTCACTCTGACAGACCCACACTCACTCTGACTGACACACTGAAACACACTCACTCTGACTGACCCACACTGACTCTGACTGACACACTGACACACATTCATTCTGACTGACCCACACTCACTCTGACTGACACACTGACATACACTCATTCTGAATAATCCACGCTAATTCTGACTGACCCACACCTCACTCTGACTAACACACTGCCACACCCACTGTCCCACGCTCACTCTAACTGACACACTGAAACACGCTCACTCTGACTGACCTACCCTCACTCTGACCGACACACTGAAACACGCTCAATCTGACCAACACTCTGAAACACACTCACTCTGACCAACACAATGAAACACACTCACTCTGACTGACACAATGAAACACGGTCACTCAGACCGACCCACACTAACTCTTACTGACACACTGAAACACGCTCACTCTGACTGACCTACCCTCACTCTGACCGACACACTGAAACACATTCACTCTGACTGACCCACACTGACTCTGACTGACGCACGCTCACTCTGAATGACCGACACTCACGCTGACTGACACACTGAAACACGCTCACTCTAACTGACCCACCCGCACTCTGACTGACACACTGAGACACGCTCACTCTGACTGACCTCCCCTCACTCTGACCGACACACTGAAACCAACTCAATCTGACCGACACACTGAAACACACTCACTCTGACCAACACAATGAAACACACTCACTCTGACTGACACAATGAAACACGCTCACTCATACTGACCCACACTAACTCTTACTGACACACTGAAACACGCCCATTCTGACTGACCCACACTCACTCTGACTGACACACTGAGACAAGCTCACTCTGACTGACCTAGCCTCACTCTGACCGACACACTGAAACACACTCACTCTGACCAACACAATGAAACACACTCACTCTGACTGACACAATGAAACACGCTCACTCAGACTGACCCACACTAACTCTGACTGACACACTGAAGCACGCTCACAATGACTGACCCACACTCATTCAGACCGGGACACTGAAACACGCTCATTCTGACTGTCCCACACTCAGTCTGACTGACTCACACTCACTCTGACCAACACACTGCAACACACTCACTCTGACAGACCCACACTCACTCTGACCGACACACTGAAACACACTCACTCTGACTGACCCACGCTCTGACTGACACACTGAAACACGCTCACTCTGACTGACCAACACTCACTCTGACTGACACACTGAAACACACTCACTCTGACTGACCCACACTCACTCTGACTGAACCACACCTCACTCTGACTAACACACTGCCACACACACTGTCCCACGCTCACTCTGACTGACACACTGAAACACGCTAACTCTGGCTGACCTACCCTCACTCTGACCGACACACTGAAACACACTCAATCTGACCAACACACTGAAACACACTCATTCTGACCAACACAGTGAAACACACTCACTCTGACTGACACAATGAAACACGCTCACTCAGACCGACCCACACTAACTCTTACTGACACACTGAAACACGCTCACTCTGACTGACCTACCCTCACTCTGACCGACACACTGAAACACACTCAGTCTGACTGACCCACACTCACTCTGACTGACCCACGCTCACTCTGAATGACCGATACTCACGCTGACAGATACACTGAAACACGCTCACTCTAACTGACCCACACTCACACTGACCAACACATTGCAACATGCTCACTCTGACAGACCCACACTCACTCTGACCGACAAACTGAAACACACGCACTCTGACTGACCCACACTGACTCTGACTGACACACTGACACACATTCATTCTGACTGACCCACACTCACTCTGACTGACACACTGACATACACTCATTCTGAATAATCCACGCTAATTTTGACTGACCCACACCTCACTCTGACTAACACACTGCCACACACACTGTCCCACGCTCACTCTGACTGACACACTGAAACACACTCACTCTGACTGACACAATGAAACACGCTCACTCAGACCGACCCACACTAACTCTTACTGACACACTGAAACACGCTCACTCTGACTGACCTACCCTCACTCTGACCGACACACTGAAACACACTCACTCTGACTGACCCACACTGACTCTGACTGACCCACGCTCACTCTGATTGACCGACACTCACGCTGACTGACACACTGAAACATGCTCACTCTAACTGACCCGCACTCACTCTGACCAACACACTGCCCCACACTCACTCTGACTGACACACTGACACACATTCATTCTGACTGACCCACACACTCTGACTGACACACTGACATACCCTCATTCTGAATAATCCACGCTAATTCTGACTGACCCACACCTCACTCTGACTAACACACTGCCACACACTCATGCTGACTGACCTACCCTCACTCTGACCGACCCACTGAAACACACTCAATCTGACCGACAAACTGAAACACACTCACTCTGACCAACACAACGAAACACACTCACTCTGACTGACACAATGAAACACGCTCACTCAGAATGACCCACACTACCTCTGACTGACACACTGAAACGCCCATTCTGACTGACCTACCCTCACTCTGACCGACACACTGAAACCAACTCAATCTGACCGACACACTGAAACACACTCACTCTGAGCAACACAATGAAACACACTCACTCATACTGACCCACACTAACTCTGACTGACACACTGAAACACGCCCATTCTGAAATACCCACACTCACTCTGACCGACACACTGAAACACACTCACTCTGGCTGACACAATGAAACACGCTCACTCATACTGACCCACACTAACTCTTACTGCCGCACTGAAACACGCTCACTCTGACTGACCTACCCTCACTCTGACCGACACACTGAAACACACTCACTCTGACTGACCCACGCTCACTCTGAATGACCGATACTCACGCTGACTGACACACTGAAACACGCTCACTCTAACTGACCCACACTCACTCTGACCAACACACTGCAACACGCTCACTCTGACAGACCCACACTCACTCTGACTGACACACTGAAACACACTCACTCTGACTGACCCACACTGACTCTGACTGACACACTGACACACATTCATTCTGACTGACCCACACTCACTCTGACTGACACACTGACATACACTCATTCTGAATAATCCACGCTAATTCTGACTGACCCACACCTCACTCTGACTAACACACTGCCACACCCACTGTCCCACGCTCACTCTAACTGACACACTGAAACACGCTCACTCTGACTGACCTACCCTCACTCTGACCGACACACTGAAACACGCTCAATCTGACCAACACTCTGAAACACACTCACTCTGACCAACACAATGAAACACACTCACTCTGACTGACACAATGAAACACGGTCACTCAGACCGACCCACACTAACTCTTACTGACACACTGAAACACGCTCACTCTGACTGACCTACCCTCACTCTGACCGACACACTGAAACACATTCACTCTGACTGACCCACACTGACTCTGACTGACGCACGCTCACTCTGAATGACCGACACTCACGCTGACTGACACACTGAAACACGCTCACTCTAACTGACCCACCCGCACTCTGACTGACACACTGAGACACGCTCACTCTGACTGACCTCCCCTCACTCTGACCGACACACTGAAACCAACTCAATCTGACCGACACACTGAAACACACTCACTCTGACCAACACAATGAAACACACTCACTCTGACTGACACAATGAAACACGCTCACTCATACTGACCCACACTAACTCTTACTGACACACTGAAACACGCCCATTCTGACTGACCCACACTCACTCTGACTGACACACTGAGACAAGCTCACTCTGACTGACCTAGCCTCACTCTGACCGACACACTGAAACACACTCACTCTGACCAACACAATGAAACACACTCACTCTGACTGACACAATGAAACACGCTCACTCAGACTGACCCACACTAACTCTGACTGACACACTGAAGCACGCTCACAATGACTGACCCACACTCATTCAGACCGGGACACTGAAACACGCTCATTCTGACTGTCCCACACTCAGTCTGACTGACTCACACTCACTCTGACCAACACACTGCAACACACTCACTCTGACAGACCCACACTCACTCTGACCGACACACTGAAACACACTCACTCTGACTGACCCACGCTCTGACTGACACACTGAAACACGCTCACTCTGACTGACCAACACTCACTCTGACTGACACACTGAAACACACTCACTCTGACTGACCCACACTCACTCTGACTGAACCACACCTCACTCTGACTAACACACTGCCACACACACTGTCCCACGCTCACTCTGACTGACACACTGAAACACGCTAACTCTGGCTGACCTACCCTCACTCTGACCGACACACTGAAACACACTCAATCTGACCAACACACTGAAACACACTCATTCTGACCAACACAGTGAAACACACTCACTCTGACTGACACAATGAAACACGCTCACTCAGACCGACCCACACTAACTCTTTCTGACACACTGAAACACGCTCACTCTGACTGACCTACCCTCACTCTGACCGACACACTGAAACACACTCACTCTGACTGACCCACACTGACTCTGACTGACCCACGCTCACTCTGAATGACCGACACTCACGCTGACTGACACGCTGAAACACGCTCACTCTAACTGACCCACACTCACTCTGACCAACACACTGGAACACGCTCACTCTGACAGACCCACACTCACTCTGACCGACACACTGAAACACGCTCACTCTGACTGACCCACACTCACTCTGACTGACACACTGACACACATTCATTCTGACTGACACGCACACTCTGACTGACACACTGACATACCCTCATTCTGAATAATCCACGCTAATTCTGACTGACCCACACCTCACTCTGACTAACAAACTGCCAAACACACTGTCCCACGCTCACTCTGACTGACACACTGAAACACGCTCATGCTGACTGACCTACCCTCACTCTGACCGACACACTGAAACACACTCAATCTGACCGACAAACTGAAACACACTCACTCTGACCAACACAATGAAACACACTCACTCTGACTGACAAAATGAAACACGCTCACTCAGACTGACCCACACTACCTCTGACTGACACACTGAAACAAGCCCATTCTGACTGACCTACCCTCACTCTGACCGACACACTGAATCACACTCAATCTCACCGATACACTGAAACACACTCACTCTGACCAACACAATGAAACACACTCACTCAGACTGACCCACACTAACTCTGACTGACACAATGAAACACACTCACTCAGACTGACCCACACTAACTCTGACTGACACACTGAAACACGCCCATTCTGACTGACCCACACTCACTCTGACTGACACACTGAGACATGCTCACTCTGAATGACCAACACTCACTCTGACCGACACACTGAAACCAACTCAATCTGACCGACACACTGAAACACACTCACGCTGACCAACACAATGAAACACCCTCACTCTGACTGACACAATGAAACACGCTCACTCTAACTGACCCACACTCACTCTGACCAACACACTGCAACACGTTCACTCTGACAGACCCACAGTCACTCTGACCGACACACTGAAACACGCTCACTCTGACTGACCCACACTGACTCTGACTGACACACATTCATTCTGACTGACCCACACTCACTCTGACTGACACACTGACATACACTCATTCTGAATAATCCATGCTAATTCTGACTGACCCACACCTCACTCTGACGAACACACTGCCACACACACTATCCCAAGCTCACTCTGACTGACACACTGAAACATGCTCACTCTGACTGACCTACCCTCACTCTGACCGACAAACTGAAACACACTCAATCTGACCAACACACTGAAACACACTCACTCTGACCAACACAATGAAACACACTGACTCTGACTGACACAATGAAACACGCTCACTCCGACCAACCCACACTAACTCTTACTGACACACTGAAACACGCTCACTCTGACTGACCTACCCTCACTCTGACCGACACACTGAAACACACACTGTGACTGACCCACACTGACTCTGACTGACCCACGCTCACTCTGAATGACCGACACTCACGCTGACTGACACACTGAAACACGCTCACTCTAACTGACCCACACTCACTCTGACTGACACACTGACACACATTCATTCTGACTGACACACTGACATACACTCATTCTGAATAATCCACACTAATTCTGACTGACCCACACCTCACTCTGACTAACACACTGCCACACACACTGTCCCACGCTCACTCTGACCGACACACTGAAACACGCTCACTCTGACCAACACACTGAAACACACTCACTCTGACCAACACAATGAAACACACTCACTCAGACTGACCCACACTAACTCTTACTGACACACTGAAACACGCTCACTCTGACTGACCTACCCTCACTCTGACCGACACACTGAAACACACTCAATCTGACCAACACACTGAAACACACTCATTCTGACCAACACAATGAAACACACTGACTCTGACTGACACACTGACACACATTCATTCTGACTGACCAACACTCATTCTGACTGACACACTGACATACACTCATTCTGAATAATCCACGCTAATTCTGACTGACCCACACCTCACTCTGACTAACACACTGCCACACACACTGTCACACGCTCACTCTGACTGACACACTGAAACACACTCAATCTGACCGACACACTGAAACACGCTCATTCTGACCAACACAATGAAACACACTGACTCTGACTGACACACTGACACACATTCATTCTGACTGACCAACACTCATTCTGACTGACACACTGACATACCCTCATTCTGAATAATCCACGCTAATTCTGACTGACCCACACCTCACTCTGACTAACACACTGCCACACACTCATGCTGACTGACCTACCCTCACTCTGACCGACCCACTGAAACACACTCAATCTGACCGACAAACTGAAACACACTCACTCTGACCAACACAACGAAACACACTCACTCTGACTGACACAATGAAACACGCTCACTCAGAATGACCCACACTACCTCTGACTGACACACTGAAACACGCCCATTCTGACTGACCTACCATCACTCTGACCAACACACTGAAACCAACTCAATCTGACCGACACACTGAAACACACTCACTCTGAGCAACACAATGAAACACACTCACTCTGACTTACACAATGAAACATGCTCACTCATACTGACCCACACTAACTCTGATTGACACACTGAAACACGCCCATTCTGAAATACCCACACTCACTCTGACCGACACACTGAAACACACTCACTCTGACTGACACAATGAAACACGCTCACTCAGAATGACCCACACTACCTCTGACTGACACACTGAAACACGCCCATTCTGACTGACCCACACTCACTCTGACTAGCACACTGAGACACGCTCACTCTGACTGACCTACCATCACTCTGACCGACACACTGAAACACACTCAATCTGACCGACATACTGAAACACACTCACTCTGACTGACACAATGAAACACACTCACTCTGACTGACACAATGAAACACGCTCATTCAGACCGACCCACACTAACTCTTACTGACACACTGAAACACGCTCACTCTGACTGACCTACCCTCACTCTGACCGACACACTGAAACACACTCAGTCTGACTGACCCACACTCACTCTGACTGACCCACGCTCACTCTGAATGACCGATACTCACGCTGACAGATACACTGAAACACGCTCACTCTAACTGACCCACACTCACACTGACCAACACATTGCAACATGCTCACTCTGACAGACCCACACTCACTCTGACCGACACACTGAAACACACGCACTCTGACTGACCCACACTGACTCTGACTGACACACTGACCCACATTCATTCTGACTGACCCACACTCACTCTGACTGACACACTGACATACACTCATTCTGAATAATCCACGCTAATTCTGACTGACCCACACCTCACTCTGACTAACACACTGCCACACACACTGTCCCACGCTCACTCTGACTGACACACTGAAACACACTCACTCTGACTGACACAATGAAACACGCTCACTCAGACCGACCCACACTAACTCTTACTGACACACTGAAACACGCTCACTCTGACTGACCTACCCTCACTCTGACCGACACACTGAAACACACTCACTCTGACTGACCCACACTGACTCTGACTGACCCACGCTCACTCTGATTGACCGACACTCACGCTGACTGACACACTGAAACATGCTCACTCTAACTGACCCGCACTCACTCTGACCAACACACTGCCCCACACTCACTCTGACTGACACACTGACACACATTCATTCTGACTGACCCACACACTCTGACTGACACACTGACATACCCTCATTCTGAATAATCCACGCTAATTCTGACTGACCCACACCTCACTCTGACTAACACACTGCCACACACTCATGCTGACTGACCTACCCTCACTCTGACCGACCCACTGAAACACACTCAATCTGACCGACAAACTGAAACACACTCACTCTGACCAACACAACGAAACACACTCACTCTGACTGACACAATGAAACACGCTCACTCAGAATGACCCACACTACCTCTGACTGACACACTGAAACGCCCATTCTGACTGACCTACCCTCACTCTGACCGACACACTGAAACCAACTCAATCTGACCGACACACTGAAACACACTCACTCTGAGCAACACAATGAAACACACTCACTCATACTGACCCACACTAACTCTGACTGACACACTGAAACACGCCCATTCTGAAATACCCACACTCACTCTGACCGACACACTGAAACACACTCACTCTGGCTGACACAATGAAACACGCTCACTCATACTGACCCACACTAACTCTTACTGCCGCACTGAAACACGCTCACTCTGACTGACCTACCCTCACTCTGACCGACACACTGAAACACACTCACTCTGACTGACCCACGCTCACTCTGAATGACCGATACTCACGCTGACTGACACACTGAAACACGCTCACTCTAACTGACCCACACTCACTCTGACCAACACACTGCAACACGCTCACTCTGACAGACCCACACTCACTCTGACTGACACACTGAAACACACTCACTCTGACTGACCCACACTGACTCTGACTGACACACTGACACACATTCATTCTGACTGACCCACACTCACTCTGACTGACACACTGACATACACTCATTCTGAATAATCCACGCTAATTCTGACTGACCCACACCTCACTCTGACTAACACACTGCCACACCCACTGTCCCACGCTCACGCTAACTGACACACTGAAACACGCTCACTCTGACTGACCTACCCTCACTCTGACCGACACACTGAAACACGCTCAATCTGACCAACACTCTGGAACACACTCACTCTGACCAACACAATGAAACACACTCACTCTGACTGACACAATGAAACACGGTCACTCAGACCGACCCACACTAACTCTTACTGACACACTGAAACACGCTCACTCTGACTGACCTACCCTCACTCTGACCGACACACTGAAACACATTCACTCTGACTGACCCACACTGACTCTGACTGACGCACGCTCACTCTGAATGACCGACACTCACGCTGACTGACACACTGAAACACGCTCACTCTAACTGACCCACCCGCACTCTGACTGACACACTGAGACACGCTCACTCTGACTGACCTCCCCTCACTCTGACCGACACACTGAAACCAACTCAATCTGACCGACACACTGAAACACACTCACTCTGACCAACACAATGAAACACACTCACTCTGACTGACACAATGAAACACGCTCACTCATACTGACCCACACTAACTCTTACTGACACACTGAAACACGCCCATTCTGACTGACCCACACTCACTCTGACTGACACACTGAGACAAGCTCACTCTGACTGACCTAGCCTCACTCTGACCGACACACTGAAACACACTCACTCTGACCAACACAATGAAACACACTCACTCTGACTGACACAATGAAACACGCTCACTCAGACTGACCCACACTAACTCTGACTGACACACTGAAGCACGCTCACAATGACTGACCCACACTCATTCAGACCGGGACACTGAAACACGCTCATTCTGACTGTCCCACACTCAGTCTGACTGACTCACACTCACTCTGACCAACACACTGCAACACACTCACTCTGACAGACCCACACTCACTCTGACCGACACACTGAAACACACTCACTCTGACTGACCCACGCTCTGACTGACACACTGAAACACGCTCACTCTGACTGACCAACACTCACTCTGACTGACACACTGAAACACACTCACTCTGACTGACCCACACTCACTCTGACTGAACCACACCTCACTCTGACTAACACACTGCCACACACACTGTCCCACGCTCACTCTGACTGACACACTGAAACACGCTAACTCTGGCTGACCTACCCTCACTCTGACCGACACACTGAAACACACTCAATCTGACCAACACACTGAAACACACTCATTCTGACCAACACAGTGAAACACACTCACTCTGACTGACACAATGAAACACGCTCACTCAGACCGACCCACACTAACTCTTTCTGACACACTGAAACACGCTCACTCTGACTGACCTACCCTCACTCTGACCGACACACTGAAACACACTCACTCTGACTGACCCACACTGACTCTGACTGACCCACGCTCACTCTGAATGACCGACACTCACGCTGACTGACACGCTGAAACACGCTCACTCTAACTGACCCACACTCACTCTGACCAACACACTGGAACACGCTCACTCTGACAGACCCACACTCACTCTGACCGACACACTGAAACACGCTCACTCTGACTGACCCACACTCACTCTGACTGACACACTGACACACATTCATTCTGACTGACACGCACACTCTGACTGACACACTGACATACCCTCATTCTGAATAATCCACGCTAATTCTGACTGACCCACACCTCACTCTGACTAACAAACTGCCAAACACACTGTCCCACGCTCACTCTGACTGACACACTGAAACACGCTCATGCTGACTGACCTACCCTCACTCTGACCGACACACTGAAACACACTCAATCTGACCGACAAACTGAAACACACTCACTCTGACCAACACAATGAAACACACTCACTCTGACTGACAAAATGAAACACGCTCACTCAGACTGACCCACACTTCCTCTGACTGACACACTGAAACAAGCCCATTCTGACTGACCTACCCTCACTCTGACCGACACACTGAATCACACTCAATCTCACCGATACACTGAAACACACTCACTCTGACCAACACAATGAAACACACTCACTCAGACTGACCCACACTAACTCTGACTGACACAATGAAACACACTCACTCAGACTGACCCACACTAACTCTGACTGACACACTGAAACACGCCCATTCTGACTGACCCACACTCACTCTGACTGACACACTGAGACATGCTCACTCTGAATGACCAACACTCACTCTGACCGACACACTGAAACCAACTCAATCTGACCGACACACTGAAACACACTCACGCTGACCAACACAATGAAACACCCTCACTCTGACTGACACAATGAAACACGCTCACTCTAACTGACCCACACTCACTCTGACCAACACACTGCAACACGTTCACTCTGACAGACCCACAGTCACTCTGACCGACACACTGAAACACGCTCACTCTGACTGACCCACACTGACTCTGACTGACACACATTCATTCTGACTGACCCACACTCACTCTGACTGACACACTGACATACACTCATTCTGAATAATCCATGCTAATTCTGACTGACCCACACCTCACTCTGACGAACACACTGCCACACACACTATCCCAAGCTCACTCTGACTGACACACTGAAACATGCTCACTCTGACTGACCTACCCTCACTCTGACCGACAAACTGAAACACACTCAATCTGACCAACACACTGAAACACACTCACTCTGACCAACACAATGAAACACACTGACTCTGACTGACACAATGAAACACGCTCACTCCGACCAACCCACACTAACTCTTACTGACACACTGAAACACGCTCACTCTGACTGACCTACCCTCACTCTGACCGACACACTGAAACACACACTGTGACTGACCCACACTGACTCTGACTGACCCACGCTCACTCTGAATGACCGACACTCACGCTGACTGACACACTGAAACACGCTCACTCTAACTGACCCACACTCACTCTGACTGACACACTGACACACATTCATTCTGACTGACACACTGACATACACTCATTCTGAATAATCCACACTAATTCTGACTGACCCACACCTCACTCTGACTAACACACTGCCACACACACTGTCCCACGCTCACTCTGACCGACACACTGAAACACGCTCACTCTGACCAACACACTGAAACACACTCACTCTGACCAACACAATGAAACACACTCACTCAGACTGACCCACACTAACTCTTACTGACACACTGAAACACGCTCACTCTGACTGACCTACCCTCACTCTGACCGACACACTGAAACACACTCAATCTGACCAACACACTGAAACACACTCATTCTGACCAACACAATGAAACACGTTCACTCAGACCGACCCACACTAACTCTTACTGACACACTGAAACACGGTCACTCTGACTGACCTACCCTCACTCTGACCGACACACTGAAACACACTCACTCTGACTGATCCACACTGACTCTGACTGACCCACGCTCACTCTGAAGACCGACACTCATGCTGACTGACACACTGAAACACGCTCACTCTAACTGACCCACACTCACTCTGACCAACACACTGCAACAAGCTCACTCTGACAGACCCACACTCACTCTGACTGACACACTGACACAAATTCATTCTGACTGACCCACACACTCTGACTGACACAGTGACATACCCTCATTCTGAATAATCCACGCTAATTCTGACTGACCCACACCTCACTCTGACTAACAAACTGCCACACACACTGTCCCACGCTCACTCTGACTGACGCACTGAAACACGCTCATGCTGACTGACCTACCCTCACTCTGACCGACACACTGAAACACACTCAATCTGACCGACAAACTGAAAACACTCACTCTGACCAACACAGTGAACCACTCACTCTGACTGACACAATGAAACACGCTCACTCAGAATGACCCACACTACCTCTGACTGACACACTGAAACACGCCCATTCTGACTGACTTACCCTCACTCTGACTGACACACTGAAACCAACGCAATCTGACCGACACACTGAAACACACTCACTCTGACCAACACAATGAAACACACTCACTCTGACTGACACAATGAAACACGCTCACTCATACTGACCCACACTAACTCTGGCTGACACACTGAAACACGCGCATTCTGACTGACCCACACTCACTCTGACTAACACACTGAGACACGCTCACTCTGACTGACCTACCATCACTCTGACCGACACACTGAAACACACTCAATCTGACCGACACACTGAAACACTCTCACTCTGACTGACACAATGATACACACTCACTCTGACTGACACAATGAAACACACTCACTCAGACTGACCCACACTAACTCTTACTGACACACTGAAACACCCTTACTCTGACTGACCTACACTCACTCTGACCGACACACTGAAACACACTCACTCTGACTGACCCACACTCACTCTGACTGACCCACGCTCACTCTGAATGACCGATACTCACGCTGACTGACACACTGAAACACGCTCACTCTAACTGACCCACACTCACTCTGACCAACACACTGCAACACGCTCACTCTGACAGACCCACACTCACTCTGACCGACACACTGAAACACAGTCACTCTGACTGACCCACACTGACTCTGACTGACACACTGACACACATTCATTCTGACTGACCCACACTCACTCTGACTGACACACTGACATACACTCATTCTGAATAATCCACGCTAATTCTGACTGACCCACACCTCACTCTGACTAACACACTGCCACACACACTGTCCCACGCTCACTCTGACTGACACACTGAAACACACTCACTCTGACTGACACAATGAAACACGCTCACTCAGACCGACCCACACTAACTCTTACTGACACACTGAAACACGCTCACTCTGACTGACCTACCCTCACTCTGACTGACACACTGAAACACACTCACTCTGACTGACCCACACTGACTCTGACTGACCCACGCTCACTCTGAATGACCGACACTCACGCTGACTGACACACTGAAACACGCTCACTCTAACTGACCCACACTCACTCTGACCAACACACTGCCCCACACTCACTCTGACTGACGCACTGACACACATTCATTCTGACTGACCCACACACTCTGACTGACACACTGACATTCCCTCATTCTGAATAATCCACGCTAATTCTGACTGACCCACACCTCACTCTGACTAACAAACTGCCACACACACTGTCCCACGCTCACTCTGACTGACACACTGTAACACGCTCCTGCTGACTGACCTACCCTCACTCTGACCGACACACTGAAACACACTCAATCTGACCGACAAACTGAAACACACTCACTCTGACCAACACAATGAAACACACTCACTCTGTCTGACACAATGAAACACGCTCACTCAGAATGACCCACACTACCTCTGACTGACACACTGAAACACGCCCAGTCTGACTGACCTTCCCTCACTCTGACCGACACACTGAAACCAACTCAATCTGACCGACACACTGAAACACACTCACTCTGACCAACACAATGAAACACACTCACTCTGACTGACACAATGAAACACGCTCACTCATACTGACCCACACTAACTCTGACTGACACACTGAAACACGCCCATTCTGAGTGACCCACACTCACTCTGACCGACACACTGAAACACACTCACTCTGCCTGACACAATGAAACACGCTCACTCAGACTGACCCACACTAACTCTTACTGACGCACTGAAACACGCTCACTCTGACTGACCTACCCTCACTCTGACCGACACACTGAAACACACTCACTCTGACTGACCCACACTCACTCTGACTGACCCACGCTCACTCTGAATGACCGATACTCACGCTGACTGACACACTGAAACACGCTCACTCTAACTGACCCACACTCACTCTGACCAACACACTGCAACACGCTCACTCTGACAGACCTACACTCACTCTGACCGACACACTGAAACACACTCACTCTGACTGACCCACACTGACTCTGACTGACTAACTGACATACACTCATTCTGAATAATCCACGCTAATTCTGACTGACCCACTCCTCACTCTGACTAACACACTGCCACACACACTGTCCCACGCTCACTCTGACTGACACACTGAAACACACTCACTCTGACTGACCTACCCTCACTCTGACCGACACACTGAAACACACTCAATCTGACCAACACTCTGAAACACACTCACTCTGACCAACACAATGAAACACACTCACTCTGACTGACAAACTGAGACACGCTCATTCTGACTGACCTACCCTCAATCTGACTGACACACTGAAACACAATCAATCTGACCAACACAATGAAACACACTCACTCTGACTGACATAATGAAACACGCTCACTCAGACTGACCCAGACTGACTCTGACTGACACACTGAAACACGCTCACTATGACTGACCCACACTCGTTCTGACCGACACACTGAAACATGCTCACTCTAACTGACCCACACTCACTCTGACCAACACACTGCAACACGCTCACTCTGACAGACCCACACTCACTCTGACTGACACACTGAAACACGCTCACTCTGACTGACCCACGTTCTGACTGACACACTGAAACACGCTCACTCTGACTGACCAACACTCACTCTGACTGACACACTGACCCACACTCACTCTGACTGACCCACACTCACTCTGTCTGACCCACACTCACTCTGATTGACACACTGAAACAGACACACTCTGACTGACCCACACTCACTCTGACTGACCCACATTCACTCTGAATGATACACTGACACACACTCATTCTGACTGACCCACACTCAGTCTGACTGACACATTGAAACAGGCTCTTTCAGACTGACACACACTCACTCTGACTGACACACTGCCACACACACTGTCCCACGCTCACTCTGACTGACACACTGAAACACGCCCATTCTGACTGACCCACACTCACTCTGACTGACACACTGAGACACGCTCATTCTGACTGACCTACCCTCAATCTGACCGACACACTGAAACACAATCAATCTGACCAACACAATGAAACACACTCACTCTGACTGACATAATGAAACACGCTCACTCAGACTGACCCAGACTAACTCTGACTGACACACTGAAACACGCTCACTATGACTGACCCACACTCGTTCTGACCGACACACTGAAACATGCTCACTCTAACTGACCCACACTCACTCTGACCAACACACTGCAACACGCTCACTCTGACAGACCCACACTCACTCTGACTGACACACTGAAACACGCTCACTCTGACTGACCCACGCTCTGACTGACACACTGAAACACGCTCACTCTGACTGACCCACAACTCACTCTGACTGACACACTGAAACACACTCACTCTGACTGACCCACACTCACTCTGTCTGACCCACACTCACTCTGACTGACACACTGAAACAGACACACTCTGACTGACCCACACTCACTCTGACTGACCCACATTCACTCTGAATGATACACTGACACACACTCATTCTGACTGACCCACACTCAGTCTGACTGACACATTGAAACAGGCTCTTTCAGACTGACACACACTCACTCTGACTGACACACTGAAATGCACTCATTCAGCCTGACCCACAATCACTCTGACTGACACACTGAAACACAGTCTTTCTGACCCACACACTCTTTCTGACTGACCCGCTCTCACTTTGACCGTCATACTGAAAAGCACTCATTCTGACTGACCCGCAATCACTCTGACTGACACACTGAAACGCGCTCATTCTGACTGACATGCACTCACTCTGACTGACACACTGAAACGTACTCATTCTGACTGACCCGCACTCACTCTGACTAACACACTGACGCGCACTCACTCTGACTGACACATTGACCCACACTCTCTGACTGACACAATGACACACACGCTCACTGTGACTGACACACACTCACTCTAACACACTGAAACACTCATTCTGACTGATCCACACTCACTCTGACTGATACAATGACACGCACACGCTAACTGACCCACACTCACCGACTAACACACAAATACACTCATTCTGACTGACCCACACTTACTCTAACACACTCACACACACTCATTCTGACTGATACACTGACCCATACTCACTCTGTCTGACACAATGACACATACTCACTCTGACTGAAACTCTGACCCACACACACTCTGACTGACACACACTGACCCACACACAATGATCCACACTCTGAGTGACACTCACTATCAAATGCACTCCGACTGACCCTCACACTCTGGCTGACGTACATTCACACTGGCTGACACACTCATACTATCACACTCACCCTGATACACACTCATTCTGACTGACACTCACACTGACTCTGACACTATCACACTCACACACTGACTCTCTGACTCTGATACACACACACTCACTATCACACACTCTGACTGAAACTCGCTATCACAGTCACAGTTACACTATCACATACTGACACTATCACACACTGACACTCACACACACACTGACTGGTACTCACACTGGCACTCACCATCACACCCACACTGCTCCACTCACACTGACTGGCTCTCACTGACACAGATGCACTGACACTCTCGGTCTGACTGACACTCAGTATCACACGTTCATTGACGCTGTCACACTGGCACTCACCATCACATTCTCCCTGACTCTCACATACTGACACTATCATTGACTGACACTATGACACACTGACACTCACTATCACACACTCACTATCATATTCACACTGACATTCCCATACTGACTGACACACTAACACACTGCCTGGCACTCACTGTCTGACACTCACACTCTCACACTGCCTGACGCAGTAACACTCTCACACTGCCTGACGCAGTAACACTCTCACACTGCCTGACGCAGTAACACTCTCACACTGCCTGACGCAGTAACACTCTCACACAGCCTGACACAGTAACACTCTCACACTGCCTGACACAGTAACACTCTCTCACTGCCTGACGCAGTAACACTGTCTCACTGCCTGATGCAGTAACACTCTCGCACTGCCTGACGCAGTAACACTCTCGCACTGCCTGATGCAGTAACACTCTCGCACTGCCTGACGCAGTAACACTCTCGCACTGCCTGACGCAGTAACACTCTCGCACTGCCTGACGCAGTAACACTCTCGCACTGCCTGACGCAGTAACACTCTCGCACTGCCTGACGCAGTAACACTCTCGCACTGCCTGACGCAGTAACACTCTCGCACTGCCTGACGCAGTAACACTCTCGCACTGCCTGACGCAGTAACACTCTCGCACTGCCTGACGCAGTAACACTCTTGCACAGCCTGATGCAGTAACACTCTCACACTGCCTGACTGACACTCACTATCACGCTGACGCTCTCACATTGACTGCTATTCACACTTGCACTCTCACTCTGATTGACACTCACCACCACTCACACTGACTCTCTGACTGACACTCACCACCACTCACACTGACTCTGACACTCATCACTATCACATTGACACTCATCACTATCACACTGACAGACACCGTAACACTCTCACACTGACTGAAGCTCACTGTCTCACTTTGACATCCTCACTCTGACAGACACACTGTATCTGACTGACTCACTATCACACTGACACTCTTACTCTGACAGACACTCTCTCTGATTGACACTATTACACTCAATTTGACTGACACTCACCATCACACTGCCGCAGTAACACACACTGACACTATCACACTGATGCTCTCACACACTGCTATTCACACTATAACTCACTCTGACTGATACTCATGATCACACGCACTCTCTGACTGACACTCACTACCACTCACACTGACTCTCTGACTGACACTCACACTCACCCTGACTCTCATCACTTTCACACTGACACTCACTCTCACACTGATTGACGCAGCAACACTCTCACACTGACTGACGCTCGCTATCACACTCACTCTGATATCCTCACTCTGACAGACACACTCTCTGACAGACACTCACTATCACACTCACAATGACACATTCACACTGACTGGCACTCACCCAAACTCTCGCACTGACTGGCACTCACCGACACTCGCACTGACTGGCACTGGCACTCACTGACACTCTTGCACTGACTGACATACTCACAATGACTGACACTTTCACTCTGACATTCACTATTACACACTGACACTCGCCATCACATTCACACTGACACTCACAATGACACACTCACAATGACTGGCATTTACTATCAC
The DNA here is from genome assembly GCA_026770705.1 of Isurus oxyrinchus. NCBI lineage: Eukaryota > Metazoa > Chordata > Chondrichthyes > Lamniformes > Lamnidae > Isurus > Isurus oxyrinchus. The sequence continues at coordinate 13,893,365 of JANJGN010000037.1, forward strand.
ACATGCACTGACATATTCACTATCACACTCACACACTCTCATCACACTCTGCCTGACACTTTCCATTACATTCACACTGACACAATCACTCTGACTGACACTCACTCACCCTGACACTCACCATCACACTGACACACTAACACTCTCACCATGACTGACACTCACCATCAGACTCACACTGACACTGTCTCACTGACTGGCACTCACCATCACACTCTGCCCGACACTTTCCATCACACTCACAATGGCACTCTCACACTGGCACTCACCATCACACTGACTGCTATTCACACTATAACTTTCACTCTGACATACTCATGATCACACTTGCACTCTCACTCTGACACTCACCATCACTCACACTGACACTCATCATCACACTGACACTCCCACACTGATGCCCACACTCATCCTGACCCTGACTGACACTCACCATCATACTCATCCTGACCCTGACTGACACTCACCCCTGTAACACTGACACTCAGTCTCTCACACTCTCTCACGCACCGGCACTCTCACTCTCTCTCGCGCACCGGCACTCTCACTCTCACCATCACCCACACACAGACATTCATTATCACACTAACACTCTCAGCATGAGTGACACCTGCTATGACATTCACCCTGACACTCACCATCACACTCACCCTGACAGAAACATCATTATACTCACTCTGGCACTCATTATTGCACCACTCTCAGCATGATTGACACTCACTATCACACTCACACTGACATTCACACTGGCTGACACTCACTATTGCACACTAACATTCTACACTGACACTCAGTATCACACTGACACTCTGTTATGACCAATGCAGCTGGTAAAGCGGGGTTATTTAAAATTCTCAGAGGGAAACTTTAAACCACTGTCATAACCTATAATTTTAAGTGTTATGTTTGAGATGCGACTCTAAATTCAGGAATCAGACCTCCAGTTCTCGAAGCTTTAATTAAACAAATTGAAACATTTTATTAATTTACACAGGTTAAAATATATACACATGGCTACAAATTACTACTATAATAACTTTTAACAAATTCCCAAACTAATCTCCATTAAGGCAACAGCAACCCATAGGCTTAACCAAACACAGGCATATCACCTTACAGATTCAAATGAAGGTTCTTTTCATTGTGGAGCCAGTTGGAGGTTTACAGCTGCCTTTTGATCTTACATTGCCTCTGCCTGCGCACCTGAAAACTACTGAAGTTATACCTACCACCATTGATTGAATTCAAATTCTCATTGTCTCACCAGTCTCTTTGAACTTTACCTTAAACAATGAAAACCCATTCATTGTACTAATTTTATTAGTAATATAAACATTTTTGCTTGGTATCTGCTAGAAAGGCGTCAAGTTTTCACCCCACTCCTTGAATGCTCTATTCAAAAAATGCAAATTCACGCTATCTCTCTTCCATATCAAAACTAGTACATATCAAAGCACCCAGACTAGCTGGCCTTTAATCCAATTAAGACACACCCGCAAACTAAACCTCCATTTTAAAAGAAAAGCATTTTCCAAAGTATTATATACATTAATAGCTTCATGATACACTCACTCTGACTGACACATGATCACACTCACACTCACTATCACACTCACACTACACACTCAGACTGACACTCATTATCACCCTAACACTCTCACTCTGACCCTCACTATCACACACTTGCACTGACACACACGCACTGACTGACACTATCACACTTACACTCACACTGACACCCTCACTCTGATATATTGACTGACACTGAAGTGGGGGAGGTGACAGGGGACAAAGGTAACCCTTTAAACAATGACTCATTTATGGGAGTTCAGAGGAGACTTCGGTTTGAAAATGGTGCGTGGCAGAGTGAATGTTTGTAGGAGACACAGGGCTAAACAGAGGGAGTGGTTGTAGGAGACATGGGGCTAGACAGAGTATTTGGGGGAGACACGGGGCTAGACAGAGTGAGAGTTTGGAGGAGACACGGGGAGTCAGCAAAAATACACCGAGCCCTGTTCTTTGCAGACAGGAAGAACACATTGCGCCTGTTTCAGCTAAACAAAATAAGTGACAGCCATTCACTGACTCATTCCTCAGCGCAATGCCTTGACCAATCAGGGGCAAGCTGCCCAGCTTAAATTTCAAGCAATGTTTGGCAGCTAACTAAGTCACCATCACTATTGCGTTCTCCATGGCAATGCTTGTACCAATCAGAGTCCACTTGCAAATCAGAGCTCTCTGTTCATACGGTATAAATTGTTGTTTTCCCCTTATATTGATATTCTTGTGAAGTGTCCTGATGAGTGCAAGGCGAAAAGCTTTGACATTTATTTTTTTCAGCAATACTCAAGGTATATTCCCTCAAAAGGGAAAGGTTGGGCAAACAAATCCAGAGCCCCCTAGATGACAATAAGATAGACATTAAGGTAAAGACAAAAATTGTACTTATGACAGGTGTCAGGTAGAAACTACAATTGAGAACCAGGCTGAATATAGAAGGTTCAGAGGCGAGTTGAAGAAGCAAATAAGAGAATAAAGCAGGAGTATGAAAAGAGACTGGCAGCTAACATAAAAGGGAATCCCAAAGTCTTCTATAGACATATGAATAGTAAAAAGGTGATAATACGAGGAGTAGGGATGATGGGGACCAGAAGGGGAATTTACACATGGAGGCAGAGGATGTAGCTGAGGTATTAAATGAATACTTTGCATCTGTCTTTATTAAGGAAGAAAATGCCACACAGATCATGGGAAAGGAGGAGGTAATTCAGACATTAGGGTTTAAAATTGAAAAGGAGGTGGTATTGGATAGGTTATCTGTACTTTAAATTGATAAGACACCGGGACTGGATGAAATGCAGCCAAGGATACTGAGGGAAGTGAGAGTGGAAATTGTGGAGGCATTGGCCATTCAGAGTAAAGCTTCCTGTTTTAAATTTCAAACAATGCTTGGCAGTTAACTGTCAGTCACCATCACACCATCAACTAGTGCATTCTCCATAGCAACGCCTCTACCAATCAGAGTCCATTGGCTAACCAATCAGCACTCTCTCTCATACAGTATAAATATATTGTTTCCCCTGACATTGCTATTTTCTTGTGAATTATCCTGATGAGTGCAAGACCAAAAAAACTTCAACAAAAATAATCTCTTTTCTTTAGCAATACCCAAGTTCTGTACTATCAAATGACTAAATCTTTATTCCTGTACTCAAATCCCCTTGTGATGATGGTCAACATATCATTTGCCTTCCTAATTTCTTTCTGTACCTGCGTGCTAGCTTTTAGTGACTCATGAACAAGGACACCCAGCTCCCTTTGGACATGAACACTTCACAATATCTCATCATTTAAGAACTATTCTGCCTTTGTTTTTTCTACCAAAGTGGATAACCTCACATTTATTCACATTATATTTCATCTGCTATGTTTTTGCCCATTCACTTAGCCTGTCCAAGTCCGCTTGAAGTCTCCTCACAACTTACATTCTCACCCAGTTTGGTGTCATCAGCAAATTTGGAAATATTACATTTGGTCCCCACATCCAAATCATTTTTTTAGATTGTGAACAGCTGTAGCCCAGCACTGATCCTTGCCGTACCCCACTAGTTACAGCCTGCCATCCTGAGAACAACCTGTTTATTCCTTCTCTCTGTTTTTTGTCTTTAACCAATTCTCAATTCATGCCAGTGTATTGCCCCCAATCCCATGTGCTCTACTTTTATTTACTAACCTCCTGTGTGGGACTTTATCAAAAGCTTTCTGAAAATCCAAATACACCACATCCACTGGTTCTCCTTTATCTATGCTACAGGTAACATCCTCAAAAAACTCCAACAGGTTTGTCAAACATGATTTCCCTTTCATAAATCTGTGCTGACTGCCCAATTATCTCATAATTTTTCAAGTGTCCAGTTATCACATCCTTTATAAGAGATTCTAACATTTCCCTACTACTGACATCAAACTAACAAGTCTGTAGTTCTCCATTCTCTCTATTCTTTTCTCAAATAGTGGGGTTACATTTGCTACTTTCCAGTCTGCAGGAACCTTTCCAGAATTTACAGAATTTTGAAAGATAACTGCCAATGCCTCCACAATCTCGATAGGCCATCTCCTTCAACAATCTAGGATGTAGCTCATCTGGTTTAGGGGATATATCGACTTTCAATCTAATTAATTTTTCAAGTATTACCTCTTTACTAATACTAATTTCTTTCAGTTACTCATTTCACAAGACCCTTGGTTGCCTAGTATTTCTGGGAGATTTTCTGTATTTTCCTCCATGGAGACAGACGCAAAGTAACTGTTTAGTTTCTCTGCCATTTCCCTGTTCTCCATTGTAAATTCTCCTGTTGCTGCCTTTTTTCCTTTTCACATACCTAAAGAAGCTTTTACTGCCCGCCTTTGATTTTCTCGCTAGCTTGCAATCATATTCTCTTTTCCCTTTCTTTATCAGTTTCTTGATCCTCCTCTGCTGGATTCTAAATTATTCCCAATCCGCAGGTTTAGCACTTTTTCTGGCAACTTTATAAGCCACTTCTTTTGATCTAATGCAATTTTTAACTTCTTTTGTTAGCCATTGTTGATTCACCTTTCCTGTTGCTTTTTTTTTTACAGGGATGTACATTTGTTGTAACCATGTAGTACTTCTTTAAATACTAGCTATTGCTTGGCTACCATCAAATCTTTTAGTTTATTTTCCCAATCCACCATAGCCAACTTGCCCTTCATACCTTCATAGTTTCCTTTGTTCAGATTTAAGACTCTAATTTCGGAATCACCTTCAACTAAATCACCTTCAAAGTTAATGTAAAATTCTACATTATCTATATTATCCATATATTCTATATGGTCACTATTTCCTAAAGACTCCTTTAAAGCAAGATTATAAATCTCATTACATTACCACCATAGTTGGTTCTTCCAGATACTGCTGCAGAAACCCATCTCATACACACTCCAGGAATTCATTGTCCGCAGCATTAGTGTTAATTACCCAGCCTAGATGTAAATTGAAGTTGTCCATTTATAGGCAATTTGTGCATAGCAAGCTACCACAAAGAGCAATATGATAATCTCTTTGTGGTGCTGGTCAAGAGATAAATATTGGCCACAGACATCTTCCAATAATGGCTGAGAGATCATTTATCATTTTCACTTCAGATGACAGATGGAGGCCTCAATTTTAAATTTTAAGGTCTCATCTGATAAACACTCCCTCTAACATCTGACAGTCCAGTGCCACCTCAGTACTGACCCTCCGACGGTGCGGCGCTCCCTCGGCACTGACCCTCCGACGGTGCGGCGCTCCCTCGGCACTGACCCTCCGACGGTGCGGCGCTCCCTCGGCACTGACCCTCCGACGGTGCGGCGCTCCCTCGGCACTGACCCTCCGACGGTGCGGCGCTCCCTTGGCACTGACCCTCCGACGGTGCGGCGCTCCCTCGGCACTGACCCTCCGATGGTGCGGCGCTCCCTCGGCACTGACCCTCCGACGGTGCGGCGCTCCCTCGGCACTGACCCTCCGACGGTGCGGCGCTCCCTCGGCACTGACCCTCCGACGGTGCGGCGCTCCCTCAGTACTGATGCTGGGACTGTTGTCCTGGCTTGTGAGGCTCAAGTCCCTGGATTGGGTCTTGAACCCACAGTTTTCTCAGACAAGTGTCTGCGTGCCAAAACTGACACCTTATGCGACATTGCACTTTATTGCAATCCAGGAGATGGTCCCTGTCATGCTATGCTTATGCAATTAGGGAGCAGCAATCACATATTTAAGGTTTCCAGAGCTTTGCCCCATTTTACATCACGAGCAGAGACCTCTTTTGAAAGTCTTTGATTCTATCAATTGACAGTTGGAACCTGCTATAAGGTGACAACTCCTATCGGCAACAGGTCTGAAGGATTTAAAAAATGATTGGTTTTATACTTAAGTGTTGTGAGTTGTGGTGTTAACTGCCTGCGATATTGTTCTCGGGGAATGGCACAGCCCTGAACCCAGGTGTGCAGCATATGTGCGCAGTGATTAAGCAAAGCACAAATTTAGGCAGTTTCCTGCTTGTTGATTAGAACAAGTGTTAGTTTTAGACGAATGTCACCAAGGTGAAAGAAAGGACCCGTACCAGAAGAAAACAAAATAGTAATTCCTGCCCCCCCGACCCCCCGACCCCCCGACCCCCTGAAAGCCTTTGTGCATTCGAGTGGAAAAAACGTGGGGTAGAAGAAAAAATAAATAATTCTGAACAATTGATGCCAAACTCATCGGTGGTTTTAGAGAGGGAGTTACAGATCAGAAAGGTACCCAGGTTTGACCTTCACTGAGGCAAGCTAATCTTGGCTGGGCTGATAATTAGCACATTGCATCTGGCCTCAAACCCTGGGCGGGGGAAGGTGAGAGATAACCATGGTTCCTGCTCTTCATCACTGCCCATCAACTGTTCTTGGAATTGCAGCTATCAAGGTGTCAGCTTCGGGTTGGCTGCAGGTTCCTCTGTGGATGAATCACCTGCCTACATGAATAATGGTCACTTAGGCAAGGGGCCAGAAGAATCATGTCACAGGGAACCAGCTGTTGGAGGAGGAGAGAAAATTCTAGAAATTCTGAGGACTCGAAACATCAACTTTGCTCTTCTCCGCTGATGCTGCCAGACCTGCTGAGTTTTTCCAGGTATTTCTGTTTTTGTTTTGGATTTCCAGCATCCGTAGTTTTTTGTTTTTATCTAGAAATTCTGATCCTGTCTGTGTTCTGTGCTCATTCTTGCATATCTCCCAGTGTCAGAATGTCATTTGTTTGAGTTTTAAAATGCAACAGTCCTATTACCATGTCCTAGCTGGCATGGTGTAGACATGTGACCTCTACCATGAGGGAAGCTCTGTAAGCTGCCATCTTACAGACAGTTTAATAAACACATAGTATGAAAAAGCAGTGCTATCTTTGGATTCGAAGCACCACTGACATGCTGAGGAGCAGGATTTCTGAAACAACCAAGCAAAGACTGTATAGCAAAGGAAACTACCTCAGAGAGCACACTTTTCATTCTCAACATAAAGAAAAAATAACTTTCTCTTTAGAAAACTAACGGGATGATAGGTCACTTTACATGCAAAATCTCAGTATCTTTTAATACCATCCAAGATGCCCACATACCATTCGTGGCAAGACTTTTTTTCCTTCCCCAGTGAGTCCTGAAATCACTGATTAGAAAGCTGCTCTTGCCTGCCTGTCCTGGCTTATGGAATAGAGTATGAATACAATAAACAGGATCCTCAAGAGACTTGTGTTTCAATCCACCCCTCACCACTGCTCACAACTCAAATTAAAAGTGTCTCAAAATTTATGAAAAGATGATGCTATTTAAAAAAAAAAACCTTTTATCATTGAGAAATCAATTTAATTTGCTGTTGTGTTGCCAAGCTTTGAAAGTGTCAGTAAACACCTCTCTACATTACAGAGACCACCCACTGTCTGGTTTTGGATCAAAAGGTGTTTTTAAGATGCATTCTTTCTTAGATTGTGGGCATGACTGGCAAGGCCTGCATTTTTACCTACCCCCTAGTTTCCCCGAGAAGATCATGGCAGTGAGCTGCCACCTTCAATAGTTTGACGCAACTTTAGAGTGGCCTGCTAGCCTAAGACACTCCAGACGGCAGCTAAGAGTTGGTGTGGGACCCAAGTCACATATAGGCCAGATAAAGATGGCATGTTTCCAAAGGACATCTAAAGAAAGGGTTGCACTTATATAACACCGTTCAAGACCTCAGGATGTCTTGAAGCACTTACAAGCAATTAAGTATCTTTAACGTATTGTTGCGATGCAGCTGGTTTTTACCGAAATTCGAAATATTCATGATCACCTTTACTGAACCCGGCTTTTTATTTCCAGATTTTGTAAAACCAAATTCAATTCTCAGACTGACCATGGTGGGATTTGAACTCATTTATACACACACAAAAGTATTGCTGTATAAAGCGGCAATGTGCATCTCTTCATGCTGGAATTGCTTTTGTTTTTTTTTTTGGCTTAGTGCTCTTCGATGGCAGGCTCGAATGGATTATCAGAAAGGTCTCTCCTACTAACTCGTAGTGAGAGAATCAGAGGGATAATGAGAACTCTTTCCTACTTGGTGAGTTGTTGTGATCTGGAATTGTGCTGCCTGAAAGGGTGGTGGAAGCAGATTCAATATGAACTTTCAAACAGGGATTGGATAAACACTTGAAAAAATGACATTTGCAGGGCTACGGGGAAGGAGCAGGGTTGGGGCTGGTGAAGAGTGGGACTAATTGGATAGATTTTTTTGTAGACCTCGCACGATGAACTGAATGGCCTCTTCCTGTGCCGAAAGATTCTGTGATTCTAGTTCCCAACCTAGGTACCAGCATCCATACGGACAGCAAATGGGTCCCTCTAACTCCAGAATTTAATTAAGGAGGAAATAGATTTCTGGATTCTAAAGGCAGCAAAGGGTATGGGGAGAGCATGGGAGTACAGCATTGAGATAGAGGATCAGCCATGATCATATTCAGTGGCGGAGCAGGCTTGAGGGGCCGAATGGCCTACTCCTCCTATTTTTTATGTTTCCTGACATGCAGCCATTCAGGAATTTAAACACCTATCAGCTTCCCAATTTCTTCCCTCCTGTCCTTGGGGTGCTGGAGTTGGTTGCCTAATCCAAAAGTCTGTTCTTCACTGCATAAGACTGTTCCACTATGGCAGGCATCATAACTGTGCCCAGACCTATGATCAGATGAGAATCTAGGTTGATCTTTAAACCCCCCCAGCTCCAACCCAGAAGCCAATTGTTGGCACAGTTGAGATTAGCTAACAGCATAGATCAGGCCTCAAATGTATATTTAGTTTATTCTGGATATTAAATTCAGACAAGAGCTTTGGATCAGAGCTTTCAGACAAAAAAATCTTTGAGAAAATTGCTATTGACTTTCTGAGAAGGAAAAAGACAAACTAAAAGCTTCTCTACAGAAAAGTGATAGGTGACCTGTTAAAAATTTTCCAAGTGTTTGGTAGGGTCAATGTACAGAAGGTTTTTCCACTTGTTGGGGAGACTAGAACTAAGGGCTATTAATATGATAGTCACTAAAAAATCGATTTGGGAATTCAGGAGAAGCTTCTTTACCCAGAGAATAGGGAGAATGTGGAACTCACTATCATGGAATGGTTGAGATGAATATTATAGATACATTTAAGGGGGAACAAGTTCCTTGTGACAAACCCCATCTGTTAAATGGCTGGTTTTGAGCTCCCGTGGCAACAGTGGTCCTTGCTAAACAGGTTCAGGACAGGCCAGGCCAGGCCCTTGTGCAGCAATCTCCACCACTGGGGCCTTATGCATTTGTGGAGAGAAACACATAAACAATGATGCACGTTATCCAGAAATGTCCCCTCTACAGATTAAGTGGCAGACTAATCACAAACTCAACAAATGAGGAGGCTATCACTTGGCTTCAGGGATTTGCATTTGCTACATAAAAAATAATTTCGAGAAGCTGGATAAACACAAGGGAGAAAGGAAGGATATTCTGATAGGGTGAGGATGATATGAAATAGGGGTGGGAGAAGGTTCGTATGGATCATAAACACCAGGAGTGGATGGGCTGAATGGTCTACTGGTGCTATACAATCTATGTAATATTTGTAAAAATCAGCTTGTGTGCAACATCGTGTTCCATCATTGGAACAGCTCACTCAATTACTGAAAACAATTGGCAGCAGAGGTCACAGAGCAACAGAGTGTGCTGAAATCACGGTCTAAGTGTCCTAACATGCTTTAGTATGCTGCACACCAACAAATGGAGTTGTGGACTGAGAGATGGAGAAATTTAGTTATCAACAACCAGTTACATTATTTTTCAGGGTCAATAGAGAGAAACAAACTATAACTCTGGTTGTGGGAGGGAAGAGTCCAGACCAAGGGGCAGAACCTTAAAATTAGAGACAGGTAGTTCAGGGATGATAAAAGCAAAAAAATTGCAGATGCTGGAGATCTGAAATAAAGACAGAAAATGCTGGAAAAACTCAGCAGGTCTGACAGCATCTGTGGAGAGAAAGAGAGTTTTGAGTCCTTATTCAGAGCGGGGGTGTCTCCTCTGACATCCCTCAGGGATGATGTCAGGAAGAACTTATCCACACAAATGGGAGTGGAATTCTGGAACTGTCGCCCACAAAAAGCTACTGGCGCTGGGGTTCAATTGGAAATGTCAAAACTGAGATTGATAGATTTTTGAACAACATTGTTTGACTTGCAGGTAAGTTCTGTGATAGATTTTTGTTGGGCAAGGGGATTAAGGGTTACGGAACCAAGATAGGTAGATGGAGTTAAGGTACAAAAGCAAGATACAAATCTGAAATAAACAGAAAATGCTGGAAATACTCAGCAAATCTGGCAGCATATGTGGAGAAAGAAATAGAGTTAATGTAACAGGTCAATGATCTTCCATTAGAACTGGAAAAAGTTATAGATGTAACAGGACTTTAAGTACAGAGACATAAAACAGGGTAGGGGGAGGAAAGAACAGAAGGGGAGGTCTGTGATGGGGTGGCAGGCAGCAGAGATTAAGTGTCAAAAGCAATGATAGTGCAAGGCAAAAAGAGATGATAATGGGATACAAAGAAACAGATCAGCCACAAGCTAATTGAATGGTGGGACAGATTCAAGGGGCTGAATGCCCTCCTCCTGCGTATGGGATAAATCAAGATGAATAACCAGGAAATTAGATGACTAGCCAACCCCTCTGCTGCAGGCAATTTTAAATACTGGCAAACATTTAAACAAGATTGTTAAATTTAGGCTTTATTTCAAAGAAAAAAATGACATTTTCTGTACAGTTCAGAACTGTTTACAATCATCTAGTCTGTGAGTAAGGTGCTTTGGTCCTTGTGACAATGCTTGGCTCCAATTATTTAATTTCCATTAAGTTCAATTCTTCCCAAGAACACAACATTTATAAAAGACTAACAAAGACTATCACTTTTAAAAATGAAATCTAGGTAAGTTATCAGATAGAGTTGCAGCGTCATTGACTGCTGGAATGTGAATAAGTGTCTCCCTACCACCCTGACTCCCCGCAGAGCTGCCAATGACCTGCATGACAAAGTCAGTGAGTCAGAGAAGATCAGGTTGCTCTCGCCCCAGCTGTAGCACCCAGTGAGTGGCAAAAGAATAGCAGCAGGTTTGCTTGTTATCTGTCCACTTGCCCATGGTTACTTCACAGACTTTAAAATGAAAACTACCACATAGACAAAATCTGCAAAAGATTTTTGTCTTCTCCATTTTGTTGACTTAAATACATAATCAATGACTTGGCTGCTTACCAAAGTCCCTCTTTGCACCTGACAGCTGACCACTGTTCTGCCCTTGCCCACGTAGGTACCACACTGAACATTTTGGGGAGAGAACCTTCATGTCCCATCCCTGTAACACTGCAATCTTAACATCCCACTCTGCTGCTTAACTTTTTTTTCAATAAGGGGTGCAAACACACAGGATTGCCCCCCCCACCCCAACTCGACAAAAAGCAGCCACAATGCTCTTTATATATCAAGTCCATCTTGCACACAATCAAACCTTGTTTCACATCATTTTATAATTCCACTGACTTGATCCAAGCTTCATTCAAAGCCTGCTTACATCCCACTGCTGCACACTAAATCTAAAACTCCTACACCAAAGAGAAATCCAAGCTTTCCCCTTTTACTGTAGGGTGTCCCTACTACACTTCCCTGGCAATTCTACAATCAGACGTTCACAATCCTGCATTTTCTATTCAAAACAAGTGACTTTCAAATATACTTTTATAATTAAATCCAGTATCAAGGTTATCCCCCACCCCCATCACTTCTCAGTATTAGATGCAAGATGAAAATGTAAAGATGAGGGAAGCTGAGAAACATTTACAGAATCTCCAAATGATCCTTGGCTAGAAACACCTCATCTCAACTTGTATCTGCACCACCAGTGAACCTCTTGGCCCGAGCACCTTTGATTTTCAGAGACGGTAGGGGTGGGGGCAAATAGAGAATCTGCCCATTAAACCTTTCAAGCATTGCTGCTTGAAGGGAAGTCCAACGAGGAAACGGAGGTGGATGAGATGGAAGTGCTGCGTTCAAGGCTGCTGTTCATCACTCGCCACTGCATCACAGTCGTATCCTTGCCCCCTGTCGAAATCAGGTGGGTGTCATTGTGTGTGAAACGGACATTTGTCACATGACTTCCATGTCCACCGTACACATGACTGGGTGCCTACAAGCAAAGGAAAATTAAGAGGGTCAGAATCTGCACATCTGTAGGAATTTTCCAGGTAACATTTGTAAGTGGAGGTCCATAACTGATACCCATAGATTCCCATTAGTAAGTACAGTGAACAAGAATTAAATATTATTGCACAGACTTGTTATAGGGAAAGATTAGACGTAAGTTGAGAGAGACATACAATACACTAGGGCTTCTTGGGGGCATTAATCCTGCTTGAGGTTAGTGTAATAATCAAGGTGGCACTACTTGCAATCTCCTGAATAGGTTAATGATATGCGAGTATATTTAGTACCTATATATCGTATGCATTTCACTAAGGGTTGCATTTATTATCTCCTTGACTTGATTTAATAGAGCACTTACCAGATGTTTCAATGTATCTAGTCCTTGGACTTATATATAAGTAGGGGATGTATGATGATAGGTATATGACAATATCTTATATAAATCCAATAATAACTTCCTCTAGAGACACTGGCTAATGGTGATATCTGTCATGGAGTCCTTTGGATCAGCCTACATTTTATTTATGATCACATCTATGTGCAGCATCTTGAGACATCTTTCTACATTAACAGGTGCTATATAAATGCAAGTACTTGTGGTTGAATCACATTTTACTCCCCCACCTTCCTCTCAACATAAAATGGTGACGTCCAAACAATGGATTATTGCAGCCCTGTCAATCCAGTCCATGAAAGCAAGACATTCAGTAAACAGGGCAAGGGGCTGCAGTAACACCAAGTGCCTGCTTGGGGCAGTGTTTGGAACAACTGGGAAGGTCAGCAGTACTCCCTGCAGCACACTGCACAGCTACAATAAAACCAAATCAACTTGGGAGAAGCAGAAATATATTCAGTATAGCAAAGAACACTAATGAAATCTCTACTGTGAGGAGAGCAATCCCAGCTTTTTCAGTCTCTCCACATTAGCTGAAGTCCCTCACCCCAGGACCATGTTAATAAATTTCCTCTGCAGTGCTTTGACATCCTTCCTAAAGTGTGGTGTCCAGAATTGGACACTCGACTGCAGCTGGGGTCTAACTCAGTGATTTATAAAGGTTTAGCCTGGCTTTTCTACTCTATCTCTATTTAAGAAGCCCAGGATCATGTCTGCCTTTCTCCAAACAGTCTTAGTAGCCATCAGAGTGATCAGTATAATGCTTTTAGTCATAGAAATAAAAGTGGTTTATAACGCTTCAATGCAGCCTTTTCATTCCACTTCTCAAAGGCTCCTGTCAGGCCCTGGCAAAGTTCCAAAGGAACTGGTCACCCTCTGGTACCTTTAATACCCAGTGGCCACTTGGTATGCATGGACACAGATCCTCAGTGCCAGCTTATTCAACAGTGCAAGGCATCAGAGTCCAGCTTGACCTTAGCACCAACTGTCCACATTTCCAGTGAGAAACCTGCTGTTCCTTACATAACGGTAGTGACCACTATTTCCACCCACAGTATTAATTCAGCTCAGAGCCAGAACACTGAACCAGAGAGGGTCGGATGAGGGGTCAGGGGTTGGCGGGGGTGGGGGGGGGGTGGAAATTGGGCAAGGGGAGGGTTTTTTCCCCATAGCTGCTTTTGCTTAAAATATGGAATGACAGTGCAAGAATCTCCTGTGTGGGTGGTTTAAAATTTGTTTCCATTCACAGCCTCTCCACCACAAAAAGCAAAACAGGAAAGATATTTTCTGTGGTCATCCAAACATTTCCCTTTCTGGCTCTTCCTCAGTTCCGCCTGTTGCAGGCGCTGCTGTCAGGCAGGAGGAGCATCTGTTGACCTTGTTGTAATGACACTGTCAATCCAAGCTCTGGGAGCTTGGCCTCTCCGCACAGCAATGAGCTTGATGGACTCAGTGTGTCTAGAGAGTGTGAAGCTACATCCTTACACTCAGTGGTGCTGTGCTTTAGTTCCCTAAACCCTTCCGTTCACTGGCTCTCCTTGGTCCGATGTATCCTGCAATCACATTAGCAGGGGAAAGACATGATGAAAGCATTAAAATGGGTGCCTGTCCTCATTTATTAGAATCACAGAGAACATTGCAGAAAAAGCCTTTATCACACTGAATTCTCATCTCCGAAAGGCTTTGGAGCTTTCATAAGAGCATACGGACTAAGAGCAGGAGTAGGCCAGTCAGCCCCTCAAGCCTGCTCCGCTGTTCAATAAGATCATGGCTGATCTGATTGTGGCCTCAACCCCACATTCCACCTACTCCTGATAACCTTTGACTCAACTGTTAGTCAGGAATTTATCGACCTCTGCCTTAAAAATATTCAAAGGCTCTGCCTCCATTACTCTCTGGGGAAGAGAGTTCCAAAGGCACTCAATCTCAGAGAAAAAAATTATTCTCATCTCCATGTTAAATGTGAGACCCCTTATCTTTAAACTGTGTCCCCTTGTTCTAGTCTCTCCCACAAGGGGAAACATCCTCTCAGCATCCACCCTGTCAAACCACCTCAGGATCTTATATGTTTCAATAAGATGATCTCTCATTCTTCTAAACTCCAATGGATACAGGGCCAGCCTGTCCAATCTTTCCTCAAATATAACCCTGCCACCCCCCCATCCCAGGAATCAGTTGAGTGAACCTTCTCTGAACAGTTTCTAACACATTTATATCCTTTCTTAAATAAGGAGACCAAAACTGTACCCAGCACTCCAGATGTGGCCTCACCAACACCCTGTACAACTGTAGCAAAACCTACTTTATATTCCATTCCCCTTGCAATAAAAGACAACATTCCGTTTGCCTTCCTAATCACTTGCTGTTCCTACATACTAACTTCTTGTGATTCATGCATCAGTACATCCAAACCCCTCTGTACCTCAGAGTTCTACAATCTCTCTCCATTTAAATAACTACTGCTTTTCTATTCTACCTGCCAAAGTGGATAGGTTCACGTTTTCCCACATCGTACTCCATCTACCAAAATTTTGCCCACTCACTTAACCCATCTATGTCCCTTTGCAGGCTCCTTACGTCCTCTTCACAACTTACTTTCCTACCTATCTGTGTGTCATCAGCAAATTTAACAACCATACATTTGGTCCCTTCATCTAAGTCATTGATATAAATTGTAAATAGTTGAGGCTCCAGCACTGGTCCCTGTGGCGCTCCACTCACCACATCTTGCCAACCTGAAAATGACCAATTTATGCCCAAGCTCTGTTTCCTGTTAGCTGATCAATCCTCTATCTGTGCTAATACCCCCCCATCTTGAGCTCTTATGACGTAGCACCTTGTCAAATGCCTTCTGGAAATCTAAGTACAGCACATCCACGAGTTTCCCTTTATGTTGCTTGTTACTTCTTCAAAGAACTCCAATAAATTAGTCAAACATGATTACGCTTTTACAAAACCATGTTGACTCAGCCTGATTGCATTGAGATTTTCTAAGTGCCCCACCATAACCTCCTTAATAATAGATTCCACCAGTTTCCCTATGACAGACGTAGTTTCCTGCTTTCTGTCTCCCCCCTGTCTTGAATAGAGGAGTCGCATTCGCTATTTTCCAATCTGATGGAACCTTTCCAGAATCGAGGGAATTTTGGAAAATTAAAAGCAATGCATCTACTATCTAAGCAGTCATTTCTTTTAAGACTAGGAAAAAGTTGATCAGAACCTGGGGACTTGTCAACTTATAGTTCTAATAATTTTCTTAGTACCCATTCCCTGCTGATTGTAATCGTTTTAAGTTCCTCCCTTCCTTTCACCTCCTGATTCACAACTATTTCTGGGATGTTTTTGCTATCCTCTATATTGAAGAGGGACACAAATATCTGTGCAATTCATCCACCATTTCCTTATTTTCAATTATTTAATTTCCCAGATTCACTCAGTAGAGGATTAATATTCACTTTCCTTACTCTCTCCCTTTTTAAATAACCTGTTACTATCTCTTTCTAGCAAGCTTTCTCTCATACTTTTAATTTCTCCCACCTTATTAAACTTTTAGTCATTTGTTGTTTACATTCTGTCATATCTTCTGACCTGCCACTCATCTTTGCGGAATTATATGCTTTTTCTTTCAATTTGATGCTCTCTCTTACTTCCTTAGTTAGCCACGGATGGTGCATACTCCCCTGGTCTTTCTTTCTCACTGGAATGTAACTTTTCCGAGTATTCTGAAATATTTCCTTAAAGGTCTGCCACTGCATCTCTACTGACCTATCCCTTAACCTAATTTCCCAGTTCTGTGTCTTCATGCCCTCATAATTTCCCTTATTTAAGTTAAAACATTAGTCTTAGATCCACTCCTCTCTCCCTCAAACTGAATGTGAAATTCAGTCATGTTATGATCACTGCTACTTAGGAGCACCTTCACTATGAAATTATTAATTAATCCCATCATTGCACATTACCAGATCAAGTATAGTTTGCTCTCTGTTTGGTACTAAAACACGCTGCTCTAAGCAAACGCCCTGAAAATACTCTTTGAACTCATCATCCAGGCTGTGAAAGGTTGCAGAGCTCAGATTCAGAGGGATCTGGACGTCCTAGTGCATGAATCACAAAAGACTAGTATGCAGTACAGCAAATAATTAGCAAAGCTAATAGAATGTTATCGTTTATC
This sequence comes from Isurus oxyrinchus, assembly GCA_026770705.1. NCBI lineage: Eukaryota > Metazoa > Chordata > Chondrichthyes > Lamniformes > Lamnidae > Isurus > Isurus oxyrinchus. The sequence continues at coordinate 13,910,202 of JANJGN010000037.1, forward strand.
TTGAGGGGAATTGATTACAAAAGTAGGGAGGTTATGCTTCAGTTGTACAGGGCACTAGTGAGACCACATCTGGAGTACTGTGTACAGCACTGGTCTCCTTATTTAAGGAAGGATGTGAATGCATTAGAAGCAGCTCAGAGAAGGTTTACTATACTAATAGCAGGAATGACGGGTTGTCTTATGAGGAAAGGTTGGACAGGTTAAGAGGCGACTTGATTGAAACCTTTGAAATTCAAAGGGGTCTTGACAGGGTGGATGTGGAGAGGATGTTTCCTCTTGGGAGAGGATCTAGAACTAGGGGTCACTGTTTAAAAATAAGGGATTGCTCATTTAAGACAGATGAGGAGAAATTGTTTTTCTCTGAGAGTCATGAGTCTCTTCCTTAAAATGTGGTGAAAGCAGTCTTTGAATATTTTTAAGGCAGAGGTGGATAGATTCCTGATTAATAAGGGGGTGAAAGGTTATCGGGGGTAGGCAGGTATGTGGAGTGGAGGTTACATCAGATCAACCATGATCTTATTGAGTGGCAGAGCAGGCTCAAGGGGCTGAATGGCCAACTCCTGCTCCTTAATTCGTACGTACGGACATACCTTTGCCAATCTGATTCGTGACTCCGGAGATCGATAGATTTATGTTGGGCAAGGGATGTTGAAGGATTATGCAGCGAAGGTAGCTAAATGGAACTGAGTTACAAATCACTTGTGATCTGACAGAATGATGGAGCAGGTTCAAAGGGCTGGATGGCCTCCTGTTCCTACAAGTCACAAGGACACATCTTTCTGATCCACCTCCAAATTCCCAACGCATGCTTCCCACAGTTATGACTGACCTTGGGTTTCGCACACGGATACTGAAAGAGATGAACTTTGCAGAAGTCGTCAGCAACAGCCACTGTGCGCTCGTCGTGTGAGCGGCACAGTGCATTGATGTCTGTTCCGTCAGAACCATCCGGCCAGACTCCTGTAGCAAGACACAAAGTGAAAAGAAATGGCTCCCAACATTATTCAAACCACTCGAAAGTTCACAGTATAGACCAAGCCCATTGGAATTAATATAGTCATACAGAACAGCAGTCCATTTGGCCTATTGTGCTTGTTCCAGCTCTTTGAAAATCTATCCAATGAATCCCACTTCCCTCTGCTCTTCCCCCCAGTAGTCCTGCAAATTTCTCCTTTTCAAGTATTAATCCAATTCCCCTTTTGAAAGCTCCACCCTTTCAGGCAGCACCTTCCAAGTCACAACAACACGCTGTGTAAAAAAAGCAAACACTCTCCTCATCTCCCCCTCTGGTTCTTTTACTGATTTTCTTCAATCTGTGTCCCTCTGATTATTGACCCTTCTGCCACTGGAAACAGTTTCTTCCTATCTACCCTTCATGATTTTGAATATCTCTATTTAATCTCCCCTTAATCTTCTCTGCTCTAAGGAAAACAATCCCGGCTTCTCTAGTCTCTCCACATAAGTCCCTCACCCCTAGTTGGTCAAGTAAATCTCCATAGTACCTTCTCCAAGGTGGGTTTTAATTCATACAAGGCACTAATGCATCTGCGGCTGACTGTAACAATCCACTGCAAAACCATCTTCATTGGAGAGCATCGGCATTAGAAACCCACCTGGATATTTGGCTGATTTGAGTATTCCCCATGCCTAGGGCAGTCTTAAAAATCAGAGCTGGTTAAATTCCTGTTAGGTTCACCCAGCACTGAGATACATTCCTGCTTCAGCAAAACCTCAAAAACAAAGGAGGATCCCTAATCTCTTCCCACTACCACCCACTCCCTCACCCAATGACCATGGAATTCCCCCTCATTCCCTGACCAGCATTCCCACAGCTATAATTCTTACCAAAAACATGGAATCCCAGGACACAGGTATATGAAACCCACTCCAGATCCTTGCATTCGTAACGATTCCTGAGTAGTTTGCATCCTCCCCCAATGTCCCCTGTAAAACAGGATAAATCACTCGGAGTTATTGTCTGTGGATCCTAGTTCCTTAAACAGACACATCTCCCACTTTGTTTCCAGTCAATTGCAATCTATAAACTCAGCAGAGTGTACACTAGTCAAGGTGTCTACATTATCTACATACAGTCGGTCCCGGTCTTACTGACCTGCTGAGCCACTTACTCCCTCCACAAGAGATCCTTTCTTTTCTAGTAAGCATTTCCATCCACCCTGATGACACTGACTTCTCACTTCTCAGAGATGTGAAAGGGTACTGACTAGGCTCAAGCCCAATCACCTCCACACCTTATATCCCCAATATACACATCCTAGCAGGAGTAGGATCCCTCACCAAACCTCCCTCCACACCCTAGGTAGGGGCATCGAGGCCCGGCCTAGCACCATTATAGCTGCCTCAGACTGGGGCAGTCAATAGTGTGCTGTGCATTTACCCACTGAACTATCAAGGCAGCACCACCACCCACCTTTATAACGTGGGTTTGATGGCATGGCATTTCCCCATGTGCTGCTTTTAGCAGCAGCTTCAGTGATCTGCAAGCTCTGTACTTACAGTAGAGGATCTCGTAGTCTCCAGAATTGGACATGATGAAGTGGCTGTCTTGAGACCAGTCCAGGTGGGTGATGAAACTGGAATGACCCTGAATAGATAGGCAAGAGAGGGATGGGGTTACAGGTGAGTTATCACAAACAGTACCAACCATTGCACATTCATTCAACGCATTATCATCTAGCATTTAGACATAATACTTTATGACCATGCAACAAGATTGTTTGTTCAGGAGCCACACACATCAGGACTACAAAATCCTTCCTTTAAGATACTCCTTAAAACCTACCTCTGACCAAGCTTTGGATCGTCTGCCCCAGTACTTCCTTACTCAGTGGCTCGGTGTCAACTTTTGTTTGATAGCACCTTGGGACATTTTACTTCATTAAAGGGGCTATATAAACACAAGTTGTTGTGCATCACATCTCATTGATCAAGAGGACAATGTCAATCCAGCTGACTTTTGCCCTGTTGCTAGTCAGTTCCCAGCGAGTTTATGCCTATGGGAAACTGTATCACTCTCCTGCCTGTGATGGACCAGGTTATCACTGCTGCCACTTTGCTACCTAGCCTTACACATAAAAGGATGATCACTGGGGCAAGATGCCAGGGCTGAATGTGCCCATAGAATGGTATCCCAAACTACCGTCAGCGCCTCAGAGGGCAGCAAGTGGGGTGGGGTGTGCATGTACTGTAGATGGAGCAGTGAAGCAGGTCCCACTCAGATCCAAGCAGAGGTGAAGAGACACGAGCTGAGGGTGGGGAGGGAAAGGAAGGATAAAAAATGGGGAGCACTGCTCCCAGTCTGGCTATAGGAAGATGTTAGCAATGGCTCAGGAGCTCTGAGTGCACCAACTGTCTCAGTGTTAGGCCAAACAGAGTAAGAAAATGAACTAAAAATACAATTACAAAAAGGAGGAAGCATCAGAAGCATTTAAGTTCAATAAACCGATGTTGGCTGCCACAAAGCTTACCATGCATCTGCCAAACCGGCAATATTTTCGACCGTTCTCAGTGACAGTGTAGAGGTAAATGTAGTTGTCATGTGATCCTATTGCCAGGAAATTACCATCTGTTGGAATATAAAACAATTAATATGCACACTATAAATTGTGTGTGGTGGGATCTGGGGGGTAGAAAATGAGCTGGGTTCCTGCTCCTCATCACTGTAGCCAGCTGAAGGGTTTGTGTAAGCTTGGCTCCAATACCCTCCTCCCCTCCCCCACAAAACGTACAGGGTGCAGATGCTCAAATGTGAAGGCTAGGTGCTTGGGTGAGTCACTGAAGATGACCCTGAAGGAACTGGAAAGCCATACTAAACCTTCTCTCCCCATCACCCTCCCAATCCCCATCAGCAAACCCCTGGCTCTCTGTTATTACAAAGCACCACACCATGACTGTTAGAAGCTCACAGGGTCATTAGGGGTGCTCTACCACAGCAAATTGTGACATGCTGAAATGCCAGTCAATGTCAGGGCCAGTCCACAGCAAGGGATGCAGTCCATTACCTGGGGAATAACGCACCACCGAAAGCTGCTCATTTCCGTCGACAGTACTGGAAACCAGGTCCTTTGTCTCACAATCCAGAACCATCCACCTGTAACGAATAAATAAACTATCAGCTGCAGGGAGTACATAGAGGGGAAGTGACACAATTTCTTATTTAGGTGAAATGAGAATCAGTCTCACCCCACAGTGAGATAATTGACCCAGCCTCTGCTACCGACATTCAGGCCTGGCCATGAGGAGACAGAATTGCACTGAGAGCAAATCTCAGTTAATTTCCTGGCAACCTTGGGACAGCACATGCCCACCAAAAACCACCACTACCCAGATGCAGTCAGCCCATGGATAATCAGAAGGGTGAAAACGATGAACCACCAGAGGGACTTCACTCAGGATGCAAGATCTTCTGGTATCAGTTGGCATGGTGAAAGTGCAGAGATGCAGATTGAAAATGAGGTGGTGTTAAAATGAGAGAGTTACCTGCCTGTCTGGAGCCCGACAGCCACCACTGCTCCACTGCAGTGAAAATCAGCGCACAGTCCAGTCTCCTGCAGAACAAGTAGAACCATTAAACACACCGGCCATACAGCAGGATGCTCAGGATATCCCAAAACGCTTCATTGCCAATGAAGTACTTTCAAAGTGTGGTCACTGCTGTAATATAGGATGCAGCAGTGAAATGCACACAGCAACATCCCATGAAGAGCAATGAGACAATGACCCAGATCATGTTATTGTTTAGTGATGTTGACTGAAGGATAAATATTTGTCAAGACACCAGGGAAGAACTTCCCTGTTATAATAAAGATAAAAGCAAAATACTGCGGATGCTGGAAATCTGAAGGAAAAACAGAAAATGCTGGAAAAACTCAGCAAGTTTGACAGCATCTGTGGAGAGAGAAACAGAGCTAACATTTTGAGTCTGACTCTTATTCATAATAGTGTCATAGGATCTTTTATGTCCATCTGAGGGGGCAGATGGGGCCTCTATTTAACATCGCATGTGAAAGACTGCACCCCTGACAGTGCTGCATTCACTTAAGTAGTGGCACTGGTGAGTCTATCTGGATTTAGGTGTTGGGTCACAGATCAGCCATGATTCCACTGAATAGGCTCATGGGGTTAAATGGCCTTTTGTTCCTATGGATTTGTGTGCTCAAATCTCTGATTCAGAGATAAGTACGCATCCACTGAACCACATCAGCAAAAGTAAAAGGAGGAGAGCAACAAGCAGACACCACTGCCCCCTAGACAGAAGCAGTCAAGGAAATAGTTGGGGTGTCATTTAGACCTGGCACTTGCGGAGAAACTGCTTGCTTCAGCCACGAGAGGGAGCTCACATCCTGTTGTGTGACTTCCCACAGACATCTTGGCCACAAATTGATTCGACAAGTTTTTCCTCACCACCTTCCCCCGTCCCACGCACTAACCCGTAAGGCAATTTATGTAACCTGGAGAAGGAAGCAGGCCAGAAAGCAGCTTCAGAGCCAGGATTGGAGTGCAGGAATGAGAAGTAAATTAAACCATTATTGCTGCCTAAATAGGCTCAGCACCTCTCAGACACGGATTGTCAGGGTTCCTGCTCCTGTTCCAGGGCAAGAAAGAGGAACATAAAGGACATCATGAGATAGAGAGCATGGGAGAAATGAAAGGCAGGAGAGCAGGGGCAGAGGAGAGAGAGGGAGCAAGAGCGAGGAGAGGGTGAGCGGGGGAGGGGATGAATCAAATAAAAGCAGGAAATTCTGGAAACACTCAGCAGGTTAGGCAACTTCTATATATAGCGAGAAATAGAGTGAATTTTTCACGTTGGTAAACTTTGATCAGAACTGGAAGAAGTTATAAAGATTTGACTGTTTCTAAGCAATTGCAGAGATGGAGAGTGTGGTGGTGATGGGTAGAGGACAAAAGGGTCTGTGATAGGGTGGACGGCAGGAGTGATGTTTTTAACACATACATCTGAATTATGGAAAACTGTCCTATCAAAACTAGGCAACATATAAAAAGAATCCAGAAGGTGTCAAATGATCTCAGGTACTGAAGCCGAGAGTTGGATTGTCAATAGAGGAACTGTGGCAGATGCAGTTACAACACAGAGACGGGAAACACTCAGACTGTTGCACGCAGATACAAAGACAGGCAGTTCCCAGGGGGGACATCCAGAAGTAGCACAGCCTCCAACGTCACTCTCATTGTAAATTCAGGATCACAGGCTTATCCTCTGCAAATGATCTGCACATCTTTTGGCCCAGTTCACATCAGACTGGGTGAGTGCACCATTTTCCCCCTCACCTCCAGCGTTTTGCTCCACTCCAGCGTGTGCTGCACCTGATCCCACAGACACACCTGCTTGTCATGTGCACATGTCAGAAAGAGATCTCGGAATGGGTGCGTGGCCAATCCCCACAGTTCATCCGTGTGACCCTGCAAGTGAACCACAAAACATAGGTCAGTGCTACACACACACACACACACACACACACAAACAGGAGGAGGCCACTCATAAGAAATAGGAACAGGAGTAGACCATTCGGCCCCTCGAGCCTGCTCTCAACAATCTCCAGCCTGTTCCACCATTTGATTAGATCATGGTTGATCTGTATCACAACCCCCTTTACCTGCCTTGGTTCTGTAGCCCTTAAGCACCTGTACCCAACAAAAATCTATCACTCTCTGTTTTGAAATTTCCAATTTGACTCCTCAGCTTCAACAGCTTTTTAGCAGGAGAAAGATTTCCACTCTTACCCCACTGCCCCATCTCCTCACACTCCTAGAGTCTCAGCTTCTCTGCTACACACTGACCTGCACAATGGGAGTAAAGGGCTCAGTGAAACGTCCCCTCAGGATGGCATTCCGTGTGGTTCCAATCAGGAGGTCATCTGCCCGTCCTTCCACAATAGTACGCACTGCACCAAATCGCTCCGGGATCTGCAACGCAAGAAAGAATTCCCATTTCAACAGCACTTTAGGACATCCCTCAGCATATCACAGATAACGAAGTATATCTGAAGTATAATCACTAATGTCACCCATTCCTCCTCCCTCTGTCACTCATTCCCTCCTTCCCTCCCTTCTTAACTCATTCCCTCCTATGCCATTACCTCACTTGCTGAATCCCTTTCACAGTTTAACTGGGTTATCTGTCTTACCTCAGTCTCCCACTCAGTTGTGAGACTTGGGTTCCAGTGGATGATTTTTCGGTCCTTTCCTCCTCCACTGAGCAGTGTGCCATCTCTCATGATGCAGAGGGTGAAAATGCTGCCTTCATGTGCCTTTGTTTGCTTGGCGATCTGATAGGTCTCTGCAACAGCACCATGGAGAGAGTTTAGAGGGGCTTTTGGAACATGGCCACTCAAACTGACAGCACCTCTCATTTCTCTCTGGATAGCTCAAAGTGCTTCACAGCCAATGAAGTACTTTTGAGTGTAGTCACTGCTGTAATGAAGGAAACATGGCAGACGATGTGTCCACAGCAAGTTCCCTGAAAAGGTAACATTGGCTAGATGGTCTGGTAATTTAGTGATGTTGGTTAAGGGATAAATATTGGCTCCAGAATACTAGGGAGGACTCCCCAACTAGTCTTCCAGTGGTGTCTCTGAGAGAACTTTTACATCTAGCTGAGGGTACACAAGGCCTCGGTTTAATGTTTCATCCCAAATACAGCATCTCCTACAGTGTGGCACTCCATTAGTGCTGACCTTCTGACAGTGTGGCACTCCCTCAGTACTCACCCTCCGACAGTAGACTCAAACTCTCAAGACGTTTCTGCACAGAAGGAGACCATTCGGCCCATTGGGTCTGTGGTGGTCAACATAGATCTGTACACTAATCCCATTTTCCAGCGCTTGGTCCATAGCCCTGGAGGCTATGGCAATGCAAGTGAATATCTAAATACTTCTTAAATGTTATGAGAGTTTATGACTCAACCATCAGGCAGTGAGTTCCAGACTCCCAACACCACCTACGTGAAAAATTTCCCTCAACTCCCCTCTTAACCTTCTACCTCTTACCTTAAACCTATGCCTGCTGGTTATTGAACCCTCTACTAATGGAAAAAGTGCCTCCTATCCACCCTATCTTTGCCCCTTATAATCTTATACACAAGGTGCTCCCTCAGCGCTGACCCTCCGGCAGCGCGATGCTCCCTCAGCGCTGACCCTCCGGCAGCGCGATGCTCCCTCAGCGCTGACCTTCTGGCAGCGCGATGCTCCCTCAGCGCTGACCCTCCGGCAGTGCGGCACTCCCTCAGCGCTGACCCTCCGGCAGTGCGGCACTCCCTCAGCGCTGACCCCCCAGCAGTGCGGCACTCCCTCAGAGTATCAGCCTGAACTTGTGATTAAATCTCTGTAGTGGAGCTTGAACCCAATACCTTCTGACTCAGGTGAGAGGGCTAGAGAAAGAGAGAGAGAGAGACAGCCGCTCACAGCAGTTACATTAACACTGAAGATTCAATGTTCTAACCATGCCACCTAATTCCCCACCAACAGAATGACACCCACCCACAGACATATGCAAACTATTCACTAAATTCTGCTGTTAGGCCCTGCTATATGTATAACACACATTCAAGCCGTTATTTCCAGAGTGTGCCTGACTCATTTATGCTATTTCAATCAGTAGGAATTTGTGTTACTGTCACTCACACACACATGGACAGACCCCAGCAATGGAGCCTGTTGCTAATTACCTTTCGCTCCTTTACCCAGTGTCTTGGTGTCTGCAGTTGCTTTACCCCACAGGAGGATATTCCCCTCTGAGTCGCCAGTCAGCACATCCCCGTTTTTCAGGAACACAAAACACTGAATAAATTTGGGCTTTTTGTATTTCTGTAAAACAGAGGAGGAAAGAAATTCAGCTGCAAATTCACATTTCCTGTCACCGCAGTATTGGCAAGAGAGGGCAGATTTTCCTTACTGTATCCCCTGAGCCTTCACCAGCTCGCCTATTCCTCTCAGCTGAGCGCAGACAGCCAGTGGGCGACAGACGCAATTCGACTGCACAAGGGTTTCACCACCAGACTGATATCCAGCATGGTCACAGTCCACAGGAGCAGGGACCCTGTCATGTTCTGCCACTCTCTAATCAAGGGATGTGAAGATGAGATGACCCACAGGGAGGGGTACAGTTGGCTCCTGTCACCCTCCTGCTCCCCAGTACAAGGCAAGCAGGTGGGGAAAGGGAACGGTTGCACAACAGATGCAGCACTAATGCACAAATGTGATGATCATAAAATACTGAATAAATTTGGGCTTTTTGTATTTATGTAAGATGGAGGAGGAAAGAAATTCAGCTGCCAAATCACATTGCCTGTCACCTCAGTATTGGCAAGAGAGGGCGGATTTTAAGGATGATCAGATTGGGCTGCCAGGCTTCCCACTCCCCTCCTATCCAGAAGGACCATCCCCAGCCCAACACATCAAATATCTACCTGAAACCGGAAAACTTGGACTGTTGCTGGAGCATCTGCACTCAGCTGCAATCTGTGTTGGGAACAGTAATTCCAGCACAACAAGCAGGGGAAATAAGTGTTACAGAGCGCAGTCTGACATGACAGGCATGTTGCTCAGTTAATAGGGAGTAACAGTAAGAGTGCAGTCCGACATCACCAGCACGGTGCTCAGTTAGTAGGGAGTAATCATTACAGAGTGCAGTCTGACATCACCAGCACAGTGCTCAGTTAGTAGGGAGTAATCGTTACAGAGTGCAGTCTGACATCACCGGAACGGTGCTCAGTTAGTAGGGAGTAACAGTAACAGAGTGCAGTCTGACATCACCAGCACCGTGCTCGGTTAGTAGGGAGTAATCATTACAGAGTGCAGTCTGACATCACCAGCACAGTGCTCAGTTAGTAGGGAGTAATCGTTACAGAGTGCAGTCTGACATCACCGGAACGGTGCTCAGTTAGTAGGGAGTAATCATTACAGAGTGCAGTCTGACATCACCAGCACGCTGCTCGGTTAGTAGGGAGCAATCCTTACAGAATGCAGTCTGACATCACCGGCACAGTGCTCGGTTAGTAGGGAGTAACAGTAACAGAGTGCAGTCTGACATCACCAGCACGGTGCTCGGTTAGTAGGGAGTAACTGTTACAGGGTGCAGTCTGACATCACCCGCACGGTGCTCGGTTAGTAGGGAGTAATCATTACAGTGTGCGGTCTGACATCACCGGCATGGTGCTTGGTCAGTAGGGAGTAACAGTAACAGAGTATGGCCTGACATCACTGGCACGGTGCTCAGTTAGTAGGGAGTAATCGTTAAGAGTGCAGTCGACCTCATCGGCACGGTGCTCAGTCGTTAGGGAGTAATCATTACAGGGTGCAGTCTGACATCACCGGCACGGTGCTCGGTTAGTAGGGAGTTATCATTACAGAGTGCGGCCTGACATCACCAGCACCGTCCTCGGTTAGTAGGGAGTAATCATTACAGAGTGCAGACTGACATCACCAGCACCGTCCTCAGTTAGTAGGGAGTAATCATTACAGAGTGCAGACTGACATCACCAGCACGGTGCTCGGTTAGTAGGGAGCAACAGTAACAGAATGCACTCTGACATCACCAGCACAGTGCTCGGTTAGTAGGGAGTAATCATTACAGTGTGTGGTCTGACATCACCAGCACGGTGCTCGGTTAGTAGGGAGTAATCATTACAGAGTGCAGACTGACATCACCAGCACGGTGCTCGGTTAGTAGGGAGTAACAGTAACAGAGTGCAGTCTGACAGCACCAGCACAGTGCTCCGTCAATAGGGAGTAACTGTTACAGAGTGCAGTCTGACAGCACTGGCACGGTGCTCGGTTAGTATGGAGTAATCATTACAGAGTGCAGTCTGACATCACCAGCACGGTGCTCAGTTAGTAGGGAGTAATCATTACAGAGTGCAGTTGGATATCACCAGCACAGTGCTCAGTTAGTAGGGAGTAACAGTAACAGAATGCAGTCTGACATCACCAACACAGTGCTCAGTTAGTAGGGAGTAATCATTACAGATTGCAGTCTGACATCACCAGCACAGTGCTCAGTTAGTAGGGAGTAATCATTACAGATTGCAGTCTGACATCACCAGCACAGTGCTCAGTTAGTAGGGAGTAACTATTACAGATTGCAGTCTGACATCACCAGCACGGTGCTCGGTTAGTAGGGAGTAACTTTGACAGAGTGCAGTCTGACATCACCAGCACGGTGCTCGGTTAGTAGGGAGTAATCATTACAGAGTGCAGTCTGACATCACCAGTACGGTGCTCGGTTAGTAGGGAGTAATCATTACAGAGTGCAGTCTGACATCACCAGTACGGTGCTCGGTTAGTAGGGAGTAATCATTACAGAGTGCAGTCTGACATCACCGGCACGGTGCTCGGTTAGTAGGGAGTAATCATTACAGAGTGCAGTCTGACATCACCAGTACGGTGCTCGGTTAGTAGGGAGTAATCATTACAGAGTGCAGTCTGACATCACCAGTACGGTGCTCGGTTAGTAGGGAGTAATCATTACAGAGTGCAGTCTGACATCACCGGCACGGTGCTCGGTCAGTAGGGAGTAATCATTACAGAGTGCAGTCTGACATCACCAGTACGGTGCTCGGTTAGTAGGGAGTAATCATTACAGAGTGCAGTCTGACATCACCGGCACGGTGCTCGGTCAGTAGGGAGTAATCATTACAGAGTGCAGTCTGACATCACCAGTACGGTGCTCGGTTAGTAGGGAGTAATCATTACAGAGTGCAGTCTGACATCATCGGCACGGTGCTCGGTTAGTAGGGAGTAACAGTAACAGAGTGCAGTCTGACATCACCAGCACGGTGCTCAGTCAATAGGGAGTAACTGTTACAGAGTGCAGTCTGACAGCACTGGCACGTGCTCGGTTAGTAGGGAGTAACAGTAACAGAGGGCAGTCTGACATCACCGGCACGATGCTCGGTCAGTAGGGAGCAATCCTTACAGAGTGCAGTCTGACATCACCAGCACAGTGCTCGGTTAGTAGGGAGTAACAGTAACAGAGTGCAGTCTGACATCACCCGCACGGTGCTCAGTCATTAGGGAGTAACTGTTACAGAGTGCAGTCTGACATCGCCCGCATGGTGCTCGGTTAGTAGGGAGTAATCATTACAGTGTGCGGTCTGACATCACCGGCATGGTGCTTGGTCAGTAGGGAGTAACAGTAACAGAGTATGGCCTGACATCACTGGCACGGTGCTCAGTTAGTAGGGAGTAATCGTTACAGAGTGCAGTCGACATCATCGGCACGGTGCTCAGTCGTTAGGGAGTAATCATTACAGGGTGCAGCCTGACATCACAGGCAGGGTGCTCGGTTAGTAGGGAGTAATCATTACAGGGTGCAGTCTGACATCACTGGCATGGTGCTCAGTAGGGAGTAATCGTTACAGAGTGCAGTCTGACATCACCAGCATAGTGCTCAGTCATTAGGGAGTAACTGTTACAGAGTGCAGTCTGACATCACCCGCACGGTGCCAGGTTAGTTGGGAGTTACTGTTACAGAGTGCAGTCTGACATCTCCAGTACCGTGCTCGGTTAGTAAGGTGTAATCATTGCAGGGTGCAGTCTGACATCACCAGCACGGTGCTCAGTTAGTAGGGAGTAACTGTTATAGAGTGCAGTCTGACATCACCGGCACGGTGCTCGGTCAGTAGGGAGTAATCATTATAGAGTGCAGTCTGACATCACCAGCACGGTGCTCAGTTAATAGGGAGTAACTGTTACAGGGTGCGGTCTGACATCATCGGATCGGTGCTCAGTTAGTAGGGAGTAACAGTAACAGAGGGCAGTCTGACATCACCAGCACCGTGCTCGGTTAGTAGGGAGTAATCATTACAGAGTGCAGTCTGACATCACCAGCACCGTGCTCGGTTAGTAGGGAGTAACAGTAACAGAGTGCAGTCTGACATCACCAGCACGGTGCACAGTTAGTAGGGAGTAACTGTTACAGAGTGCAGTCTGACATCACCGGCACGGTGCTCGGTCAGTAGGGAGTAATCCTTATAGAGTGCAGTCTGACATCACCAGCACGGTGCTCAGTTAATAGGGAGTAACTGTTACAGGGTGCGGTCTGACATCACCAGCACAGTGCTCGGTTAGTAGTGAGTAACAGTAACAGAATGCAATCTGACATCACCAGCACGGTGCTCAGTCATTAGGGAGTAACTGTTACAGAGTGCAGTCTGACAGCATCGGCACGGTGCTCGGTCAGTAGGGAGTAATCATTATAGAGTGCAGTCTGACATCACCAGCACGGTGCTTGGTTAATAGGGAGTAACTGTTACAGGGTGCGGTCTGACATCACCGGCATGGTGCTTGGTCAGTAGGGAGTAACAGTAACAGAATGCAGTCTGACATCACCGGCATGGTGCTTGGTCAGTAGGGAGTAACAGTAACAGAGTGCAGTCTGACATCATCGGCACGGTGCTCGGTTAGTAGTGAGTAACAGTAACAGAATGCAGTCTGACATCACCAGCATAGTGCTCAGTCATTAGGGAGTAACTGTTACAGAGTGCAGTCTGACATCACCCGCACGGTGCCAGGTTAGTAGGGAGTTACTGTTACAGAGTGCAGTCTGACATCTCCAGTACCGTGCTTGGTTAGTAAGGTGTAATCATTGCAGGGTGCAGTCTGACATCACCAGCGCGATGCTCGGTTAGTAGGGAGTAATTATTACAGGGTGCAGTCTGACATCACCAGCACGGTGCGCAGTCATTAGGGAGTAACTTGTTACAGAGTACAGTCTGACATCATCGGATCGGTGCTCAGTTAGTAGGGAGTAACAGTAACAGAGGGCAGTCTGACATCACCAGCACGGTGCTCGGTTAGTAGGGAGTAATCATTACAGAGTGCAGTCTGACATCACCAGTACCGTGCTTGGTTAGTAGGGAGTAATCATTACAGAGTGCAGTCTGACACACCAGCACAGTGCTCGGTTAGTAGGGAGTAACAGTAACAGAGTGCAGTCTGACATCACCAGCACGGTGCTCGGTTAGTAGGGAGTAATCATTACAGAGTGCAGTCTGACATCACCAGCACAGTGCTCGGTTAGTAGGGAGTAACAGTAACAGAGTGCAGTCTGACATCACCAGCAAGGTGCTCGGTTAGTAGGGAGTAACTGTTACAGGGTGCAGTCTGACATCACCCGCACGGTGCTCGGTTAGTAGGGAGTAATCATTACAGAGTGCGGTCTGACATCACCGGCATGGTGCTCGGTTAGTAGGGAGTAACAGTAACAGAGTGCAGTCTGACATCATCGGCACGGTGCTCGGTTAGTAGTGAGTAAGACTAACAGAATGCAGTCTGACATCACCAGCATAGTGCTCAGTCATTAGGGAGTAACTGTTACAGAGTGCAGTCTGACATCACCCGCACGGTGCCAGGTTAGTAGAGAGTTACTGTTACAGAGTGCAGTCTGACATCTCCAGTACCGTGCTCGGTTAGTAGGGAGTAATCATTACAGAGTGCAGTCTGACATCACCAGCACAGTGCTCGGTTAGTAGGGAGTAACAGTAACAGAGTGCAGTCTGACATCACCAGCACAGTGCTGGTTAGTAGGGCGTAACATTAACAGAGTGCAATCTGACATCACCAGCACAGTGCTCGGTTAGTAGGGAGTAATCATTACAGAGTGCAGTCTGACATCACCAGCACGGTGCGCAGTCATTAGGGAGTAACTTGTTACAGAGTGCAGTCTGACATCATCGGATCGGTGCTCAGTTAGTAGGGAGTAACAGTAATAGAGCGCAGTCTGACATCACCGGCACGGTGCTCGGTTAGTAGGGAGTAATCATTACAGAGTGCAGTCTGACATCACCAGCAAAGTGCTCGGTTAGTAGGGAGTAATCATTACAGAGTGCAGTCTGACATCACCAGCAGAGTACTCGGTTAGTAGGGAGTAATCATTACAGAGTGCAGTCTGACATCACCGGCACGGTGCTCGGTTAGTGGGGAGTAATCATTACAGAGTGCAGTCTAACATCACCAGCACGGTGCTCAGTTAGCAGGGAGTAATCATTACAGAGTGCAGTCTGACATCACCAGCACAGTGCTGGTTAGTAGGGAGTAACTGTTACAGAGTGCAGTCTGACATCACCAGCACAGTGCTGGTTAGTAGGGAGTAACTGTTACAGAGTGCAGTCTGACATCACCAGCACGGTGCTGGTTAGTAGGGAGTAACTGTTACAGAGTGCAGTCTGACATCACCAGCACGGTGCTGGTTAGTAGGGAGTAACTGTTACAGAGTGCAGTCTGACATCACCAGCACAGTGCTGGTTAGTAGGGAGTAACTGTTACAGAGTGCAGTCTGATATCACCAGCACAGTGCTGGTTAGTAGGGAGTAACTGTTACAGAGTGCAGTCTGACATCACCAGCACAGTGCTGGTTAGTAGGGAGTAACTGTTACAGAGTGCAGTCTGACATCACCAGCACGGTGCCAGGTTAGTAGGGAGTTACTGTTACAGAGTGCAGTCTGACATCTCCAGTACCGTGCTCGGTTAGTAAGGTGTAATCATTGCAGGGTGCAGTCTGACATCACCAGCACGGTGCTCGGTTAGTAGGGAATAACCATTAGATATCGAGTACAGTCTAACATCACTCACTCCAAAGATGCCCTGCTTCTTGGTCAGAGAGGTGCCGTTCCAGGTCCAGAAGTAAACATGTGATTTCCCACAGGTAACGACACTTGAGCTGTCATTTGGGTGAAATTCGACCTCGAACACTGACTCATTGGTGGTCTGTTGGAACAAGGGTATCAAGAAGACAGTGATCAGCATCTGAACATCACGTCAATCTGAGACTCGCTGTACATGCACCATCTCTCTCATCCTCCAGGCATTGCAATGTACAGCACGGGAGCCATTCAGCCCATCGTACCTGTCCTAGCTCTTCATTAGAGCTACCAAATCTCCCTGCCTGCTCTTTCCCCCACAGTCCTGCAAATTTCTCCTTTTCAAGGGTTTATCCAATTCCCCTTTTGAAAGTTCCTATTGAATCTGCTTCCACCGCCCTTTCAGGCAGCGCCTTCCAGATCACAACAACTCGCTGTGTAAAAAAAAACATTCTCCTCATCTCCCCCTCTGGCTCTATTACCGATTCTCTTCAATCTGTGTCCCTCTGGTTACCGAAAACAATGTCTCCCTATCTAACTCCCATTCATAATTGTGTCTGAGAGGCCACGTCTCTCACCCATTGACTGTGTGGATCTTCATATCTCACTGGGGTATAGGGGAAGGATCAGGCACAGGAACACTCCATCTGATTACCCATCCCATCAACTCCAGGGGTGTGGTGAAGCTGACTGCATCTCCCCTGCTCTGGTGCAAACTGAGGGATTGAATCTGGAGTGTATGAACCAGCAGGACACAGTGTGTTCCCCATTACATCCACACAGTCTAGGAGACAGCAATGAGGGAGCTCAGCACTGCACTGGACTAGGTCATTATTAAAACACCCCTAATCATTGACTTTATTGCCAGGACATATATATACAAACCCGCACGCTTGCACACACATGCACACAATGCCATGAACCTTAACACACACCTCCCTCCACCCAAGATCACTCAGTCCTATACACTTCCCTCTAACCCAGGGTCACACAGTCCCCCATACCTCATTCCATCCCAGATCCTCTCTGTCACCAAGGTTTAAGATCAGGAGGGTGACCGCAAAGATGAAGACCACCAGGAATTTGCTGATTCTTGAACAAAACCGATGGGCAGAAAATCAGATACGGACAGGCCGTCTGTAACTCCCTGATACTAGTCACCAGTGTGGAAGCTCTAGTGTGCACACTAACACCAGTGTTCACACTTAATGCACAGGCGTCAATGTGAGGAGCTTCCATCCTTCAACATCTCCAGCAGTCAGCGCTTCCCCCATTCACACAGCTAATGAATTCCACTCAGTATTTCAAGATCCTCCATACCTTGAACAGAAACATTACCTAACTTCCATGTTCCATTTCCTCAAATCCCTGCAATCTATACTCGTTGCTGGGGGAAACCTCACTAAATAAACCTTTCCCACTGCTCCATGATGGGAGCAAGCTGTTGAAGCCAGCTCTGACAGATCTCACACCAAGTTATTATCAAAGACAAGCTATTAAATCACACTTCACCCACTCCCCTGTCTTTCCCAGCCCTCCCCCAAATGGTATGATTCCAAAAGACACCATCATGCTGGTCCTTCCCAATGAGCAGCAATGGGCTATTGACCATTGGAGGCAATCTCAATCTTTCCTTGCCCACTGCACACACTAAGCAAGGGTTCCACTGGGGGTGGGGTGTGAGAACCCTTGCTGATTACTCCGTAAACCCCCTTTTTCCACACTCCAGCTCCTGCTGCTCTTCTCCCTGCATGTGGTTAGTATGGGAGAGACACCAGCCACTTCAGTCACTGCCCCAGGGGATTTCCCTGTTAACTCTCAGTCTGAGTGCATGCACCCCACCCCCCTGCAGCACTGTCACTGCACAACGACACAAAGCCTTTAAAATACCTACCTTAATCTCCGCCTGCTTCGTACCCTTAGCGCAGTCCCAGACTGACATTATGTGCTCATTGGAATCATCAACAACACACAGAAAAGCACCCGAGTCCTGGAATATAAAACAGGGAGCAGACAGTGGAATGAACCTCTCAGCAGATGAAGGGAGCACACGGAGGGGAAGAGCTGGAGAGAGAGGGAGAGAAGGTGACAGGAGGAGGAAAAAAAAACTTGCATTTCTACAGCGACTTTCATCACCTCAAGATGTCCCAAGTGCTTTACAGTCAACAAAGTACTTATGAATTGTTGCAATGTAGGAAACAGAGCAGCCAATTTGTGCACAGCAAGCTCCCACAAAGAGCAATGTGATAACGACCCAGATCATTGTTTTGGTGATGTTGGCTGAGGGATAAATATTGGCCCCAGGAACCGGGGAGAACTCCCCACTGTTCTTCTTCCAATAGTGGCCATGAGAACTTTTATACCCGCCCGAGAGGTTTACTGTCTCATCCAAAGGAGAAATTCCAGTGTTCACAAAATTCCAAACTCTCTACACTGACAATTAAAAATCTTAGTTAGATACCTTCTCCCATTGGCTTGGTCCCCCAGTGTGTGGTACAGAGTCCCAAAGATCATCAAGAACCACTTCAAGGCACCATTTGACTGAGTGTGGTATCAAGGAGTCCTAGCAAAACAGTCAATGGGAATCAGGGGGAAAACTCTCCGCTGTTTGGAGTCATACCCAGCACAAAGGGAAGATGGTTGTCGTTGTTGGAGGTCAGTCATCCCAGCTCCAGGATATCACTGCAGGAGTTCCTCAGGGTAGTGTCCTTGGCCCAACCATCTTCAGCTGCTTCATCAATGACCTTCCTTCCATCATAAGGTCAGAAATGGGATGTTCACTGATGAGACTGCACAATGTTTAGCATCATTTGTGACTCCTCAGATACTTAAGCAGTTCGTGTCCATATGCAGCAAGACCTGGACAACATTCATTCTTGGGCTGATAAGTGGCAAGTAACATTCATGACACACAAGTGCCAGGCAATGACCATCTCCAACAAGAGAGAATCTAACCATCATCCCTTGATGTTCAGTGGCATTACCATCACTGAATCCCCCACCATCAACATCCTGGGGGTTACCGTTGACCAGAAACTGAACTGGACTAGCCATATAAATACTGTGGCTACAAGAGCAGGTCAGAGGCTGGGAATCCTGCGGTGAGTAACTCACCTCCTGACTCCCCAAAGCCTGTCCACGATCTACAAGGCACAAGTCAGGAGTGTTTTGGATTGACACGTTGTGGTAAGATGCAAGGCAACAACTCACCAAGGCTCCTTAGACAACTCCTTCCACACCAGCAATCGCTACCATCTAGAAGGACAAGGGCAGCAGATAGATGGGAACACCACCACCTGGAAGTTCCCCTCCAAGTCACTCACCATCCTGACTTGGAAATATATTGTCATTCCTTCACGGTCGCTGGGTCAGAATCGTGGAACTCCGTCCCTAAGAGCACTGTGGGTGTTTCTACAATATACAGACTGCAGCGGTTCAAGAAGCTGTGCAGAGTTCATACGGAGGCTACAAAGGATATAGATAGGTTAAGTGAGTGAGCATGGACCCAGCAAATGGCTATTATCTGGGAAAATGTGAACTTGTCCATTTTGGCAGGAAGAATAAATAAAAGCATATTATTTAAATGGTGAGAGATTGAGGAGCACTGAGATTCAGAGGGATCTGGGTGTCCTAGTGCATGAATCACAAAAGGTTAGTATACAGGTACAGCAGGGAATTAGGAAAGCTCAGAGAATGTTATCGTTTATTGTGAGGGGAATTGAATACAAAAGTAGGGAGGTTATACTACAGTTATACAGGGCACTGGTGAGAGCACATCTGGAGTATTGTGTACAGTACTGGTCTCCTTAAGGAAGTATGTAAATGCATTGGAAGCAGTTCAGAGGAGGTTTACCAGACTAATACCAGGAATGGGTGGGTTGTCTCATGAGGAAAGATTGGACAGGTTAGGCTTGTATCCACTGGAGTTTAGGAGAGTAAGAGGAGAGTTGATTGAAACCTTTAAGATCCTGAGGGGTCTTGACAGGGTGGTTGTGGAGAAGATGTTTCCTCTTGTGGGAGAATCTAGAACAGGGGTCACAGTTTAAAAATAAGGGATTGCTCATTTAAGACAGGTGAAGAGAAATTTTTTTCTCTTAGAGGGTCGTGCGACTTTGGAACTCTCTTCCGCAAAAGGTAGTGGAAGCAGAGTCTTTGAATATTTTTAAGGCAGAGTTAGATATATTGTTGGTTAACAAGGGGGTGAAAGGTTATAGGGGGTAGGCAGGAATGTAGAATTGAGGTTACAATCAGATCAGCCATGATCTTGTTCAATGGGGAGCAGGCTCGAGCAGCTGAGTGGCCTACTCCAGATTTTAATTTGTATGTAAGGCAGCTCATCATCACCTTCTCAAGGGCAGTTAGGGATAGGCAGTAGACGCAGGCCTAGCCAGTGTTGCCCACATCCTATGAACGAGTTTAAAAAAAAACACACTATCCTCGATCCTCAGTTACCTAATCTCTAAAAGGATCAGCTCTCTGAGAATAACTGCGCAGCATTGGGAGTCCTGTGATTGGCCCAGAATTGGGGTAGTGAACGGGACCACCCAGCTTTCCAGGGGATGGGACCGGGCGGCTTTCCTCATTCACTGCATCCTAGTAATCAGTGGGTGTGAGGTGGGAAGGATTAGACCAAACAAGCTCATGTACACTCAAGAGGACCAGTAACTCTGGAAAGAGTCCACACCTTCAGGAGTGGAGAAGAAAACTGAGAGGAGGGAACTGAAGAGACAGATGAAATTGCAGACTTACAGCCTTGGAGAAAGCGAGTGAACCAACCCCCCGCTCGAAGCTGCCCAGGCCGATGTGTTGCAGGGTTTGTAAACTCACCGAGTCCCAGATGTGGACACATGGCAACAAAAGCTGGGAACAGGAACAGAATTATAACAATAGACAATATGAACAGTATCTGAGAGAGTTCCACCACTCCCTTTGTCTCTCCCACATTCCCCCATTTCATCCCTCTCTTTCTCACTCTCCCACTCCTTTCGCCCCTCTGTCGCTCTCTCCCTCACTCCCACCCTCCTTTCACCCCCCACTATCTCTCTCGCTCCCGCCCCTCTTCCCCCCCACTCTCTCTCACACCCTCCTCCCCCTCTCACTCCCACCCTTCTATCTCTCTCACTCCCACCCTCCCTTTGGCCCCCCTCTCTCTCTCTCTCTCTCTCTTTCTCACTCCCACCCTCTTTTCACCTCCCTCTCTCACTCCAACATTATGGTAGTTTTAACTAAGTGAGTTGTCCAGTGTGTTTTCCATCTGTAATTTTTCAGCTCTGGGAAGATGGTGAGAGATTTAAAAGCACTCATTTTGTCTACTCAGTTATTGAATAACACCAGCTCCCCCCCACTGCCTGAACTTTAACCCGAGTGCCCCCGGGGGTTCAGTGGGTAGCAGGAGATTCGATACCTTGCCATCTTTGTCGACTCCGGCAGCCTGTCCTGATGCGATCCGCACTCTGTCTGGATGAACAGCCAAACTAGTGGAAAACAGCAGCAGCTGTGAATACTGAGACTGACAGTCCTCGAAACCCAAACTTAGGAACCAGCTGAGGTTCTGCACATCAGCCCCCAGGTCCTTCCCTTGCTCCTCACAGATCTTGGACCCAAAAATTCCCCTCCCAGATCACAGAGACAGCCTTCGGACTCCCACTGCTCTTCATGTCACCCACTTAGAACCCTCCAATCCTCCTCCCTTTTACCCTGCAACTCTTCTCCCACTCCCCATACCCTCCCTTAGAACCCCAATCCTCCTCCTGAAATATAGACACCCCAAACTTCCCTCAACACCACCTACCCACAGGCTACTCACCACCCCCTTAAATCCTCCTCCCAGACCACAGAGACCCCCCCCACCCACTATTCTTCCTCTCAGATCACAGACCTACCTAGACCCCACCCAGCCTCTCCTCCAGTCATCGTCCACCTCCTAGACAGACACTACCCCACTCCACAGACCTCACCCTCTCACATCACCCCTTGCACACCCTATTTCCCCTGCAGGATCATAGACACCTCCATTTCCTCCATCCCCCACACACTCCATTCCATCCCCCTCAATCCCTCTGCTCCAGACCTTCCCTCCTACCCCTCTCACCAGCGTATGCAGTCGGTGTGTTTGAGGTAGTGTCGCTGTGCTCGTTCCTCAATGTTGAACAAAACCACAACACAGGCGATAAAATACACGATTTCACCCGAGGACAGCAAGTGCAGGTTGTAGCGGGAGTCCCGCCCTCGGTAACCATAGCTATGCTCAAGTTAAGGAGAAGATGGGTGAAGCTTCTACGTAAAACATGACCTGCGCAATTTCAAAATCTTCCCAAGCATCGTCACGTGGCACCTGCACTCTCCTCCGTCTAGACGGAGTATGGGAGTCTAGACAAAGTGTTAGTGAGTGTGAGACAGTTATCGAGTGGATATTACACAGGGAGAGTTCCCAGCGCTGTTCAGAAGCAGGAACCTGGGGCTGAGAGCCAGAATCTGCACCTGGAACCAAACATGTGCCTCCCTGTTGGAAATAGCTCAGCGCGACAGATTGGAGCTGTGGTACTGGAATAAGGGGGCAGCGGGGGAGAGAGAGAGGGGTGGGGTGGGGTGGGGGGGGGGGGAAGGAGGAGAGAGAGGGGGGAGAGAAGTGGGGGAGAAAAGAGAAGGTTCAGGGGGAGACAGAGAAGGATGCAGTGACTCTCCAACCCTTGAACGAAGGATACACCCAGTCTAGTTTCAGTTTCTCCACTGGCAGCTCAGTCTTGAGGTCCTCTATATTCTGGACTTTAGACGGGACATACATGGTGATTGGACGCCCTCGGAGGAACATCTTTATGGATATTCCTTCTGCAAGAGTAAAGGGGAGGAGTTCAGGTTATACACAAAAACCACAGGAATGAATGAGGCTGAATTTCGGAGCATACTTACTTCACTATGGGGGTTATGTTACTAGACTCATAACATAAAAGAGTTCATAACCCCACTGCGGGCAAACTGAGAATCTGAATTCAGTTTAGGTTGGGATCAGTAAAAGTGACCATGAAGCTGTCAGATTAGCATCAAACCCACTAATGTCCCTTTAGAAAAGGAAACATGTTGTCCTTACCCTGTCTGGGTCGATATCTGACTCCAGTGTCACACCCAATGATTCTCAACTACCTCAAAGTGGCTTCTGAGTTGTATTAAAAATCACTAACAAATGGCTCAAGGAGGACACCAGCACATTTTCAGGGTGACGAGGGGTGGCAATAACTGTCAGCGATGGCCGCATCATGAGTGTGATTTCTTTATTTGTATTTTGAATTCAGTGTTTTGGAGGAGCGAGAGACAAAGAGCACAGGTGAAGAGAACAAACAGCTCTTTCTGTGGGAATGGATCAAAGGTTCCGGGTGTAATGAACATTTAGAGGGTAGAATTCAGGAGCATTGGAGAAGGGAGAAGCTGCAAGTGTCTAAAGTGCAGACAAGGTCTCGGCTCAAGCTTCAGCCTAAAGTTCCAGGGCCCACACAGTACGTCTCAGATCGCCACACACATCGGGCTACCAGAAATGCAAATGAACATTTTCACATTAATTAATTTAATAGATTTGGGTGAGCGATGGGGAAAATTAGACCAAACCTTCAAAATCAGAATAAGAGCAGTAGTCATGGAAACTGGGCTCACACCACAGGGTTAATAAACCACTCAGAAATTGTTAACTTGAAGAGAAACTATGGAAAGTCATAAATAATAAATTAGTTCCCAAGAACACAGGAACAGGAGGAGGCCATTCAGCCCCTCGAGACTTTTACATAGGAACAGGAAGAGCCATTTCAGCTCTGTGAGCCTGTTCCTCCATTCAATTAAATCACATTTGATCTGTATCTTAGGTCCATCTACCTGCCTTGATTCTCTAACCCCTTATCCAGCAAAAGTCTACCAATCTCAGTTTAGACATTTTCAATTGACCCCCCAGACTTGACAGCTTTTTTGGTGGGTGGGTGGAAAAGAAGAGAGTTCCAGATTTCCATTCCCCTTTGTGTGAAGAAATGCTTCCTGACATCACCCTGAATGGCCTGGCTCGAATTTTAAGATTCTGTCTCCTTGTTCTGGACTCTCCCCCACCAGAGAAAACAGTTTCTCTCTATTGACCCCATGAATCCTTTAATCATCTTAAACCCCTCAATTAGATCACCCCTTCTATACTTGAAGGACTAAGTTTAGTTTTCAAATCCCTCTATAGCCTCATTGCCTCAATATCTCTAACCTCCTCCAGTCCCTACAACCTTCCCTATCTCTGTAACCTCCTGCAGTCCCTACAACCCTCCTTATCTCTGTTATCTCCTCCAGCCCCTACATCTCTCCCTATCTCTGTAACCTCCTCCAGCTGCTACAACCCTCCCCATCTCTATAACTCATCCAGCCCCTACAACCCTTCCTATCTCTGTAACCTCCTCCAGTCCCTACACCCCTCCCTATCTCTGTAACCTCCTCCAGCCCCTACAACCCTCCCTATCTCTGTAACCTCCTCCAGCCCCTACAACCCTCCCTATCTCTGTAACCTCCTGCAGCCCATACAACCCTCTGAGATCTCTGCGCTCCTCCAATTCTGGCCACTTGAGAATCCCCAGATTTCCATCGCTCCACCATTGGTGGCCGTGTCTTCAGCTGCCTGGGGCCCTAAGCTCAGGAATTCCCTTCCTAAACCTCTCCGCCTCTCTCTCTCGTCCTTTACGACTCTCCTTAAAAATAACCACCTGGACCAAGCTTTTGGTCATGTGTCCTTAATAGTTCTTTATGTGGCTTGGGATTATATTTTGTCGGATTCCTGTGAAGTGTGTTGGGATGTTTTACAATGTTAAAGGCGCTGTGTAAATCTAACTTCTTGTCACCTACATAACCTTTCCTCATAATTTAACACCTTGAGCCCTGGTACAGGAACAAACATCAAACTTCACCTTGATTGTAGACTCCACGGCGGGATGCAGCAGCTGAAAGATAAACATGGTCAGGCTGAGCTTTTATTTCTCTTAAAAGGGAAGACAAAGGCTCAAAATGCAGGGCATTAATGTTGGAAACAGTGGGAGGGAAACAAGAGTTAACCAAAACTAACTTCAAGTTAGAACGTCATGCAACTGCAGCACAAAAAAAAACAAGAGTGCCATTCATATCACGTTTCTCACACCCTCCGGATGTCCTATAGTAGGATGTCACTTGTTGGAATTTAGGAAAGGTGGCAGCCAATTGGCACATAGCAAACTCCCACAAACAATGTGATAATAACCACATAAACTGTGTAGTGATAAAAGCAAAATACTGTGGATGCTGGAAATCTGAAACAAAAACAAAAATAGCTGGAAAAACTCAGTAGGTCTGACAGCATCTGTGGAGAGGAATACAGTTAACGTTTTAACATTTCGTGTAGTGATGTTGGTTGAGGAATAAATATTGAACCCTAACACCATGGAGGATTCCTTTGCTTTTCTTCCAAATAGTTTCCTGGGATCGTTTCTAACCTGAAGAGGGGGCCTCAGCTTATGTCTCATTCCAAAGACAAACCCTCCAATAATGCGGCGCTCCCTCAGTACTGACCCACCGATACTGCGGGAGCACCGCACTACCGTACCTTCAATAGTGTGGCACTCCCTCAGCACTGACCCTCCGACAGTGTGGTGCTCCTCAATACTGACCCTCCCTCAGCACTGACCCTCCGACAGTGTGAAGCTCCCCAATACTGACCCTCCGACAGTGCGGCACTCTCTCTGCACTGACCCTCTGACAGTGCGGCACTCTCTCAGCACTGATCCTCCGACAGTGTGGCACTCCCTCAGCACTGACCCTCCGACAGTGTGGCACTCCCTCAGCACTGACCCTCCGACAGTGCAGCACTCCCTCAGCACTGACCCTCCGACAGTGCGGAGCTCCCTCAGCATTGACCCTCCGACAGTGCAGCGCTCCCTCAGCACTGACCCTCCGACAGTGTGAAGCTCCCCAATACTGACCCTCCGACAGTGCGGCACTCCCTCAGTTGTCAGCCTGGATTATGGGTCAAACATCGGGAAGGGTGGCAGGGTTGTGAAGCCACAACCTGCCTGACAAGGCAAGACCGAGAGCGTCAGCAAAATAGCCAGTCATTGCAGAAAGAAGGAAAGGAATAAAGCAGCTACTCCTGACACTAAGCTTGTATATTGCAGGAAAGGAGAGATTTTAAGAGAATGAATTTGAGTGGAATTTGGGATGAGACTGGATTGGAGGAAGAGCAAGTGAATAATTATGTAACAATGAAAATATTCCATGGGCATTGGCCACGGCAAAATTCCTCAAACCTTTCACAAACATACGGACCATGGACTACAAACACACAGCCAGCAGTGAGATGTTCTGAGGGCACAGGGTACTGACCCCTAAATACAGTATAGCATAAACAGATACTTTACAGCCAGCACGGAGGCCAACTGTCTGTCTAGCCAGCTCCTGCTCAGCTCCTAGTGCAGCTGCAACGTTCACATGAAGCAGCAGCTCTCCCTGCCTTGTTTAGATTCTGAGCAAAGGAAGAGAAACAATGAGGAGAAAGCATCTGTGGAGAAACACAGCAATAGTTTAAACTCATTGTGGCTCGAGATTTACCTCCCAGACACTGGGAGGTCTCTCTCATTATACTGCTCTTGGCAATACGAGTAGGGAGTGTGGCACATTCTGAGGGCAGGAGGCAGATTCAGGTTACATCAAGTGTGAAGATTTAAAATGGATTTCTGCCCAGTTATCTGACAGGTGCCTTGCTGTGGCTCCACATGCTGTTTTGATAGGATGTGGGATTTGAAGGTCAGCACAACTCCATCAGTATGACCACCAACTGCTGACCCTACCAACTATCCCGGGACCCCTGACTCCATCATCTCTCCCCCAACCCCACTGCCTCTTTCCCCCGACCCCCAACTGCATCGCCTACCCATAACCCCAATGCCTCTCACCCCAACTCCATCGCCTCTGTTCCCCAACCCACTGCCTCCCCCCCTGACCCCACTCCCTCTCTCCCCCAACACCATCGCCTCCCTCCCCAAACCCCATTGCCTTTGGCCTTCCCCCATTGTGATAGGTTTCAGCCTCTGTTATGTCAGTTGCAGGTGAAGCTAACATTCCTTCCTGCAGGACAGAAACGCGGTGCCCAGCCAGCTCCTGATTCATACCTGGACTCTGGAATGGATCCTTGGCTCGGCTGCAGGAAAGAAAAGAGAGGCACAGGTTAGTACAGGACATCGACATAAGAAACTATGGGGAATGAGGAATGGCAGAGATGTTGAACAAATATCTTGTGCCTATGTTTACAATAGAGGAAACAAATTACATTGCAAAAATAGGGGGTAATTAATGGGCTAACAACAGTGAGCATTAGAAGTATTGGAGAAACTTAAGGGAATAAAAATAAGAACATAAGAAATAGGAGCAGGAGAAGGCTATTTGGCCATAAGACTATAAGACTTAGGAGCAGAAGTAGGCCATTCAGCCCAAAAAGTCTGCTCCACCATTCAATGAGATCATGGCTGATCTGAATCTTCAACTCCACTTTCCTGCCTTTTCCCCTTAACCCTTGATATCCTTACTGATTAAAAATCTGTCTATCTCAGCCTTGAATATACTTAATGACCCAGTCTCTATACTCTTCTGTGGTAAAGGATTCCACAGATTGATTACCCTTTGAGAGAAGAAATTCCTCTTCATCTCTGTTTTAAACAGGTGGCCCCTTACTCTGAGATTATGCCCGCTGGTCCTAGACTCTCCCACAAGGGAAACAACCTCTCGGCATCTACCCTGTCAAGCCCCCAAAGAATCTTGTACGTTTCAATAAGGTCGCCTCTCATTCTTCTAAACTCCAATGAGTACAGGCCCAACCGACTCAACCTCTCCTCATAAGAAAATCCCTCCATCCCCGGGATCAGCCTAGTGAACCTTCTCTGGACTGCCTCAAATGTCAGTATATCTTTCCTTAGATAAGGGGACCAAAACTGTTCACAGAGATTGCACTAGAGAGAGTGCAGAGGAGATTTACTAGGATGTTGCCTGGGCTGGAGAGTTTTAGTTATGAGGAGAAATTGGATAGACTGGGGTTATTTTCCCTGGAGTAGAGGAGATTGAGGGGGGACATGATTGAGGTGTATAAAATTATGAGGGCATAGATAGGGGAGACAGGAAGGAACTTTTCCCCTTGGTGGAGGGATCAATAACCAAGAGGTTTAAGGTAAGGGGCAGGAGGTTTAGAGGGGACGTGAGGAAGAATTTTTTCACCCAGAGAGGGGTGGGAATCTGGAACTCACTGCCTGAAAGGGTGGTAGAGACAGAAACCCTCATAACATTTAAGAAATATTTGGATGTGCACTTGCGATGCCATGGCATACAAAGCTATGGGCCTAGTGCTGGAAAATGGGATTAGAATAGTTAGGTACTTGTTTGACCGGCGCAAAGTCGATGGGCTGAAGGCATTTTTCTGTGCTGTCGACCCTTATGACTCTGAGTATTCTAGGTGTGGTCTAACTAGTGCTTTGTATAGTTTTAGCAAGACTTCCCTATTTTTATACTCCACTCACTTTGAAATAAAGGCCAACATTCCATTTGCCTTACCTATTACCTGTTGAACTTGTATGTCAGCTTTTTGGGATTCATGCATAGGAACTCTCAAATCCCACTGTGCTGCAGCTTTCTGCAGTCTTTCTCGATTTAAATAATATTCAGCTCCACTATTCTTCCTGCCAAAGTGCATAACCTCACATTTTCCCATATTCTATTCCATCTGCTGAGATTTTGCCAACTTATTTAACCTGCCTATATCCCTCTGTAGACTCCTTGAGTCATTCTTATCACTTGCCTTCCCACCTATTTTTGTGTCATCTTGGCAATAATACATACATTTCCCTCATCTAAGTCATTAACATATATTGTAAATAATTTAGGCCCCAGCACTGATCCCTGTAGCCCCTCAAACCTGCCCCGCCATTCAATAAGATCATGGCTGATTTGTCCCAGGCCTCAACTCCTCTCGTGCTAGCTCCTCATAGCCCTCAACACCCCGATATTTCAAAAATCTATCTACCTCCTCTTTAAATGCTCTTGTTGCTCTAGTCTCCACAACCCTCTGGAGTAGAGAATTCCAGACATTCCCCACCCTCTGAGAGAAGAAATTCCTTTGCATCTCAGTTTTAAATGACTGTCCCCTTATTCTGTAACTATGTCCCCTAGTTGGAGATTCCTCCGCTAGTGGAAGCATCTTCTCAACATCTACCCTGTCAAGCCCCCTCAGAATCTTGTAGGTTTCAATAAGATCACCCCTAGAGATTAGGAGAAACTTCTTTAGCCAGAGAGTGGTGAATCTATGGAATTCATTGCCACAGAAGGCTGTGGAGGCCAGGTCATTGAGTGTATTTAAGACCAAGATAGATAGGTTCTTGATTGGTAAGGGGATCAAAGGTTATGGGGAGAAGGCAGGAGAATGGGGTTGAGAAACTTATCAGCCATGATTGAATGGCGGAGCAGACTCGATGGGCCAAATGGCCTAATTTCTGCTCCCATGTCTTATGGTCTCATTCTTCTAATCTCTAATGAATAAAGGCCTAACCTGTTTAGCTGTTCTTGATAAGTCAACCCCTTCATCCCAGGAATCAGCCTAGCGAATGTCTTTTGAACTGCTTCCAATGCCAGTAAATTCTTTCTTAAATACGGGAACCAAAGCTGTACACAGTACTCCAGGTGCACCCTCACCAACACCCTGTACAGTGGTATCAAGACTTCCCTATTTTTAATCACCAACCCCCTAGCAATACAGGCCAAAATTCTATTTGCCTTCTTAATTACTTGCTGCACCTACATGCTAACTTTTGTGTTTCGTGCACAAGAACACCCAGATCCCTCTGTGCTGCACTTTTTTGGAGTCTCTCTCCATTTAAATAATAGTCTGCTCTTTGATTCTTCCTACCAAAGTACATGACCTCACACTTTCTTACATTAAACACATCTGCCAAGTTTTTGTCCACTCACTCAGCCTATCTATATCCCCTTGCAGATTCCTTATGTCCTCATCACAACATGTCCTCTTCACAACACGCCCTCCCACCTATTTTTCTATCATCAGTAAATTTGGATACATTACACTCTGCCCCCTCCTCCAAGTCATTAATATAGATAGTAAATAATAGAGGCCCTAGGACTGATCCTTGTGGCACTCCACTAGTTACGTCTTTCCAACCTGAAAAAGACCCATTAATCCTGACTCTGTCTTCTGTGTGTTAACCAATTCTCAATTTGTGTTAATACGTTACCCTCAATAGAGTGAGTTCCTATCTTGTGCAATAACCTTTTATGTGGCACCTTATCGAATGCCTTCTGGAAATCCAAATACACTCCATCCACCGGTTTCCCTTTATCAACTCTGCTTGTTATATCCTCAGAGCTCTTGCAAATTTGTCAAACAATATTTCCCTTTCGCAAAATCATGCTGACTTTGTTTGATTGTGTTAAGCTTTTCTAAACATCCTGCTATTTCTTCCTTAATAATCGACTCTAACATTTTCTTAACCACAGATGTTAGGCTGACTGGCCTATAGTTCCCTGCTTTTTGTCTCCCTCCCTTCCTGAACAGGGGCATCACATTAGTGGTTTTCCAATCTGCTGGGACCCTCCTGGAATTCAGGGAGTTCTGGAATATTTCGACCAATGCCTCCACTATCTCTGCAGCCACTTCCTTTAAAACCCTTGGATGCAGGCCATCAGGTCCTGGAGACTTGTCTGCCTTTAGTTCCATTAGTTAGTCAAATACTTTGTCCCTCATGATAGGGAATGTTACAAGATCTTTCCTCCCATTAGCTCTTTGTTTATCTGATATTTTTGGAATGTTTATAGTGTCCTCCACCATGAAGACCAATGCAAAATATTGATTTAAATTATCTGCCGTTTCCCTGTTCCCCATTATCAATTCTCCAGTCACATCCTCCAAGGGTCCCCATGCTCGCTTGAGTCACTCTCTTTTTATATACCCGTAGAAGCTCTTGCAGGTTGCTTTTATATTTCTTGCCAGTTTACTTTCATAATCAATTATCTCCTGCTTTATTTGCTTTTTAGGCAGCTGCTGCTGGTTCCAAAAAAATTCCCAATCTGGTCCATCACTACTTTTCGCCACTTTGTATGCCTTAGTTATTGATTGGACACTCTCCTTGACCACCTTTGGTTCATCATTCTCATCGAGTCCTTTTTTTTGACCGGGATAAATGTTTGCTCAGCATTATCAAATATCTGCTTAAATGTCTCTACTGCTCATCCACTGACCTTCCCCTTAGTCTATTTCCCCAGCCCGCTTTAGACAGCTCTTTCTTCATACCTCTGTAATTGCCCTTATTTAAGTTGAGGACACTGGTTTGAGACCGGAGTTGCTCACCCTCAAACTGAATTTGAAATTCTACCATGTTGTGATCGCTACCCCCTAGAGGATCCTTAACTATGAGGTCTTTATTAATCCCACCTCATCACACATTACTAGATCTAAAATAGTCTGTTCCCAGATAGTGCAATACATTGCAGAACCTAAGAAACAATCCCTGATGCTCTCTACAGATTTGTCTTCCATGTTACCCTTGCCAACTTGATTTGTCCAGTCAACATGCAGATTTAAAATCACCCATGACAATTGTAGCGCCTTTCTTACATGCCTCCATTATTTTGATTTATACTTTGTCCTACAACGAGGCAACTCTTTGGGGCCCATAGATGACTCCCACCCGTGACTTCTTCCTCTTGCTATTCCTTATTTCCACCCAAACTGATTCCACATCACAATCTATTGCACCTATGTCATGACTCACCACCACGCTGATACCTTCCTATATTAACAAAGCTACCCCACCTCCTTTTCCTTTTTGCCTATTTTCCCAGAACGTTGAATACCCTTGAAAATTGAGTTTCCAGTCTTCGTCACCCTGCAACCACGTCTCTGTAATAGCTATCAAATCATATTCATTTATTTCTATTTGTGCCGTCAACTCATCTATCTTGTTACAAATGCTGCACTCATTCAGATAAAGAGCTTTAAGCTTTGACTTTTTACCATTATTTCTCATTCTGGTTCTAATTTCTGCTGCACTCTTCCGCTTCTATTTTCTGCCTCTTCCTGTCACACTTTGATTATCGTTCACCTCGTCACTACCCTGCACCTCTGCACGCTCATTTATTTTTGATTTTTTAAACTTCCCTTCAATTGAACCCTTCCCCCACACTAATTAGTTTAAAGTCCAATCTACAACCCTAGTTATACGATTTGCCAGGACACTGGTCCCAGCATGGTTCAAATGAAGCCCGTCCCAATGGAACAGCTGTCTCCTTCCCCAGTACTGGTGCCAGTGCCCCATGAATCGGAGCCCATTTCTCCCACACCAATCTTTCAGCCACACATTTACCTCTCTAACCTTCTTTACCCTATGCCAATTTGTACATGGCTCAGGCAGCTAATCATCTGGAGATTATTTTGTGGTTCTGCTTTTTAATTTAGCCCCGGTCTGCTCGTAGTCCCTCAGCAGAACCTCTTTCTGAGTCCTACCTATGTCATTGATACCTACGTGGACCACAACAACTGGATCCTTCCCCTCCCACTCCAAGTTCCTCTCCAGCCCAGAAGAGATGCCCTTAACCTTGGCACCAGGAAGGCAATACTGCCTTTGGGACTCTGTCTTTGCTGTACAGAACAGTATCTATTCCCCTAACTATGCTCTCCCCTATTACGACTACATTTTTCTTTTCTCCCTCCACTTGAATGGCGCTCTGTACCATGGTGCTGTGGTTAGTTTGCTCATCTTCCCTGCAGTCTGTGCCCCCATCCACACCAGTAGCAAGAAGCTCGTACCTATTGGACAAGGGCACTGGGTGAAGGTTCCTCCGAAGCTAAATTCTGGATCCCCATATCAGCCTCACTTGCAGTCACACCCTCCTGTCCCTGACCACGGTCCAAATTTGATGTAATTAATCTAAGGGATGTGACTATCTCCTGAAACTCAGTGTCCAGGTAACTTCCCCTCCCTGATGTGTTGCAGTGTCCACAGCTCGGACTCCAGCTCATCAACTCTGAGCTGAAGTTCCTCAAGCAGCCAACACTTGTTGCAGATGTGGTCACCATGGATCACACTGGCATCCACCAGTCTCCACATGCTACAGCTGCAACACATCGCCAACCATCTTGCACTCTCCTCTAAGTGCTGCTGACTGCCTGTCCCAGAGTCCTCCTCTCACTCTCCTCTAGGTGCTGCTGACTGCCTGTCCCAGGGTCCTCCTCTCGCACTCTCCTCTAGGTGCTGCTGACTGCCTGTCCCAGGATCCTCCTCTCTCACTCTCCTCTAGGTGCTGCTGACTGCCTGTCCCAGGGTCCTCCTCTCTCACTCTCCTCTAGGTGCTGCTGACTGCCTGTCCCAGGGTCCTCCTCTCACATTCTCCTCTAAGTGCTGCTGACTGCTTGTCCCAGGGTCCTCCTCTCTCACTCTCCTCTAGGTGCTGCTGACTGCCTGTCCCATGGTCCTCCTCTTGCACTTTTCTCTAGGTGCTGCAGACTGCCTGTCCCAGGGTCCTCCTCTCACACTCTCCTCTAGGTGCTGCTGACTGCCTGTCCCAGGGTCCTCCTCTCACACTCTCCTCTAGGTGCTGCAGACAGTCTGTCCCAGGGTCCTCCTCTCGCACTTTCCTCTAGGTGCTGCTGACTGCCTGTCCCAGGGTCCTCCTCTTGCACTCTCCTCTAGGTGCTGCAGACTGCCTGTCCCAGGGTCCTCCTCTCTCACTCTCCTCTAGGTGCTGTTGACTGCCTGACCCATGGTCCTCCTCTCACACTCTCCTCTAGGTGCTGCTGACTGCCTGCCCCAGGGTCCTCCTCTCACACTCTCCTCTAGTGCTGCTGACTGCCTGTCCCATGGTCCTCCTCTCTCACTCTCCTCTAGGTGCTGCTGACTGCCTGTCCCAGGATCCTCCTCCACTTTCCTCTGGGAGCTGACCAATCCCCAGGACCTAATGCCCTACATCTTAGGGCTCTAAAAGAGGTCGCATGTGGGACAATGGATACACTGGTTATGATTTTCCAAATGTCCTTGATTTTGGAACAGTCCCAGCAGATTGGAAGTTAGCAAATATAGCACCACTATTCAAAAAAGGAGAGAGAAAACAGGGTAGAGATAAATGGGGCATTTTCAAATTAACTTAGTTTTTAAAATTCATTCATTGAATGTGGGTGTTGCTGGTTGGGCCAGCATTTATGGCCCATCCCTAATTGCCCTTGAGAAAGTGGTTGTATACCTTCTGTTTCAAGGTGGAGGATTGGGGAAGACGGACTTTTTGAGCTACAGCTGACCCAGCAAGTGGTGCCCGGCAGTGATGAGGACTCTGTATCCTTGGACTAACAATGGTTGGTAGTTGGTGGTGGGGATGGGGTGAGGTGGGGGTGGGGAAAGGAGACATGCGTTGCTGGGGAAAACCAACTAGGATTGCGGTTCCAGCTCATTACCCAGCCACCCATGTAGAGCACACACTTACGTGAATGCTATACTGGGGGAGCAGTGGGTTTGGATTTGAAACCAGAAGACATCCAGTACTGTGGGGATCCAGCTCACCACAGTCTGCTGCCATCCAAAATCAAAGTCAGAGGATAAAAATTTTAATAGCTCAGTACATATTCAGGCAAAGGTCAATTCTGAATGGAGTGTTTCTCTTGCACAATTAGTTCATTTTTCCAAAGAAACCTCCACAGTTAGATTGTGTTCAATTCAGGCCCAGTGTCCACATCACCCATTCAGAAGCTGAAGAATTTCATCAGTAGCTGTGATGAAATAATGGCAGCTTTCTTCATCAAACCAATCACCATTTGTCATTTAGAAATAAAACCTTTAATGTGTTTTAAAGCTGGCTGTGACAAGATTCTGACTGTTTCCAAACAGGAATGATCAGCCCAGGCTCACAACCCAAAGACTTCTCTCAACAAAAGAGACACACAGCCTACAATATGGGGGAAGGGGGGGGGGGGGGGGGGGGGGGGGGGGGAGGGGGATGCACTGGGGGAAATGCAGACAACGAGGAGTGGGGGAAGGGGGAGGGGTGGGAAAGAGAGACAGGTCAGAGGGGTCCGAGGGAGAGAGGCAGGCAGGCAGGCCACGGGGGAAGCAGAATGAGAGAGAAAGGGGCAGCAAGGAGAGTTCAGAGATCTGGAAAAAGCGCAAGAGAAAAAATGGGGAATTATCTAAGACACTGACCTGTCTGCATTCCTGGATTTTGTCAGCAAATTCAGAGAGGAGGCAGATTTTCTTGCAAGTTTGGGTTTTCCGTTCTCTGCACTCCCATCACGCAGAGCCCCAAGTTTATCTGATGTACTGCAGCGTCGTAAACTAGAAAAAACATTTCAAAAAGAGTAGTTAAGATCAAAGGCAAGAAGGGAGGGTGAGTGAACAGGGAGGAGAACCATGCATTAGAAGCTAGATGTCCAGGTTACAGAGAGGTGTTGCTGGGGTTAGGATAGAGAGAAACAAGCTCAATACACCATGAAACACAAGAGTGATGTCTGGACCACCCCTCAGCTCATGACACATCGAGCTATAGCACACCCACATTCCTGGATTGTTAGTGAATTATGTTGCCCTCGGTTTGTAGAGAATGGAGGTTTTAGCAAGGCTCACTCTCAATTTTCACAGCAAATATTCGACAGTCCCTGCGAGATGGAGCAGCAAATCATTCACCTCTCTATCCCAATCCAATCCTTGCACACTTTGACCAGGTGAAGCCAGGCTCCCCAACATGTCGAGCTTACTGCACAGACACATAGGGTGCTGCCCTCCAATCTAGAACATCTCTGTGAAAAAGTGGGAATTATTTTTGATGCTTGCTGTGTTTCTCCTGAAGTAAGCCCCAGGACATCATCCCCATTAGTTTAGGCGAAGATCACTCCATTTTCCCCAAACGCAGACAGGGTTTGATTAGGTTTCGATTCAGAAGAAGTGATTGGAATTGGACATGCATTAGTCACACACCTCGATCAACCATCGTTTTAATGGGGTTAGAAATTAGTAAAGAAACAAGTTCAAAGGTGTAAGATATCTTGACACAATAAAACCAGCCAAGGGTGGAGTACTGGCCAGGATTCTCCATATCAGTTGCTCCAAGTTCTGTTCAGACTCTTCCAATGAGATGCCTTATATTCACTCTTATTTCTAATTCTCCAGTTTCTGGGACCTAGTGTCGATTGGAACTGATTGGATGATGAAAGTTTTAGTGGGATTCCTACCTAATTGAGGTTATTGGATGTCAGTGTTGGTGAACAGAAGCCTCTACTTGCTGTTAGTACCAAATCAGTCCAGGGACATGGCCCCAGTTATTACTCAATCTCCCCAACTCCTACCCCAATTCAACTCAGAGGAGTAGACCCTACTGGAAATGGTATAACTCTCCCATTCCCCCAGACTGATGTGCCCAAAAGTAAACTAACTGCAAAGCTCAAGAAATGTTTCTTTTCAATGCCAATCTTTACTTCCCTTATCTAGAGGTGCTTGACATCATCACTTCAGGCAGACTTGGTACTCTGACCATTTCAATGAATGGATCACTTCTCCTTAGGTACTCATGACTCATCTGATAGGCACACATGTAAATCTTCCTTAATTATCCCACCTCACACCAAAATCAAGGTAGGGCAGAATGATCCTCCTGAGAGATTTTCAGCTGCGTGTCCAATAGAGACAGTCCCCAATTAGATACACACCCAAAGCCTCCCAAAGGAACCTAAAGGCAGAGTGAGAAGGAACTTGTGGAGTTCTCATTTCTTAAAAAGGACTGAAAGACTGACTTGTATTTATATCCAATCTTATTGCCTCTCTCAAATGTACTAAAGCACAGGGAGACAGGAGTGTTGTGGCAATGTCACTGAACTAGTACTCCTGAGACCCAGGCTAACGCTCTAGGGACATGGGTTCAAATCCCACCATGGCTGTTGGTGGAATTTAAATTCAATTAATATAAAATCTGGAATATAAAGCTAGTCTCAGCAACGGTGACCGTGAAACCATTGTCAATTGTAAAAGCCCATCTGGTTCACTAATGTCCTTCAGGGAAGGAAATCTGCCACCCTTACACGGTCTGGTTTACATGTGACTCCAGACCCACAGCAATGTGATCGACTCTTAACTACCCTCTGAAATAGCCTAGCAGTTCAAGGGCAATTAGGGATGGGCAACAAAATGCTGGCCTTGCCAGTGACGCCCACATCCCAGGCAAGTTTCCTTGCTGTGGAGTGATTGGTGCAGCCAAATGCAGCACTCATTCTGTGTGTTATAAAATGGCACCAGCATGATAGGACCTAAACAGATTGGGATTGTCCCAAATTCATTTCACTCAGGACAGGTAGCTGTAACCTAAAGTGTTAATTCCAACACCAAGATGGCTTGATTACAAGAGAACCACACTTACACCTGCTACAACCTCCATCCAAAGGCTCACATGGGCCTCCAGCATCACATCTGGAATCAATCCAGAATACAGTACACTGATGGAAGCAGACAGTATAATAGGATTACTCCAGATCCAGCATCAAACCATCTTAGATCCCTCAATGTTGAACTGCAAATAGCTGTTTGTGAACTATGATGAATCAATGGGGAAAAAGGTTTGGGAAAATCTTCTGTAGGAAGAAAAACTTTTAAGACATTTGAAATTTTCTGAGTGACAGTGGCTCTGGTGGGGAGGGGGCAAGGTTGAAGGGGTTTAGTGGTCACCCAATCATACAGCAATCCTAGAGAGCCAACCCACACATTTAACACTACAGCTAAAATCCAACGCACAGAACTTTCTTGTTGAGAGCAGAGGCACACACAGGAGGTGATAAGGAGACACCGTTCCTTGCGCTCTGCTGGGCAGCTTGGCTCACACTGCGAAGGGCCTGAGGTTGAATATCCAGCTCCTCCAGACTTCCCTGGGGATGCGTCAAGACCTTGGTCACCAGGACTGACTGTGTTTGATGTGGAGTCTGAGATACATCGAGGCTGGCTGCTGAGGGAAATCCATCAGCTGTTGGTAGGTCTCGAGCTGAATCTGGACTGACTGTGGGAGGTGTTGAGTGCTCTTGTTGCAAATATTCAGATCCATTTGTACTGATCACTGCAGCACAGAATTCATCTTTCAGCTGGCTCAGACCGAAATCTGAATGAGGGGCTGCCTCCGGCCTTGGCTGGATCTGAGAAAGATTCTCTGCCTTGGACTGGCTCCCAGACACAGCCAGAGAAGCCACGGGAGTGACAGCTTCTGACAGGGTCTGACAGGGATCCTGCTGGGCAAGCCCCCGACTCCACTGCTTATCCTGCTGCTCTCCAATCCCATTGGGCAGCTGTTGGAATGGACACTGAGAATATTGCTGAACTCTGTCCTGGGAGGCAGGAAGCTGAGGTGGTAGCAGGGGGATAGGATGGACTTCCTCAGGGGCAGTTACTAGGGCAGAGTTGCTGTCAGTTCTTGGAAGGGCATCTGGTCTTTGTAAACGTTGATCTCCTGTGTGAGCTTCTGCAGGTTGGAGCTGGATTCCCATCCAATCATTCTTCAGACAAGATACAGAAAAACGAACAGGCTGGTGGTCACTCGCTTCAGTATGGAGTTGGACTCCAGGTTCTGCCCAGTGGATTGGGAATTTGCCACCTTCACGAAGCTGGAACCCGCTTTCAGCATCGAACTGAAGCTGAGCTGCCTGTGCAGGAGGCTCAGATCCTGCGCTCGCTGCATCAACTTGGCACCTCAGCGATTGCTCGTGGACTCCAGCAGACTGTCGAGCTGAGGTATGCAGTTGGATCAGGTGACGATCAGGCTCATTGTGGGCCAGGCATTGAGGGACTAGCGAGCTTGGAGAATTCCTGACTGTGGATTCCGACTCCTGGGACCCTGTACGCACGCCCAGTACAGCCCGACCCCTGGGGTGTTGTACACGCGCTCGGTGTAATGCCTCAATCCCCAGGGCTTTCCTTTCCTTTGTGCCTGTACAACTGCAGATGGTACACGATAAAGAGAAAAATTAAACACACAAATGAGTCACAAATTCACAGCTCTCTTTCCCCCCACCACACAACCCTTCCATCCCCTCCAATGCCTTCTCACACAGTGAAACACTTCTCAGTCCATGGTTCCAAAGGCACTGGGCATACCTCACTGACCAGGTTTGTTTCGATGGTGGAGAGGGACTAAGTTCACAGTCCAACATTGTCCGCAGGGATTAGTGATCAGGCTTCCGGGATTCTGCTAACCTCACTCCCTCCCCCCACTAGCCATGAGAGAAGACCTCCTTGCATAGCCGACTGACCAGGGAGGGGGTCTTTCTTCTGCCCTGTGACTATCTGTCCCCCAACAGAATCACCTGAAATGGGCTGGGGGTTGACCACTCTCCAGGATTGTCCTGGGAAGTAAAGTTCAATCTCCTGGACACTGCTGGGAGCAAACAGCTGGGGGAGAATCCACAGCAGCATTAAAAAGCTGTGTTTCTTACTCCCTCTACTGAGCACTACTCACTTTAAAATGATCAGGGATAGGGATAAGGGAGTGGGATTGATATTAATGCATTATATTTCTTGGTCACAGCTAGATAATAACTAATGGAGCTGCTGGGACCATGTGTAAATCAGCCCTGGCAAAATGGAGAGCACGGGCTAGATGGATTGAGACAATCAGTACCTTGGGCTGGGGTCTCCAGTGTGACGCGACAAATCATAGGCAGAACTCAGAGACTGGCTCCTTTTCGCATTGGGTCGCACAGTTGGACCCTGGGTAGAAAATGTGCTTTGTAAAGTGGGGTTTCCTGAAAGAGAGAGACAAACAGAGAGAGAGGGGGAGGCGGCAGAGAGAGGGGGAGGCGGCAGAGAGAGGGGGAGGCGGCAGAGAGAGGGGGAGGCGGCAGAGAGAGGGGGAGGCGGCAGAGAGAGGGGGAGGCGGCAGAGAGAGGGGGAGCGGGGAGAGAGAGGGGGAGCGGGGAGAGAGAGGGGGAGCGGGGAGAGAGAGGGGGAGCGGGGAGAGAGAGGGGGAGCGGGGAGAGAGAGGGGGAGCGGGGAGAGAGAGGGAGATTGGAGGGGGGTGGGGAGAGAAAGAGAGAGCGAGAGAGGAGAGCAGGAGCCAGAAAGAGAGCAAGCGAGAGAAACACACACACAGAGACAGAGAGATCATTACATATCTCACACACTCCTGGACAAGCTCACCATTCCTAACCTCCTTTGTCACTCCCTCTCTGTTTCAGAAGTTCCCTTCTCAGCTATAAATTGACCAACCCACAAACTCTCCACAACTTCCCCCCACCCGCACACAAAGTGCAGGAATATCATCCCAGGACCCCCGCACCCTCACCTCTCTCAGTCCTACCCCTGAACAGCTCTATAAATCATCACTGCTCACCTTCTCCTCCACTTTGTGCAGTCCCTCAGTCAGGGTTATCCCCAGGATGGCTTATTCTATTCCAGAGGCCTATTCAACAGCTGCTAGAACCCAACTCCAACCCCACCTCCCCTGACCCCCAATCCCATCACACCCCTCCCCCACCATCTAACCCACACCCTGAAACCTAGCTCTCCCTGACCAAACCGCATCAAGTCCCACCCCTGAACCCCACCTCGCCAAACCTCACCCCCCCAATAAAATCCCATTCCCTGAACCTCACAACACCCCCATTCACCACCACCACCACCAACCGAAAGACCCTGCAACCCCCACAAAACCATCCTATCGAACTCTGTTCCCCTGAAACCAAACCGACCCCAACCCCACAAGGGAGGTGTTGAGGAATTGGAAACATACCGGGGAGACTGGCTTTCAGCATCGAGAAGTGCTGGTCATAGAAGCAGATGCGTCGGAGAGCATCAGCAAGAGCAGACTTCAGCAGTGTAATCTCATCCTCCTGCTGCTGGAGCCGCTGTTCGAGAAGAGACAGACGCTCCTGGTAATCCCACTCACTCACTCCAGACACACTGTCGTCTGTAGGGGAGAGACTCAACTTGTTAGATCTAATCAGTCTCTCTCTGACAAAATATTGCACAAACTCAATGTCTCAAATTTCTCTGGGCCAAAGGAACACTTTATATTATAATGTGGTCACTGTTGTAATGTAGGAAACACAGCAGCCAATTTGCTCAGCAAGATCCCACTAATAGCAATGTGATAATAACCAGATCACCATTTCTTTACAGTGACGTTTGTTGAGGGATAAATATTGGCCCCAGGATGCCTGGGAGAACTCCCCCCTGCTTTTCTTCCAATAGTGGCCATGGGATCTTTTACACCCACCTGAGAGGGCAGACAGAGCCTCGGTTTAATGTCTCATCTTGAAAGACGTCCCCTCCGACAGTGCGGCGCTCCCTCAGCGCTGA
Organism: Isurus oxyrinchus; assembly: GCA_026770705.1. NCBI lineage: Eukaryota > Metazoa > Chordata > Chondrichthyes > Lamniformes > Lamnidae > Isurus > Isurus oxyrinchus. Next base: position 13,951,158 of record JANJGN010000037.1, read on the forward strand.
CCCTCCGACAGTACGGCGCTCCCTCAGCGCTGACCCTCCGACAGTGCGGCGCTCCCTCAGCGCTGACCCTCCGACAGTGCGGCGCTCCCTCAGCGCTGACCCTCCGACAGTGCGGCACTCAGTTGATACTTGAGGCAAGGGATTAGGATAGGTGAATGTACCTTGGTGTTTTTGGGGGGGCGGGGGGTGGGAGGGTTGTAGTTGGGGCAATGATCAGTGTCTGTGGAACTGTCACCTAATCAAACAAGGTGACTGACAGAGGGAAAAATTATTCCCAACCATGAAATACTTGCTCCCAATTGATCAGAGAGTGAATGTCTGATTTGGGTGTTGAATTTTCGGTTGTTTATTAATTACAGGCTGGCGTTAACCACACCTTCGGAACAGGGCAGCACCCAAAAAGAAAGTAGCACCTTGTAAAATCTCTCACATTATACAACAACAATCCTTCAGAGCTCTCTGGGATCATCATGAACCAATTCCCAGTCACTGCATCATACAGCATAGGAGGAGGCCATTCAGCCCATCGTGCCTGTGCTGGGTCTTTGAAAGATCTATCCAATTAGTCCCACTACCCCTCCCCTGCTCTTTCCCCCATAGTCCTGCAAATTTCTCCTTTTCAAGTATTTATCCAATTTCCCCTTTTGAAAGTTCCTGTTGAATCTGCTTCCTCCACGCTTTCAGATAACTCATTCTTGATAAGGCCTTGCAGCATTTAGAAAAATGTCACCTCTAGTTGTTTGCCAATCACAAATCTATGTCCTAGAGTTTCTCCTTATTTACTCTATCCAAACCCTTCCTGATTTTGAACGCCTCAATTAAATCTCCCCTTAACCTTTACTCTTAGGAGAACAATCCCAGCTTCTCTAGTCTCCACATTAACTGAAGTTCCTCATCCCTGGGAACATTTTAGTAAATCTCCTCCACACCCTCTGCAAGGCCTTGACATCCTTCCTAAATATGGGGCCCAGAACAGGACCGAATCCTCCAACTGGGGCCTAACCCGTGTTTTCTAAAGTCTGTCCATAACGAGACTTTGCTGGGAGCTACGAGAAAGGGTGGGGATAAGGATTCATTCTTTGATTGGCCGGCTGTGTCCCCCCTGGGATCTGTACTGGGACCTCAGTTTTTCACCAGAATTAGCAATGCCTTGGATGATGGAATAGAGAGTTATATATCCAGGTGAAAGGAGGTTAAGGTAACACTAAGTCGATGGGAGCAGGAAACTGCAAAGGGACATGGAAAGATTGAGTAACTGAGGAATACAGACAGAAAGACTAAAATGAGAAATTGAGAGATTATCCAATATGGACCCAGGAAAAATAAACTGGAATATTTTCCATATGGTGGGAACCTGAGAGATCCAGAGGATCTAAGTATAGAAATCGCTAAAAGATTGAATTCTCTACCTATCAACAAAGGATATTGGAATATTGGCTCTTAATCCAACAGAATACAAAATGTGGAAATTATGTTTAAACTCTGCTTAAACTCCATCTGGAGTAACTGTGTTAGTCCTAGACACTGCACCTCAGGAAGGTGACATCAACTTTGGAATTATTAGGGTACAGTGCACCTTCACCAGAATGATCCTGAACTAAAAGGGTTGAATTACAAGGAGAGGTTGCATAAACTAGGTTTGTATTCCCTTGAGATTAGGGAATTAAGGTGTAGATTAAAGGTTTCAATAGAGTTCAATAGATGGTTTCCGCTGGTGGGGGGTGGGTGGGGAAGGGAGTCCAGAACATGGGGTAGAACCTTAAAATGAGAGCCAGGCCATTCAGGGGTGATGTCAGGAAACACGTTTTCATACAAAGGGGAGTGGAAATCTGGAACTAGCTCCCCCAAAAAGCTGTCAAAGCTGGGGGTCATTAAAAAAAATGTCAAAACTGAGTTTGATAGATTTTTGTTGGGTAAGGGGATTAAGTGTTATGGCACCAAGCCGGGTAGATGATATTAAAATACAGATCAACTATGATCTAATCGAATGGTGGAACAGGATCGGGGGCTGAATGAGCTGAACTTGCAGAAAATGAGAGGGTTAATGCATTTCCTGTAATCACTGTGTTTCGGAATGATACTCTCACACCCACACAGTGAGTGGACAAGTCCGGGCAACTCTCAAAGCAGCTCACATTACTCAGGAATTAACACCCTATCTCTGGGATAACTTGATGCAGCCTGAACTCCAAAGTCTTCATGAACATTTTACTCTCTCTGCCACTCTTGTCCTTGTGGATCCCAGCTGGGGCATGTTACCATGGTTATCAGTCAATCAGCCCATCAGCAAGCCACCTCTGCTGTGAACACTGAACACAGGCAAAGTCAGGATCAGCTTTCATTTCCCCAAAGTCCAACAGCCCACTGATGCCCGCCTCTGCCCATCTATCCCAGCACACAAGAGGGCCAGGGGCTTGTTGATACTCCCTCACCCAGCAAGGAATCAGCCTTTCAGGAGAGAGGGTACCTGTGGGGAGGTGCCAGTCAGTGTAAGGAGGTAGCTTGGAACTAATCATTTATACAACTGCATTTACCACCGAGGATGACCCAAAACCCTTCTCAGACAATTAAATAGCTTTGAAACAGGGTCACTGTTGTAATGCATGAAACACAGCAGCCCAGTTGTGCACATCAAGATCCCACAAACAGCAATGTGATAATGATCCAGATCATCTGTTTTTAGGGATGTTGGGTGAGGGATAAATATTGGCTCCAGGACACCGGGGAGAATTCCCCCCTGGTCTTCTTCCAATAGTGGCCATGGGATCTTTTTATTCCTACCAGAGGGGACAGATGGGGCATCGGTTTAATATTTCACCTCAATGACAGCACCTCCGACAGTGCAGTGCTCCCTTGGCACTGACCCTCCGACAGCACAGCGCTCCCTCAGCACTGACCCTCCGACAGTGCGACGCTCCCTCAGCACTGACCCTCCGACAGTGCGGCGCTCCCTCAGCACTAACCCCCCGACAGTGCGGCGCTCCCTCAGCACTGACCCTCCGACAGTGCGGCGCTCCCTCGGGACTCACCCTTCCACTGTACAGTGCTCGCTCAGCATTGACTGTTATGGGGTGTTGGTTACATCTCAGTAGGTTTGAAGTCTTTAGCAGGTTAACTATAGGCCTTTATTGACGACAGGAACTATTTACAAATAGTGAAGGGTACAAGTTGGGAGCTGTCTCCACGCTTAGGTCTGCGCATGGCTCCGTCCAACACCACACTGATCCTAGCTGCAGGTCATGTGCTTTCTAACATCACTCTGTGGGCAGTACTGTACTTAGTCCCACATTAAACCTACATATGCCAGACCCTTACACTGCACCTCTGTCCAAGTCTTTATCCAATGTATTTTAAGTGTTAAAGATTATGTTATGTCTTTCATTGTTATGATTGTCATATAGGCATGTTCCATCCACAAAAAGCAGGGCAAATCCAACCCGGCCAATTACCGCCCCATCAGTCTTCTCTTGATCATCAGTAAAGTGATGGAAGGGGACATCAACAGTGTTATCAAGTGGCACTTGCTTAGCAATAACCTGCACACTGATGCCCAGTTTGTGTTCTGCCAGGGCCATTCAGCTTCTGACCTTGTTACAGCCTTGGTTCAAACATGGACAAAAGAGCTGAACTCCGAGATGAGATGAGAGTGACTGCCCTTGATATCAAGGCCGCATTTGACCAAATGTGGCATCAAGGAGCCCTAGCAAAACTGGAGTCAATGGGAATCAGTGGGAAAACTCTCTGTTGGTTGGAGTTATACCCAGCACAAAGGAAGATGGCTGTGGCTGTTGGAGGTCAATCAACTTGGTTCAAGGACATCACTACAGGAGTTCCTCAGGGTAGTGTCCTCGGCCTAACCAGCTCCAGCAGTTTCATCAATGATCTTCCTTCCATCATAAGGTCAGAAATGGATATGTTAATTGATGATTCCACAATGTTCAATACCATTCATGACTCCTCAGATACTGAAGCAGTCCATGTCTAAATGCAGCAAGACCTGGACAATATCCAGGCTTGAGATGACAAGTAGCAAGTAACATTTGCGCCACAAGTGCTTGGCAATGACCATCTCCAACAAGAGAGAATCTAACCACTTCCCCTCGACGTTCAATGGCATTACCATTGCTGAATCCCCCACTATCAACATCTTAAGGGTTACCACTGACCAGAAACTGAACTGGACTAGTCATATAAATACTGTGACTGCAGGATCAGGTCAGAGGCTAGGAATCCTGTGGTGAGTATCTCACCTCCTGACTCCTGTTCACCAAATACTGTCACAACTCAGTGGGGATAGTGTGCTGTAATATGTGAAAAGTTTAACCAAACCGCCAGATTGCCCCAATTCTAACTAACTGTTTAATTTAGGTTAACAGAATATGAGCACCAGGTTTGTAAACTTCATAAGTAAATAACTGTTTATTGAACAAATTGTCTTTAACTAGTGGCAAAAGAAAGAAATATGAACTGCTAACTGCTAACATTATAACTTAAACTCTACCCCCTTCTTAAATCCCTATACACACACACACACACAAGACACACAAAACATGGATTTTAAGGGTGGGATAAAATAGTTCAGTGGCACCAATCCGGAGTACAGGATTTGATGGGTTGATTTTAATTGATGTTTTCCAAATTCCTTTCAGTTCTTGTTGATGGCACTATGTGGTCTTCCAGTACTTTCAGTCTGTAGTTCACTGGTTGAGCACTTGCCTTTCAATGTCTCTAACAGTGGTTTTCAGAGAGAGAGAGCTAGTTATAGAGAGATGAGAAAAAAAAAACAGCTAGCTATTATTGTGGAATTACTGGAATCTTCCACACACAAGAGAAAGAGGTTTTAGGTCTTATTCCTTTCAGGCTAGGAGCTATTCTGCTGTGCTCAGACAAAACCTGGTCAGGTGCCAATTAAATGCTGTTGTCAGGCAGCTCCCTTGGTCTAAGACTCCTCTCTGGTACCATCCTGTCTTTCATGGCACACATTGTTCCAGGACTGCAACATTGTATATATCTCTCATTCTGTTCCAGTGGACATGTCTTTCAACTGCAGCCATTGTAATTTTATCACAATCCAACGTAAAAAAAAAAAATCTTTTTATTTTCTAACAGTCCAACAGAAATAGAAAGATATGTTCCTTACACTACAAGACACAAGTCAGGAGTGTGATGGGATACTCTCCACATGCTTGGATGAGTGTAGCTCCAACAACACTCAAGAAGCTCAACACCGTCCAGGACAGAGCAGCCCGTTTGATTGGCACCACATCCACAAACATTCACTCCCTCCACCACCAATGCACAGTAGCAGCAGTGTGTACCATCTACCAGATGCACTGCAGGAACTCACCAATGCTCCTTATACAGCACCTTCCAAACCCACGAATGCTACCATTTGGAAGGACAAGGGCAGCAGATAGATGGGAACACCAACACCTGGAAGTTCTCCTCCAAGCCACTCACCATGTTGACTTGGAGACATATCATCGTTCCTTCACTGTCGCTGGGTCAAATTCCTGGAACTCCCTTCCTAACAGCACTGTAGGTGTAGCAACACCACATGGACTGCAGCTCACCACCACCTTCTGAAGGGCAATTAGTGATGGGCAATAAATGCTGGCCCAGCTAGCAATGCCCAAATCCCATGAATGAATGAAAAAAAAATCTATATTGTCATTATTACATTATCATTACCCCATCTCACACCTTTAAATCCTTGAATTCACAGATTCAGGTGCGTCAAATCTCACTCGCACTACTGTTGGAGGAGTGGTAGGCTCTGTCGCTGCTGGTTCTTTCCATAGGCTTGGAGATTGTTCTGACATCCAGGTATGTTTTCATTCTTTTCTTCATTCCTTCACGTTTAGCTGTTGCGTTGGTTAGTGGTTACTACCCTAACTCGTTTCTTGAGGGGTGGACGATCATTGTATTCATCTCCTTGTCATTTTTTTCACTTCTTCTGTTATTGTGTGGGTCATGGCGATGTCCTCTGTGATGGAGAATGAGCTTTAGTGGTGCACTCACCTCTATGTTTCACTGTTGGCAATAGATGGCTGCTACTAGGTTCCAGCATCTTTTGTGGATTTGGGATACTGGTTGGGAGTTGCAGTGTATGTTCAGTGGTTGCAGGGCTACACAGGCATCTCTGCTCAACAGAGAGAAAGGTTGGCTTTGGATGACATCAGCTTGAAGATTTGTTTGCCGCCATCACTTAGTGGTTCTAGAATCATGCCTATGACCGGAAGTCGGATTCCTCAGGGCCCATAGAGTGGTGTGTCTGTTGTTTGAAGCCAGAGGTCTCCCAGCCACGGTTCTTTGTCCAAGAGGGCTGTTACGCTGGCTCCTGTGTTGGATTTAAAATTTGTTAAATGGCCATCAAATAAAATGTCTGCATTCCAAAAATGAGAAACCAAGATCTTTGACCTCACCCAGGAAGCATGGCTGTGTCTCTTCCAGGCTTGCAGTCTCCACCTCGTGGATGATCTTTGGGCCTTTTGTGCATTGCCCCTGCACAGTTTGCCACAGTGCTCAATCTTGATGCACTGAAAGTATTGGGCTGAAATTGCAGGACATTGATCTCGCCTGAGGGTGTGCTTTGCTCCACAGCTTTGGCATGGTCACACTCCTGGCCAGTTTGGGTATTGCTTTCCCTGGTCTGGAGCAACCCTGTGTCTTTGTTGCTTAAATAGCTGAACCTGTGGGTTTGCCTCTGCAACACAGTTTAATTTCACCCCTTAAAACAGTTCTGTGCTGCTCACAGAGTTCCGACTGCCTAAATATCTGGGTTGCCTTTCCAGGGTTAGATCATCCTTTGCTTGCACGAGATCAGAGAGTGCATTGTCTGCTACTCCTACCAGTATTCTGCCTTGGATGAGTTCTGACTTTAAATCACTGTGCTTGCAACCTTCTGCCATCCTGTACAGATCACTGATGAATGAATCCACAAGTTCTCCTGGCTGTTGGTCTCTCTTATTGAACTTAGCTCTTCCAAGTATTTTATTGCTTCTCAGGTTAAAACAAATTTTGAATGATTTTAGTATGTCTTCAAATTTTGAAGATGATTCATTAATTCCCTTTCTTGCAATAATGTTGTCCACAATCAGGCCTACCAAGTAAAGCAGCTTCTGCCTTTTTATTTAAACCTGAAGCGATGCTGTATCTTTGGAATCTTTTCCTCCAAAGTCCCCAATTTTGTGATTGATCTGGGCCTTGGATTAGTCCAAGTTGACTTGGAAGTTTGGAATTCTAATCCATGTTCAAAATTTTAAAAGTCTATGTACTGCTTTAAGAGCAGTCTGAATTCAAAGATGATGTTACACTTCACCCTGAGATAAAGGGGTTTCCTGTGCTTGCCGTTTTGGTGGGCTCCAGTGTTCCAGGCCTCCTGTGTTGAGCATTTTACTTTTTGACTCGCGAGTCCATCATATTCTAGCGATTGCTTGCCTTTAGCTGGTTTAAAAAGTCGGGATTCTTCTGGATTATTTAATTAATGATTTTTTTCTATTTCGGAGTGAGCCTGGATGCATGCTGACTTGGGGATTAGGTTTAGTGATGGGTTTTTCTCAATCTGAGCTTCTGACTCTGAATTATTTAAAGATTTCTCAGGACTTGCTGCAGCCTGGAATTTTAAAAGATTTAGCCCTCCCTGCCAACTCAGCATTCCGGGATTTGAAGTTGGATTTCTAAATGAGCTGCAATTAAGTCTTCTGCTCCAGTATGTTGAATTTAAAATTTCTGCCTTAAGCTTCCAAGCCTTTCCGTGAAGCATTTTCCTGACAATTCTTGCTCAGTGCCTCACTTCTGGAGCTTCTTTTCAGGTCAGAATAGTTTTTTTTTCTTACTCTTGCAGCATTTTGGTTTGTCTCTGCATTTTAGTGAGGTTTTTGGGGTTTTCCCTTCCATGAGCTGCCACTATGTTGTCAGGTGTTGGTTACATCTCGGTAGATTTGAAGTCTTTAGCAGGTTAACTGTAGGTCTTTACTCGTGATGAGAACTATTTACAAAAGACAGTAACGGGTACAAGCTGGGAGCTGTCTCTATGCGGCTCTGTCCAACACAACATTGACCCTGGCTATGGGTCATGTGCTTTCTTATGTCACTCAGTGGGCGGTACTGTACTCAGTCCCACAATAACCCTACATCTGCCAGACCCTTATCTACATTGACCCTCCAAAAATGCAGCGCTCCCGCAGTACTAGCCCTTCGCTACTGCTCCTTCAGTGCTAGCATTGGGAATATCAGCATGGTTCAAGGGGCTCAATTACCTGATGTTCTGACTCGGGCATGAGAGAGCGAGAGATACTCATTCAGCAGGGAGCTTGAAAGCCAGAGGTAAAGTATAGACAAGAGGATTTGGGGCTCTGCTGCTTTCTGTTCACCCAGGACAATAAAACAATCCCAATGGACTAAAACCCTTCCCATCGAAATAACAGAATTCTGCTCAACAATTTTCAACACTCACCGTTAACTGCCCAGATCCCCACACCTAGGCTTGAACCTCAGACAGTCACACATTGCAGAGACTGTGCACTTCTCAGAACAGAAAGAGTGATTCATCTTGTTTTCATTTCTACTGAATTGCTTCATTGTGTCACAAATATTTGACCGCTGGTTAACTTTATTTATCAGCCTCTATTCCAAGACTAACTCTCCTGTTGTTGTTGTTTGTCAGTCACTGCACTGTGGGCCCTGCCAGTAACTCCACACAATGAAATTTCAGCCAAACCAAGCATACTGAAAGTGGCCTGCAGACAGGAAGCTCAAAACTCACATCTGCTGTACAACTCTCACCCCCCAACCCCGTCACCACGAGAACTAAACCACTTTTTAATCCAACCCGCTCTCTGAATTTTGCTTCTGCTGCATTACCAGCTACCGTTTCTTCTTCCTATACAGTCAGTTCTCTTCCTCACACAGATCCCTATATTCCCCATTTTACTTCCCTATCTCTCTAACCTTTACTACAAGCTCTACAACCCTACACAATCTCCTTTGAATCTCTTCACTTCCCATTTTAATTGCTGCACCATTGGTGGCTGTGCTCTACCTGGACCCTAAGCTCTGGAATTCCATCCCTAAACATCTCCAGCTCCCTTTCCTCCTATATGACACTGGTTGAAACCTAATTCTTTGACGAAGATTTTGGTCACTTCTCCCAAGATCTCTATTTGTGGTTGGATGTCAATTTATTTCTCCAATTACATGTGTGTGAAGGGCCTTGAGACATTTTACCATGCCAAAGGTGCTATATAAATGCAAGTTGTTCAGTGGATGCTGAATCCTTTGGTGCCTCTCCTGTACATGTGGAAAGTTATCTCTCAATATCATAGAAATGAGTTATTGCTAAACCTTTATAATCACTGGGTTAGGCCCCATCTGCAGAATTGTATCCCACACCATAGGAAGGATGTCAAGGTCTTGGAGAGGGTGCGGAGGAGATTTACTAGAATGTTCCCAGGGAGAAGGGACTGCAGTTGTGAAGAGACTGGAGAAGCTGGGATCATTCTCCTTAGAATAGAGAAGTTAAAGGGAGATTTAAATGAGGGGTTTTGCAAGAGTAAATAAGGAGAAACCGTTCCCAGTGGCACGTGGCTTGGGAACCTGAGGGACACAATTGAAGGGAATCTGTAAAAGAGCGAGAGCTGAATTGCTTTATACAGCAAGTTGCTGTGCTCTGGACCACATGACACAATTGGTGGGGCGGGTGGGGAAAGAGGTGGGTGTGAGTGAGAGACAGAGAGTCTGCAGAAACTAGTGAGGGCTCAGTCAGCAGCCTACGTGTGGTTAGAGCAAGAGGACAACGAGATGAGTATGAAGAACATTTCATGTTTTGTACATTCACTTCAACCCACTCACTGCTTGCAGTGAGAAAGCAAACTAACAGATCCCATCAAACTCCACACTCTTACTCTGTAGTTGCAGTGCTTTGGGAAAAGTGCCATGGCCAGTCTACATCGTGTAGGCACAAAAACTCCTTCCATCTATACACTGCCTTTAATATGGGGAAACAACCCAAGGCACATCACATGAGCCTCAGTCAGGCAAACATTAGACGTTTGGGGACATGCGACCACAAATAACAACAAAGAGGTAAGATTTAAGGAGCATTTTGGGGGTGGGGGAGAGGAGAAACAGAGAGAGAGAGTTGTAGTGGCTGGAGGAGGTTACAGAGATATGGAGGGTTGTAGGGGCTGGAGGAGGTTACAGAGATAGGGAGGGGTGTAGGGGCTGGAGGAGGTTACAGAGATAGGGAGGGGTGTAGGGACTGGAGGAGGTTACAGAGATAGAGATGGTTGCAGGTGCTGGAGGAGGTTACAGAGATAGGGAGAGTTGCAGGTGCTGGAGGAGGTTACAGAGATAGGGAGAGTTGTAGGGGCTGGAGGAGGTTACAGAGATAGGGAGAGTTGTAGGTGCTGGAGGAGGTTACAGAGATAGGGAGGGTTGTAGGGGTTGGAGGAGGTTACAGAGATAGGGAGGGTTGTAGGGGCTGGTGGAGGTTACAGAGATAGGGAGAGTTGTAGGTGCTGGAGGAGGTTACAGAGATAGGGAGGGTTGTAGGGGCTGGAGGAGGTTACAGAGATAGGGAGGGTTGTAGGGGCTGGTGGAGGTTACAGAGATAGGGAGGGTTGTAGGGGCTGGAGGAGGTTACAGAGATAGGGAGGGTTGTAGGGGCTGGTGGAGGTTACAGAGATAGGGAGTGTTGTAGGGGCTGGAGGAGGTTACAGAGATAGGGAGGGTTGTAGGGGCTGGAGGAGGTTACAGAGATAGGGAGGGTTGTACGTTACAGAAATGGGGAGGGAGTGAATGGATTTGAAAACAAAGGTGATAATTTGAAAGTTGAGGGTGATAGGTGGATGGGACTGGGTGCAAGTTAGGATACAGGTTGAAGAATAGTAACTGAACTAGAGTTTAAGCTAGAGCTAGGTGGAAGAACAACTATGCCCAGTTAAAACCACATATGGGACCTAGTTTTTAAGTCCTCTGCACCTCTAGCCTTGCAGAGGCAATTTCTTGACTGCAAATGTTAGCTTATTATTAACTGAGAGAGAGGATCCCCAACACTGACCAGCCGGACTTTCACGGACACTCAGTTCAAAGAGGTGCAGTACTGAGGGAGCACCGCGCCCTCGCGGGGTCGGGTGCCGAGGGAGCACCGCGCACTTGGGGGGTCGGGTGCCGAGGGAGCACCGCGCCCTCGTGGGGTCGGGTGCCGAGGGAGCACCGCGCCCTCGGGGGGTCGGGTGCCGAGGGAGCACCGCGCCCTCGCGGGGTCGGGTGCCGAGGGAGCACCGCGCCCTCGCGGGATCGGGTGCCGAGGGAGCACCGCGCCCTCGGGTGCCGAGGGTGCACCGTGCCGTCATGGGGATCGAGTGCTGAGGGAGCACCGTGCCGAGGGAGCACTGTGCCGTTACGGGGTCGAGTGCCGAGGGAGCACTGTGCCGTCACGGGGTCGAGTGCTGAGGGAGCACCGTGCCGTCACGGGCCGAGTGCCGAGGGAGCACCGTGTCGTCACGGGCTCGAGTGCCGAGGGAGCACCGTGCCGTCACGGGCTCGAGTGCCGAGGGAGCACCGTGCTGTCACGGGCTCGAGTGCCGAGGGAGCACCGTGCCGTCACGGGCTCGAGTGCCGAGGGAGCACCGTGCCGCCACGGGCTCGAGTGCCGAGGGAGCACCGTGCCGTCATGGGCTCGAGTGCCGAGGGAGCACCGTGCCGTCACGGGCTCGAGTGCCGAGGGAGCACCGTGCCGTCACGGGCTCGAGTGCCGAGGGAGCACCGTGCCGTCACGGGCTCGAGTGCCGAGGGAGCACTGTGTCTTCGTAAGGTCGAGTGCCGAGGGAGCGCCACACTAAATGATCAGTAGTGAGGGAGCGCCGCACTGTCGGAGGGTCAGTGCCAAAAGAGCATTGCGCGGTTGGAGGGTTGGTATTGAGAAAGCAGCGCATTGTTGGAGGGCCATTGTGAAAGGAGCGCTGCATCATTGGCGGTATTGACTTTCAGATGAGATGTTAAACCAAGTGGAGGGGTGGGTTAGACATGTGGGTAGGTGTGCAAGATCCCATGGCCATTATTGGAAGAGCTGAGGGTAGTTGTTCCCAGTGCCATGGCACCAACCTTTATCCTTCAACCATTATCCCCAAAAAATTACCTGTTCATGATCAGATTCTTCTTTGTGGGATCTTGCTGTGTAAAAATTGGCTGCTGCATTTTCTACATTACAACAGTGGCTACCCTTCAAATACCGAAGGGCTTTTGGATGTATGTCCTGCAGATGGAACAGTGCTATACAAATGCATGTTCTCCCTTGAAAGATGAAATTCGGAGATTGGTGCAGCCTTAATTTCCAAACATCAGGGTCATCACAGAGAGCCAGCATCGCTAGTAGCTACGCAGACTCCTATGATTGAATAGCTCTCTAACTAGATTGAGGCCCAGCTGGTTACAGACTCAAGAGAAGACTGCTTGCTGGCACGATGCAGGGAGTCATAGCCTTGGTCACCCAATTTGGCATCTGGTTAAAGGCGAAGGGGAGCGAGGCAGGAATGAACACAACTGGAGAGAAACATCTGTGGCTGGCTGCCAAGAAATGTTCTAGTTGGAATCTCCACACTTGGGATACGAGGAGCCAACTGGCTGGGTGTCAAATTGCTGCAGGGAATGATGCAATGGGCCTCTGTACCAGTCAAACAGCAAGAGTAGGACCATTCAACAAATAGCAGGACCATGTATCTGCACCCCAGCTGCTGTCCGGGGGATAACTATTGCTGCAGCACACTTTATACCACGTGTCTTTCCCTCCTCTCCCTCAAAGGCTACGGACAAACACTGGGGTCACAGGAACAAGAGGAAGCCATTCAGCCCCTTCAGCTCAATGCATTAGGAACAAGAGGAGGCCATTCAGCCCCTTCAGCTCAATGCATTAGGAACAAGAGGAGGCCATTCAGCCCCTTCAGCTCAATGCATTAGGAACAAGAGGAGGCCATTCAGCCCCTTCAGCTCAATGCATTAGGAACAAGAGGAGGCCATTCAGCCCCTTCAGCTCAATGCATTAGGAACAAGCCGCTGAAGCATATTCATCATTGAGATAATGGCTGACTGGGTATCTTTAATTCCATCCACCTACCCCGGTTCCGTAACCCTTAATACCCAACAGAAATCGATCAATCTCAAGTTTTGAAATGTCCAATGAATGAACTTGATAGGGTTGATGGAAGAAAGTAATTCCTCTGAAGGCGAGGGGAGTCAAGAACAAGGGAGCAGAACCTTAAAATTAGAACCAGGCCATTCAGGGGTGATGTCAAGAGGCACTTCTTCGCACAAAGGGGAGTGGAAATCTGGAACTCTCTCCCACAAAAAGCTTCCCCCACCAGCCTGTGTTACTGACTGTATCTCTACTGATGTTAATCCAGCTCCCTCACACTGTGACTCAGTAACCCATCTCCTCCAGCACCCTGTGTTACTGACTGCAGCTCTACTGATGTTAATCCAGCTCCCTCACACTGTAACTCAGTAACCCATCTCCTCCAGCACCCTGTGTTACTGACTGCAGCTCTACTGATGTTAATCCAGCTCCCTTGCACTCAGGTGTATCTTTGGAATGAAAGCATGGCAATGCATTTAAAGCATGAAAAATAAAAAGAACCTGAACATAGTTTAGATTCAAAAAGAAGCTTTTTCTTCAAATGCAATTCTTGTAACAAGGGACAGGTTGAGGAGTCGAGGAGAGATATAGAATGAAGAGATGTCAAACCTCCTGTGAACCGTACCTTGCAATGCTGCAGCAAAACAGGAGCAGTTTCGGTTAACTAAACTAGAACCGGGAGCAGTTCTGATTAATTAAACTAGCACCAGGAGTAAACAGGATTAACTAAATGAGAACCAGAAGCAGACACACTCCCGATTTTTAAAAATATATTCTTTCAGGGATTAGGACATCACTGGCTAGGCCAGCATTTATTGCCCATCCCTAATTGCCCCTTGAGAAGGTGGTGGTGAGCTGCCTTCTTGAACCGCTGCAGTCCATATGGTGTCGGTACACCCACAGTGCTGTTACGGAGGGAGTTCTAGGATTTTGACCCAGAGACAGTAAAGGAACGGCGATGTATTTCCTTGTCAGGAGGGTGAGTGACTTGGAGGGGAACTTCCAGGTGTTGGTGTCCCTGTCTATCTGCTACCCTTGTCCTTCTAGATGGTAGCAGTCATGGGTTTATAAGGTGCTGTCTGAGAAGCCTTGGTGAATTTCTGCAGTGCATCTTGTAGATGGTACACACACTGCTGCTACTGTGCGTTGGTGGTGGAGGGAGTGAATGTTTGTGGACATGGTGTCAATCAAGCGGGGCTGCTTTGTCCTGGATGGTGTCAAGCTTTGAGTGTTGTGGGAGCTGCATTCATCCAGGCAGGATGAGGCCTTGATGTCAAGGGCAGTCACTCTCACCTCGCCTTGGGAGTTCAGCTCTTTTGTCCATTTTGAACCAAGACCGTAATGAGGTCAGGAGCTGAGTGGCCCTGGTGGAACCCAAACTGGGTGTCAGTGAGCAGGTTATTGCTAAGTAAGTGCAGCTTGATAGCACTGTTGATGACCCCTTCCATTACTTCACTGATGGTCAAGAATAGACTGATGGGGCGGTAATTGGCTGGGTTGGATTTGTCCTACTTTTTGTGTACAGGACATACCTGGGCAATTTCCCACATATCCGGGTAGATGCCAGTGTTGTGGCTGTACTGGAACAGCTTGGCTAGGGGCCCAGCAAGTTCTGGAGCACACATTTTCAGTACTATTGCAGGAATATTGTCAGGGCCCATAGCCTTTGCACCCGTTTCTTGATATCACATGGAGTGAATCGAATTGGCTGAAGTCTGGCGTCTGTGATGCTGGGGACCTCTGGAGGAGGCCAAGATGGATCATCCATTCAGCACTTCTGGCTGAAGATTGTAGCAAGTGCTTCAGCCTTATCTTTTGCACTGATGTGATTTGTGGAGCCTCCTCCTCCAGTGAGTTGTTTAATTGTCCACCACCATTCATGATTGGATGTGGCAGAACTGCAGAGCTTAGATCTGATCCATTGGTTGTGGAATCGCTTGGCTCTGTCAATCACTTGCTGCTTATGCTGGTCGGCACACAAGTAGTCCTGTGTTATAGCTTAACCAGGTTGACATCTCATTTTTAGGTGTGCCTGGTGCTGCTCCTGACATGCCCTCCTGCACTCTTCATTGAACCAGGGTTGATCCCCTGGCTTGATGGTAATGGTAGAGTGGGGGAAATGCTGGGCCATGAGGTTACAGATTGTGTTTGAGTACAGTTCTGCTGCTGCTGATGGCCCACGGTGCCTCATGGATGCCCGGTCTTGAGTTGCTAAATCTATCTCATTTAGCACTGTGGTAGTGCCACACATGATGGAGGGTATCCTCAACGTGAAGGTGGGACTTCGTCATCACAACGACTGTGAGGTGGTCACTCCTACCGATACTGTCATGGACAGATGCATCTGCGTCAGGCAAGTTGGTGAGGATGAGGTTAAGTATATTTTTCTCTCTTGTTGGTTCCCTTCCACCTACCGCCAACCCAGTCTAGCAGCTGTGTCATTTAGGACTCGGCCAGCTTGGTCAGTAGTGGTGCTACTGAGCCATTCTTGGTAATGGGCATTGAAGTCCCCCACCCAGAGAACATTCTGCACCCTTTGTAAGGTCGACAGGGCTGAGTTTGCTGCTGTCACTTCCAGTGCCTCGGTCGATAATGGGTGGTCCGTCTGGTTTCACTCCTTTTTTTGAGACCTTGTAGCGGTTTAATATAGCCGAGGAGCTTACTAGGCCATTTCAGAGAACATTCAAGAGTCAACCATATTGCTGTGCATCTGGAGTCACATATAGGACTGCAGATTTCCTTCCATAAAGGACATTAGTACACCTGCTGGGCGTTTACAACAATCGACAATGGTTTCATGGTCATCATTAAACTTTTAATTCCAAATTTTTATTGAATTCAAATTCCACAAACTGCCATGGCGAGATTCGAACCTGGTCCTCAGAGCATTACTCTGGGTCTCTGGATTACTAGTCCAGCGACACCATCGCCTCCCCCAGATGTCAAGGGCTGTCACCCTCACCTAACCTCTGGAGTTCAGCTCTTTTGTCCATGTTTGGACCAAGGCTGTAATGAGGTCAGGAGCCAAGTGGCCCTGGCAGAACCCAAAATGAGCATCAGTGAGCAGGTTATTTCTGAGTAAGTGCCACTTGATAGCACTGTTGACGACAATTTCCATCCCTTTGCTCATGATCGAGAGTAGGCTGATGGGGCAGTAATTGGCCAGGTTGGAACTGTCCTGCTTTTTGTGGACAGGACATAGCTGGGCAATTTTCCACATAGCTGGGTAGGTGCCAGTGTTGCAGCTGTACTGGAACAGCTTAACCAAACTGGAACCAGGAGCAGGTCCGGTCAACCAAACTGGAACCAGGAGCAAACCCTATCAAATCACTTTCTAATTGACTGGGAAAATGGAGTGTCACAAGAATGGACAGCCACTTGTGAGAATGTGAAGGTGGAGCAGTTGGTGGTGTGAGGTTTGGTATAAATCTCCATGAGTACATCTGAACATATGAGCAGAGTTGGCAAATGTGTCCAAAAGAACTCCCCCAATTCAATTCTCCAAACCCAGAAAAATTTGAAGAGTTTCTTCCACATCTCCGACCCTCCTCATCTTCATCCTCTCCAGAGTTCTTCAATGCAGAAAGCAGCCTCTTGCACTTTCCCCCCCCCCTCCAATATTCCACTTCCTTCCTCTAATATGGAGTGCACAGCTAGTTCCTGAAACCAGGTACAGTTTCCATTTCAACCAGACATACACGTTTGCTCCCCCTTCACTGGATGTGTCAGCTGTGGCTCAGTGGGTAACATTCTCACCTCTGAGTCAGAAAGTCTTCAGAGTGAATTTAATTGGCAGAACAACCAGAGGGGGAGATTATTGGAATTAAAAAAAAATTGCATCAAGTTTTGAACTGGAAGGCGCTGTCTGAAAGGGAGGTGGAAGCAGGTTCAATAGTAACTTTCAAAAGAGAACTGGATAACTAATTGAAGGAGGAAGATTTGCTGGGACTAATTGGATAGCTCTTTCAAAGAGCTGGCATAGGCATGAAAGACTGAATAGCCTTCTTTTGTGTTGCATGATTCCTTATAATTTTAGAGGTGATCGGAAGGATTCAGTGCTGCTATCAATCTGCCAGAGTCGTGCCTCCATAATGAGCCTGTTTCTCACTGTCCAGGGGCATTCTATCTCTCACACTGTTAGCTGCCCAGCACATCGATTGTTCTGTTTAATGATTTCAAAGCTGGATAGAAACAGAGACAGGCACGCATCCATATGAATATATGAATTAGGAGCAAGAGTAGGTCATTCGCACCCCTCGAACCGCTCCTCCATTTAATAAGGTAATGGCTGATCTGACTGTGGCCTGAACTCCACATTCTGCCTACCCATAATATCTGTCAACTCCCTTGTCAGTCAAGAATCTATTTCTGCCTTAAAAATATTCAGTGACCTGCATTCACTGCTCTCTGGGGAGGAGAGTTCCAAAGACTCACGACCCTCAAAAAAAATTCTCCTCATCTCTGTCAGAAATGGGAGACCTGGCAGATTTCCTGGGCTGTGATCAGGAGCCAGTTTACATTAAGACATCTTCAAATGATTAAAGGAGGAATTTAAGAGGATTGATCATGCAAAGTCACTCCACAGGGGAATGGGAGGGAGAGTACAACAGTCAGGAGCAGGACTCTCAATCAGCCTGCAAGATCCAGAGCCCAGGCCCAACATGGCCAAGTGCTCAACTGACCCCATTCAACTTGACCAAGCAGGACTTGTGAATAAGTAGCTGGGTGGGAGGGAGGTGGTGTGTGTGGAACTCGTAGTTCATGGAAAGCATTGTGTTCAGCAGCTAGTACAAATCAGAGGCAGCAAGTGGGAGAAATACTGCCCAAGGCACTGCAGCCACATGAAACCTTAAGTCTCTCTGAAGCAGCAGAGCAACTCTCCTCCCTTCCTCCCTCCTTCCCTCTCCTCGAAGGTGTTGTTTGTTCCGTGGGGTTCAGTTCTATATTCACAGGTGCCATGTTCTGATTTGAGACCAGTCACAGAGATGACACCATCCGGACAGTTGACCTTGGGAGACTGCACCACACCCACTAGCCACCAGCATCTGGCAGGCTTCAGCTCACAGTGATCCCTGACTCTTCCTCTCCCCTGAGCCCAAAGGGGATTGGCTGAGGCCAATTATTTCTATCCCAATAAGAGTCAGCTAAGCTGACCAAGACTAGAGTGCTAAAGGCTGGGAGCCCATGCTCCGAGTAGCTTAGTGGCCCCAGGTCCCCAGGTGAAGAGTTTACGGATTGAGGATTAGTTTCAGAAAAGGATGTGGGGGGGTGAGGGGAGATGGTGGGAGAGGGGAATGGAAGCAGCGAGTGTGGTGGACCATCTGCCATCCCAGAAATCCTTCCTACACCCTCACCGTCCAGGTAATACAAATCCCCCGCTCCATTGTGCATTCTACATTAAATCGAGGGCCCGTCTGCCCTCTCAGGTGGGTGTAAAAGATCCCATGGCCACTATTGGAAGAAGAGCAGGGGGGAGTTCTCCCCGGTGTCCTGGGGCCAATATTTATCCCTCAACCAACCTCACTAAAAATAAATGATGTGGGAATTTGTACATTGCTGTTTGTGGGATCTTGCTGTGCACTAATTGGCTGCTGCGTTTCCTATATTATAACAGTGACCACACTTCAAAAAAAAATTCCCTCATTGTCTGAGACACACTTTGGGATGGTCCTGAGGTGGTGAAAGATGCTATAGAAATGCAAGTTCATTCTTGAACGCTTGAGGTTTTATCCACAGTGTGCGCCGTCAGCTGACCCACAGTGTGCGCCGTCAGCTGACCCACAGTGTGCGCCGTCAGCTGACCCACAGTGTGCGCCGTCAGCTGACCCACAGTTGCCTCCAACACCCCCGGATGGTAGGCTGAGTGGGAATATTACCTAGGATTCCTGCTCCCAATCACTATCCGGTGATCCAGCTGGAATACCAGAACAGCTGGATGGCAGTGATGGCTCCCACGGTCAAACAGCTGGCCAAAGAGGACATGGCCCAGCCCATACTTGTGTAGCAAGGACAGCCAAGGAATGATACCCAGTGAGAGTTAGGTGGTTGATTGTGTGTGCTGGCGTAGAATTAGACATTGATGTTAAAAGTGAGGCGGGTTTAAGGACAGTTTCTCTATGTTGTACAATGTGGGGACCCTTCATTATTGATTTGAATGAGCCTGTTACAGTGGCTCAGGGGTAATTGGCCTCATGCACTTATACACAAGTTCTTATGAAGTGGTGTAGAATGATTCTGGCGTCTGCCATCTGTGCAGCGCTCACTGTAATTGGGTTTCAATGTTTAACAAGTGCCATCTGTCTGCTCTCCGCAGTGTATTCTGGGTTCCAAACTTGTCAAACTATTCTGTGTAACAGTTTGATCTGCATAACATCAGGTGATTGTTAAAGAGAATTTAGGAAAACCCTCCCTATCTCTGTATCCTCCTCCAGCCCCTACAACCCTCCCTATCTCTGTAACCTACTCCAGCCCCTACAACCCTCCCTATCTCTATAACCTCCTCCAGCCCCTACAACCCTCCCTATCTCTGTAACCTCCTCCAGCCCCTACAACCCTCCCTATCTCTGTAACCTCCTCCAGCCCCTACAACACTCCCTATCTCTGTAACCTCCTCCAGCCCTTACAACCCTCCCTATCTCTGTAACCTCCTCCAGCCCCTACAACACTCCCTATCTCTGTAACCTCCTCCAGCCCTTACAACCCTCCCTATCTCTGTAACCTCCTCCAGTCCCTACAACCCTCCCTATCTCTGTAACCTCCTCCAGCCCCTACACCCCTCCCTATCTCTGTAACCTCCTCCAGCCCCTTCAACCCTCCCTATCTCTGTAACCTCCTCCAGCCCCCACACCCCTCCCTATCTCTGTAACCTCCTCCAGCCCCCACACCCCTCCCTATCTCTGTAACATCCTCCAGCCCCTACAACCCTCCCTATCTCTGTAACCTCCTCCAGCCCCTACAACCCTCCCTATCTCTGTAACCTCCTCCAGCCCCTACAACACTCCCTATCTCTGTAACCTCCTCCAGCCCTTACAACCCTCCCTATCTCTGTAACCTCCTCCAGCCCCTACAACACTCCCTATCTCTGTAACCTCCTCCAGCCCTTACAACCCTCCCTATCTCTGTAACCTCCTCCAGTCCCTACAACCCTCCCTATCTCTGTAACCTCCTCCAGCCCCTACACCCCTCCCTATCTCTGTAACCTCCTCCAGCCCCTACAACCCTCCCTATCTCTGTAACCTCCCACAGCCCCTTCAACCCTCCCTATCTCTGTAACCTCCTCCAGCCCCCACACCCCTCCCTATCTCTGTAACCTCCTCCAGCCCCCACACCCCTCCCTATCTCTGTAACCTCCTCCAGCCCCTACAACCCTCCCTATCTCTGTAACCTCCTCCAGTCCCTACAGCCCTCCCTATCTCTGTAACCTTCTCCAGCCCCTACAACCCTCCCTATCTCTGTAACCTCCCACAGCCCCTTCAACCCTCCCTATCTCTGTAACCTCCTCCAGCCCCCACACCCCTCCCTATCTCTGTAACATCCTCCAGCCCCCACAACCCTCTGAGATCTCTGCGCTCCTCCAATTCCAGCCTCTTGCGCATCCCCCAGTTTCCTTCGTGCCATCTTCAGCTCCTAGGCCCTAAGCTCTGGAAGTCCCTCTCTAAACCTCTCCGCCTCTCTCCCTCCTCCTTTAAGACGCTCCTTAAAACCTTCGACTGAGTCTTTGGTCACCTAACTCGCATCTCCTTAGACGTCTCAGTATTAAAACTTTGATAATGCTCCTGTGAAATCCCTTGTGTTGTTTTACTATATTTAAGCTACTATATAAATGTATATTGTTGTTGCAGCTTGAGGGATAAATATTGGCCCCAAGACACCGGGCAGAACTGCCCCCTGCTCTTCTTCCAATAGTGATCATGGGATCTTTGACACCCACCTGAGAGGCCAGACAAGCTGAGTGGCATAGTTGAGTTGATGAGAACAAAGGCACTGATGAGGGTTTCAGCAGCCAAAAGGTGGCAAAGGCGGTGGAGTGAAAGAAGTGAGTGATGGATGGAGATTCACCCCATGGCACAGCAGCGAGATCTAAGAACTAAGCAGAATCTGAAGAATCAGGGTGGAGCAGGAAGAGCAGCAGAGAAATAGATCCCATTAAAAAAGTGAAATACTTAAGTAAATACTGGAGGAACAGCACCTCATCTTCCGACTAGGCACCTTACAGCCTTCCGGTCTGAATATTGAGTTCAACAATTTTACATCATGAACTCCCTCCTCCATCCCCACCCCCTTCCCGTTTCTTACCCCTCCTTTTTGTTTTTTCCAATAATTTATATCGATTTTTCTTTTCCCACCTATTTCCATTATTTTTAAACGTATTCCCACCCATTGTTTATCTATACCTTTTATGCTCTTTTAGTCTTATTTCACCCTACCCACACTAGGGCTATCTGTACCTTGCGAGTCCTGCTCTCCACTCTTAATTAGCACATTCCTTTAGATAATATCACCACCTTCAACACCTCTTTGTCCTTTTGTCTGTGACATCTTTTGGTTATCTCCACCTATTACTGGCTGCTTGTCCGAACACACACACACACACCAACACCCCCTCTCTCCCCCCACCCCCCACCACCGCCCCCACCACCTTAAACCAGCTTATATTTCACCCCTTTCCTATTTTTACTTAGTTCTGTCGAAGGGTCATGAGGACTCGAAACGTCATCTGTGCTCTTCTCCGCCGATGCTGCCAGACCTGCTGAGTTTTTCCAGGTATTTCTGTTTCTGTTTTTGAAATACTTAAGTGGTGCTTTCAGAGATCCTGGATCAAGGTTGCCTTAAATTCCAGACAGTGTTGCCGGCTGCTGATTCATTTCATCTGATACAAGACCGGAAAAAAGGGGAAAACAGAGAATCCCCAGAGTGTCTGCAAAAATCTGGCGAAAAGCATGATAGATATTTTACAGCCTTGGATACGGTCCTTAACGAGAGAAAGAGTGAGACTTAACTTATCTATCACCTTTCACAAGCTTAGGATGTCCCAAAGTTCTCCACAGTTAATGAAGTACTTTTCAAATGCTTTTACTGTTGTAATGTAGAAAACACAGCAGCCAATTTACGCACAGCAAGATCCCACAAACAGCAATGTGATAATGACCCAGATCACCTGTTTTTAGTGATGTTGGGTGAGGGATAAATATCGGCCCCAGGACACCGGGGAGAGCTCCCCCCTGCTCTTCTCCCAATAGTGGCCGTGGGATCTTATACCCCCACCTGAGAGGGCAGACGGGGCCTCGGTTTATTGCCTCATCCTGAAAGACGGCAGTTCTGACTGCGCTGATGTTCTGACAGTCCGGCGTTCCCTCGGTGCTGCCCCCCATGACAGCCCGGTGCCAACCCCCATGACAGCCCGGCACTGCTACCCCTCCCCCGTAACAGCCCAGCATTCCCTCGGTGCCGCCCCCGGTGACAGCCCAGCAAAGCTATCCCCACCCCCTCCCCCGTGACAGCCCAGCATTCCCTCGGTGCCGCCCCCACCGTGACAGCCCGGCACTGCTACCCCCCACCCCCTCCCCCGTGACAGCCCAGCAAAGCTACCCCCACCCCCTCCCCGTGACGGTCCAGCATTCCCTCGGCGCCACCCCCCGTGATAGCCCGGCACTGCTACCCACCCCACCCCCTCCCCCGTGACAGCCCAGCATTCCCTCGGCGCTGCCCCCCCCGTGACAGCCCGGCGTTCCCTCGGCGCCACCCCCGCCGTGACAGCCCGGCGTTCCCTCGGCGCCACCCCCCCCGTGACAGCCCGGCGTTCCTTTGGCGCCACCCCCCCCGTGACAGCCCGGCGTTCCTTTGGCGCCACCCCCCCCGTGACAGCCCGGTGCCACCCCCCGTGACAGCCCAGCACTGCTACCCCTCCCCCGTGACAGCCCGGTGTTCCCTCGGCGCCGCCCCCCGTTACAGCTCGGCGTTCCCTCGGCGCCGCCCCCCCCCGTGACAGCCCGGCACTGCTACCCCTCCCCCGTGACAGTCCAGCACTGCTACCCCTCCCCCGTGACAGTCTGGCACTGCTACCCCTCCCCCGTGACAGCCCGGCACTGCTACCCCTCCCCCGTGACAGCCCGGCACTGCTACCCCTCCCCCGTGACAGCTCGGCGTTCCCTCGGCGCCGCCCCCCCCCGTTACAGCTCGGCGTTCCCTCGGCGCCGCCCCCCCCCCCGTGACAGCCCGGCACTGCTACCCCTCCCCCGTGACAGTCTGGCACTGCTACCCCCCTCCCCCGTGACAGTCCGGCACTGCTACCCCTCCCCCGTGACAGCCCGGCACTGCTACCCCTCCCCCGTGACAGCCCGGCACTGCTACCCCTCCCCCGTGACAGCTCGGCGTTCCCTCGGTGCCGCCCCCCGTTACAGACTGGCGCGCTTCCAGTGTGAGCACTAGGTAGCGTCAGCCCAGATATTATGCAAAAGTCTCTGGAGCTGGGCTCAAATGTTCAACTTTGTGACTCAGAGATGAGTGAGGAAGAGGGAGTGCTGCTCACTGAGCCACAGAAAAATTAACATATTAGAGTTTTCTATTTTTTCCTCCTCCTCTGAACGCTTGCACCTGCTCAAACTGCCTGGGACTGACATCTGCTCATATCAAGTTTAGAAATTTGAGCAATATTTTCAATTTCCTGTTTTGAAAGGTACAGTCTTTGCTGATCAGCAAACTCTGTCCCATAGCCTTGTGTCAAAAACAGCAAATGCCAATTCTCCCCATATCAAATGTGCCTCCACGTGTGATGTGTATGGAATACAAGGGGTGGCTGACACACCTACACCCTTACAACTCAACTTCAGGCTTTTCATACAGATCTCTGCTCTCACCTAGAATTACACAGAAACAGGCCATCTGCTGGTGTTTCAGCTCCACATGAGCCTCCTCCTAGCCCCCTCTCCATCTCACCCCATCACCATATCTTTCTGTTTCCTTCTCCCTCACGTGTTTATCCAGCTTCCCCCTTAAATGTATCAATATTATTCACCTCGACCACTCCCTGGGGGAGCGAGTTTCAGGTTATCCCCACTCTCTGGGTAAAGAAGTATATTCTGAATTCCCCATTGGATTTATTAGTCAAGATCTTATACTGATGGCCTCTAGCTCTGGTCTCCCCCACAAATGGAAACATCTTCTTGTAGGGAAGGCTCAGAGTGAGGGGGGGGTGGTGGAACAGTTCTGTTGAAGGGGCATTCGGACTCGAAACGTTAACTTTGCTCCTCTCCGCAGATGCTGCCAGACCTGCTGAGTTTTTCCAGGTATTTTTGTTTTTGTTTTGGATTTCCAGCTTTTATCTTAGTATGAAGCGGGTCTTTGTGCTGCCTACCTATCCTCTTATCTCTCTAAACTGGCCAGGGGCTTCAGTATCCACAATGCTGGAAAGGAAGAGAATGTGAAGATCTGGCTAGAACAGCAATTCCCCTCTTGTTTAACAGCCTCAGGCATTATCCAGGAGGCAGACACAGGAAGGCAGCCTACCCCTGAGGGATCCCATGCTTGTCAGAGGCTCACACTCAGGCTGCAGAGGAGCAAAGCGTTCCTCTGTCAAACGCTGGCCAGCGAATTCCCAAATCACACTCGGTTAGAGTGTGATATTTATACAATCATCACCAACAACAATCTCACTTCCTCCCAAAAAACTAAAGCCTCCTGACCTTGCTAAAACTGCCGCAAATCTAATAGTTAGGCCAAACCCAATCTTAACCACGAGATCTGGGAAGGACAGAAAGGCTGAATGGACTCCTTCTGTGCTGAAACCAATCTATAATTCTTATATAAAGGCAAAATACTGCAGATGCTGGAAAGCTGAAACAAAAACAAAAAATGCTGGAAAAATTCAGCAGGTCTGACAGTATCTGTGGAAAGGCAGCATCTCTCCACAGAGGCTGTCAGACCTGCTGAGCTTTTCCAGCAGTTTTTGTTTTCATGTCTATAATTCTTATGTCAGGTTACCTAACAATGGATTGCATTTGTATAGCATCTTTAGCAAAGTAAAATGCTCCAAGGAACTTCACAGGAGAGGAAATGAGACTGAATTTGACATCTAGCCACCTGAGGAGACAGATATAGATGACAAAATTCTTGCTGAAAGAGGTTGGTTTTAAGGAGATCTTTGTTCTTATGTTTTTGTTTTCAGACAGCGCTGATCTTTATTCTGCTATTAACACCTACCCTGGATCAATGCTTTGTGCCTTTAATATTATTACAACTCCCTTTGTCTTGTGTTCCATGACATCTTTGTCATTTAATCTCTCCTATCCTCTAACCTATCCCTGACCCTCTCTTTTGCTCCACATGCCTCTCCCGCCTTTTTCAACAGTACAAACATCCCTACCTCTCTTCTGTTCCAAAGATGAGTCATAAACTGACCATAGAGGGAGTGCAACAAAGGTTCGCCAGACTAACCCTGGGATGGCAGGATTGTCCCATGAGGAGACTGGGCCTTATTCTCTCGAGTTTAGAAGGATGACATTTGAACCTCATTGAAGTGTACAAAATTTTTATAGGGCTTGAGAAGGTAGATGCAGGATGTTTCCCCTGGTTGGACAGTCTTGAACAAGGGGACACAATCTCAGAATAAGAGGTAGGTCATTTAGGACTGAGATGAGGAGGAACTTCTTCAGTCAGAGGGCGGTGAACCTGTGGAATTCCCTATCCCAGCGAGCTGTGACCATCTTCAAAACAGAAGTCGATAGATTCCTGGATACCAACTACATCAAGGAATATGGCGATAATGCAGAATGATGGCATTGAAGTAGACGATCAGCCATGATCAATCTGAATCGTGGAGCAGGTTCAAGGGGCTGAACGCGCTGCTCGTGCTATTTTGTGCCAACGTTCCTAAAACTGGGCTTGAACATTAAGTCTGTTTCTCTCCCCACAGATACTGTCAGACCTGCTTAGTTTCTCCAGCACGTTCTCTTTTTATTTCAGATTTCCATCGTCTGCATTATTGAGCTTTTATTTTGGTTTTAAGGAGAGCCTGGAAGGAAGGGAGAGAGAGAGAGAGAGAGAGAGAGAGAGAGAGAGAGAGGGGGAGAGGTTTAAGGAGGGAATTCCAGAGATTAGGGCACCAATGGTGGAGCGATGGAAACAGTGGACGCTCAAGAGGCTGGAACTGGAGGAATGCAGAGATCTTGGAGAGTTGTAGGGGCTGGAGGAGGTTACAGAGATAGGGAGGGGTGTAGGGGCTGGAGGAGGTTACAGAGATAGGGAGGGTTGTAGGGGCTGGAGGGTGTAGGGGCTGGAGGAGGTTACAGAGATAGGGAGGGTTGTAGGAGCTGGAGAAGGTTTCAGAGATAGGGAGGGTTGTAGGGGCTGGAGAATGTTTCAGAGATAGGGAGGGTTGTAGGGGCTGGAGGATGTTACAGAGATAGGGAGGTTTGTAGGGGCTGGAGGAGGTTACAGAGATAGGGAGGTTTGTAGGGGCTGGAGGAGGTTACAGAGATCTCGGAGGGTTGTAGGGGCTGGAGGAGGTTACAGAGATAGGGAGGTTTGTAGGGGCTGGAGGAGGTTACAGAGATAGGGAGGTTTGTAGGGGCTGGAGGAGGTTACAGAGATAGGGAGGGGTGTAGGGACTGGAGGAGGTTACAGAGATAGGGAGGGGTGTAGGGGCTGGAGGATGTTACAGAGATAGGGAGGGGTGTAGGGACTGGAGGAGGTTACAGAGATAGGGAGGGGTGTAGGGGCTGGAGGAGATTACAGAGATAGGGAGGGGTGTAAGGGCTGGAGGAGTTTACAGAGATAGGGAGGGTTGTAAGGGCTGGAGAAGGTTACAGAGATAGGGAGGGTTGTAGGGGCTGGAGGAGGTTACAGAGATAGGGACAGTTGTAGGGGCTGGAGGAGGTTACAGAGATAGGGAGGGTTGTAGGGGCTGGAGGAGGTTACAGAGATAGGGAGGGTAGTAGGGGCTGGAGGAGGTTACAGAGATAGGGAGGGTTGTGGGGGCTGGAGGAGGTTACAGAGATAGGGAGGGTTGTGGGGGCTGGAGGAGGTTACAGAGATAGGGAGGTTTGTAGGGGCTGGAGGAGGTTACAGAGATAGGGAGGGGGTGTAGGGACTGGAGGAGGTTACAGAGATAGGGAGGGGTGTAGGGACTGGAGGAGGTTACAGAGATAGGGAGGGGTGTAGGGGCTGGAGGAGATTACAGAGATAGGGAGGGGTGTAAGGGCTGGAGGAGTTTACAGAGGTAGGGAGGGTTGTAAGGGCTGGAGAAGGTTACAGAGATAGGGAGGGTTGTAGGGGCTGGAGGAGGTTACAGAGATAGGGAGGGTTGTGGGGGCTGGAGGAGGTTACAGAGATAGGGAGGTTTGTAGGGGCTGGAGGAGATTACAGAGATAGGGAGGGGTCGAGGAGGCTGTGGAGAATTTAAATCTGAGGATAATAATTATAAATGAGGCATAGCTGGTCAGGGAGTAAAAGGTAGGTGAGCATAAGGGATGTGCTCTTCTCCACAGAGGCTGCCAGATCTGCTGAGTTTTTCCAGGTATTTCTGTTTTTGTTTTGGATTTCCAGCATCTGCAGTTTTTTGGTTTTTTTTGGTTTTAGCATAGGGGTGTGCTGGGTGAACTGATCTTGGTTAGGATATTAACAGCAGAGTTTTGGATGACTTGCAGCTTACAGAGCTAGCTCTGAGTTACAGTGAATACATCCATCACGCCTGTATGGCCTGGGATGGACATTGGGTCAGCACAAAAGTGAACCAGACACACAGACAGTTCACCTGATCAGACTGAAAAACATAGACGATGCATTAACACTAAATCAACAGCCAATGCATGTAGGAGTGAGATATTCCACTAGCCAACACACCATGCATTATATTTCCATCCTGCTGTCAAGTCGATGTTTTCAAAGTTTCACCTTTGGTTTTTTTCCACAATGTACAGAAAAGTTTCAGAAAGAAAACAAAGACTTGCATTCCTCTCACACCTTTCACCACCACAGGATGCTCCAAAGTGCATCACGGCCCATGAAAAACTTTTTAAAACAAAAACAAAAATAGCTGGAAAAACTCAGCAGGTCTGGCAGCATTTGTGGAGAGGAAGACAGTTAACCTTTTGAGTCCGTATGACTCTTCAACAGAACTAAGTAAAAATAGAAATGGGGTGAAATATAAGCTGGTTTAAGGGAGGGTTGGGACAGGTAGAGCTGGATGGAGGGCCAGTGATTTTTTACTTTTTAAGAAGTGTAATCACTATGACATAAAAAAATTCACACTGCAAGATTCCAGAAACAGCTTTGAGATAATAATCAAATGATCTATTTTAACCACCCACCACACCAAATAGAAGTCCACTCCATCCACTGCTCTTCTTCCTGTGGTGGCCATGGGATTTTTTGTGTCTGCCTTTGAAAATTTTGTCCAAAAGGTGGCATCTTCAACACAGCAACACAAACTCAGGACTGTGCCCCCAGCCCCTCTCCCCCCTCAGTGCAGCACAACCGCCGGCCCCTCTCTCTCCCCCCCGGCGCTGCACAACCACCGTCCCCCTCTCTCCTCCCCCCGGCGCTGCACAACCACCGTCCCCCTCTCTCCCCCCCCCGGCGCTGCACAACCACCGGCCCCTCTCTCCCCCCTCAGCGCTGCACAACCACTGGCCCCTCTCTCCCCCCGCTCAGCGCTGCACAACCACCGGCCCCTCTCTCCCTCCCCTCAGCGCTGCACAACCACCGTCCCCCCCCTCTCTCCCCGGCGCTGCACAACCACCGGCCCCTCTCTCTCCCCTCAGTGCTGCACAACCATCGGCCCCTCTCTCTCCCCTCAGCGCTGCACAATCGCCGGCCCCTCTCTCCCCTCAGCGCTGCACAATCGCCGGCCCCTCTCTCCCCTCAGTGCTGCACAACCACTGGCCCCTCTCTCCCCCCCCCCGGCGCTGCACAACCACTGGCCCCTCTCTCTCTCCCCGGCGCTGCACAACCACTGGCCCCTCTCTCTCTCCCCGGCGCTGCACAACCACTGGCCCCTCTCTCTCTCCCCGGCGCTGCACAACCACTGGCCCCTCTCTCCCCCCTCAGCGCTGCACAACCACCGGCCTCTCTCCCCCCGCTCAGCGCTGCACAACCACCGGCCTCTCTCCCCCCCCCTCAGCGCTGCACAACCACCGGCCTCTCTCCCCCCCCCCTCAGCGCTGCACAACCACTGGCCCCTCTCTCCCCCCTCAGCGCTGCACAACCGCCGGCCCCTCTCTCCCCCCTCAGCGCTGCACAACCGCCGGCCCCTCTCTCCCCCCTCAGCGCTGCACAACCGCCGGCCCCTCTCTCCCCCCTCAGCGCTGCACAACCGCCGGCCCCTCTCTCCCCCCCTCAGCGCTGCACAACCGCCGGCCCCTCTCTCCCCCCTCAGCGCTGCACAACCACCGGCCCCTCTCTCCCTCCCGGCGCTGCACAACCGCCGGTCCCTCTCTCCCCACGGCCCTGCACAACCACCGGCCCCTCTCTCCCCCCTCAGCGCTGCACAACCGCCGGCCCCTCTCTCTCCCTGGCGCTGCACAACCACCGGCCCCTCTCTCCCCCCCTCAGCGCTGCACAACCACCGGCCCCTCTCTCTCCCTGGCGCTGCACAACAACCGGCCCCTCTCTCCCCCCTCAGCGCTGCACAACCGCCGGTCCCTCTCTCCCCCCTCAGCGCTGCACAACCACCGGCCCCTCTCTCCCCGCTCAGCGCTGCACAACCACCAGCCCCTCTCCCCCCTCAGCGCTGCACAACCACCGGCCCCTCTCTCCCCCCTCAGCGCTGCACAACTGCCGGCCCCTCTCTCTCCTCGGCGCTGCACGACCGCCGCCAGGCCCCTCACTCCCCTCGGCACCGTGCCATCACCGACAGTGCGCCACTCCCCTCAAGCCCTGTGCTCCCCTCGGCACTGTGCTGCCACCAGCAGTGCATTGCTCCCCTCAGCCCTGCCCTACCACAGGCAGCGCCCGCTCCCCTTGGCACTACATCTCCGCCGGCAATGCGCCGTTCCCCTCGGCATTGTGCCGTCGCTGACAGTGTGCCGCTCCCTTCAAGACCTGCGCTCTCCTTGGCAATGTGCTCCCCTCGGCACTGCGCTCCCCCTCAGCAATGGGCCACTGCCGGCAGTGCGCTGCTCCCCTCAAGCCCTGTGCTCCCACAGGCAAGACCCGCTCCCCTCGGCACTGCACCACCACCAGCAATGCACTGCTCCCCTCGGCCCTGCGCTCCCATAGACAGCACCCACTCCCCTTGGCACTGCATCTCTGCCGGTAACGCACCACTCCCCTCGGCACTGTGCCGCCACCAACAGTGTGCCTCTCCCCTCAAGCCCTGCGCTCCCCATGGCAATGAGCACCCCTTGGCAATGTGCCACTGCCAGCAATGTGCTGCCACCAGGAGTGCGCCACACCCCTCAGCCCTGTGCTGCCAGTAGCAGTGCGCTACTCCCCTCAGCCCTGCGCTCTCACAGGCAGCGCCCACTCCTCTTGGCACTGCATCCCGGCTGACAGTGCGCTGCTCCACACAAGCCCTGTGCTCCCACAGGCAACACCCACTCCCCTTGGCACTGCGTCTCCGCCAGCGGTCTCGCGTGCCCCCCTCGGCACTGTGCCACCAGCGGCAATGCGCCGCTCCCCTTGGCACTGCGCCACTGCCGGCACTGCACAGCTCCCCTTGGCACTGCACTCCCCTCGGCCCTGCGCCGCTGGCAGTGCGCTTCCCTCGGCACTGTGCCGTTGCCGGCAGTGTACCTCTCTCCTCGGCACTCCGCCACTGCCGGCAGTGCGCTCCCCTCGGCTCTGCGCGCTGGCAGTGTGCTCCCCTTGGCACTGTGCTGTTGCCGGCAATGTAACTCTCTCCTCGGCACTGCGCCGCTGCTGGCAGTGCACTCCCCTCGGCACTGTGCTGTTGCCGACAGTGTACCTCTCTCCTCAGCACTGCGCCACCGGCGGCAATGCACCGCTCCCCAGGGCACTGTGCTACCGCCGGCAGTGTACCTCTCTCCTCGGCACTGCACCGCTCCCCTCGGCACTGCGCCGCCGGCAGTGCACTCTCCTCGGCACTGTGCTACCGCCGGCACTGCACGGCTCCTGTCGGCACTGCGCTCCCCTCGGCACTGTGCTACTGCTGGCACTGCCTCGGCCCTGCGCCGCCAGCAGTGCGCTCCCCTCGGCACTGCGCCGCCACCAGCAGTGAGCTCCCCTCGGCACTATGCCGCCGCCAGCACTGCGGTGCTCCCCTAGGCACTGCGGTGCTCCCCTCGGCAGTGTGTTCCCCCGCCGCCAGCAGTGCGCTCCCCTCGGCTGGCACTGCGTCGCCGCCGGCACTGCGCTCCCCTCGCCGCCGGCACTGCGCTCCCCTCGCCGCCGGCACTGCGCTCCCCTCGCCGCCGGCACTGCGCTCCCCTCGCCGCCGGCACTGCGCTCCCCTCGCCGCTGTGCCGTGCTCCCTTGGCACTGGCACAGTGAATCCTGGATTACAATACGAGGGTCATGTCTGGAGTGGGGTCTCAACTTTCGAATTTAGACGGGTCTGTTACTCAGTGCACCAAGGACTGACTCTTCAAACACTGAGACCCAGGAAGTGGTGGGTGGAGAGGGGGAGGGGGAAGGGGGGCGACCAAGACTAACAGGAAAACAAAATAAAGATCTACCCGTTAAGATCTTAATTGAATGCAATTGTTTAATTCACTTAAACCTTGTCCTGACCCACCCATCAATGAAACGCGGCGGCACTTCCTCCTTTCTGGTTTAACCCTCTGGTTCTCAACTAGAGAGGGGAAAGAGTTTAACTCCACAGGGCGAGGGAAACATCAGACATGCCCAAGTGTAAAAAGCGAAAGGGGAGGAGAGAATTGAAATGCAGAAAATGAAAGCTGATACAAATCACAGATGGTTTCACGTTCACTGGCTGATTCTCTCGCCTTCCTTTCCGACGCAATAAGGGAAAAACGTTTGTTGTAAACTTTCTAAACTCACCCAAACTGTTTGCTGCGAATTTCTCCATCCCTGGGACAGGGCTCGGGCGGCTGGAGTCTGTGTCGCTGGGAGGCAGAGCTCCTTGGTCGTCAACATTTGCACCTTAGAGACCCAGGCGAACAGGAAGATCCCAGTGAAACTGATCAAAGACACCTTACCGCTGCCCAATCAGAGTCAGGGCCCTGGGCCATGTGATAGAGCCAGCTGCAAACAAAAAAAAAATGAACAAAAAAAAGAGCAGGATGAGGGGGAACTGTCGCCAAACTTCACAGAGATGGAGACAGAGAGAGTGTGTGTGTGTCAGTAAGCACCGCCTCTCAATATTGACTGGCTGAAAGTTTCTCTCCAACTCCCCACTTCTCCCCCTCACTTTCCTCCTCCCAACTTTGCCCGCTGTTGTCCACATTGGCTCTGTGAACTGCTCGCACGAATACCTCAGAGACAAGGTCCACCGTCCACTCTCTATAAATCCAGAATCGAAGCTGACAGCTTAACCCAGTGCCAGTAATGAGGGAGTACTGCACTGTCCGAGGGTCAGTACTGAGGGAGAAATGTACTGTCAGAGGGTCAGTACTGAGAGAGTGCCACACTGTCCGAGGGTCAGTACTGAGGGAGAGATGTACTGTCAGAGGGTCAGTACTGAGCGGATGCCACACTGTAGGAGGGTCAGTACTGAGGGAGAAATGTACTGTCAGAGGGTCAGTACTGAGGGAGTGCTGCACTGTCCGAGGGTCAGTACTGAGGGAGAGATGTACTGTCAGAGGGTCAGTACTGAGGGAGAAATGTACTGTCAGAGTGTCAGTACTGAGGGAGTGCTGCACTGTCAGAGGGTCAGTACTGAGGGAGTGCTGCACTGTCCGAGGGTCAGTACTGAGGGAGAGATGTACTGTCAGAGGGTCAGTACTGAGGGAGAAATGTACTGTCAGAGGGTCAGTACTGAGAGAGTGCCACACTGTTGGAGGGTCAGTACGGAGGGAGAGATGCACTGTCAGAGGGTCAGTACTGAGAGAGTGCAACACTGTCCGAGGGTCAGTACAGAGGGATCACCGCACAGTTGGAGGGCCGGTACTGAGGGAGCACCACACAGTCGGAGGGTCAGTATGGAGGGAGCGCCGCATAGTCGGTGGGTCGGTACTGAGGGAGTGCTGCACTGTCAGAGGACTAGTGGCGAGGGAGTGCCCTGAAAAAGTGGGATTAAAATGGGCAGCTAGTTTTTTTCAGCTGGTGTAGACATGATGGGCTGAATGGCCTCTTTCTGTACCATAACCTTTCTATGGTTCTATGGTGGTGATGCTGTAATAGGTAGGACTCCTGTCCTTTAGAGCACTGAAACAGAATTACCAAACTCTGTGCATGTTGTGGAGCCCAGGGTGAGATTCCTATTCATTTTTCTGATTGATACCTCCAGCCATTAACCCAGAAACACCCACAAAGACTAGGGACAGCTTAATCCCTTGGGAGTGGCACCCCAGAATGATGAACTACCCCACTTGAACAGATAATTCCTTAGGATTTGGAAAGGTATTTGAGTGGGTGGAGTAGAAATTATGCTATTGCCACACAAGAGAATAGATTTTGTGACACAACAGCAAAATGGATTCAAAAACTGTGCTCACCTCCGCAGTGTACATCAGCAACTTACATTTCTATAGCATTTTTAATGCAGTAAAAATGTCCCCAGGCACTTCACAGGTACATTATTGAATAAAAATTTCACACTGTACCACATAGAGCTATCAGGACAGCTGACTAAAAGCTCGGTCAAAGAGGTCAGTTTTAAAGAGCATCTTAAAGGGAGACAGTAAGGCTGAAAGGTCTAGGGAGGAAATTCCAGAACTTATAGCCCCAGTATTTGAAGGGATGGCCACCAATGGTGGAGTGATGGAAATCGGGAGACAATCAGGAGGCCAGAATTGGAGGAGTGCAAAGATCTTGGAGGGTTGTAGGGCTTTTGTTTTTATTCATTTACAGGATGTGGGCAGTGCTGCCTGGGCCAGCATTTGTTGCCCATCCCTAATTGCCCCTTGAGAAGGTGGGGGTGAGCTGCCTTCTTGAACCGCTGCAGTCCATGTGCTGTAGGTACACCCCAGTGCTGTTAGGGAGGGAGTTCCAGGATTTTGACCCAGTGACAGTGAAGGAACGGCAATATATTTCCAAGTCAGGATGGTTAGTGGCTCGGAGGGTAACTTATAGGTGGTGGTGTTCCCCATGTGTCTGCTGCCCTTGTCCTTCTAGATGGTAGAGGTTGTAGATTTGGAAGATGCTGTCTAAGGAGCCTTGGTGAATTCCTGCAGTGTATCTTGTAGATGGTACACACACTGCTGCTACTGTGCGTCGGTGGTGGACGGAGTAAATGTTTGTGGATGGGGTGCCAATCAAGTGGGCTGCTTTGTCCTGGACGGTATCAAGCTTCTTGCGTGTTGTTGGAGCTGCACTCATCCAGGCAAGTGGGGAGTATTCCATCACACTCCTGACTTGTGCCTTGTAGATGGTGGACAGGCTTTGGGGAGTCAAGAAGTGAGTTACCTGTCGCAGGATTCCTAGCCTCTAACCTGCTTTTGTAGCCACAGTATTTATAAGGTTAGTCCAGTTCAGTTTCTGGTCAATGATAACCTCCAGGATGTTGATAGTGGGGGATTCAGCAATGGTAATGCCATTGAATCACAGAATCACAAAATTGTTACAGTGTGGAAGGAGGCCATTCAGCCCATCGTGTTTGCACAGGCTCTCTGAGCATTTTAACTTAGTGTCAATCTCCTGCCTTTTCCTTATAGCCCTGCATGTTGTTTCCAATTAGATAATCATCCAGTGCCCTCTTGAATGCCTCAGTTGAACCTGCCTCCACCACACTTCCAGGCCGTGCATTCCAAACCCTAACTACTCTCTGTGTGAAAAAGTTTTTTCTCACCTCACATTTGCTTCTTTTACAAAATATTTAAAACTGTGCCCTCTGGTTCTCGTTCTGTTTATGAGCGGGAACAGTTTCTCCCTATGTACTCTGTCCAGACCCCTCGTGATTTTGAAAACTTTTATTTAGTCTCCTCATAGCCTTCTCCTCGCCAAGGAAAACAGTCCCAACTTCTCCAATCTTTCCTCATAACTGAATGTCTCATCCCTGGAACCATTCTCGTAAACCTCTTCTGCACTCTCTCCAATGCGTTCACATCCTTCCTATAGTGTGGTGCCCAGAACTGTACGCAATATTCCAGCTGAGGTCTAACCAGTGTCTTATATAAATTCATTATAACCCCCTTGCTCTTGTACTCTATGCCCCTATTAATGAAGCCTAGAATACCGTATGCTTTAGAAACAGCTCTCTCTATCTGTCCTGCCCTGCCACCTTTAATGAGTTATGTACATGCCCAGGTCTCTCTGCTCCTGCACACCCTTTAGAATAGTATCCTTTATTTTATATTGTCTCCCTATGTTCTTTGTACCAAAGTTCGTCATCTCACACGTCTCCACATTGAACTTCATCTGCCACCTATCTGCCCACTCCACCAATGTGTCAATGTCCTTTTGAAGTTCTACGCTGTCCTCCTCACAGTTTACAAATTCTCCTAAGTTTTGTGTCATCTGCAAACTTTGAAATTGTCCCCTGCACACCAAGATCTAGATCATTTATATATATCAGGAAGAGCAAGGGTCCCAAAACTGACCCCTGGGGAACTCCACTACAAACCTTCTTCCAGTCTGAAAAATACCCATTAACCATTACTCTCTGTTTCCTATCCCTCAGCAAATTTTGTATCCACATTGCTACTGTCCTTTTTATTCCATGATCCATAACTTTCTTTGCAAGTCTGTTGTGTGGCACTGTATCGAACGCCTTTAGGAAGTCCATGTGCACCACATCAACAGCCTTGCCCTCATCAACCATCTCTGTTACTTCTTCGAAAAACTCCAGCAAGTTAGTTTTTCCCTTTAACAAATCTATGCTGATTCTTCCAAATCAATTTAAATTTTTCCATGTGACTATTAATTCTAGACCGAATAATTGTTTCGAGAAGTTTCCCCTTCACCGAAGTTAAACTGACTGGTCTGTATTGCAGAGCAGAGCTTTACAATCTTTTTTGAACAAAGGCGTAATGTTTACAATTCTCCAGTCCTCTGGCACCTCCCCCAAATCCAATGAACATTAAAAGATTATTGCCACTGCCTCTGCAATTTCCACTCTCATTTCCTTCAATTTTCTTGGCTGCATCTCATTTGGTCCCAGCTCCTTATCAACTTTAAGTACCGACAGCTTATCTAATATCTCTTCAACAATTTTATACCCTTCTAGTGACTGAGTTTCCTCTTCCGTCACCATGGCCTGGGCAGCATCTACCTCGTAGGTAAAGATAGATGCAAAGTATTCATTTAACACCTCAGCCATGCTTCTTGCCTCTACGTGTAAATCCCCTTTTTAGTCCCTAACCGGCCTTACTCCTCCTTTTACCACCCTTTTACTATTGATGTGCTTATAGAATACTTTGGGATTTCCTTTTATGTTAGCTGTCAAGGGGCTATGGTTAGATTCTCTCAAGTTGGAGACGGTCATTGCCTGACACTTGTGTGGCGTGAATGTTACTTGCCACTTGTCAGTCCGAGCCTGGATATTGTCCAGGTCTTGCTGCATTTGGACATGGACTGCTTCGGTATCTGAGGAGTCGTGAATGGTGCTGAACATTGTGCAATCATCAACGAACATCCCCACTTCTGACCTTATGATTCAAGGAAGGTTATTGATGAAGCAGCTGAAGATGGTTGGGCCGAGGACACTACCCTGAGGAACTCCTGCAGTGATGTCCTGGAGCTGGGGTGACTGACCTCCAACAACCACAACCATCTTCCTTTGTGCTGGGTATGATTCCAACCAGCGGAAAGTTTTCCCCGATTCCCATTGACTTCAGTTTTGCTGGGGCTCCTTGATGCCACACTCGGTCAAATGCTGCCTTGATGTCAAGGGCAGTCACCCTCGCCTTACATCAGGAGTTCAGCTCTTTTGTCCATGTTTGAGGAGGTGACAGAAATGTCGGAGGGTTGTGGGGCTTGAGGAGGTTACAGATATAGGGAGGGGGCGAGGCCATGGAGGGATTAGAACATTAGGTAAGAGGTAGAAGGCTATGAGGGAAATTGAGAAAGTTTTTCACCTAGCGGGTGATGGGAGCCTGGAACTCACTGCCTGAAAGGTTGGTTGAGTCAGAAACTCTTGTAACATTTAAGAAGCATTTAGATATTCACTTGCATTGCCATAGCCTCCAAGGCTATGGGCCAAGTGCTGGAAAATGGGATTAGTGTAGTCAGATCTTTGTGGACCAGCATGGACACGATGGGCCGAATGGCTTCCTTCTGTGCTGTAAACATCTATAAGTCTGAGTCTAACATGAACGTGAAGATTTTAAAATTGAGGAATTGCTTGACTGGGAACTAAGTAAGTTCAATGAGCACAGGATTGGTGGGGGTCATGGGTGTGAGGTTGAATACAGAGTAGCCGAATTTTGGATGAGTTCGGGTTTACAGAAGAAAGGTTTACAGAAGAACATAGGGAACAGTAAGCCATGTGACCCTTTGAGCTTGCTCTGCCAATCAAATAGATCATGGCTGATCATCTACCTATACGCCATTTTTCCCTGCTATCCCCATATCCCTTGGAGTCATTAGTAACCAGAGATCTATCAATTTCTGTCTTGAACATACTCAATGACAGAGCCTCCACAGCCCTCTGGGGTAGAAAATTCCAAAAGTTCCCTACCCTCTAAGTGAAGAAACTCTTCCTCATCTCAAATGGCCTCTTAAATGGCCTGTCCCTTATTCTGAGACTGTTTGTCCTGGTTCTAGACTCACCAGCTCGGGGAAGTATCCTATCGACATCCAACCTGTAATGCCCTGTAAGAAGTTAGTAAGTTTCAATGAGATCACCTCCTATTCTTCCAAACTCTAGAGGATAGAAGCCCAGTTTCTTCAATTTCCTCAAGGGTGGCAGATCAGCCAAGGGAGCATCAGAATAGTCAAGTCTGAAGAAATTAAAGACATGGATGAAGGTTGAGCTGAGGCAGGTGTACATTCAGGGCCTCAGGCTCCCACAGTTCCACTCTTATCATGGTGACCAGGCTCTGTTTGACGAAGGCTCAGTTAAAAATCCACCAGAGTTTGGGTGGGAGGCACCAACCTCAAATATTGCACCAATCACCAACAAACTGAACCCAATCCACCAAACCCCAAATCCAACCCTTCCAGGACAGGTGCAGCACGGGGTTAAATACAGAGTAAAGCTCCCTCTACACTGTCCCCATCAAATATTCACAGGGCAGGTACAGCACGGGGTTAGATACAGAGTAAAGCTCCCTTCACACTGTCCCCATCAAACACTCCCAGGACAGGTACAGTACGGGGTTAGATACAGAGTAAAGCTCCCTTTATACTGTCCCCATCAAACACTCCCAGGACAGGTACAGAACGGGGTTAGATATAGAGTAAAACTCCCTCTACGCTATCCCCATCAAATATTCGCAGGACAGGTACAGCATGAGATTAGATGGAAACTTTCTTTATGCTGTGTTCCAGTAAGCCGCCTTAGATGATCACTACCTGTAACACTTGGTGTGGCCAAAAATGGGCTTCAAAGGGGGTAAATCCCCAGGCCCAGATGAGATGTATCCTAGGATGCTGTGGGAGGCAAGGGAGGAGATTGCAGGGGCCCTGACATTAATTTTCAAAACCTCTATTGCCACAGGAGAAGAGCCAGAGGACTGGAGGACAGCTAGTGTGGTACCGTTATTCAAGACGGGTGGTAGGGATAAACCAGGGAACTATAGGCCAGTGAGTCTAACATCAGTGGTAGAAAAACCTTTGGAAAAAATTCTGAGGGACAGAATTAATCTCCACTTGGTGAGGCAAGGATTACTCAGGGATAGTCAGCATGGCTTTGTCAGGGGAAGATCATGTCTAACAAATTTGATTGAATTTTTTGAGGAGGTGACTGGGTGTGTAGTTGAGGGTAGTCCTGTTAATGGAGTCTACATGGACTTCAGTAAGGCTTTTGACCAGGTCTTGCATGGGAGACTGGTCAAGAAGGTAAGAGCCTATGGGATCCAGGGCAATTTGGCAAATTGGATCCAAATTGGCTTAGCGGCAGGAGGCAGAGGGTGATGGTCGAAGGTTGTTTTTGTGACTGGAAGCCTGTGTCCAGTGGCGTACTACAGGGTCCGGTGCTGGGTTCCTTGCTATTTGTAGTGTACGCTAATGATCTAGACATGAATGAGGAGGTGTGATCAGTAATTTTGCAGATGACACGAAAATTAGTGGTGTGGTAAATCGTGAGGAGGAAAGCCTTAGACTACAGGATAATATCGACAGGCTGGTTGGACAGAACAGAAGCAAATAGAATTTAATCCTGAAAAGTGTGAGGTGATGCATTTTGGGAGGACTAACAAGGCAAGGAAATACATGATGAATGATAGGACTCTAGGAAGTACAGAGGATCAGAGGGACTTTGGTGTGCATGTCCATAGATCCCTGAAGGCAGCAGGGCAGGTAGATAAAGTGGGTAAGAAGGCATATGGGGTACTTACCTTTATTAGATGAGGCGTTGGATACAAGAGCAGGGATGTTATGATGGAGCTGTATAAAGCATTAGTTAGGCCACAGTTGGAGTACTGTGCGCAGTTCTTGTCACCACACTATAGGAAGGGTGTGATTGCACAGGAGAGGGTGCAGAGGAGATTTACCAGGATGTTGCCTGGGCTGGAGCATTTCAGCTATGAAGGGAGACTAGATAGGCTCGGGTTGTATTCCTTAGAGCAGAGTTAACTGAGGTGGGACCTGATAGAGGTATGCAAAATTATGAGGGACATAGCTAGGATAGATAGGAAGAAACATTTCCCCTTAGTAGAGGGGTCAATAACTATGGGGCATAGATTTAAGGTAATGGGCAGAAGGTTTCGAGGGGATTTGAGGAAAAATGTTTTAACCAGAGGGTAGGAGGTTACTTGGAACTCACTGCCTGAGAGGGTGGTAGAGGCAGGCACCCTCACAACATTTAAGGGGTATTTAGATGAACACTTGAAATGCCATAGCATATAGGGCTACGGGCTAAGTGCTGGAAAATGGGATTAGAGTGGATAGGGGCTTGATGACTGGCATGATCATGATGGGCCAAAGGGCCTCTTTCTGTGCTGTAAAACTTTATAACTCTATGACTCCATGATCATTACATGTCCTGTAGCAGAATCTCAGAGTGAGAGTAGCGTTAATCGATGGAGAGTTCAATGTTTTGGAACTGGATTCTTCAGGGACTAGTTTGAGACAGGGCAATTGAGACCTTCATTCCTTCAGTTGTGGGTCAGGTGGGAACCTGGTCACAGGAACTAAAGGCTTTTGTTATGATCCAGTGTCCAAAGTCTGCTATAATTAACACCAATTTCCTCCTGCTTTATATAACAATGTCAGCTGGTGTTAATGTAGTGACTGCTTTTTCCTCAGTTAACGTTTTGGATTGAACACACAGACTAATGGTGCCAGTCAGGTGACACCAATCAGAGACCATCCCTAATCCTTATTACAGGATATGATGTACTTGGGAATCATGTGACTCAGGAATCAATGCCAAGGGCCATACTGTTATAGGTCCACGTGACATCATCAGAGCATAAAAAAGGAGAGAAAACAAAGGAACAATAACAATTGAAATATAAAACCTGTCAAGGATCTGGGCCCACAAAAGAAGTAGCCTGCGCTCTTAAACCTATCAGAGAGAGGATGGATTGGTGGAAATTCATAGCCCTAAACAAACAAGACATTGTACCTTGTACACAGATTGCTGTTTACCTTGGTAACACTCTCTCTGTCTTTTGTCACTGAACCAGAAGATTGTCAGTTTGAGTCCCACACCAGAGACTGATGGTCCATTCTAACACTCCCGAGGAAGTGCTGCACTGTCGGAGGGTCAGTAATGAGGCAGTGCCGCACTGTCGGAGGGTCAGTACTGTCGGAGGGTCAGTGCTGAGGGAGCGCCGCACTGTCAGAGTGTCAGTACTGAGGGAGCGCCGCTCTGTCAGAGGGTCAGTACTGAGAGAACGCCACACTATCGGAGGGTCAGTACTGAGGGAGCGCCATACTGTCAGAGGTGCCGTCATTCAGGATGAGACATTAAACTGTGGCTCCGTCTGCCCTCTCGGGTGGGTGTTAAAGATCCCACGGCCACTGTTGGAAGAAGAGCAGGTGGGAGTTCTCCCCGGTGTCCTGGGGCCAATATTTATTCCTCAACCAACATCACTAAAAGTAGGTGATCTGGGTCATTATCACATTGCTGTTTGTGGGATCTTGCTGTGCAGAATTTGATTTCCTACAACTGACTACACTTCAGTAAAGTCCTTCCTTGGCTTCAAGTGCGTTGGGATGTCCCGAGTTTGTGACAGGAGTTAGTGTAGTTGGCTGATTATAATTACAGAATGTTGAATGAGCTGAAGGATTCTTCCACCAGCCAACAGTCCCACTAGGGCAGCTTTAACATCTCAAAAGCAAACAGAAGCTCAGTCTCTCTAATACTGACAGGTTAAACAGTTCTTGGCCCATCTCCTGTTCCAGATCTCACTCAGCACTGCTGAGGCAAAACTCTATTTATTCAGCCTTCTAGACTGAATATTGAGTTCAACAATTTTAGATCATGAACTCTCTCCTCCATCCCCACCTCTTTTCCGATCCCCCTTTTGTCCAATAATTTATATAGATTTTTCTTTTCCCACCTTTTTCCATTATTTTTAAATGTATTTTCATCCATTTCTTATCTCTACCTTTTAGCCTATTTCGATCCCTTCCCCCCACCCCACCCCCACTAGGGCTATCAGTACCTTGCTCGTCCTGCTTTCTACCCTTAATGTCACCTATTAGCACATTCCTTAGAAAATATCACCACCTTCAACACCTCTTTGTCCTTTTGTCTGTGACATCTTTTGGCTATCCCCATCTATCACTGGCCCTCTATCCAGCTCTACCTGTCCTACTCACCTTAAACTAGCTTATATTTCACCTCTTTTCTATTTTTCCTTAGTTCTGTTGAAGAGTCATACGGACTCGAAACGTTAACTGTGTCCCTCTCCGCAGATGCTGCCAGACCTCCTGAGTTTTTCCAGGTATTTTTGTTTTTATTTTTGTTTTGGATTTCCAGCATCCGCAGTTTTTTGCTTTTATCTATTTATTCTCATGTTTATTGTTGAGAAACAAAATACAGCACTGACACCTTCAGGTGGTGAAGATACTGCAGACATCAGCTTTCAGATAAAAACGTGCGAGTTAATTTTAGATGTTTGTTCCTCTAAATAAGAAAAACTTGCCATTTCTATAACACTGGTCACAAACCCAGGACATGTTAAAATACTTCACAGCCAAAGAAGCAACTTATTTAAGTGTACCCACTGTTGCAATATAGGAATCACACAAACAGCAATGTGATTATGACCCAGAACATTTTTTTTAGTGATGTTGGTTGAGGGATAAAAATCGCCCCCAGGACATCGGGAAAACTCCCACTGCTCTTCTACAAACCAGTATAACTGAGAAGTCAGATTATTTGGCTATTTATTCCAGTGCTGTTTGTGGAATCTTGCTGTGCACAAATTGGCTGCTACGCTTCCTACATTACAGCAGTGACTACACTTCAATAAAAGTACTTCATCTGCTGTGAAGCCTTTTGGGATATGTTAAGGTGGCATAACGCCTGATATTCTCTTATTTTGTTATTCACTCTTAGGATATAAGTATGGCTGGCAAAGCTGCCATTTATTCTTCATCTTTAATTGTTAATTTGTTTTCATAACTGGATTACTTTCTTGGCCACTGGAGAGGACATAAAGATTTAACCACATTGATGTGGGACTGGAGTCACTTTTTTTATTTGTTCACAGGATGGGTGTCGCTGGCCGGGCCCAGCATTTATTGCCCATCCCTAGTTGCCCCTTGAGAAGGTGGTGCTGAGCTGCCTTCTTGAACCTCTGCAGTCCATGTGGTGTAGGTACACCCACAGTGCTGTTAGGGAGGGAGTTCCAGGATTTTGACCCAGCGACAGTGAAGGAAAGGCAATATCAGGATGGTGAGTGACTTGAAGGAGAACTTCCAGGTGGTGGTGTTCCCATCTATTTGCTGCCCTTGTCCTTCTAGATGGTAGTGGTTGTGGGTTTGGAAGGTGCTGTCTGAGGAGCCTTGGTGAATTCCTGCAGTGCATCTTGTAGATGGTACACACACTGTTGCTACTGTGCGTCGGTGGTGGAGGGAGTGAATGTTTGTGGATGGGGTGCCAATCAAACGGGGCTGCTTTGTCCTGGACGGTGTCGAGCCTCTTGAGTGTTGTGGCTCAGGATGGCAGCTTTCTTTCCTTCATCAGTGAACCAGTTGAGTTTTTGTGGACAAGGTGACAGATGGTTCCTGGTGCTGACTAATAAGTCTCCAATTTATTGATTTCCATTTCGCACCACTCCTCATCTCCATTTTAAATGGAAGACCCCCTTATTTTGAAACTGTGTCCCCTAGTTCTAGATTCCCCCACCAGGGGAACCATTTTCTCAGCATTTAACCTGTCGAGCCCCCTCAGAATTTTATGTTTCAATAAGATCACCTCTCAATCTTTCAAATTCCAATGAGTTTAGGCCCAACCCACTCAACCTTTTCTCATAAGGCTGCTAGCCCAGCCCTATCACCACAATATAGGTCGAGTATCCTTTATCTGTAAATCCAAAAACTGAACACATCCAAAAACTGCTCTTTTTTGAACCTCATCAATCTTTAGCTTGGGAAGTCTGTGACCTGAGCTGACCAGACCTGACCTTTGGAATGGGAAGTCTAGTTGTTTGTCTGCACTGTTTACCTTGCAAACAGTCTCCTACAAGTAGAGCTTATTACAGATACCCTGTATTTATTATTCATTGATACATCTTACTTTTCCAGCCATTTTCTTTATTTTAGACTATAGCTAGCCTAGGCTTTGATCATTGTAATGTAAGTAGGCCTAGGTCTATATGCAGTATCCAAAAATGGAAATTATCTGAAATCTGAAACGCAATTGGCCCTGAGGGTTTCAGATAAAGGATACTCGACCCATGACTACCGTAGCTGGCTGAACAAAATACTTTCACACAAGTAGGCTGAGACAAAGATAGAGGCCAGTGGATTATTACTGTACATATTACAAGACTACACCAGGGGTATTAAAGAATGATAAGCACTGATAAAGCTCACAGGTGACATTGAGACGCTAGTTGCTGATTTGGACAATTGTCTTTGTTTCTATTGGAAGGACACTGGTTCTAAATCACGGCTTTACCGCCTGTATTTGGGAGATTAGGTTAAACCTTTCTCTCTCGCTTTCCCCTCAGCTCCCTGCAGCCAACAGTACAAGTCCACGATGGAAGAGCAGGTTAGGGCTGTCGCACTCGAGCCTATCTGATT
Source organism: Isurus oxyrinchus (assembly GCA_026770705.1). Classification (NCBI taxonomy): domain Eukaryota; kingdom Metazoa; phylum Chordata; class Chondrichthyes; order Lamniformes; family Lamnidae; genus Isurus; species Isurus oxyrinchus. The sequence goes on from JANJGN010000037.1 coordinate 13,995,673, forward strand.
TGATTGTGTTGCAAACCTCTCTTCCCCACTACCCCCTCCCCTCTGTACAGTGAGAGAGAGGCCACAGATTGGTACAGAGACTGACACAGACATGGTCCTGTTCAAAGTGAAATTCACTTTCCAAAAGCGTGTGCAGTTGGCACAATCCCTATGGATGCTGTGCTGGTTCTCGGTGTTTACTGGAGTCCTAACTTTCGCATTGGGACTTTATCTCAAATGCGAACTCAAGAGACGGAGCGAGGTGATGGACAACACTGACATCCACCTTGTTCCCAACACCCTAATCTTCGTGGGGCTCATCTCCATGCTCATCAATTTCAGTGGGGTCAAAATGTGCAATGACTCACTGGATCTGACCAAGTTCCCCCGATGGAAGGGTTACGTGGAACCCTTCCTGATCTTCTCCTTCCTCTTCACCTTTCTCATGCTGTTTGCTTCGCTCTTGAGCTATTTCATGAGAGGAAATCTGGACGCTTCACTGAAAATTGGCCTGAAAAATGGAATCCGTTTTTATAAGGACACAGACACCCCAGGCAGATGCTACCAGAAGAGGACAATAGACCACATCCAGATGGAGTTCCAGTGCTGTGGGAACAACAACTACAGGGACTGGTTTGGGGTGCAGTGGATCAGTAATCGATTCCTAGACTTCAACAACAAGGAAGTGAGGGAGTAAGTTCTGACAAAAGGTCATTGACTTGAAACATTAACTCTGTTTCTCTCTCCACAGACGCTGCCAGACCTGCTGAGTACTTCCAGCATTTGCCGTTTTTATTTCAATAATTTTTTTTGGCTTGACTCCTCATTGTGTCAATATTTTCTTTTTATCCCTCCCCCAATCCAATCTTTGCATCTATTCCTTCGAGTATAGGAGATTAAGGGGTGATCTAAATGAGGTGATTGAAGGATTAAGTAGATTAGATAGAGAAAAATTAGTCCAGAACAAAGGAGCAGAACCTTAAAATTTGAGCCAGGCCGTTCAGGGGTGATGTCAGGAGGCACTTCTTCACATAAAGGGGAGTGGGAATAGGGAACTCTCTCCCCCCAAAAAGCTGTCAAATGGCCTCCCCCTGTCCCTATGCTCAGTGTGAATTGAATTCACGGAATTGAAAAGTAGGGAAGTTATGTCAAACCTGTATTGAATCTTCATCAGCATACACTTTGAGTACTCTATGTAGTTCTAATTGTCATATTGTAAGGAGGATATAGAGGCACTGGAAAGGCGCTGGGAGGTTTACAAGGATCATTCCAGAAATGTATGGATATACATATCAGGAGAAGATCGACAGGCTGAGGGGTGACCTAACAGAGGTCTTTAAAATTCTGAAAGGTTTTGATAGAGTGGATACAGAGAGAATGTTTCCCCTTGTTGGGGAGACCAGAACTGGGGGCCATCAATATAAGATAGTCACCAAGAAATCCAATCAGGAATTCAGGAGAAATGTCTTTATCCAGAGAGTAGGGAGAATGTGGAACTCGCTCCCACAGGGAGTGGGTGAAGTGAATAGTATAGATACAGTTAAGAGGAAACTAGACAAGCATATGAGGACAAAGAGAATAGAGGGTTATGATGCTAGATTTAGATGAGAAAAGATGGGAGGAGGCTCAAGTGGAGCATAAACACTGGCATGGACTGGCTGAGCAGAATAGCCTGTTTAGGAACATAGGAACAGGAGATGGCCATTCAGCCTATTGAGCCCACTCTGCTATTCAATATGATCATGGCTGATCAAACACTTCAATGCCTTTTACCCACACTATCCCCATAACCCTTTACTTTATTCTTAATCAGAGATCTATCAATCTCTACCTTAAACATACTCAATGACTGAGCGTCCATGGCCCTCTGGGGTAGAGAATTCCAAAGATTCACAACCCTCTGTGCCATATATCCTCTGTTATCCTATGTAATGATTGTTCTTGCCTCCATGCGATCTGACTTTTTTTGATGTGGTTCCAGTCATATTAAGAGCAACGTGGATGGCAGGTACCTGATTGATGGTGTCCCCTTCAGTTGCTGCAACCCTAACTCTCCTCGGCCCTGCATCCAGCGTCAAATCACCAACAACTCTGCTCACTTCAACTATGAGTACCAGACGGAGGAGCTGAACATATGGCTGACAGGATGTCGAGAGGCTCTGCTCAGCTACTATACCGGGATGATGGCAACCATTGGAACAAGCGTGCTGCTCTGCTATGTCATGCAGGTGAGGACTGCCCTCCGCTGTTTACCCAGCCCATGTCCTCTCACATTTCCCTTTGAGCTTTGCTTGATTCTGGGATCAGGAGGAGGCTGGGGATGTGGGAACTATGCCTGGAAGGCTTGCTCTCTCTCTTTCTGGGAGACTTGCCTCTCCTCCTCAGAGTAAGTTGGGGAAATGGGTCAGGGTTATACATGCTTGTCTCCTCTATGGCTCAGTCTGTTGCTACCTATCCACTAGCTAAATGAAGAATTGTTGGGATGGATTCTATCTGTTAGAAGTGCTTTCATCAGTGAGATATGTCAGACAAATCTCCCCATTTCATTGCTTGATCAAAATCTTATATCAAATCAACAGTTAGATTTCTTCTTCCATTCATTCCCAGGACATGGCTGTCACTGGCAGAGGAAATCGTTCCTCTTTATCAACCCTGTTGAATCCTTTAATCATCTTAAACCCCTTGATTAGATCACCCCTTAATCTTTTATACTCGAGAGCATACAAGTCTAGTCTGTGCAACCTGTCCTTGTAAGTTAACCCTTTCAGCCCCAGTATCATTCTTTGAACCTGTGCTGCACCTGCCTTCCGAGGCCAATGCCCCCTTCCTGAGGTGCGGTGTCCAGAACTGAACACAGTTACTCCAGATACAGCACCACCTCCAAACCACACGACCATCCTGACTTGGAATTATATCCAGAACAAAATCCTGGAACTCCCTCTCTAACAGCACTGTGCGTGTACCTACACCACATGGACTGCAGCGGCTCAAGAAGGTGGCTCACCCCCACCTTCTCAAGGGGCAATAAAAATTCTGGAATAGCCAGTGACACCCACATACCATGAAAGAATAAAAACCAGATGGGTCCAACCAGAACTCCGTACAACTGAAGTATAACTCCCTCCCATTTGTATTTCAACCCTTTTGAGATAATGATCAACATCCCATTCGGTTTTTTGAGTACTTTTTGTAACTGTCCACTCACCTTTAGAGAATTGTGTAAAACCCTGTACTTCTCACAGGTCCTACTCTCTCATCTTTAATAAAATATTCCAATTTGTTTTTTTCAAATGCAGCTTAACCTCACTGCCCATGTTAAAATAGTTTTCCATGCTCACTGAATCCGTCTATTTCCTATTATAACTTTCTATTCCCATTCACACAACTCATTGTGCCTCTTAACTTAGTGTCATCTAAAAATCTGGATGTACAACTGTCTATTCAAATAGCCGTTTGGTAGCACGGAGCTTGAGTATTACTAAAAGAGAGACATGCTGTTGAAGCTTTTCATCTTGCACTCATCAGGGCAAATTTCAAAGGGAGCAACGATTTATACTGCTTGAGGAAAGGGTGCAGTATAAGTTGTTGCTCCCTTTGAAATTTGTCCTGACGAGTGCAAGATGAAAGGTTCGACAGCATGTCTCCCTTGTCAGCAATGATTCTCTATTCCTGATCCAGGTCATTGATAAATATGGTGAGAAGATGAAGTCCGAGTAGAGATCCCCTCCTCCCAATCAGAAAACAAACTCTGCCCTAACCCCCAACCAATTACTTTCTCACACTACGAGGTTACCTCTAAGTGTAACCTACTACATCCCAGCCTTTCACCTGATGATGAGGTAGATGATTTTCCTGCTGTGTCATGTGTGTCTGATGCATCAGGTCTTGTTTATTTTATGTGTGTCTGTAGCTTGGTGTGTTGACTGGACTACGCTACCTCAGCATAGCGACAGAAGCTGTCGTGGAGCAGGAGAATCCCGAGTGTGACTCTGAAGGCTACCTGCTGGAGAAGGGGCCGATGGAGACAGTGTATGCCATTGCCGAAGCAGTGAAGGCCAAGCTCAGCTTTAACCAGGTGCAGACAGAACCAGCAGCAACCGAGGTGACAACAACAGAGGGGGACAAAACGGATAAATAGCCATTTTCCAACTAGGAGAAGTGCCAGCCTGGGTAACAGGAGTCACCCCAGAGGTGACTATTGGATGTAGCTAACGTTTAATGTTGAATCTCCTTTATTTGATTTCATGCAATGAAATATTGCAATCTTCTGCCAGATTGCCCTGCTTCCTGCTCGGGGGAGCTGAGTGACCCTTAACCTAGCGGCTGTCTACCCAGCCTCAGCTCCTCTGCCTCATGCCAATGCACAGGGGCCCTCACTTCACAAACACACAATCCTCCCTCAAGTTGGCTTTTATCAACATTAAACTCAACTTGTGCCCTGAGTGTTAGCACCTGACCTTTCACCCCCAGAACCGAGATTCACATTGACACTTGACAAGTAACACCTAGGGTTCCCAACTCTAGATCGATGCATTTCTTGAGGCTTTCTTAATAAGACCTCCTACCTCAGCCACTAAAACACCCTCCATCCCCAACTCCAATATCTGTATAAATAATAAACAGAATTGTTCAAAGAAATTGAAGAAAACTTGTAATTTTTTTTTAATGGCCCTATGATTTTTCTCCTTGGCTTAACCTTAGTAGTGTCCTGGAGACCAATCTTCAATTCCTGGAGAGTCCAGGGCAATGCTGCAGAAGTTGTCAAACCCTAGATGCACTCTCAGCAAGAGGCTGGGGCCTTTTCCAATATTCAAAATGGTTAATTGAGCAATGGTAATGAAAATGGCTTCCCTCAGCCTGTGAAAGGATAAAGAGGAAATGTTTCCAAGGATGGGACTCTGTGCAGCATTAACTCTGTAGTAAGTTCTCTGTTGGTCTGCTGCCAAACTATAAACTGTAGCCATAACTTAATAAATCAAAGCAAGCAAGAAAATTCTGAAAAAAAGGTCTGATAACAGGACCTATGAATTTAAGAACATTATTTATCAAATAAGAACATTATTTATCAAAACGTTTTGTGATAAAACAAGGGTCTCTCAATAACAACTAAGTAATGAGGGAGCGCCGCACTGTCAGAGGGTCAGTACTGAGGGAGGGCTGCACTGTCGGAGGGTCAGTACTGAGGGAGCACTTCACTGTTGGAGGGTCAGTAGTGAGTGAGCGCCACACTGTCAGAGGGTCACTACTGACAGAGGGAACGCCGCACTGTCGGTGGGTCAGTACTGAGGGAGCGCCGCACTGTCGGAGGGTCAGTACTGAGGGAGTGCTGCACTGTCGGAGGTTCAGTACTGAGGGAGCGCCGCACTGTCGGAGGGTCAGTACTGAGGGAGCGCTGCACTGTTGGAGGGTCAGTACTGAGGGAGTGCCGCACTGTCGGAGGGTCAGTAGTGAGTGAGCGCCACACTGTCAGAGGGTCAGTACTGACAGAGGGAACACCGCACTGTCGGTGGGTCAGTACTGAGGGAGCGCCGCACTGTCAGAGGGTCAGTACTGAGGGAGCGCTGCACTGTCGGAGGGTCAGTAGTGAGGGAAAGCCGCATTGTCAGAGGGTCAGTACTGAGGGAGCGCTACACTGTTGGAGGGTCAGTAGTGAGGGAATGCTGCACTGTCAGAGGGTCAGTACTGAGGGAGTGCCGCAACGCCGGAGGGGCTGTCTTTCAGGATGAGACATTAAACCGAGGCCCCGTCTGCCCTCTCGGGTGGGGGTAAAAGATCCCACGGCCACTATTGGGAGAAGAGCAGGGGGGAGTTCTCCCCGGTGTCCTGGGGCCAATATTTATCCCTCAACCAGCATCATTAAAAATAAATGACCTGGATCATTAACGCATTGCTGTTTGTGGAATCTTGCTGTGTGTATATCGGCTGCTGTGTTTCCTACATTACAATAGTGACCACACCCAAATATATGAAAATGTGCATTCTGATATTTTCCCTCTGTTCCCAATTCTGTCTTTTGTTTGAAGAGGGGAGAAAACATTTGCATTCTCCCATTCCCCACCCTATGTGGTACTAAGTCACACAGCTTTAAAATACCTAGAGTCAATTCCAGGTCATTGCCAAGTTTTCCATACTCCAGCTGAGGTTGTGACAGACATACTGTGATTTGCCTCGGTGTCCCTGAATGAGGAAGGTGGAATGATTCGGTTTGCTGTTATGTTCTCCAGCATTGGTCAGCACCTTTGTGTGGAGGGGCAGAGAGGGCCTTGAAACAAGAACTTTTTTCTCTAAGGCAGGAGGCCTTATTAAACAAATAAATGATTTTGTTTCTATGTTTCTGACTGTGGCACTACATTCAACATTGTAGCAGGGGGGTGCGAGGTGGCGGTGGGGGAAAGGGGCTTTGGTAGGGAGAAGTTATTGTTTCCCTGGTTTCTAATTGGGCCAATGTGCTAAAGCCTTGTTCAGCAAGATCACTGTGAGAGAGTTCTGTGCCAATCTGAGCCCAGGCAAAGAAGATCCTGTCCAGTCAGGGTTTAATCCGAACTCCAGAGCCTTGAATATGCAATAACTGTCGCCATGTAAGGAATGTCCTTCAGAGGAACAGGAGGCCATTCAGCCCCTCACAGCTGCCCTGCCATATAATTATATCATGGCTGATCTGTTAACTCCATCTATCCATCTTTGCTCCATGAGCCTTAATCCCCTTAGCCGGGAAAGATCTTTCATCTTGGTCTTGAAACTTCCAATTAACCCCCAAGACTCGACAGCATTTTTTTTGGGGGGTTGGGGGGGGGGAGAGTTCCAGATTTCCACCCCACTTTATGTGAAGAAGTGCTTCTTGACACCACCTCTGAACAGCCTGGCTCCCATTTTAAGGTTCTGCCTCCTTGTTCTGGACTCCCCCTCCACCATTACTAGTTTCTCTCTTTCAACCCTATCAAATCCTTTAATCACCTTAAATTCCTTGATTAGATCACCCCTTAACCTTCTACACTTGAGATAATATAAGCCTTTTCTGTGTGACCTGTCATAATTTAACCCTTTCAGCCCCTGGATCTGGTGAATCTGCGCTGAACCCCGTCCAAAGACGATATCTCTGCTTGAGGTGCAGGGTCCAGCACTGAATACAGTTACTCCAGATGGGGGATTTGGACAAGAACTTTCTATAACTCATTGTCATGGAGATGAAGCCTCTCTTTGCCATTTCATAAACAACACAGAAAGAAGCCATTCAGCCCATTGTGTCTATGCTGAGTCTTTGAAAACCTGCAGTTCTGACATACGGAGGCAAAATACAAAAACAATGGAAAATGGTCTAGATAATACTCTGACATAATCTGTGTATATAATTTTTATTCCAAATATCACCCTATTTTTAAAAAAATGTTCACCTCGGGGTCTATTACCGATTCTCTTCAATCTATACCCCTCTGGTTACTGACCCTCCTGTCACTGGAAACAGTTTCTCCCTAACTACTCTGTCAAAACACTTTTCATCTCTTCAATTAAATCTCCTGTTAACCTTCTCTGCTCTAAGGAGAACAATCCCAGCTTCTCCAGTCTCTCCACATAATGGATGTCCCACTAACTAAACCAGCTCTGTGACACTGGAAAGTTATATTATAAAATATAATGCAGAGTAAAGGAAATTGTATATGTTACAGAGTATAGGAGAGTGTATATATTACAGAGCATGGGAGACTGTACAAATTACAGAGTATGGGAACTATATATTACAGAGTATGGGAGACTATATATTTTACAGAGTATGGGAGACTGTATATATTGCAGAGTATAGGAGACTATATATTGCAGACATTGGTGGTGGTGGTCCGATTTACTTTTCCATGCATGTTGTAGTCTGGATCTATGGCTAGTGATGGTAGAGGCTCCAATTTCATTCCATCACAAGGAATCTCTGCCACTCCTAACACCTGCTATATTCATGTATTTAAAGGACTTACAATTGATTCTCACCCTGTTTGGCAGCATTATGAACACACCTTCCTTGGCCATCGAGTACTGGAGCAGGACTCGAACCCGGAGCTTCAGACTTAGAGCAGGAACACTACCCACTGCACCACAATACCTCCCCTATTATAGAGTATAGGAGATTTTATATATTACAGAATATAGGAGAGTGTATATATTACAGGGTATAGGAGATTGTTTATATTAGAGTATAGGAGACTGTATATATTGCAGTGTATAGGAGATTGTATATATTACAGAGCATAGGAGAGTGTATACATTGCAGATTATAGGAGACTATATATTACAGAATGTAGGAGATTATATGTTATAGAGTATAGGAGACTGTATATATTGCAGAGTATGGGATCTTGTATATATTACAGAGTACAGGAGATTGTATAATTACAGAGTAGAGGAGACAATATATTGCAGGATATAGGAGATTGTATATGTTATAGCATGTAGGAGATGGTATATATTGGAATATAGGAGATTGTATATACTGCAGAGTATAGCAGACTGTATATATTAGAGTATAGAAGATTGTCTTTTTACAGAATATGGGAGAGTGTATAGATTGCAGATTATGGGAGACCATATATATTCAGACTATAGGAGATGATATACATTATGGAGTACAGGAGATTACATATATCACAGAGTATAGGAGATTGTATAAATTACAGAGTATAGGAGACCATATATTAAAGAGTATAGGAGACTGTATATATTGGAGGGTATAGGAGATTGTACATGTTACAGAGTAAAGGAGATTGTATACATTATAGAGTGTAGGAGTGTATATATTGCAGAATATAGGAGATTGTATATCTTACAGAATATAGGAGACTATATATTATGGCATATAGGAGGTTTTATATATTAGGGAGTATAGGAGATGGTATGTATTACAGAGTAAGGGAGACTATATATTAGAGTACTTTGGAGTTTATATATATTACAGAGTATAGGAAAGTGTATATGTTGCAGAGTATAGGAGATTGTATATATTACAGAATATAGGAGACTGTATACATTACAGAGTAAAGGAGATTGTATATATTACATAGTTTAGAATATTGTATATGTTACAAAGTATAGGAGACTGTATAGATTACAGCATATACGAAAACATATACACTACAGGGTATAGGAGACCATGTCTTACAAAGTATAGGAGATTGTATATATTACAGAGTATAGGAGACTATATATTACAGAGTATAGAAGATTATATGTATTACAAAGGATAGGAATCTGTATACATTACAGAGTACAGGAGATTCTATATATTACAAAATATAGGAGACAGTGGCCGGGGTTTTCCGTGCCAGCTGTTGTCAGGTGTGTTTGGTGGCACAAGTGGACAATATGGCCCGATCGGTTTCACGGCAGTGTAAAATTAATTTGCGATCGTCCGCTCTACCCGTTGAAGGCGGGCCAGGTTTCCTGCACCATCGAGCACCTTTTAGACACCATGGAGGCCGTTGTGATCTCCTGTACCCCAGCTCTGGCCGCAGGAGGGGCAGCAACATGACCACACAGGCTTGGGAGGCAGTGGCAGTGGTGTTCAATCCCAATGCTACACAGAAGAGGTTGGCCATCCAATGCAGACAGAGGATGAATCATCTCATCTGTGCAGCCAGGGTAAGGCAACCATCTCATCATCTAAACTCACACACTCACAAGCCCATCACACATTCACTGGCATCTCACTCACTGCCAACTCAAGGGACACCACTCACACATCCATATTTCCTGCCATTGGATGTCGGGAACCTCATTGTAATACGTCTGCATATCATTATTAGGACAGTCCACCGGACTCGTCCTCCATACCCCGCTGGATCGCTGTCCATGTTGGTGGGAAAACACATGGTGGCCTGCACTTCACCCAGGACTTTGAGGTTTGCTTGCTTCGGGCAGCACTCACAGTCATCAGCGCCAGGCTTCACAGACAACATCACATCACTTTTAGGGGGGGCTCACGGGCAGGTCTCTACCCACCAGATCAGCCACGTGTGGGGGGCTTTTCAATGACTGCAGGACTAGAGCTTGCTGGGCAAAGGGGGAGAACTGGCCTCAGGCAGGAGAAGAGGCTACAGGACAAGAGCTATACTGGGGAATGGGGGTATCCCAGGGTATTTGGGGGAGCACATGTTGATCTGTGCAAATTGCCTCAAGGTGATGAGGGCTGAGGAGGCAGCCTCCAGAGGAGATGAGGCCAGATGGACATGTGAGGGTGTGTGTGAGATTGGGCGGTGATGTCCCTTGAGCTGGCAGTGAGTGAGATGCCAGTGAATGTGTGATGGGCTTGTGAGTGTGTGAGTTTAGATGATGAGATGGTTGCCTTACCCTGGCTGCATGGATGAGATGATTCATCCTCTGTCTGCATTGGATGGCCGACCTCTTCTGTGTAGCATTGGCACTGACCACCACTGCCACCGCCTCCCAAGCCTGAGTGGGTCATGTTGCTGCCCCTCCTGTGGCCACCAGGGGTAGAGGGCATCACAGCGGCCTCCATGGTGTCTAAAAGGCAATCGAGGGCTACAGTCTTCTTGCCTTTTGGGGCCATGTTGTCTTTGCTGCAGTCCTGGGCTGGCAGCACTGAGCGTGGCTGTGTCTGGTGTGATGATGCGGTGAGGTGATGGCATGGCAGGTGAATCAGAGCCCGCCCACCATCGAAATGGCGTGTTTCCCAGGAATGCTTCATTAATGCAGCGCGTTTGGGACGAAACGGCGTGAGAAACGGCCTTTGAGGCCAGCGGGTAAAAAGTCGTTTTTCCCACTTACTACCACACTTAGTGCAAATCTGGGACGATTCCGCCCTATATATATTTCAGAGTATAGGACAGCAGATAGATTGCAGACTGTGGGAGACTGTATATTTGAGAGTGTAGGTGTCCCTGTATATTATAAAGTATAGGACACTATATATAATGGAGTATAGGACACTGTATATATTTTGGAGTATAGGACACTGTATATATTTTGGGGTATAGGACACTGTATATATTTTGGAGTATAGGACACTGTATATATTTTGGGGTATAGGACACTGTATATATTTTGGGGTATAGGAGATTGTATATATTATGGGACGTCTAAGCACCTGTAAACACATTATGGGATGTTTCAGCTCCTGTTTATATTGTGAGATGTTGTGCTGGGTAAAATGAGCACAGGAGTGAGAGAGTAACACTCTGACAGTTCAGGTTCAGGTGCCTGTGTATGAGTGAGGGGAGCAGCAGCTCCGGTTTATGAGTCTAACTGAAGGCAGGAGGTGTCAGGCCACCTTCGATACTGCGTTCCTCACCAGCGTGTGGCACTGCTTGTACGCGAGCGGGCAGCTGCGTAAGCCTGGGTTTTGAGTTGAGTCACTACAGAGTTTCCAGATGGCTCGGGGCCCAGAGTCAGGACGGCTCGCAATGATCTCGGCCGTGCCAGTGGGTGTGATTTCCTGTGCTGTGGGCAGGCAGCTTCCTGCTTAGCTCGGTGACTTCTCTCTCATTCTGAAACAGGTGAACAGCCGCACATTAACATACCCTGTGTCGCTGGGCGGCTGGTAGAGGAGGAAGTGATTTAAACTGAAAACTGGCTGTTTGGGTGGAATCGGTGCTGATTGCACAGATACTCAGGACATTTACAAGTGATACTTCCCACGTCACATTAACCCTAATCTACCCTGATATTTCACAGTAAACTGAAAAGTTCCCATGACATGATCAGTCCTTTCAACTTCCTACTTAAGGTCTACAAAGGTGGTGTTTTCTCTAACCTCCTCTCTAACCTGTATGACCTCCTTCCACCCCTACAATCCTCCCTATCTCTGTAACCTTCTCCAGTCGCTATAACCCTCCCTATGTGGCACAGGTGGGACTGACCACCGCACAATCGTTGTGGAGATGAAGTCCTGTCTTCACACTGAGGATACCCTCCATGGTGTTGTGAGGTATTACCACTGTGCTAAATGGGATAGATTTTGAACAGATCAAGCAACTCAAGACTGGACATCCATAGGCGCTGTGAACCATCAGCAGCAGCAGAATTGTACTCGAACACAATCTGTAACCTCATGGCCCAGCATTTCCCTCACTCTATCATTACCATCAAGCCAGGGGATCAACCCTGGTTCAATGAAGAGTGCAGGAGGACATGTCAGGAGCAGCACCAGGCACACCTAAAAATGAGGTGTCAACCTGGTGAAGTTATAACACAGGACTACTTGCATGCCAAACAGCATAAGCAGCAATTGATAGACAGGGCTAAGCAATCCCATAACCAATGGATCAGATCTAAGCTCCACAGTTCTGCCACATCCAGTCGTGAATGGTGGTGGACAACTAAACCTCTCACTGGAGGAGGAGGCTCCACAAATATCCCCATCCTCAATGATGGGGGAGCCCAGCACATCAGTGCAAAAGATAAGGCTGAAGCATTTGCTACAATCTTCAGCCAGAAGTGCTGAGTGGATGATCCATCTCGGCCTCCTCCAGAGGTCCCCAGCATCACAGATGCCAATCTTCAGCCAATTCAATTCACTCCACGTGATATCAAGAAATGGCTGAAGGCACTGGATACTGCAGAGGCTATGGGCCCTGACAACATTCCGGCAATAGTACTGAAGGCTTGTGCTCCAGAACTTGCCGTGCCCCTAGCCAAGCTGTTCCAGTACAGCTACAACACTGCCATCTACTCAGCTGTGAGGAAAATTGCCCAGGTACGTCCTGTATACAAAAAGCAGGACAAATCCAACTCGGCCAATTACCCAATCAGTTTACTCTCCATCGTCAATAAAGTAATGGAAGGGGTCATCAACAGTGTTATCAAGCGGCACTTGCTTAGCAATAACCTGCTCACTGATGCCCAGTTTGGGTTCTGCCAGCGCCACTCAGCTCCTGACCTCATTACGGTCTTGGTTCAAACATGGACAAGAGAGCTGAACTCCTGAGGTGAGGTGAGAGTGACTGGGAATCAGGAGGAAAACTCTCCACTGGTTGGAGTCATACCTAGCACAGAGGAGATGGTTGTGATTGTTGGAGGTCAATCATCTCAGCTCCAGGACATCACTGCAGCAGTTCCTCAGGGTAGTGTCCTAGGCCCAACCATCTTCAGCTGCTTCATCAATGACCTTCCTTCCATCATAAAGTCAGAAGTGGGGATGTTCACTGATGATTGCACAATGTTCAGCAGGTTTCATGACACCCCAGATATGAAGCAGCTCATGTCCAAATGCAGCAAGCCCTGTACAATATCCAGGCTTGGGCTGACAAGTAGCAAGTAACATTCGTGTCACAAAAGTGCTAACAAGAGAGAATCTAACCATTGCCCCTTGATGTTCAATGGCATTACCATCACTGAATCCCCCACTATCAACATCCTGGGGGTTACTCTTGACCAGAAACTGAACTGGACTAGCCATGTGGCTACAAGAGCAGGTCAGAGGCTGGGAATCCTGTGACAAGTAACTTTCCAAAAGCCTGTCCACCATCTACAAGGCACAAGCCTGGAGTGTGATGGAATATTCCCTACTTGCCTGGATGAGTGCAGTTCCCACAATACTTGAAGCCTGACACCATCCAGGACAAAGCAGCCGGTTTGATTGGCACCCCATTCACAAACATTCACTCCCTCCACCACTGACATGTTGTAGCAGCAGTGTGTACCATCTACAAGATGCACTGCATCTTAGACAGCACCTTCCAAACTCACAACTACTACTATCTAGAAGGACAAGGGCAGCAGATAGATGGGAACACCACCACCTGGAAGTTCCCCTTCAAGTCACTCACCATCCTGACTTGGAAATATATCGCCGTTCCTTTACTGTCGCTGGGTCAAAATCCTGGAATTCCCTTCCTAACAGCACTGTGTGTGTACCTACACCACATGGACTGCAGCGATTCAAGAAGGCAGCTCACCACCACCCTCTCAAGGGCAATTAGGGATGGGCAATAAATGCTGGCCCAGCCAGCGACACCCACATCCTGTAAATGAATAAATAAATAAAAAATTCTGTAACCTTGTCCAGCCCCTACAACCCTCCCTATCTTTGTAACCTCCTCCAGCCCCTACAACCCTCCCGGTCTCTGTAACCTCCTCCAGTCCCTACAACCCTCCCTATCTCTGTAACCTCCACCAGCCCCTAACCTAAGATCATAAGACCATAAGATGCAGGAGCAGAAGTAGGCCGTTTGGCCCATCGAGTCTGCTCTGCCATTCATTGAGATCATGGCTGATCTAATAATCCTCAGTTCCACTTTTCTGCCTTTCCCCCATAGCCCTTGATTCCCTTACTGATTAAAAATCTGTCTGTCTCAGCCTTGAAAATACTCAATGACCCAGCTTCTACAGCCCTCTGCAGTAAAGAATTCTTCTCTGAGAGAAGAAATCCCTCCTCATGTCTGTTTTAAACAGGTGCCTCCTTACTCTGAGATTATGCCCTCTGGTTCTAGACTCTCCCACAAGGGAAAACAACCTCTCAGCATCTACCCTGTCAAGCCCCCTAAGAATCGTATATGTTTCAATAAGGTCGCCTCTCATTTTTCTAAACTCCAGTGAGTACAGGCCCAACCTACTCAACCTCTCCTCATAAGAAAATCCCTCCATACCCGGGATCAACCTAGTGAACCTTCTCTGAACTGCCTCCAATGTCAGTATATCTTTCCTTAGATAAGGGGAGCCAGAACTGTTCACAATATTCTAGGTGTGGTCTAACTAGTGCCTTGTATAGTTTTAGCAAGACTTCCCTATTTTTATACTCCATTCCCTTTGAAATAAAGGCCAACATTCCATTTGCCTTCCCTATTACCTGCTGAACTTGGATAAAAGCAAAATACTGCGGATGCTGGAAATCTGAAACAAAAGTAGAAAATGCTGGAAAAACTCAGCAGGTCTAGCAGCATCTGTGGAGAGAGAAACAGAGTTAATGTTTTGAGTCCGTAAGGCTCTGAAGAAGGGTCACATGGACTCAGAACGTTAACTCTGTTTCTCTCTGCACTGATGCTGCTAAACCTGCGGAACTTGTATGTTAGCCTTTTGGAACTCATGCACAAGGACCCCCAAATCCCTCTGTGCTGCAGCTTTCTGCAGTCTTTCTTCATTTAAATATTATTCAGCTCCTCTATTCTTCCTGCCAAAATGCACAATTTCACATTTTCCCTCATTATATTCCATTTGCCAAGTTTTAGCCCACTCACTTAACCTATGTCCCTTTGTAGACTCTGTGTCATCTTCACCACTTGCTTTCCCACCTATTTTTGTGTCACCTGCAAACTTGGTTATAGTACATTCACTTCCCTCATCCAAGTCATTAATATATATTGTAAATAATTGAGGCCTCAGGACTGATCCCTGTGGTAGTCCACTAGTTACAGGTTGCCATCCTGAAAATGTCCTCATTATCCCAACTTTCTGTCTTCTTTTAATTAGCCAATTCTCTATCTGTGCGAATATACTACCTCCAACACCATGGGCTTTTATTAAGTAGCCTTACGTGCGGTACCTTATTGAACACCTTTTGGAAATCCAAATGTATTACATCTACTGGTTCCCCTTTATCTATCCTGCATGTTACCTCCTCAAAGAATTCTAATACATTTGTCACACATGATTTCCCCTTCATGAAGCCATGCTAATTCTGCTTGATTATATTATGTAATTCTAAATGCTCTGCTATAACATCCTTTATAATAGATTCTGACATTTTCCCAATGACAGATGTTAAGCTAACAGGCCTATAGTTACCTGTTTTTTGTCTCCCTCCTTTTCTGAATAAGGGTGTTACATTGGCAGTTTTCCAATCCTCTGGGACTTTTCCAGAATCTAAGGATTCTTGGAAGATTACTACCTGATCCATGGGCAAACTGGCATAGGGTAAATAAAGTCAAGGAGTTAAATGCGTGGCTCAAAGCTTGGTGTGGGAGGAATGGGTTTCAGTTCATGGGGCACTGGCACCAGTACTGGGGTAGAAGGGAGCTGTTCCAGTGGGACTGGCTTCACTTGAACCGTGCAGGGTCAGTGTCCTGTTGAACTGAGTAACTAGGACTGTAGAGAGGTCTTGAAACTATATAGAATATGGGAGGTTTCTGGAAAGGGGATACATAAGCTTACAAAGCAAAAGGATATGGCAGCATTGCAGGGCAGCTACTTAGGTATTGATACCCAGAGTGTGACAGGAAGGGACAGAGTGTACAAACATCCACTATCTCTGTAGTCACTTCTTTTAATATCCTAGGATGCAACCCATCAGGTCCCAGGGACTTATTGGCCCTTATTCCCATCAGTTTTCCTAGTGCTTTCTCTCTGGTGATAAGTTATTGTATTTATTTCCTCCACCCCTTTTTGCCCCTTGAATATTTAGTATTTTTGGAATGCTATTAGTGTGTTCTACCATGAAGACTGATGCAAAGTATTTATTCAACTCCTCTGCCATTTCCTGGTTCCCCATTCTTATTTTCCCAACCTCATTCTCAAGGGGCCTATGTTCACTTTGGCCTCCTTTTCCTTTTTATATATTTAAATAAGTTCTTA
Organism: Isurus oxyrinchus; assembly: GCA_026770705.1. NCBI lineage: Eukaryota > Metazoa > Chordata > Chondrichthyes > Lamniformes > Lamnidae > Isurus > Isurus oxyrinchus. The sequence goes on from JANJGN010000037.1 coordinate 14,012,158, forward strand.
CTGTCCATTTTTAAATTGCTTGCTAGTTTACCCTCAAAGTTTATTTTTTGGTCATCTTTTGTTGGTTTTTTATAACTTTCCCAATCCTCTGGGTTGCCACTAATCTTTGCCACTTGATATGTTTTTTCTTTCAATTTGATACAACCTTTAACTTCCTTGGTTAACCTTGGTTGGTTTATCCCCTTCCTTGAGTCCTTCTTCCTCACTGGGATATATTTTTGTTGTGAGTCATGAACTATTTTCTTAAATGTCTGCCATTGTTCATCAACCATCTTTTTCTGCTAAACTCCTTTCCCAGTCCACTCCAGCCAACTCTGCCCTCATTCCTTTGTAATTACCCTTATTTCAGTTTAGCACAGTTGTTTCCGACCCAAGTTTCTCACTCTCAAACTGAATGCTGAATTCTACCATGATATGATCACTGTTTCCTAGGGGATCTTTTACGCTGAGATAATTTATTAAACCTGCCTCGTTACACATTACCAGATCCAAAATAACTTGATCCCTGGTTGGATATTATTCTAGGAAACAGTCCTGAATACACTCTATGAATTCTTGCTCGTGTCTACCTCTGCCAAATTGATTTTCCCAATCTACATGATGATTAAAGTCACCCATGATTAATGTACTGCCTTTTTTACATGCCCTCATTATCTCCTGATTTATTCTCTGTCCTACAGTATAGCTACTGTTCAAGGGGCCTATAGACTACTCCCAACAGTGTCTTCTTCACCTTGTTATGTCTTACCTCCACCCATATGGATTTTACATCTTCCAATCCAAGATCATTTCTTGCCATCGTAATTATTTCATCTCGTACTAACAAAGCTACCCCACCACCCTTTCCTTCCTGCCTGTCCTTTTGAAAAGTCACATACCCCTGAATATATAGTTCCCAGCTTTGATCTTCTTGTAACCATGTCTCCATAATGGCTGTAAGATCATACCCATTCACCACTGTTTGTTCAGTTAATTCATTTATTTTGTTCCGAATACTACGTGCATTTAAGTAAAGGGCCATTAATTTTGCCTTTTTACCACTTCTCCCCCTTTGACTCTATTTGCTGCTATTTTTTAATGTTTGTACACTCTGTCCCTTCCTGTCACACCCTGGGTATCAATACCTAAGTAGCTGCCCTGCAATGCTGCCATATCCTTTTGCTTTGTAAGCCTATGTATCCCCTTTCCAGAAACCTCCCTCATTCTATTTAGTTTCAAGACCTCTCTACAGTCCTAGTTACTCGGTTCAACAGGACACTGACCCTGCACGGTTCAAGTGAAGCCAGTCCCACCGGAACAGCTCCCTTCTACCCCAGTACTGGTGCCAGTGCCCCATGAACTGAAATCCATTCCTCCCACACCAAGCTTTGAGCCACGCATTTAACTCCTTGACTTTATTTACCCTATGCCAGTTTGCCCATGGATCAGGTAGTAATCCAAAGATTATTACCTTGGAGGTTCTGCTTTTTAATTTAGCTCCCATCTGTTCAAATTCTTTCAGCAGAATCTCCTTTCTGGTCCTTTCAATGTTGTTGATACTAATGTGGACATCGACAACTGGATCCTTCCCCTCCTACTCCAAGTTCCTCTCTAGCCCTGAGGAGATGTCCTTAACCTTGGCACCAGGCAGGCAACACAGCCTCTGGGACTCATGCTTTTGGCTGCAGAGAACAGTATCTATTCCCCTAATCATACTGTCCCCTTCCACTATTACGTTCCTATTTCCTCCCCCAACTTGAATGGATCCCTGTACTCTACAACCTTCCCTATCTCTGTAACCTCCTCCAGCCTCTACAACCCTCCCTATCTCTGTAACCTCCTCCAGCCTCTACAACCCTCCCTATCTCTGTAACCTCCTCCAGCCCCTACACCCCTCCCTATCTCTGTAACCTCCTCCAGCCCCTACACCCCTCCCTATCTCTGTAACCTCCTCCAGCCCCTACACCCCTCCCTATCTCTGTAACCTCCTCCAGCCTCTACAACCCTCCCTATCTCTGTAACCTCCTCCAGCCTCTACAACCCTCCCTATCTCTGTAACCTCCTCCAGCCCCTACACCTCTCCCTATCTCTGTACCCTCCTCCAGCCCCTACAACCCTCCGAGATCTCTGCACTCCTCCAATTCCGGCCTCTTGACCATCCCCCGATTCCCATCACTCCACCATTGGCAGCCGTGCCTTCAGCTGCCTGGGGCCCTGAGCTCTGGAATTCCCTCCCTAAATCTCTCGGCACCCCCCCCTCTCTATCCCTCCTTCTCTCTCTCTTCCTTGAACACACTCCTTAAAGCTGACCTCTTTGACTGAGCTTTTTGGCCACCTGTTCCTAATATCTCCTCATGTGGCCCAGGGTGAAATTTTATTGATAACACTCCCGTGAAGCACGTTCAGATGTTTTACCACACGAAAGATGCTAAATAAATGCAAGATGTTGTTGTTGCTTCTTCCCCTCAGATCACTGAATGTAGAAGGGCAGCTGGCATTATTCAGAGTTTTACCTCACGTATGAGCAGATCATTATTGCTGGGAGATTATCGAATTGTACAAATAATGAATCCCGAGCATGTTATCTCCAGCACACTCCATTGCAGCCCATTGGAATACAGTTGGAATTGGGAAGGTAGCCTACATTTTCTCCTCTCCCCTCCTAGTCCCATTACTTTAATCCCAGATTGGGAGAACAGCCCTGTTGAAATTACAGATTGAAGCTGGCCTGTTGTGCTCACTACCACACTCAGATTCAGAGTTATATTCACCCTGTTTATGCCTCTGTGACTGAGTGGAGACAGTGGTCTAGATATGGGATGCCCATTCTACAGTCATATAACAGGAGTGAGGGCCCAATGTGGTGGCTGGTGTGCCCTCACTCATCCTGCTCTGGAAGTGGGGCACCCACTACAATGGTCCAGGCTGCCTGATGGACCTCCAGGCCTCATATTTGAAGCAAGTGTAAAGTGTGTTGGAAATGCAAATTGGGGGCCTAATGTCCATTTCAGGCAGCTTTGCCAGGTCAGACTGTGAATAACTGTGCTGTGTATGTGCTGTGCATGCTGTACCATACATGCTGTACCATATGTGCCATACTGTTCATGCTGCACTGTGCATGCTGTACCATGTGTACTGTACCGTGCATGCTGTACCATACGTGCTGTACCATGCGTGCTGTACCATGCGTGCTGTACCATATGTGCTGTACTATATGTGCCGTACTGTTAATGCTGCACTGTGCATGCTGTACTGACATGCTGTACTGTACATGTTGTACTGTACACATTGAACCGTGCATGCTGTACTTTACATGCTGTACCGTACAGGTACCGTTCATGCTGTACCATACGTGCTGTACCTTATATGCTGTACTGTACATGCTGTACCATATGCGCTGTACAATTTGTGTACTGTGCATGCTGTACTGTACATGCTGTACCATTCATGCTGTACCATACATGCTGTACGATACGTGCTGTATCATACATTTTGTACCATTCATGCTATACTGTACATACTGTACCATTCGTGCTGTATCATACATTCTGTACCATTCACGCTGTACCGTACATACTGTACCATTCGTGCTGTACCGTACCATATGTGCTGTACCATACATGCTGTACCATTCATGCTGTACCATACATGCTGTACCATTCATGCTGTACCGTACATACTATACCGATCGTGCTGTACCGTACTGTATGTGCTGTACCATACATGCTCTACCATTCATGCTGTACCGTACATGCTGTACCGTGCATGCTGTACTGTTCAGGCTGTACTGTTCATGCTGTACCGTACATACTGTATCATTAATGCTGTACCGTGCATGCTGTATGTGCATGCTGCACCGTTCATGCTTTACTGTACATGCTGTACCATGCCAAAATGATTAGAGAAAGCAGAGAAAGGGTCAGAGAGGGAGAGGAATTATAGAAGGCAATAGTCAGAGGAAGGCATGGAAAGGGATAGAAAGAAGGAGAAAGTGAGAGAAGTACAGAGAGTGGAAGGCAAGAGTCACACACCGTCTTGACTTGGAATGATATCATTGTTCCTCGGTCAAAATCCTGGAACTCCCTCCCTAACAGCACTGTGGGTTTCCCACATTACTTGGACTGGTTAAAGGATATGGCTCACCACTGAAGAAGGCTTCTTAGTCTTGAATATGTTAACACCAAGTCTTTACTAAAACTCACAACTATATACACATTTACAGTAGAGGGTGCAGGTATAGAGCTGACTCCAGTCTAAGTCTTAATACAACTCTGTCCATCTCTAGACTGACCCGGACTCTGGATCATGTGCCTTCTTACATCACAGAGTGGGCGGTCCTGTACTCAGTCCCACATTAACCCTTCATGTACCAGACCCTATACTACCCCTCTCACCAAGTCTTTATCCCATGGATTTAGAGTTACTTTAGTTTACTTCCAAGTCTTGTGCATTAACCTTTTTGTTACAACCTTAATGCTATTCTAACATATTTGCTTTTACAGAATTAACATTAGCAACATTCTCACTACCCCATCTCCCCCCTTCAGGACCTTGAAGTTAGAGGTTTAGGCAATCTGGAGACCCGATAACCCTTCCGCATCTCCTTCACTGTTCTGTTGGGAGGGTGGTTGGCTGTTTATGCTGGTTCCTGTTGCTGATTTGGAGGTTGGACTAGCGTTTGGATATGGTTTCATCTGTTTCTTCCACTGGTTGATGTTAACCCAGCTTGGTTGCTCTGGCAGGTTTGGCGGTGTATGGTTGTTGTTACTCTTGATCATTTTTTGTGGGCTGGATGAAAATGGTATTCCTCTACTTAACTGGGCTTTTCCTTCTTTCTTTTCCATTTAGGTTGTCTGGAAGCTTGCTGAGGCTGAGGCTGAGGCTGAGGCTCCTGTAGCAAGATGAAGATCCAGTAGCTTGCTCACCCCTGCTTTTTGTTGTGGATGGTGCAAAGTTGCTAACAGGTTTTGGCTCGCTGGCTGGAACTTGCTGTGTGTGCACAGTGGTTGGTGTATCTACCAACTGTACCATCATCATAGTTGGAGTCAGACTGTTGATCATTCTCTGGTACCACTTTGTTCGGAGCTGCTATGGTAATCTCATGTGCGGTAGGTTGGTCTGACCACTGAGGGCTTTCCGGGACCTGGTATAATGATGGACAAACGTGCTGCACAAAAAGAGAAGAGAATTCACAGGTGAAATCTGAGTCTGAATACTCTTTAGTGTTTGATGACTCAGGGCTGTGCTGTTCTGGCCAGTTAACAACTTTGGTAGTCTTGATATCTTCCACCGGCTGGAGAAGATCGAGGGCTATGCAGGCATCTCTGCTCAGAACTGAGAAAGGCTGATTGCAGAGAAACATACATCAGCTCAAAGATCTGCTTGTTGCCATACCTTAGTGATTCATGGATCATGCCGCTGACCAGGAGTCAGATTCCCCCCCCCCCCGCTCCATACAGTGGAGTGTCCATTGTTTGAATCTAAAGGCCTTGAATCCATGTTTCCTTGTCTGACAGATCTGGCACCTGAATCTAATATAACATTTGTTAGTTAACCATTTACCAGGATGTCAGCTTTCCGGAATGGAGAACTGCATTCCCTGGTGTCACCCAAGAACCACATGGTTGTGTGTCTCCTGGGTCTTTGGGTTTGACCTCGTGGATGACCTTTGGGCTATCTGTGTGGGCCTGGGGATTTGACTTGCACAGTTTACCAGTGTCCCTGTCTGTTGGGCAGCACTTGCAGAACACTGAGCTTCTTCCCTGTGACACCACTTCAAACTGCAGCACTGGCAAGGTGGCTCTGCCGGCCAGTCCAGGGGTTGCTTTCCCTGATTTGGGTGGTCGCTGCGTTTTTGTGACTCGATATGATGGACTGAGGGTTACTTTCTGCCCTGTCCCTCCAGATGGTCCCAAATTGCTCACGTTGTTCGGACAGTCTCAGTAGCTGGATTGCCTTGTCTAGGGTAAGGCAGCCTCTAGTTTGCAGGGCTGCAGAATTTTTTCTGAAGTCCCGAACAATGCTGCACCTTAAAAATCTTCTCCTCCAAAGACTGCAGTTGTGTGACTGCTCTGGGAGAGGGGTGAATCTCAGTGGAGCTGGAAGTGAGAAATTGCAACTCATTTTTGATGATTTTAAGCAATGTGTGGGTACAGCTTTAAGAGATTACAGACTCCCAAGGTGGTGTCGCTGGTTACTGCTGAACAAAGGATCTTCTCACACTTGGCGGACTTTGGCGAGCTTTTCAGAATGGCAGCCGCGTGCTTCTACCTGAAGAAGAAGGGGCCACAACGTTGGTGGGACAGCTGGCTGCCAACTTAATTCATTCAGTGGTACGGTGTTACGAGTCAGGACTCTGAGAAAAGAACGGCAGCCTTGCTGTTTTCGAACTGGGATGTTCATGAGGTACCTGGAATGGTCAAAATTAATTATTAATTAATTTTTTTTTTTTTGCTGGACCCAGGAGCCACATGTTGAGACTTGGGGTCTGGAATAGGGTTTAGCAATGGGTTGCTTTCAAACGGCACTTCTGTCTGAATGGACTTAATAGGGGTTTCTCAGGACTGTCTGGCCTGGAAGTTAAAAATGTTATCTCACCCTTGCAGGCTCTGCTTGCTGAAACTGGACTTGAAATCTTTAAGATCCTGAGGGGTCTTGACAGGGTGGATGTGGGGAGGATGTTTCCTCTTGTGGGAGATTCTAAAGTAGCGGTCACTGTTTAAATTCATTTAATTCATAAATGAAGAGTTTTTTTTTCTCTCAGAGGGTTGTGAATCTTTGGAACTCTCTTTCTTAAAAGTTGGTGGAAACAGTCTGAATGTTTCAAGGCAGTGCAAGATAGATTCTTGATAAACATGGGTGGGTGAAAGGTTATCAGGGGTAGGCAGGCATGGTGGGGGGGGGGGGGGGGTTGAGGTTACATTCAGATCAGCCATGATCTTATTGAATGGTGGAGCAGGCTCGAGGGGCCGAGTGGCCTATTCCTGTTCCTAATTTGTATGTTCGTATGGACTTCCAAGGAGGATGCAATGGAGTCTTCTGCTGAAATAATACTTCAACTTTCTTGTTTGCTTCCAGGCTCCTCTGTCTCTGGAGCTTTCTCCTGATTTTTCTCTGGTGAATTATCTCGGTGTCTGTAGCTTCAGTTGGGAGTTAGGTTCAGTGCAGAAGTTGGTGAAGGTGTCCTTTTCCTTAATTTCTCAGCATTCTTACGAGCATGAGTGTTTTGATCCCAACACTGCCACCATGAAGGATGCTGCTTTGGACACCAGGTAGTAAGCTTCGTAGTCTTTTGTATGTTAAGAGCAAGATTTTACTAGCAACTCATGACTATGTATAATTTACAGTAGAGGGTACAGATATGGAGCTGACTCCAGCCTAGGGCTGGGACTTTCTGCCCCCGTTGTGGATGGGACCCGCTGCAGGTGAGGCCAGCGACCCAGCTAGAAGTCCATTGACTTACGGCAGGGCCAGAAGATTGCAGCGGTGGGTGGGTGTGGAAAATCCCGCCATAGGTCTTTATCCAACTCTGTCCATCTCTAGACAGACCCTGGCTGTGGGTCATGTGCCTTCTTACATCACTGTGTGGGCGGTACTGTACTCAGTGCCACATTAACCCTTTATGTACCAGACCCTACTACTGCAACCATCACCTTCTCAAGGGCAGTCATGGATGGGCAACAAACGTTGGCCTCACCAGTGACACTTACATCCCCTGAATGAGGAAAAATAACACAGGGAAAGGGATAAAGAAGATAGCAGAGAAAAGGATAGAGAGAAGGGAAAAACAAAGACATGGGTAGAGAATGACTGTGTCCAAAGACGAGAGGGAATGAAAGGAGGAAGTAAAGAGCGAATGAACAAGAGGGATGAGAGAAGGAAAGAGAAACAAAAGAAGGAAAGAGAGGCAGAAAGTAAGAGACGAAGCCTAGAATTAAGAACAACAGTTGCCTGTTTGGTGAAATCTGCGTTAAAGATTTTATTGATGAGTTAGTGGAATTTTTAGCAAGAGAATATTTTAAATTCACAGAGTAATTGTAGTTGGATGGCAGAATGATTAACAACCTTATTGCAGGGCAATGCTGCTTTTCTAAGAACCTGAGTCTACATTTCATAACAGGCAGTCAAAAAGAAGGTAAATACTCCAATCATATCTTACAGCAGCTATCTTCTTCAAAATCTATTATGTAGGCTTGCAGTGAGTTTACTTAAGTGGAGGGTTGGGTAATTTTTGAAGAGTAATTTTTAAAGATATAGTCAGAAATGTAAGTTTGCTGGGACTTTTTTTAAGAGTACGTTCTTGTTTATTGTAACGAGGTTAGGTAGGAAGGTCCTCGAAATGAGCACACATTCCTGAATGAACAATGGCACCCTCTTTTTAATCATTACTGAAGTCAAAGTGAAGATCGGCTGCATTGAGTTACACAGAGAGTGAATGATATATATCTTTAGATATACTGTATATATTACATGTGCAGAATATATGACTACTACTTTAGTATGAGGGTAAATTGGGTGTTTGGCTTGGTGATCCACTCAATGGCCTCCTGACATGCCATTTGGAGAATGTTGATGTGATGTGTTTCATGGCCAGGGACCCAGGCCAACAATCAGGTTTTGGGTTGTCCCTCATCTTCCTCTTTTGGAGTAGTGGCCAAAGTGCATGTGCCTTGTCTGGATTTGGTTGAGCTGCGTCCACTTTATTTGGGTGGGGAGAGGGTGCTACTCGAAGCAGGGACCTCTGCTGTGCTTAGTGATGAGGTGTTGGTTATTCACACTGCACATGTCCATGTGTACCATCTTAATAAACACCCCCTGTATGAACCCATGTCCTCGAGAACCTCCCTTAATACACCCCCCATAAACCTGTGCTCTCTATAACCCCCCCTTAATAAACCCTCTCATAAACCTGTGCTCTCTATAACCCCCCCTTAATAAACCCTCTCATAAACCTGTGCTCTCTATACCCCCCTTAATAAACCCTCTCATAAACCTGTGCTCTCTATACCCCCCTTAATAAACCCCCTCATAAACCCATTCTCTCTTTAACCCGCCCTTAATAAACCCTCTCATAAACTCATGCTCTCTATAACCCCCCCTTAATAAACCCTCTCATAAACCTGTGCTCTCTATACCCCCCTTAAGAAACCCCCTCATAAACCCGTTCTCTCTATAACCCCCCCTTAGTAAACCCTCTCATAAACCCGTGCTCTCTATAAGCCCCCCTTAATAAACCCCCTCAAACCTGTGCTCTTTATAACCCCTGCTTAATAAACCCTCCCCTCTATAATCCCGCGTTCTTGATATCCTGCCCTTAATAAACCATCCCCTATGAAGCCATTCTGTGTATAACCCCTCCCTTAATAAACCCCCTCACCCCGCTATAAACCCATGCTCTCTTCCTCCTGTCCTGCCTGTAACTACTCCTACCAGGTGACCTGCTGTCATGGTATGTTGCACTCTTCTGTCTTGTGCCATTCTCACACATCCACAGTCGCTCATCTGCAACCGTTCTGTGACCCCCGTCATCCAACTACCCCCACGTCGACCCCACTCCTGCTGCCGTCCACGTTACCCTCTAGAAGAGATCTCTGCAGCTTTTCAGCCCTGATCAAATGGCTGGAATACTGACATTTTCTTTTCTGGATGTCACTTTTTTACAGTTCTTTTACTCTTGCAACTTCAAACACCACTTCATTTGTTGTATGGTCTGTATATGGAATTTTAAGCATACATCTTGGTATCTGGGGTTGATGATGGCATAGTGGTAATAGCACTGGCCTAAAAATCCTGATAAATGTTCTGGACATGGATTCAAATCCCACCATGGCAGGTGGTGGAATTTAAATTCAATTAATAAATCTGGATCTGAAAGCTAATCTCAATGATAATGGCTATGTACCTATCATCAATTGTTGTAAAAACCCATCTAGTTCACTAATGCCCTTTAAGGGAGGGAATCTGCTGTCCTTACCCAGTCTCGTCTACATGTGACTCCAGACCCACAGCAATGTAGTCAGCTCTTAACTGCCCTGTGAAATGGCTAGGCAAGCCAGTCCTTTCAAGGGAAATTAGGGATGGGTTGTCAGTGACACACCCATGTGCCATAAAAGGATTTCAAAGATACTGATTTTCTTCCACAGATCTTTATTTATTAATGGGACCTCCTCCCATTAAGGGAGGGGGCAGTAGTTATAGAGAGCACAGGTTATAGAGGGTGTTTAAGGGGGGGATTATAGTGAACACAGGTTTATAGAGGTGGGTGATTAAGGGGGGTTAAAGAGAGATTAGCTTATAGAGGAGGTTTATTAAGGAGGGGGGTTATAGAGAGCACAGATTTATAAAGGGGGGTTTATTAAGTGGGGTATAGAGAACATGGATTTATAGAGGGGGCTATTAAGGGGGGGGGTTATAGAGAGCATGGGTTTATAGAGGGGGGTTATCAAGGGGGTGTTATAGAGAGCACAGGTTTACAGTGGGGTGTTTATTAAGGGGGGAATTAAAGAGACCAATGGGTTTATAAGCAGTACCTAACACTGACACCACTTTATAGAATGAATTTTGTTTCAATTAGAGAATTCTCCAAGGATATTTTATTGAGAATTATTTATTGTGAGAATTTTCTTCAGTTTAAACCCGAAAGTGAAAGCAATGCCATGTTTTTCCAGTAGAGGGTACCCCTGTCAGCTTGGTTGAAGGGCCATTGCTAGAGGTGGAAAGGTTGTTTTTTAAATATAAAAGCAAAATACTGCGGATGCTGGAAATCTGAAATGAAAATAAAAATAGCTGGAAAAACTCAGCAGGTCTGACAGCATCTGTGGAGAGAAAGACAGAGTTAACATTTCAAGTCCGTACGACGCTGCTTCAGGTTTTTTTAAAACCTGATACAGCGAGAATGATAGAACAGAGAAGAGAGCTCGAGGCCAACACTGCCCAGAGTGTTTGCTCAAGTGTATTTTACTAAGTGTATGAAGATTTTTATTGAAAGGTGGATGGTAAACAGGGCCTCTTATCTCGTGTTTCTAGACAAGCAGATCTTGTTTTCGACAGTATTATTGTATTACAAATGAGCATGGAGGGACAGAAGCTCTAAGATCATGAAAATGTCTCTGCTGATGTTGGGCACAACACCCCCATAACCGTTCACCTCCCCAGGAAAGGACACACTTCCTAAACACCCCCACACCATAAGTGAAGCATACACTTTCTCATTGGCAATGTTTTAACACTAATGGCACCCTGTTTAAAATGAATGGTGTTAAATCACATTGAATGACTGTAACTTGGGCTGGGTTAGTGAAGGTGGACTGTTTAAATTACCTCTTGTTCCAAAGCTGCAATGAACAGGAATATGGCTGTCCACTCACAAACCCCACACTGGTTCTGCCCTGGGAGTTCAGCTTACAAGATCCGGGATTGGCAACCAGAATTGAAGAGTGTTGGATTTTCACAGCTCAAACCAATCTCCCTGTGGTAAAGGATAGGAAGAACCAGGTTCAGTTCCAGCTCCTGCTCTTGTCTACTGTTTAGTGAGCCCGGCTGGAAGATGCAGCTGAGGGCAGGATTCAGCTCAGATGTGATGTAACTAAACTGCCCACCGTAAACCTACATGGTCTACAGTCTGTGGATGACTGCAGGGTCATTGCCCACTCTCAATCTCTTCAATTCTGCAAACAAGAGACTCAACCTCTCCTTGAATGTTGCCAAAACAAAACTCATATATCAACCCAGACCTGGTTAGTCAAATATTCCATCCTCCAAATATGTTGAAGGAGAGACTCTGGAATACGTTGAGCATTCCCCATACCTTGGCAGCCACCTCTCTCAAAAGGCCACCAATGATGAGGAGATCCAACATTGGATTAGCTGCACCAGCTCAGCCTTATACAAGTTACGGCAGTGAGTGTTTGACAACAAAGACCTCCGCAAGGCAACAAAAGTCCCAGTGTACAGAGCATTTGCTGTCACCATGCTCCTGTACCGCAGTGAGACCTGGACTGTGTATCAGCAACACGTAAGAGCAGTAGAGAAATTCCATCAGCAACGTCTCCACCGCATCCTCCAGATTCAATGGGAGGACTGTCAAACAAATTCTAGTGTCCTTCTTGAAGTCAGCTCCACAAGCATTCAGGCAAAAGTCCTGCAGAATCAATTTCAATGGACTGGACACTGAGTTCAGATGCCTGAGAAACCATCTCCCCCGCCAGGTCCTGTTCTCTCAACTCTCAAATGACCAGCGTTCTAGGGGAGGATGAAGAAAACATTTTAAAGACATTCTGAAGCTCTCCTTGAAGCATGGCAGCATTGATGTTAATAACTGGGAGGAGCTTTTTACTAATCGTTCAGAATGGCGATAACTTATCCATCGAGCTGAGCCACAACATCTTAACGATGAGGCAGAGCAGTGGCACCGAGGGAAAGAAAAGGAAGTTAATTCTGCACTCCGGATCCCACTGCTTCGTGTCTGTCCCCATGTATCCAAAGATCTGCGGGTTGAGAATCAGCCTGTTCACTCACATGAAGACCCATGGCAGAAACTCATGATCCTGAGTAGACGCCACCCTCGAATCGAGGGACTGAACTCTCGATTCAATAGCTTGCTGACACTCGCTCTCTAGGCTCACACACATGGACATCAGGAGAGAATATAAGAAATAGGAGCAGGAGGAGGCCATTCAGCCCCTTAAGCCTAGTCCTCCATTCAATAAGAGCAGGGCAGCAACAAAATCAAAAACAAGAACTGTCAGAAGTTATATTTTTTGTTTGAAGAATAGTAAAGGCAGTGAAGAGGTTAAATTATCTATTGTTCTCTCTTTCTCTCTCACACATATTGACGGGTGTTTGAGAAAGTTAACAGCTGCTTGCACCCATCCCCCACATAACTCCTGACCTGCCTCACCCATCACCACCAAACTCATCTCCCACGTCAGCTCAGGGCTTCACAACCTGCACCTTCTTCACTGTTACGTGGAGCTGGAGAGAGAGAGAGAGAGAGAGACAGAGAGGGTGACAGAGTGAAGAATGCTGGACCCGACTCTCCCTCCTCCCTCTGCCCACACAGGTTGCGCTCAGCGCTACCACTTGTGTATGAAGCTGGGCAAGCCTTAATTGGCCCGCTCATGTGGTAAAATGGCGGCGCGGAGCCAATGGCGGGCAGCGTATCGGCTCCGAGACCCTCCCTGCCCGTTCTTCCCCAGCGCCCCCGACACGAGAAAACTTCAGGCCGAGGAATGTAAAACTGGAGGCAGATTCACTGTTAGCTACATTACACTATACCCCAAAGGTAAAAGGACTTACATTTCTATGGTGCCTTTAACCATCTCGGAACATTTCAGCCAGTTTTACAGCCAATGAAGTACGTTTTAAAGTGTATCACTGTTGTAATGCAAAGAGTGTGGCAGTTAATTTGCGCACAGCAAGATCCCACAAACAGCAATGTGATAATGACCCAGATCATCTGTTTTTAGTGATGTTGGGTGAGGGATAAATATCAGCCCCAGGACACCAGGGAGAACTCCCCCCTGCTCTTCTCCCAATAGTGGCCGTGGGATCTTTTACCCCCACCCGAGAGGGCAGACGGAGCCTCGGTTTAATGTCTCATCCTGAAAGACTGCACCTCCAACAGTGCAGTGCTCCCTCAGCACTGACCATCCGACAGTGCGGCGCTCCCTCAGCACTGACCCTCTGACAGTGCGGCGCTCCCTCAGTACTGACCCTCCGACAGTGCAGCGCTCCCTCAGCACTGACCCTCTGACAGTGCGGCGCTCCCTCAGCACTGACCCTCTGACAGTGCGGCGCTCCCTCAGCACTGACCCTCCGACAGTGCGGCTCTCCCTCAGCACTGACCCTCCGACAGTGCGGCGCTCCCTCAGCACTGACCCTCCGACAGTGCGGCGCTCCCTCAGCGCTGACCCTCCGACAGTGCGGCGCTCCCTCAGTACTGACCCTCCGACAGTGCGGCGCTCCCTCATCACTGACCCTCCGACAGTGCGGCACTCCCTCATCACTGACCCTCCGACAGTGCGGCACTCCCTCAGCACGTGATACCCAAAACTGGTGCCATCCAGAATCTGGAACTGAAATGAAATGACACAGACTATAACCCCATAATTATTTCAGTGGTTACAGAGATAGGGAGGGTTGTAGGAACTGCAGGAGGTTCCAGATTCTGGATGACACCAGTTTTGGGTGTCACGTGTGACTCAGGAGGTAGCATTCTCCTTTTCTCTCTCTCCCCAAGTCAGAAGGCCTTGGATTCGAGTCACAATCCAGAGAGTTGAGCCTATAATCCAGGCTGACACTCCCAATGCCAGTACTAAGGGAGCGCCACACTGTCGGAGGGTCAGTGCCGCACTGTCAGAGGGTCAGTGCTGAGGAAGCACCTCCCTATCTCTGTAACCCCCTCCAGTCCCTACAACCCTCCCTATCTCTGTAACCTCCTCCAGCCCCTACAACCTTCCTTATCTCTGTAACTTCTTCCAGTCCCTACAACTCTCCCTATCTCTGTAACCTCCTCCAGCCCCTACAACCCTCCCTATCTCTGTACCCTCTTCCAGTCCCTACACTCCTCCCTATCTCTGTAAGCTCCTCCAGCCCCTCCAGCCCTCCCTATCTTTGTAACCTCCTCCAGCCACTATAACCCTCCTTATTTCTATAATCTCAAGTCCCTACAACCCTCCCTATTTCTGTAACCTCCTCCAGTCCCTACAATCCTCCCTAGCTCTGTAACCTGCTTCAGCCCCTACAACCCACCCTATTTCTATAACCTCCTCCAGCCCTTACAACCCTCTCTATCTCTGTAATCTCCACCACCCCCTACAACCCTCCCTATCTTTGTAACCTGCTCCAGCCCCTATAACCCACCCTATTTCTATAACCTCCTCTAGCCCCTACAACACTCTCTATCTCTGTAACCTCCTCCAAGCCCTACAACCCTCTCTATCTCTGTAATCTCTTCCAGCCCCTACAACCCTCCCTATCTCTGTAACCTCCTCCAGACCCTACAACCCTCTCTATCTCTGTAACCTCCTCCAGCCCCTACAGCCTTCCCTAACTCTGTAAACTCCTCCAGCCCCTACAACCCTCCCTATCTCTGTAACCTCCTCCAGCCCCTACACCCCTCCCTATCTCTGTAACCTCCTCCAGCCCCTACAACCCTCCCTATCTCTGTAACCTCCTCCAGCCCCTACAACCCTCCCTATCTCTGTAACCTGCTCCAGTCCCTACAACCCTCCCTATCTCTGTAACCTCCTCCAGCCCCTATAACCCTGCCTATTTCTGTAACCTCCTCCAGCCCGTACACCCCTCCCTATCTCTGTAACCTCCTCCAGCCCCTACAACCCTCCCTATCTCTGTAACCTGCTCCAGTCCCTACAACCCTCCCTATCTCTGTAACCTCCTCCAGCCCCTATAACCCTGCCTATTTCTGTAACCTCCTCCAGCCCCTATAACCCTCCCTATCTCTGTAACCTCCTCCAGCCCCTATAACCCTCCCTATCTCTGTAACCTCCTCCAGCCCCTACAACCCTCCCTATCTCTGTAACCTCCTCCAGCCCCTATAACCCTCCCTATCTCTGTAACCTCCTCCAGCCCCTACAACCCTCCCTATCTCTGTAACCTCCTCCAGCCCCTACAACCCTCCCTATCTCTGTAACCTGCTCCAGTCCCTACAACCCTCCCTATCTCTGTAACCTCCTCCAGCCCCTACACCCCTCCCTATCTCTGTAACCTCCTCCAGCCCCTACACCCCTCCCTATCTCTGTAACCTGCTCCAGTCCCTACAACCTTCCGAGATCTCTGTGCTCCTCCTATTCTGGCCTTGTGCACATACCAGATTTGCATCGCTCCACCATTGGTGCCCATGGCTTCAGCTGCCTTGACCCTAAGCTCTGGAATACATCCCGAAACCTCTCCACCTTTCTCTTCTCCTTTAAGACATGACTTAAAAGCCTGTCTCTTTCACCGAGCTTCTGGCCAGCTACCCAGCTTCTTCTTATGATGCTGGGCTTCAAGTTTTGTCTCTGAATTTATTTGGGAGGTTTTACTATGTTGAAGATGCTATTTAAATGCAAGTTTCTTTTGCTGTTGGAACTACATTTTGATCACAGACTCACTCCAGGGACATTATGTACCTAAGCGTCAACACCAGAATTCTTCTAACATAGATTCAGGTCCAGAATGTGTGGAGAAACAATCCATACCTGAGGGTACTGTTCGTCTTTTTTATTTTCAGGTACCGACAGGGTTGCTGTTGTCTCTTTCTTTTAGTTCAATGGCAAATAGCACATCTACAAAACAAATGGTGTGCCCTTGGTAATAGAGGCCATTAATTGTTCAGACAGTTAACAGAAAGCAAATGGGTGCAAGCAGGGTGGGCGAAAATTCTTTATCATGAAACTACACAAATGGGTAGTTTGCATTCAAACAGAGCTTGGTAATGAGGTGGATTTGATGCCCTTGTAATAACGAGAAGAAAGAATATTGAAGTGAAAATATTGAGATGAGGTAGATGTACCTGTGTTTAGATAATATTTAACTTTTTTCTAAGAAATCTCTTTGGTTCCCCGCTGTAGTTTAGTGATACAGTAACTGCTATATCATTATCTGACAATGTCTCTGGATGTCAGGGGCTATGTTTAACCTGTTTTGATAGACAAACCTTGGTTCTAATTTTCCCATCCTTGTGTCCCTTATGCGGTGTTTCGATCTGAAATTACTTTTAAAAAGTTTTATTAAACTTTGCAGCAAATGAAACTCGCCGAAATACCTGCACTTTCCAGTAAGTGGAGTTGCAGAGAGGTGTATAAACATCATTTATAGGTTTAAAAAGTAGCCAAAACCTTAGAATTAAGGTTTACAATGCACTGAACCAACCATATAAATAATATAAAACAGCATTGCTAATGAGCTGATTCTCACTTTGGGAGGCTCAACCATCTGTTATTCTACATATAACTCCCCTGAACCTCTCGCTAAGATTCCAGTCTGTAACACACTCCCGGGTATCTGATATTCTATATATAAACCCTCACTGGACCCCTCGATTAGATTACAGTCTGTAACCCACACCCGGGTACCTGATTTTCTAGATATAAACCACCCCGAACCCCTCGATTAAATTCCAATCTGCAACTCACTCCCTGCCATTTGTTATTCTATACATATATTTTTTAGGTTCATAAATTTTATTTTAACGATTTCTAGTTCAAGTGTTCCATGGGTTGGATTTTGGCTACAGAGGCAAGGACTCGAGTTGAGGCATTTCCTGACTGGCTGGAAACACCTCCGTAAAAAGTCGCCTGAAATGCATGATTTTTGTTCCGGGTGAGAAGGGGTAGTGGGCATGAGATAGAGTTGGGCAGCTGACCCTGGAAGCAGAGCTTAGACAGCCACGAGGTCAGGACAGTGCTGTGGTGTGCTGGTTAGAAGGCCCCTCTCATTCACGAGAACTTCATCCCAGTTGTTTTCGGAGTTGTTAGGCCCTCTAGCCCTCCCCCCTTCTCCCCCCATGGCACCTCATGCCTTCATGCCTCCATAGCCACTCACCCTGGATTGACATAAAAGCAAAAAACTGCGGATGCTGGAAATCCAAAACAAAAATAAAAATACCTGGAAAAACTCAGCAGGTCTGGCAGCATCTGCGGAGAGGAACACAGTTAACATTTCGCGTCCGTATGACTCTTCAACAGAACTAAGGAAAAATAGAAAAGAGGTGAAATATAAGCTGGTTTAAAGGGGGGGGTGGTGTGGAGGTGGGACAGGTAGAGCTGGATAGAGGGCCAGTGATAGGTGAAGATAACCAAAAGATGTCATAGACAAAAGGACAAAGAGGTGTTGAAGGTGGTGATATTATCTAAGGAATGTGCTAATAGGTGACATTAAGGGTAGAAAGCAGGACGAGCAAGGTACAGATAGTCCTAGTGGGGGTGGGGTGGGGGGAAGGGATCGAAATAGGCTAAAAGGTAGAGATAAAACAATGGATGGAAATACATTTAAAATAATGGAATAGGTGGGAAAAGAAAAATCTATATAAATTATTGGACAAAAGGGGGATCGGAAAAGGGGGTGGGGTTGGAAGAGAGAGTTAATGATCTAAAATTGTTGAACTCAATATTCAGTCCGGAAGGCTGTAAAGTGCCTAGTCGGAAGATGAGGTGTTGTTCCTCTAGTTTGCGTTGAGCTTCACTGGAACAATGCAGCAGGGAAAGGACAGACATGTGGGCAAGAGAGCAGGGTGGAGTGTTGAAATGGCAAGCGACAGGGAGGTTTGGGTCATTCTTGTGGACAGACCGAAGTGTTCTGCAAAGCGGTCGCCCAGTCTACGTTTGGTCTCTCCAATGTAGAGGAAACTGCATAGGGAGCAACAAATGCAGTAGAATAAATTGAGGGAAGTGCAAGTGAAATGCTGCTTCACTTGAAAGGAGTGTTTGGGCCCTTGGACAGCGAGGAGAGGGGAAGTAAAGGGGCAGGTGTTGCACCTTCTGCGGTTGCATGGGAAGGTGCCATGGGAGGGGGTTGACGTGTAGGGGTTGATGGAGGAGTGGACCAGGGTGTCCCAGAGGGAACGATCTCTATGGAATGCCGCCAGAGGGGGTGAAGGGAAGATGTGTTTGATGGTGGCATCATGCTGGAGTTGGCGGAAACGGCGGAGGATGATCCTTTGAATGCGGAGGCTGGTGGGGTGATAAGTGAGGACAAGGGGGACCCTATCATGTTTCTGGGAGGGAGGAGAAGGCGTGAGGGCGGATGCGCGGGAGATGGGCCGGACACGGTTGAGGGCCCTGTTCACCACTGTGGGTGGAAAACCTCGGTTAAGGAAGAAGGAGGACATGTCAGAGGAACTGTTTTTGAAGGTAGCATCATCAGAACAGATGCGACGGAGGCGAAGGTACTGAGAGAATGGGATGGAGTCCTTACAGGAAGCGGGGTGTGAGGAGCTATAGTCGAGGTAGCTGTGGGAGTCGGTGGGTTTGTAATGGATATTGGTGGACAGTCTATCACCAGAGATTGAGACAGAGAGGTCAAGGAAGGGAAGGGAAGTGTCAGAGATGGACCACGTGAAAATGATGGAGGGGTGGAGATTGGAAGTAAAATTAGTAAATTTTTCCAGGTCCAGACGAGAGCATGAAGCAGCACCGAAGTAATCATCGATGTACCGGAGAAAGAGTTGTGGGAGGGGGCCGGAGTAGGACTGGAACAAGGAATGTTCCACGTACCCCATAAAGAGACAGGCATAGCTGGGGCCCATAGGCACACCTTTTATTTGGAGGGAGTGAGATGAGTTTAAGGAGAAATTGTTCAGTGTGAGAATAAGTTCAGCCAGACGGAGGAGAGTAGTGGTGGATGGGGATTGTTCGGGCCTCTGTTCGAGGAAGAAGCTAAGGGCCATCAGACCATCCCAGTGGGGGATGGAGATGTAGAGGGATTGGACGTCCATGGTGAAGAGGAGGCGGTTGGGGCCAGGGAACTGGAAATTGTTGATATGATGTAGGGTGTCAGAGGAATCACGGATGTAGGTGGGAAGTGACTGGACAAGGGGAGAGAGAATGGAGTCAAGATAGCAGGAAATGAGTTCCGTGGGGCAGGAACAGGCTGACACGATCGGTCTGCCGGGACAGTCCTGTTTGTGGATTTTGGGTAGGAAGTAGAAGCGGGCCGTCCGAGGTTGGGAGACTGAGGTTGGAAGCTGTGGAAAGAAGATCTTCAGAGGAGATGAGGTCAGTAACAATCCTGGAAACAATGGCTTGATGTTCAGTGGTGGGGTCATGGCCCAGGGAGAGGTAGGGGGAAGTGTCTGCGAGTTGACGCTCAGCCTCCGCGAGGTAGAGGTCAGTGCGCCAGACAACAACAGCACCACCCTTGTCAGTGGGTTTGATGACAATGTCAGGGTTGGACCTGAGAGAACGGAGTGCAGTAAGTTCAGACAGAGAGAGATTAGAATGGGTGAGAGGAGCATAGAAATTGAGACGACTAATGTCGCGCCGACAGTTCTCAATGAAAAGATCAAGAGAAGTAAGAATCCAGAGGGAGGGGTCCAGGTGGAGGGAGGGTTAAAAGATCCCTTGAACAGGGAGAGGACTCCTGCCCAAAGAAGTGAGCCCGGAGACGAAGGCGGCGGAAGAAGAGTTCAGCATCATGCCGAGCCCGAAATTCATTGAGATGAGGGCATAAGGGTATGAAACTGAGTCCTTTGCTGAGCACTGAACGTTCAGGGTCAGAGAGCGGAAGGTCAGGGGGTATAGTGAATACACGGCTGGGGCTGGGATTGGAAGACGGGATGGGGACAGAGGGACAGGCTAGGGTGGAGGGTCCTGGGTGAGTGTTGGTGTCGATGAGTTGTTGGACCTTGCGTTCCTTTGGACCTTAAAGAAAGAGACAAAGTTTCTTGTTGAGGCGTCGGATCAGACGAAGAATAAGATGAAACTGGGGGCACAGGCAGCTTAGAAATAGGGTGAGCCGGTGCTGCTGGAGGGAGAGGTCGAGTGTGTTCATATGGCAGCGCATGGCACTGAGTGTGGATCTCAGGATGCGGTGAGAACAGCAGTCCGAGGAGCGTTGTATGTCCCGGAGATACCTGTAATCCTGGGTGGGTTCGAAACATGAGGGATGGAACTTCAGCTGAAATCCATGTGAGGTAAGTCTGAGACGGAGACAGTCACTGAAGAAGGAAATATGGCTGTGAAAGTGAGTTTTAGTAACCACCTTGTCAAACACCAGGAGAGAAATGGAAAGCGATGAAGGCGAACTAGGCAAAAGAGAGATATGGAAATCCTGTTGGAGAGAAGAGCAATACTTCTTCTTCCTTGAAGAGAAGTGGCAGTCAATTAAACACTAAGATAAAAGCAAAAAACTGCGGATGCTGGAAATCCAAAACAAAAACAAAAACACCTGGAAAAACTAGATATCCGGGAGTGAGTTACAGGCTGGAATCTAATTGAGTGGTTCGGGGGTGGTTTATATATAGAATAACAGATACCTGGGAGTGAGTTACAGACTGGAATCTAATTGAGGGGTTCGGGGTGGTTTATATATAGAATAACAGATACCCGGGAGTGAGTTACAGGCTGGAATCTAATTGAGTGGTTCGGGGGTGGTTTATATATAGAATAACAGATACCTGGGAGTGAGTTACAGACCGCGATCTAATCGAGGGGTTCGGGGGGTTTATATATAGAATAACAGATACCTGGGAGTGAGTTACAGACTGGAATCTAATTGAGTGGTTCGGGGGTGGTTTATATATAGAATAACAGATACCTGGGAGTGAGTTACAGACCGCGATCTAATCGAGGTGTTTGAAGGCTGGTTTATAATTAGAACAACAGTTACCCAGGAGTGAGTTACAGGCTGGAATCTAATTGAGGGGTTTGAGATGGTTTATATATAGGATAACAGATACCTAGAAGTTAGTTGCAGGCTGGAATCTAATTGAGGGGTTCGGGATGGTTTATATATAGAATAACAGATACCCAGAAGTGAGTTACAGATGAGAATCTAATCAAGGGATTTTGAGTGCTTAATACACAGAATAACAGATACCTGGGAGTGAGTGCTGGAATCTAAATGAGAGGTTTGGGGGATTTATATGTAGAATAATGGACACCCAGGAGTGAGTTACAGCCTGGGATCTAATTGAGGGATGTATGTGGTTTATATATAGAGTAAAAGATGACTGGGAATGAGCTGCAGGCTGGAATCTAATAGAGTGGTCCAAATGGTCTATCTATAGAATAACAGATACCTGTGGATGAGTAAAATTAAAACAGAAAATGCTGGAAATACTCAGCAAGTCTGGCAGCATGTGTGGTGAGGCAAAGAGTTAACATTTCGAGTTGAATATGACTTCTTCAGAACTGTGGGTGAGTGAGAGGCTGTAATTTAATGGAGAGTTTTGGGAGATTTATATGTTGGATAACAGATACCCAGGAGTGAGTTATGAGTTGAAATTAAATCTCACCCCATCACTATCTCTTTCTATCCCTTTCTCCCTTAACTGTTTATCCAGCTTTCCCCCTGAAATATAACTATACTATTCATCTCAACCACTCCTGTGGGAGTGAGTTCCACTTTCACCCCACTCTCTGGGTAAAGAGGTTTCTCCTGAATTCCCCATTTGATTTACTATCTTATATTTATGACCCCGTAGTTCTGGTCTCCACCATAAGATGTCTGCCCTATTGAACAAGTGCAGAATTTTAAAGGCCTCCTTCAGTCAGGCCTCAGCCTTCTCTTTCCTGCAGTATAGGCCCCAGCCTAATCAGCCACAGTTAGAAGTTCTGTATCAAACTTTTTTCTGTGCCATTCACAGTGCTTCTATATATTCTGTTTAATAATAGAACTGTTCACAGAAACACCAAGGGTGGGTTATGGAGATCAAAGCTGTGCATAATAACTTATTGAAATATTTTAAATCCTTCAGTGGAATAAGCTGCATGTGTTGACATGCCTGTCAACCATACTGTGTGCGGGGTGCTGGAACACTCGCCCGTCACTTGTGGTGCTGGACCTGGTTTTCCTGTTGTTGTACAGGCAGGTTCTGTGGTGACAGGGTCTCTGTTCTCCTCAGCTGCTCTGGTGGGTTTTTTTTGCCCAGCTGTTGAACAGCTGCCGGGAGTGCCTGATGCCAGCGAGCCTCTCCGAAAGGAGCCCTTTGAGGTTTTCGAGGTTGTCGCATTGACGATAGTCATTGAATGAAGCAGCTGCAACTTGTCTCTATCCCTTCCCCCCCCCCACACCTCGATCTTCATGTTTCAGATGGTGACTGCCACATGTCCAGAACACCAAATAACCATTGGAACCCCTGCTCAGAGGTCGGGAAATATCCCTGCTCGCTCTGCAAAGCTTTGACAACTAACTCCAGATTCCTGGGACAGGATTTTCCGGTTGGCGTGCAGAGGCAGGCCCAACATGCTGAGGCCTAAAATGATGCCTGATGACTTTGGCCATTGTGATATTTCATTGGGTGGGCACATGTTGGAATGGGCTCTGTGCCCGCTGAAATGTAAACAACCTATTAAGGCCATTAAGAAATTAATTGAAGCACTTTTGGCTGCTTCCTGTCCAACCCTAAGGTTGGTGAGCAGGCGAAATGCCCAAGCGGCCTTCACATTTTTCAGGAATCCTCATCCACGAGCGGGATTAGGTTTCCTGAAGCTTTTATTAAATAAATACATAAATTTCCAGATATTTAAAAACATGTCCCAGCTCATGTAACACGGTCACATGACGGGACATGTTTAAACACATTTTTAAATCATTCATTCAATCCTTTTAATATCCATTCAGTCTCCCTGGGGCAGCTCCGTGCCTCAGGGAGATTGCTGCTCTCCTTCGTGCCCATTCGCAAAAGGGTGCAGTCCCCGAATCTCCCTCCTCCCCCCGGCCCAAACAGGTAGCGCGCTACCGACTGCGGATTACACCTCCTGGCCCGCTGGTGTAAAAGGTTGGCGCGGAGCCGATCACGGGTGGGGATCAGCTCCTTGCCTGCACCCACCCACTCCCGCCCAGCATGGCGGCCATATCAAAAATCCTGCCCCTGCTCTCTAAAACATTTAATCACTTTTATATTCCATGAACTTCTATTGGAAAACACCCTATAAAAGGCAAACACTTATGTGTTGATTTCAGAGGAACAGAAGGAGGCTGTTGAGCCTCTCCAGCCTATTTTATATGAAATTAGCTCATAGCTGACCTGTAGTATCTCAACTCTACCTATGCATTTTCACACCAGAACCTTTAATACGCTTACGAAACAATAAACTTTCCATTTTAGTTTTACGGTTTTCAAATGAGCACCAGTCTCAACAGTTTCTTGGGGGGGAGAAAGAAACGGACAATCGAGAAATGTAATTTTCTCCCGCTCCTTCAAAACTGGCAAACATTTGGGGATAACAGGAGTGAGATACAGACTGGAATCTAATCGAGGGGTTCGGGGGGTTTATATATAGAATAACAGATACCCGGGAGTGAGATACAGACTGGAATCTAATCGAGGGGTTCGGGGGGTTTATATATAGAATAACAGATACCCGGGAGTGAGATACAGACTGGAATCTAATCGAGGGGTTCGGGGGGTTTATATATAGAATAACAGATACCCGGGAGTGAGATACAGACTGGAATCTAATCGAGGAGTTCGGGGGGTTTATATATAGAATAACAGATACCCGGGAGTGAGTTACAGATTGGAATCTAATCGAGGGGTTCGGGGGGTTTATATATAGAATAACAGATACCCGGGAGTGAGTTATGGACTGGAATCTAATCGAGGGGTTCAGGGTGGTTTATATATAGAATAACAGATACCCAGGAGTGAGTTACAGACTGGAATCTAATCGAGGGGCTCAGGGTGGTTTATATATAGAATAACAGATACCCGGGAGTGAGTTACAGACGAATCTAATCGAGGGGTTCGGAGTTGTTTATATATAGAATAACAGATGCCCGGGAGTGAGTTGCAGGCTGAATCTAATTGAACGATTTGGGTAGTTTATATGTAGAATAAGAGATAACTAAGTGTGAAGCAAAGTGATGGAAGGTGTCTTCCACAGTGCTATAAAGAAACACTTACTCAGCAATAACCTGCTCACTGATGCTCAATTTGGTTTCCACAAGCACCATTCAGCTCCTGGCCTGATTACAGCTTGGTTCAAACATGGAGAAAAGAGCTGAACTCCAGAGCTGAGGTGAAGGATCTGCCCTAGATCAAGGCAGCTTTTGACCGAGTGTGGCATCAAGGAACCCTGGCAAAACTGAAGTCAATGTGAATCAGAAGATAAACTCTCCACTGGTTGGTGTCATACCTAACACAAAGGAAGATGGTTGTGGTTGTTGGAGGTCAGTCATTTCAGCTCCAGGATATCACTGCAGGAGTTCCTCAGGGTAGTGTCCTCGGCCCAAACATCTTCAGCTGCTTCATCAATGACCTTCCTTCCAACATAAGGTCAGAAGTGGGGATGTTCGCTGATGATTGCACAATGTTCAGCACCGTTTGTGGCAAGTAACATTCATGCCACACAAGTGCTAGGCAATGACCATCTCCAACAAGAGAGAATCCAACCATCTCCCTTTGACATCCAAGGGTATTACCAAAGTTGAATCCCTGACTATCAACATCCTGGGGGTTACCATTAACCATAAACTGAACTGGACATGTCATATAAATACTGTGGCTATAAGAGCAGGTCAGAGGCTGGGAATTCTGTGGAAAGTAACTCACCTCCTGACTCCCCAACGCCTGTCCACTATCTACAAGGCACAAGTCAGGAGTGTGATGGAATACTTTCCACTTGCCTGCGTAAGTGCAGCTCCAAAAACATTCAAGAAGCTCAACATCATCCAGGACAAAGCAGCCTGCCTGATTGGCACCCCATCCTCAAACATTCAGTCTCTCCACCACCGACACACAGTAGCAGCAGTGTGTGTACCATCTACAAGATGCACTGCAGCAACTCACTAAGGCTCCTTCGACAGCACCTTCCAAACCCACAACCTCTACCGTCTAGAAGGACGGGGCAGCAGATGCATGGGAACACCAGCACCTGGAAGTTTACCTCCATGTCACTCACCATCCTGACCTGGAAATATATTGTCATTCCTTTACTGTCGCTGGGTCAGAATTCTGGAACTCCCCTCCCAACAGCACTGTGGATGTAACTACAGGGCTGCAGCGGTTGAAGAAGGCAGCTCACCACGACCTTCTCAAGGGGCAACTAGGGATGGGCAATAAAAATGCTGGACGAGCCAGCAATGCTCATGTCCCATGAAAGAATAAAAAAATAGTTACAGACTGCAATCTAATCGAGGGGTTTGGGATGGTTAAATATAGAATAATAGAGACCCAGGAGTGAGTTACAGGCTGGAACCTAATTGCGGGGTTTGATGCTGTAGGTTTATCCACAGTTCCATTAGGGAGGAAGTTCCAGGCTTTTCACCACCCCCAATGATGAAAGAACATCCGACATATGTCCAAATCAGGATGTCCTGTGACTCTGTGTGATGTGTGCTATTGGCTGCCAAGGCAAGAATGACCCTTGGGCAGAGTGGCAGAGGGTTCAAGGTGCATGTAAAACAGGAACCACAGCAGCACTTTCAGGAGAGCAGTGTGGTGGCTTCTGATAGCAAATAATTGGAGGGAGAGACATCCTGTATTGCCATCAGGAGTGAGAATACAGAGCTGCCCACTGATGGGCTTTGTCTCAACAGTAGCTGAGGCTTTGTTCACAGCAGGAAGGCCCAAAATAGCAATGTAGGGGAAGTAACACCAAACTTTAAATACCTTTCACAAATGAGCAGAGCTTGTTAAAATAATTTCTTGTTGCCCATCATGAATGAGGGAAGAAGAGTTACTGATAATGACCTTGCTCTGTGAGCCTTGTCTTATCAGACTATTGGAAATACCAGAGTGAAAGCTTTTAATATCATAGTGTACACCAACTCGGCCACAGTGTGTGATGTGAGGGGCAGGCACCCTCAGGTATCTGTTATTCTATATAATAAAGTCCCGTCGTTCACAGGGGTTACATTTCTGTGAAATCAAACAAAGGGTGAAATCGTGAACAGCAAATATACTTTATAATAGAAGTGAATTAGACAGGTTCCAGCCATTGCAAAATTACTTGCCTGCTGTACATTTCAGCTTTGCTCTTCCAGATGAGGAAACCTGTCCAACTCTTTACCCAACAGTCCTGAGCAGTGACATCCCTCATTTTCACACCCTGTGATAATTATGGTTTTATCTAATGTTTAATATACCTTTAAGAAGAATATTTGTTAAGGAAGATCACATGATCTTTAATACCCAATAGGAGAGTAGCGCAGGCTACCTCTGTAGTTAGTTGTTAGTCGTGTAAAGATAAAGTTTGAAGTGAAAGCACACGTGTAGTTGTTGCTTTGCACCTTTGTAAATAAATTAGAAGTTTTCCACATAAGAAGTGTCTGCTGATCAACTCTATTAATAGTACCAACTCGACCAACTCTCACAACAAACTGACGCTGAGGATAAAACAAGTTTAACAGAAGAAATCAAGTGAAACAAAATCGGCTGTACCGTACTATACCTCGCACAGTAATTGTAAGTAGAAGTTCCGTTTGAATCAAAGAAGTAATTCCCTCTCAGAATGCTGCAATTCGGAAGGGTTGATCTTTTTGATCCCAGCACGGACAATTGGTCTCATTACATTGAACGCCTCACGTTCTTCTTCTGAGTGAACGAGATTATGGGGAAAGAGAAGAGGTGAGCAATCCTCTTAAGTTGATGTGGGAATAAAACCTATGGCTTGATTCGAAGTTTGATGCACCTGGTGCCCCAGATTTGAAAAATGTTGGTAAATTGGTGGACCTCGTTTAGGGTCATTATCAACCAAAGCCCTCAGTAACTGGAGAAATAGAGCCCCGGGGGAGACAGTTGCTGCTATGTAGCAAGTTTGAAGTAGTTAATGGAACATTGTGAGTTTGGTACACCTCTAAATGACACGTTCAGAGATTGTTTAGTGTGCGGTGAATGAGGATACGATTCAGAAGAGATTGTTATCCAAAGTAAATTTGGATTTCAAGAAGGCATTAGAGAGAGAACCACGGAAAGCGCAGTAAAATATTCAAAGCCATACAAGGTGTGCAAAATGGCACTATCCTCCACATTGGGCAGGAAACCCCAGCCAAGAAGGGCGTGAAAATGCAAGACTCTGCCCAGAAGCAGGGAACGGCCCTTGCTAGCTGGAAAATGAGAAAAAAATGACTTAGCAGCGAAAACAAGGAACAATTTCAAGAGAGGTGGAAACAAGCAGTATTTTAACGATTGGCAGTTTAAAAAAATAGAATGTTTTTATTGTCACAGAAATGGACACACAATGAGACAGGGCAAGGAATGAATCAAGCAGACTTTTAAACAAAAGAAAAAACCCAGTGAGATCTACAATGTAGAAAAGATCCTGAAACAACAAATTCAGATGTTTACCTGTTGTTTAATTTGAAGGTTGGGAAGACAGAACCAATATTTGTAACAGTGAAGGTGAATGGTAGATCTGTTAGAATAGAAATGGACACAGGAGCTTCCACTACAGTAATTGGGAAACATACCTTCCGATTTCTGAATAATGGTGAACATCAATTAAATCTAGAAGAAACAACTGCCCAATTAAAAATATACGGGTGAAGACATTCAAGTAAAAGGCATAAGCAGATTGGCTGTCCATTATGGAAGCCAATCGGCACAACTACCAGTGTTGGTATTGAGAGGCAGAGGACCCAGCCTCCTAGGACGAAATTAGCAAAGGGGAATTGACCCTGAATGGCCACAGAGGTTCCCAAAGGAAGCTGGAAACGTTCCTGTTTTGAAAAAGGGGTGTGTAAGGACTCAACAGCCTGAAGAAATGCAGGCTGTCTTAAGCCAAAACAATGTAGGACAGCAGAAGAAACTTGAAGAGACAATGCTTAATGACAGTTCGAGACGAGGCCAGCAACCTTCGAAAGGAAATAGAAAGCCTGCTGAAAGAACTTCACACATTACAAGATTCCCTCAGGTCTGAGTTTGTACCTCTGGTAAAGTATGAAGAGAGGCAGAAAGAATTCAGCACCTCTCTGAAAAAACTGAAGGATGAGATGGCAGAAAGGGACAACAATGCTCAATCTTCTAGGGGGCAGCAAACAAGTACAAAAAAGAGACGGAAGAGCTGAAGAGTCAGCGAAACGAAGCCAAAGAGGCTTTGAAAGCAAAAGTCACAGAATTTTCCGAGAAGCAGACAAGTGATGAAATCCTGGGAGACACAACCACTGAGCTCACTCAAGTCAAGCTTGCATTTAGGGTAGCCTGGCCAACACTGAAGTCAAAAAGAAGGCCAAGATTAAAGTCAGCGCCAGAATGAAGAAGGCACATGGAAAGAAGACACAAAAACACAAATAAGACTTTAATCCTGGCAGCGTATGAGTATACTTTCCTACATAGACCTGGCAGTCAAATTGCAAATGCTGATGCACTTAGTCATTTGCCTTTACAAGAAAATGATGAGGGTGCCCCAGTTCCACAGGAACTTGTTTTACTGTTAAATTTCTTCGATTCCTTGCCAGTATTTGTTCAACAGATCTGAGACTGGACAAGTCGGGACCCATTCCTATCTTAAGTACGAGAACCAGTACTTCATGTACTTCACAAGAGCCTGTATCTGATGAAATTAAACCGTACTTTAACAGAAGACATGAAATAACCATCTTATTGTGGAGGAGCACAAGCACCTCCAAAGGGAAGGGAGCCACTAACTAAACAGTACACATCCAGGAATATCCCAAATGAGGACTATAGCTTGCAGATACCTATGGTGGCCTGGAATGGATGGTGAAATAGAGTTTAGCGAAGAAATGCGTGCAATGTCAGCAACTGCAAAAGTTGCCTTCAACAGCTCTGTTATATCCTTGGGCGTGGCCAGCTAGATCATGGGTGCGGTTACACATTGACTATGTGGGACCTTTCATGGGAACAATGTTTCTGCTCATTGTTGATGCCCATTCAAAATGGATGGACATATATGAGATGAAGTCACCAATGTGTTCTGCTACAATAGAGGAGCTATGTCAAAGTTTTGCCATTAATGGACTACCAGTTTCTGATAACGGCACAGCATTTACAAGTGCTGAGTTTCAATGGTTTATCGACCTCACTCATATAAAAACTTCACCATACTGCCCTTCCTCAAATGGACTGGCCGAAAGGGCAGTTCAAACGTTCAAGGCAGTCATGAAGAAGGTAACCGGAGGTACCTTAGCAACCAAGCTAGCATGCTTTCTTTTCCATTATAGAACCACCCCTCACACAATAACAGGTATCACACCTGCGGAGTTATTGATGAAACACCATCTCAGGATGAGATTGAGTTTAATAAGGCCAAATTTAGAGGGGAAGGTGGAAAGGAGTCAGGGAAGCCAGGAAACTAGACACGACTGGCAATAGAAGAGTAGTGCGGGCTACCGCTGTAGTTAGTAGTGTAGAGGTAGAGTTTGAAGTGAAAGCACACATGTAGTTGTTGCTTAACAACTAGAAGTTTTCCACATAAGAAGTGTCTGCTGATCAACTCTATTAATAGTACCAACTCGGCCACCTCTCACGACACACCCCAAACGTTATAAAAGCCTGGCCTTGAATTCAGTCATCATAAACAAAATCTCCATCACCACAACATACAATTAGAGTCCTAACTTTATCCAGGATATAATTGTTCTGTAGGACCAGCATATTACTTGGCAACTTGGCTTTGAGCTTATTCACACTTCATAAAGAAGCTCGATGCACTTTTAACCCTTTCACCCAAAAAATCTATATTTTCGTTCCAACAAATTAAAACCTGCAAAGCATTAGCCTACGAAATAGCTCACCAGCTGACTGCCCATCCCTTCCTCCCACCAATCTATAGAGTATTGTGTTTTCAAATTCAGCCATTAACTATCAAGGAAGTCAAACCCTTACTTTTAGGCTCTTTCCCTCGTTTGTAATCCCATGAAGATGATGAACAGGTATTTCAAAATCAGACACGATAAAAATGTCTAATTTCTGAAGATATTTTTAGACTAATACTGCAGATGGACGAAGATTTAAGCCACGATACAAGATCGGGGGTAGAAACTTGGTTAAATTTTAGCCTGTAACTCACTACCAGGTATCTGTTATTCCACATATAAACCACCCTGAACCCCTTGATTAGATTCCAGTTAGCAACACACCTCCGGGTATCTGTTATTCTATATATAAACCACCCTGAACCCCTTGATTAGATTCCAGTTAGCAACACACCTCCGGGTATCTGTTATTCTATATATAAACCACCCAGAACCCCTCGATTAGATTCCAGTCTGTAACACACCTCCAGGTATCTGTTATTCTATATATAAACCACCCGGAACCCCTCGTTTAGTTTCCAGTCTGTATCTCACTCCCGGGTATCTTTTTCTATTTAGAAACCAACCGAACCCATCATTTAGATTCCAGTGTGTAACTCACTCCCAGATATCTGTTATTCTATATATAAACCACCCCGGATCACTCGATTAGGTTCCAGTCTGTGGCTCACTCCTGGATATCTGTTATTCTACATAAAACCCCCGAACACATCATTTAGATTCAGTCTGTAACTCACTCCTGGGTATCTGTTATTCTATATACAAACCACCTGAACCCCTCGATTAGATTCCAGTCTGTAACACACCTCCAGGTATCTGTTATTCTATATATAAACCACCCGGAACCCCTCGTTTAGTTTCCAGTCTGTATCTCACTCCCGGGTATCTTTTTCTATTTAGAAACCAACCGAACCCATCATTTAGATTCCAGTGTGTAACTCACTCCCAGATATCTGTTATTCTATATATAAACCACCCCGGATCACTCGATTAGGTTCCAGTCTGTAGCTCACTCCTGGATATCTGTTATTCTACATAAAACCCCCGAACGCATCATTTAGATTCAGTCTGTAACTCACTCCTGGGTATCTGTTATTCTATATACAAACCACCTGAACACCTCGATTAGATTCCAGTCTGTAACTCACTCCCAGGTATCTGTTATTCTATACATAAACCCCCAAACGCCTCAATTAGATTTTAGCCTGTAACTCACTCCTGGGTATCTATTATTCTGTAGAAAACCCTGCCGAATCCCTCGATTAGATTCTAGTCTGCAACTCAATCCCCGGTATCAGTTATTCTATATATAAACCATTAAAGCCCCTCGATTAGATTCCAGCCTGTAACTCACTCCCAGGTATCTGTTATTCTATATATAAACCACCCCAGACCCCTCAATTAGGTTCCAGTCTGTAACACACTCCTGGGTATCCATTATTCTATATATAAACCACCCGAGCCCCTCAATTAGATTCCAGTCTGTAACTCACTCCCGGGCATCTGTTATTCTATATATAAACCCCCTGAACCCCTCGATTAGATTCCAGTCTGTAACTCACTCCCGGGTATCTGTTATCTATATATAAACCACCCGAGCCCCTCAATTAGATTCTAGTCTGTAACTCACTCCGGGATATCTGTTATTCTATATACAAACCACTCCAAGCACCTCGATTGGATTCCAGTCTGTAACTCACTACAGGGTATCTGTTATTCTAAATATAAACCACCCTGAACCCCTCGATTAGTTTCCAGTCTGTAACTCACTCCCGGGTATCTGATTCTATTTAGAAACCAACTGAACCCATCATTTAGATTCCAATGTGTAACTCACTCCTGGGTATCTGTTCTTCTATATATAAACCACTCAAACCCCTCGATTAGATTGCAGTTTGTAACTCACTCCCGGGCATCTGTTATTGTATATACAAATCACCCCGAACCCCTCGATTAGATTCCAGTCTGTAACTCACTCCCAGGTATCTGTTATTCTATATATAAACCACCTGAACCCCTCAATTAGATTCCAGTCTGTAACTCACTCCCATATATCTGTTATATAATATATCAACCATCTGAACCTCTTGATTAGATTCCAATCTGTAACTTCCTCTCGGATGTCTGTTATTCTATATATAAACCACACCCCACCGGACCCCTCGATTAAATTCCAGTCTGTAACTCACTCTCGGGTGTCTGTTATTCTATATATAAACCCCCAAACCCCTCGATTAGATTCCAGCCTGTAACTCAGTCTTGGGCATTTGTTATTCTATATATAAGCCCCACCCCTAGCCCCTGAACCCTTTGATTAGATTCTAGCCTGTAACGTACTCTCACGTATCTGTTATTGTATAAAATCCCCTGCCCTCACCCCCTGGCTTCCTTGATTAGTTTCCAGTCTACAACTCAGTCCTGGGTATCCCCAAAATCTTGGGTCAAACAGCTGTGATCAGCCCCACTT
This sequence comes from Isurus oxyrinchus, assembly GCA_026770705.1. Lineage (NCBI taxonomy): Eukaryota > Metazoa > Chordata > Chondrichthyes > Lamniformes > Lamnidae > Isurus > Isurus oxyrinchus. The sequence goes on from JANJGN010000037.1 coordinate 14,044,985, forward strand.
TCATGAGAAGGTGCCTCTAACCCCTTCCTTCCTGATGCTCTTGGACATGTTCCTGGACACAATGCACCAAAATGTTTGTTGCCTGATAGCTCATTGTTTTCTCACCTCTAACCTCCTATCTCTCTTCTTCGTCCTATTGTGTATCTCTCTGATGATATCACTGCTTGGTGAACCTGCCCCTCTTGTCATCCTGCTGAGCTAAGAGCATGTCACCCAGCACAATATTCCACCAGGGGCATGCAACTTGTGCACATGCACAGGTTTTGTTCCGAGCCGGTCAGGATTCCCTTGTGCAACCAGTGATCCATATCATTGGCTGGTGAAATGTAAGGGCCCCAGACAAAGCCTTTGCACATGGTTCCCTCAAAACAAACACTGCTTCTGCCTCTTCCCTATATCACAGTGACTACACAACAATAAGTTTTTAAGTGCTGTGAAGTACTTTGGGATCAACGTCCTGTAATTGTGAAGGGCATTGTAAAAATAAATGTTCCTTCTTTCCTTCTCTCCCTCTTTGATTCTTTCTCTTTCTTCCCTCCTTAAAAATTTTACACAGCGAGTTGTTGTGATCTGGAAGGCGCTGTCTGAAGGAGCAGCAAGAGCAGATTCAATAGGAACTTTCAAAAGGGAATTGGATAAATACTTGAAAAAGAAAAATTTGCAAAGCTATGGGGAAAGATGAAGGGGGTGGTAGTGGAACTCTTTCAAAGAGCTGCCACAGGCATGATGGGCTGAATAGCCTCCTGAGTTATAGGATTCTCTGACCGCTGGAGAATGGGCAAATATAACCTTATTGCAATAGAGGGCAATGGGCTTTGAGCTACAGGGTTAAAGCACATTGTGGGGCACTGTAGAGGGATGTGGAGGCTCTGTGGGTATCACTCGTGCCTTTGAGTCTGGAGGTTGTGGGTTCAAGCCCCACTCCACAGACTTCAGCACAAATTCAGGCCGACACTCCCCATACAGGAGGGAGCACTGCACTGTCGGCGAGTCGGTACTGAGAGAGTACTGCATTGTCAGATGGTCACTGCTGAGGGAGCATCACAACATCGGAGGATCAGTACTGAGCGAGTGCCACAATGTTAGAAGGTCAGTACTGAAGCAACGCTGCATTGTTGGAGGGTCAGTACTGACGGGCTGCTGCACTTTTGGAGTGTCAGTGTGAGAGAGTGCCAAACTGTTATAGGGTCAGTACTGATGGAGCACTGCATTGTTGGAGGATTATTACTGAGGGAACATTGCACTGTCAGAGGGTCAGTACTGAGGGAGTGCTGCACTGTCAAGAGTTTCAGTACTAAGCGGGTTCCGCATTATTGGAGTGTCAGTACTGAGGGGCACCGCATTGTCTAAGTACCAGTATTGAGGGAGCGCCGCACTGTTGAAGAGTCAGTACTGAGGGAGCGCCGCACTGTCGGAGGGTCAGTACTGAGGGAGCACTGCACTGTTGGAGGGTCAGTACTGAGGGAGGGCCGTACTGTCGGAGGGTCAGTACTGAGGGAGCACTGCACTGTCGGAGGGTCAGTACTGAGGGAGCACTGCACTGTGCCATGAATACGTTAAACACAGAAAATGGTTGATTTTCAAGGACTAAGGACATTCTGGAAGAATTTTGTTTTAAAAAACATGTCCCTTAAAGGATTAATGCAGGACTCTGATTGCTTTTCCTAGAAAAATCACCCTTTTACAAGAAAGGGTAATTAAGTAGTTGTAAAAAAAACTGTCAGCCTCTTGACCCGAGTGAGCTGTGTATAAAGGGGAGGTCACGTGGTTTTTATGGCTCTGAAAAAAAACACATGCCTGGAAGATTGTGTTTTAAAACAAATGGGTTTTGTTTTGTCATTGAGAAGAGAAGGACCAACTGCTTGAGAAGGAAGAGAGGGGCCCTTTTTTAGCCCAGAGCCGTCCACAGCCGGAAGTGAATATAAGCTGCTCCTAAGTTGCTACGTGGTTGGATAGAGTACCATAGAGTCATAGAGTTATACAGCACAGAAACAGGCCCTTTGGCCCATCGTGTCCATGCCGGCCATCAAATGCCTATCCATTCTAATCCTATTTTCCAGCACTTGCCCCTGTATGCGTTTCAAGTGCTCATCTAAATACTTCTTATTCAAGTAGTCCTTCAGTCCATCTGGAAAGCAGTGCCAGAGTCATTGATTGTTTCATGGATCAGTGCTGAGGGAGCAACCATATAACCTAGGCGCCATTTCAAGAAATCCACCATCTATTCTTTACCTTTGAACCATTGACTTTTAACCTTTGGCCGAATTCCTCCATTGCTATTTTTATTTCATTGTGTTTTTGTGTGTGTTTGCGTGTGTGCGTGAGCCTTAGGGTATCTCAATTGAGTAATTAGTATAATTTCATACTCCATACTATATGTTGATAAGCTTTGCCTTTCTATTCGACAAGACTGGTTTCATAATAAACTAATAAGTTTGTTGTTTATTGAAAGAAGGCTGGTTAAAAGTCTGTTTTATTCTGGGTAACAGTACTGAAGGTAAATAACTGGCTGTTTTGGTGAGTGAATTGAACATTTAAATGATGTGTGACCTGTGGAGTAGTGAGGCTAGATCAACTGCGCACTCCTCCCATCTCAGGTGTTACCTGTAGCCCAAGACACTCAACCTCATTGTTAACCACCCAGCCAATCTTTGTGTCATCTGCCATGAAGACCAGAGGGTTGCAACAGCCAGACAGGCAGAGGAAATGGCTGATGATTATGAGCTGGTCCATAAATCCAAACCCTTTTTCTGTCACTCCCATAAACCCAAGAAGGATAGAAGATGGGAAGGTGAAAGGAAGGCAAATAGCTTCGGAAGAGAAGGGACAGCTGGGAATACCCAGGAAACTTCTACTCAGACTGGGAAGGAAGGTGCTGAGGATGGAAATGATATTTGAAGATCTAAGCGTTTCCATTGTAACAAGGTGGGACACGTTCATGCAGATTGCTGGAAGTCATGCGGGAAACCCACGGCACTTATTGGGGCGATTCAGGAAAAGGATCCCTGACTGAAAATATAACAGATCAAGTTGTAGCGTTAACTGCAGCTGTGAAACTGAGTGAGAGCACTTCTCTGAGTTCAGAAGAGGTGAATAAGATGCATGAGAGTTATAAAGAATTTTTGTTGCGAGTAAAAGTAACTCCTTATCCCTCAATGAGACAGCTAAACCTATAATTTTATGAAGAGAGACAGGAGCCACTCAAACGCTCTTTCTGGGGAAAGGTGTAAATTTTCCTACAGAAAGCACATTAAAAGCCAAAGTTTCAATAAATGGTATTGGTGGGGAGCATATACCGGGTGCACTTGGAATGTGACCCAATGTCTGGGACAGTGATGGTAGGGGTTGTTCAGAAGTTATTTTAGATGGAGTTCATTTACTCCTGGGAAATGATATAGCTGAGGCAAAGGTGGTAGCTTCTCCCATAATTACAGAAAGCCCAAGTGAGGTTAAAGAGATGGAGCAGTTACAGGAAAAGGTTCCAGGAATTTTACCCTCGTGTGTGATGAACCGAGCAATGGCTAAGCAAAGTCCATCTTGGGAAGACAAAGTGACTGTTATCAAAAACGAAAGCAGGACACCAGTATATCCTTACAATTATGGATCTGACAACTCGATTTCCAAAGGCCTTTAAGAACGATGACAGCTAAGGTAATGGTAAAGAAGTTAAGCCAATTTTTTATTTGAAATAGATTACCGTTAGAGATCTAAGTCGGATCAAGGTTCCAATTTTATGTTGGGAATTTTTCAAAACATGATGAGTAGTTTGGGTATAAAACAGTTAAAGTCACCAGCATATCATCCACAGACATAGGGAGCTTTAGAAAGGTAACAACAAACTCTCAAAGCAATGATTAAAGCATATTGTCATGAATATCCCCATGACTGGTATAAAGGACTAGGTTTTCTTTTATTTGCTAACCAAGATTCACCGAATGAATCAACTGATTTTAGTCCACTTGAATTAAATTATGGACATGAGATGAGAGTCCTTTGAAACTAATCAAAGAAAAGTTTTCAGGACAGAGGTACAAATGCTCTATGTTAGATTATGGGCTGCATTTTCCGGTCAGCGAGTGGGGGCGGGGTCCGCTCACCGATGTGTAAAATGACGTGGGGATACGCCGGGCGTGTGTCCCAACATTACCCACAGCATTTAGATTTTCAGTTCAGCTGCACGCCTGCTGATCTGTCAACGACCACTTAAGGCCTTTAAAAGATAATTAACCCAATTAATGGACCTGCCCGTCCAACCTTAAGGTTATCAGGCAGGTGAAGAGCCCAGGAAAAGGTTCCAGGAGTTTTACCCTCGTGTGTGATGAGCCAAGCAATGGCTAAGCAAAGTCCATCATGGGAAGACAAAGTGACTGTTATCAAAAACGAAAGCAGGACACCAGTATATCCTTACAATTATGGATCTGACAACTCGATTTCCCTGCTGAGGCCGCCCGCCAAGGACAAAATTCTGCCCTGAAATATCAGGACAGTTAGACACCATATTTTTCATACCTAGAGGCAGGACAACGAGAGGATCAAGTGAGATTACTTTCAGAATGTAAAGGGATCTATAGGGACAAACCAGGATCTACAACCTTAGCTGAACATGATGTGGATGTAGGAGAATCCCCTCCTATAAAACAGCATCCTTATCACTTAGGGCCAGAGAAACAGGCTCAGGTGAAAGCAGAGATCCAGTACACGTTAGAAAATCACCTCATTGAACCCAGCCAAGGCAGCTGCAGATCCCCTGTTGTGTTAGTGCCTAAAGCAGATGGTTCGACCAGATTCTGTGTAGACCACAGAAAGATGAATGCAGTAACGAAAGCAGATTCCTACCTAATCCCTCGCTTGAAAGATTGTATTGACAGGGTTGTCAGTGCTATGTTTCTTTCCAAAACAGATCTGTTAAAGGGACATTGGCAGGTTCCTTTAACACCCCGAGCTAAAGAACTATCAGCCTTTGTCACACCAGACGGTCTTTTCCAATGCTGAATGATGCCATTCGAGCTAAAAGACGCCCCAGCAACTTTTCAGAGACTAATGAACCGAGCGGTAGCCGATGTTCCTACCTGTGTGGTTTATCTTGACGATGTACAGATTTGTAGTGACACTTGGAAACACCACCTGAAACAGCTAAAAGCCCTGTTTAAAGAACTGCAGTCAGCTGATTTGGTAATAAACCTTGCCAAAGGTGACTTCGCAAAAGCGTGAGTGACTTATCCAGGGCATGTTGTAGGGCAAGGACAAGTGCTGCCAAGAACAGCGAAAGTACAGGCATTGGTGGGGGTCCCTGCCCCCTAAAACTAAATGAGAGATCATAAGGTCTTGGGAGGTGTGTGGGTTTCGCTGAAAATTTGTGCCAAATTTCAGTACAATAGCTGCTTCTCTGACGGTGTTGTTACAAAAAAAGCCAAGTTAGTGTGGATGGGAGAGCACCAAGCGTCGTCTGAAAGGCTGAAAGCTATTTTGATCAATGAACCAGTGTTGAGTGCTCCAAATTTCACTAAATCCTTCAAAATATCAATTGATGCTAGTGACCTGAGGCTAGGTGCCATCCTGTTACATGAGGGTAAATCGGGCATAGAAAGGCCAGTGGGACACTTTTCCAACTAGCTGAATTGATACCAAAAAAGATACTCTACAGTGGAGAAGGAAACCCTGGGCTTGCTATTGGGTCTTAAACATTTTGACGTGTATGTCCGCCATGGATACAGGGAGACACTGCTATATACTGATCACAGCCCCTTAGCCTTTGTGGATAAATTTAAAAACCAGAATGCCAGACATTTCGATGGAGTTTATTATCACTTAGAGATTGTCCATATTGTGGGAAAAAACAATGTAACTGCTGATGCTTTGTATAGAATTTAACTTTGCTGTAAATTTGCTAAAGGCCAAAATGATACAGAGAATAACTGTATTAGCTATGCGTAAAAAGTGAATGAATGAGAGTGTGGGTCTGTTTAGTATTTTTGTTTATGTTTTATTACACTTTGTAATGAAATGCATATAAATATAGTGTTTCACTCTCCAAGGCAGGAAGTGTCATGAATGCTTTCACAGAAAATGGTTCATCTTTAAGGACTAAGGACATTCTAGAAAAATTTCTGTTTTCAAAGATACTGTCCCTTAAAGGGTTAATGCAGGTCTCCTGTAAAAATCATCCTTTGAAAAGAAAGGGTAATTAAGCAGTTGTAAAAAACTGTCAGCCTCTTGACCCGAGTGAGCTGTGTACAAAGAGTGGAGGGGCAGGGGCGGGCGTCATGTGGTTTTTATGGCTCTAAGCAAAAAAACATGCCAGGAAGATTGTGTTTTAAAAGAAGTGGGTTTTGTTTTGTCATTGAGAAGAGAAGGACCAGCTGTTTGAGAAGGAAGACAGCAGGATCTTTTCAGTTCAGAGCCAGTAGTGAATACAAGCTGCTCCTAAGTTGCTACATGCTTGGACAGAGTACCCTCGAGTAGTCTTTGAGTCCACCTGGAAAGCAGTGCCAGAGTAATTGATTATTTCATGGATCAGTGCTGAGAGAACAATTGTATAACCCAGAAGCCATTTCAAGAACTCCACTGTCTATCCTTTACCTTTGAACCATTGACTTTTAACCTTTGGCCGAATTCCTCCATTCCTATTTTCATATCATTGTGTTTTTTGCATGTGTGTGTGTGTGACTTAGGGTATCTTGAAAGACTAATTAGTATAATTTCATACTCCACACTATATGTTGATAAGCTTTGCCTTTCTATTCGACAAGACTGGTTTCAAGACTGGTTGCTGTTTATTGAAAGAAGCCTGGTTAAAGTCTTTTTTATTCAGGCTAACAGTAGTGAAGGTAAATAATTGGCCATTTAGATTAGTGAATTGGACATTTAATCTAAAGGTATGATCTGAGGAGTAGTGGGGCCAGATGAACTGTGCACTCCTCTCATCCTGGTCATAACATCTGTCAGAGTGCCAGTACTGAAGGAGTGTTGCACTGTTGAGGAGTAAGTAGTAAGGGAGGGAGCACTGTGCTGTCAAGGTGAGTTTTCAGGTGGATATAAATTATGCCATTGCCACTATTTTGAGGAAGTACCGGAGAGTTTTCACTGGTATCCTGGGCCTAATATTTATATCTCAACCAACAGTTTGGGTTCTGCTTGGGTTACTTAGCTCCTGACCTCATTACAGCCTTAGTCCAAACATGGACAGAAGAGCTGAACTCCAGAGCTGAGGTGAGAGTGACTGCCCTTGACATCAAGGCAACATTTGACCGAGTGTGGCATCAAGGAGCCCCAGCAAAACTAGACTCAATGGGAATCAGGAGGAAAACTCTTCACTGGCTGGAGTCATACCAAGCATGAAGAAAGGTGGTTGTGGTTGTTGGAGGTCAGTCATCTCAGTCCTGAGATATTACTGCAGGAGTTCCTTAGGGTAGTGTCATAGGCCCAACCATCTCCAGCAGTTTCATCATAAATTCGGGAGTGGGGATGCTTGCTGATGATTGTACAATGTCCAACTCCATTTGTAACTCCTCAGATACTGAAGCAGTCCATGTCCATATGCAGAAGATCTGGACAAGTAGCGTTCGTGCCACACAGGTGCCAGGCAATGACCATCTCCAACAAGAGAAAATCTAATCAATGCCCCTTGACATTCAGTGGCATTACCATCACTGAGGGTTACCATTGGCCAGAAACTGAATTAAGCCAGCCATATAAATACTATGGCTACAAGAGCAGGTTGGAGACTGGGAATGCTGCACAGAGTAACTCATTTCCTGAGTCCCCAAGCTTTTCCACCATCTACATGGCACAAGTCAGAGTATGATGGAATACCCTCCACTTGCTTGGATGAGTGCAACTCCCATAACACTCAAGAAGCTTGACACCATCCAGGAAAAAGCAGCTCGATTGATTGGCACCCTATCCAACACCTTAAACATTCAAGCTCTCCACCACCGACGCACACTGGCAGCAATGTGTACCATCTACAAGATGCACTGCATCATAAAACCAAGGCTCCTTCAACAGCACCTTCCAAACCCATGACCTCTGCCATGTAGAAGGGCAAGGGCAGCAAATGCATGGGAACAGCACAGCCTCCAAGATTCCCTCCAAGACACAGACCATCCTGACTTGGAAATATATCGCCGTTCCTTCACTTTCACTGGGACAAAATCCTGGAACTCCGGACCTAACAGCACAGTGGGTGTACCTACACCACAGAGACTGCAGGGGTTCAAGAAGGCAGCTCATCACCACTTTCTCAAGGGGCAATTAGGGATGGGCAATAAATGCTGGCCTAGCCACATCCCGTGAACAAATATAAAAAAAAACGAAAGCAAAACACTGCGGATGCTGGAAATGCAAAACAAAAATAAAAATACCTGAAAAAACTCAGCAGGTCTGACAGCATCTGCGGAGAGGAACACAATTAATGTTTCGAGTCCGTATGACTCTTCAACAGAACTAAGGAAAAATAGAAAAGAGGTGAAATATAATCTGGTTTTAAGGGTGGGGGTAGAGCTGGATAGAGGGCCACTGATAGGTGGAGATAGCCAAAAGATGTCATAGACAAAAGGACAAGGAGGTGTTGAAGGTGGTGATATTATCTAAGGAATGTGTTAATTAAGAGTAGAAAACAGGACAAGCAAGGTAAAAATAGCCCTAGTGGGGGTGGGGTGGGATGAAAGGAAGGGATCGAAAGAGGCTAAAAGGTAGAGATAAAACAATTAAAACAATACATTTAAAAATAATGGAATAGGTGGGAAAAGAAAAATCTATGTAAATTATTGGAAAAAAAGGGGGGCATAGGAAAGGGGGTGGGGTTGGATGAGAGAGTTCATGATCTAAAATTGTTGAACTCAATATTCAGACCGGAAGGCTGTAAAGTGCCTAGTCAGAAGATGAGGTGCTGTTCCTCCTGTTTGCGTTGAGCTTCACTGGAACAATGCAACAGACCAAGGACGGACATGTGGGCATGAGACCAGGGTGGATTGTTGAAATGGCAAGCGACAGAGAGGTCTGGGTCATGCTTGTGGACAGACTGAAGGTGTTCTGCAAAACGGTCACCCTGTCTGTGTTTGGTCTCTCCAATGTAGAGGAGACCACATTGGGAGCAGTGAATGCAGTAGACTAAGTTGGGGGAAATGCAAGTGAAATGCTGCTTCACTTGAAAAGAGTGTTTGGGCCCTTGGACGGTGAGGAGAGGGGAAGTAAAGGGGCAGGTGTTGCACCTTCTGCGGTTGCAGGGGAAGGTGCCATGGGAGGGGGTTGAGATGTAGGGGGTGATGGAGGAGTGGACCAGGTGTTTGGTGGTGGCATCATGCTGGAGTTGGCGGAAATGACGGAGGATGGTCCTTTGAATGCGGAGGCTGGAGGGGTGATAAGTGAGGACAAGGGGGATCCTATCATGTTTCTGGGAAGGAAAGGAAAGTGTGAGGGCGGATGCGTGGGAGATGGGCCAGACACGGTTGAGGGCCCTGTCAACCATTGTGGGTGGAAAACCTCGGTTAAGGAAGAGGGAAGACATGTCAGAGGAACTGTTTTTGAAAGTGGCATCATCAGAACAGATGTGACGGAGGCAAAGGAACTGAGAGAATGGGATGGAGTCCTTACAGGAAGCGGGGTGTGAGGAGCTGTAGTCGAGGTAGCTGTGAGAGTCAGTAGGCTTGAAATGGATATTGGTGGACAGTCTATCACCAGAAATTGAGACAGAGAGGTCAAGGAAGGGAAGGGAAGTGTCAGAGATGGACCATATGAAAATGATGGAGGGGTGGAGATTGGAAGCAAAATTAATACATTTTTCCAGGTCCAGACGAGAGCATGAAGCAGCACCGAAGCAATCATCGATGTACCGGAGAAAGAGTTGTGGGAGGGGGCCGGAGTAGGACTGGAACAAGGAATGTTCCACATACCCCATAAAGTGACGGAGAGCCATCAGACCATCCCGGTGGAGGATGGAGGTGTAGAGGGATTGGACGTCTATGGTGAAGAGGAGGCATTTGGGGCCAGGGAACTGGAAATTGTTGATATTATGTAGGGTGTCAGAGGAATCACAGATGTATGTGGGAAGGGACTGGACAAGGGGAGAGAGAATGGAGTCAAGATAGCAAGAAATGAAATACGTGGGGCAGGAACAGGCTGACACGATTGGTCTGCCGGGACAGTCCTGTTTGTGGATTTTGGGTGGGAGGTAGAAGCGGAACTATCAGGTTGGAAGCTGTGGAGGGAAGATCTTCAGAGGAGATGAGGTCAGTGACAGTCCTGGAAACAATGGCTTGATGTTCAGTGGTGGGGTCATGGTCCAGGGAGAGGTAGGAGGAAGTGTCTGCGAGTTGACGCTCAGCCTCCGCGAGGTAGAGGTCAGTGCGCCAGACAACAACAGCACCACCCTTGTCAGCGGGTTTGATGACAATGTCAGGGTTGGACCTGAGAGAATGGAGTGCAGTAAGTTCAGAGAGAGACAGGTTAGAATGGGTGAGAGGAGCAGAGAAATTGAGACGATTGATGTCGCGCCGACAGTTCTCAATGAAAAGATCAAGAGAAGGTAAGAATCCAGAGGGAGGGGTCCAGGTGGAGGGAGAATATTGGAGGTGGGTGAAAGGATCCGTTGAACGGGGAGAAGATTCCTGCCCAAAGAAGTGAGCCCGGAGACGAAGGCGGCGGAAGAAGAGTTCAGCATCGTGCCGAGCCCGAAATTCATTGAGATGAGGGTGTAAGGGTATGAAACTAAGTCCTTTGTTGAGCACTGAACATTCAGCATCGGAGAGGGGAAGGTCAGGGGGTATAGTGAATACACGGTCGGGGCTGGGATTGGAAGACAGAGTGGGGACGGAGGGACACGCAGGGGTGGAGGGTCCTGGGTGGGTGTTGGTTTCGATGAATTGTTGGATCTTGCGTTCCTTTGCAACTGAAAGAAAGAGAAAAAGTTTCTTGTTGAGGCATCGGATGAGATGAAGAATAAAATGAAATTGCGGGCACAGGCAGCTTAGAGATAGGGTGAGTCGATGCTGCTGGAGGGAGCGGTTGAGTGTGTTCATTTGGCGGCGCATGGCACTGAGTGTGGATCTCAGGATGCAGTGAGAACAGCAGTCCGAGGAGCGTTGTATGTCCCGGAGATACCTGTAATCCTGGGTGGGTTCGAAACATGAGGGATGGAACTTCAGCTGAAATCCACGTGGGGTAAGTTGGAGACGGAGACAGTCACTGAGGAAGGAAATATGGCTGTGAAAGCAGGTTTTAGTAAACACCTTGTCAAACACCAGGAGAGAAATGGAAAGCGATGAAAGTAGACAAGGCAAAAGAGAGATACGGAAATCCTGCTAGAGAGAAGAGCAATACTTCTTCAAGGTCGGCATTCCATGAAGAGAAGTGGCAGTCAAAAAGATGATCTTGAGCCTTTGTTTAAACATTATTGTTTGCTGTGTGCAAATTGGCCACTGATACTCGTACATTACAACCTCTAATTTTTTTTAATGCACAGTTGATTCATTTAAGTGTGTAGACGCTTTAAATGTTTTACCCATTTGCGCACACACAATAATTCAAAGGGACAAACTTGTGCATAGCCTGCATGGGAACTTCGGTGTTGCTGCAAGGGTGCGCGACTTGGAGGGAACATGAATTACAACAATGACTACACTTCAAAATATAACTCATTGACTGTAAAACACTTTAGGGTGTCCTGAGATGGTTAATGGGAACAGGAGTTCTTTCTTTGCAACCCAGTTCGTTGAACTGCGGGGCTCAGTTCTGAATTTGTCACACTGATATTAACTCTTTACGCTCCCTCTCTATCGCATGCTGTGGTTGAAAGTAATGTATTCACATATCAAGAATGCACACGCATCCAAGGCTAACACAATGAGTCATCACAAACATTGGGCAGGCAGGACGTGTTTCATAATGCATTGCTCAAAGATGGAGGCGGCAGAGATTATTACTTGGGGGATCTGCAGGTTCCGGCTTGTAGAGAAATGAGAAGTGTGGAAAATGCTGGGTCTCAGAAAAATAATTAATCCAACATTTTATTATAAAGGTTTGAGAACAAACGTTGTTTTGAAAATTGCTGGTCCAGCTTATCTTACCAATGAGTTTGAAATTGTGGCAAGCATGGAGGAGAAGGAAATTTTAGTTCATGGGTGTTCACCTTTCACTTACCCTCCTTAACCTGTCAGTTGAAGTTTAATGCAAGTGAATGAATTGTTAAATAGAATGACAAGGTGAGATTCAGGCCTCAATTTGTAATGGGAGTCGAGTTTTCTGTGGAAGCAGGAAGTGAGTTGGCAATGGGAGTCTTGTCAACTGCTGTCCCCTCTTTTTAATGCAGTTCCTTGGGATCAAGGATGACTTGCTTCCACACTCGGAAACGGCTGATAAGTCCAACATGCGTGACTTGCAGACCCTGCAACATGCCGGACCATTGGTGCTTGAAGGGCGGGGTAGATGAGTTGTTTGGAGATTTGTGCGTGCTCTCCAATGCCTCGCATTTACGTCTGCGCATTCCCGATGAAGTCTCTCAATGTGTTTGGTGCCTTCCCTTGGTCAGTCACAAGCCAGGGACTCCCAAGTGAGGGTGTTTGATATCTTCAGGGATTCTCTGAGGACATCCCTAAAGCGTTTCCGCTGTCCCCCTGGGAACTTCCTGCTGTGACTGAGTTCCATGTAGAGCAATAGCTCTGGGAGTCAGGCATATGAACAACAGGTCCTTCCCAGTGGGGCTGGTTTTGATTAGTGCCTCGATGCTGGGTGTGTCTGCTTGAGAGAGGACGCTGCTGTTGGACTGCCTTTCTTGCCACCAGATTAGGAGGATCTTGTGAAGACATTGCTTATGGTGCATCTCCAGTGCTCTGAGGTGCCTCTTCTTGGGTGTCCAAGTCTCTGAAGCAGATAAGAGTATGGGGATGACTGCTGCCTGGTAAAATATGACCTCGGTCTCAGGTTTGAAATCCTGGTCCTCAAATTGTCTTTCCCTCAGTTTGGTGAAGGCTGAGCTGGCACATTGGAGGATGATGAATTTTGACTTTGCCATGAGACTAGAGTTTTCTGTGGAAGAGGGAAATGAATTGACACCAGGAGTCTGGTCCACTGTGTCCCCAACAGCACATTAATGCCAGGATGTTAAGAAACATACTATGGCATAGTTGAGAGGGCTGGTTGCTGGTTTTGTATCTTCGCTCTCTTTCCTTAGAGAACAGTGTGATGGAGTGAAAGGATAGGGGAAGTAGCCTTACTAAAATTCTTCACCTCAAGTCTTACCCGAAAGGGTTAAATGCATTGTGTGCCAATCCATACAGATCCAAAAAGCTCCCAAACATTGATATTACAAGTAACAGGGAGGGTGACAGGTGAGGTATGAGGCTGCAATTGGTTTCAGAGCCTTGGATTGGAGGGCAAGGGTGGAATCAATTATAGGTCCCTCTCCCCGTCAACATCCAGTGATTCCTGTGTGCATGTGGATATTGGTTGGGGAGGTCATGGTGCATGGTTGTGATGCCCCACGTAGTCAAAGAACTTCTCCCCATTTTGTGTCAAGGCTTGCCCGTGAAAAACGGTCACCTGGCCGCAACCCAGAGAGGACAAACAGAAGACGGTGTCTTCAGGAGGCAAGGGGAGAGAACTTGGAAAAGAAAGTACATTGCCAGCACTCCCTAACTGTATAAATGAAAGACTCATGATACTTCACTTACAGCTCAGCCATAACCAATATGCTACTGCCCCAACCCTTGACTCTGATGAAGGTGTTAAGAAAAAGTTCTATCCTGACCTTGATAAAGTCCTCATGGCCATCCCAAAGGAAGAATTAATATTTTTCTGGGGGACTTTAATGCTAGAGTTGGTTGTGACTCTGAAGTGTGAAGTAGAAGCATTGGGAAAAATGGGGTGGTAAAAGCCAATGAAAATGGTTCTCTCCTGGTGACAAAGTGCACTCAGCATGGCCTCATAACAAACCCCTCTTCCAGCAGAAGGGCAAATACAAAACCACATGGAGCCATCCTAGATCACAGCACTTGCACCTCCTGGATTATGTCATTGTTTGAGTCAAAGAGCAAAGTGATATCTGTATCACTTGATCCATGCATGGAACTGATGCCTGCTGGATCAACCACTGACATGTTCGATTGGTGATAAACATCCACCCAACACCAAGACATTGCAAGACGCAAAAGTCCAAGGGAAGAAGATCAATGTCTCAGCCCTAAACCAGCCTGACTGAAGAAAGAATTCCAAATGCAGCTCAGAACTTCACATGTCCAACTCAATTCCAGAGCAGTAAGATGAAATGAAGTCAGCTGTACTAGACTCTGGTGCCCAGACCATTGGGATTGAGCATCGTCATCACCAGGACTGGTTCAAGAAAGATGAGGCTCAAACACGTGACCTCCTTGAACAAAAACAAGCAGCCTTCATTACATGGCAGAACAATGTGAGGTCGCAAAGATAGGTTCAGAAGATAAAGATCATGTGGTAGGAAGACACAGCAACTCATGAGGCTCTGTGGATTGTGCTCCAATGATCTGGATGTCCAAAAAACATCATCACTATCCAGAAACTGCTTCATGATGATATGACTGCAACTGTCTTGGATGGGACACTAAAAAGGCGCCTTCTAAATTCCAACTGGAGTCAAGCAAGGTTACGTGATAGTTTTGTTTTTATATTTTTAGCTATGTGATAGTTCCCTTACTATTTACAATCTACCTGACAGTGGCAATTCACCTCACCAAAGATCAACTACTTTCTAATGTGAGTATTAAATACCATCAGGATGGAAAGCTCTTTAACCTCAGTCACTGTTGTGTCAGTTTGTCGATGACTGCAGTGTCACTGCCCACGCTGCATCAGATTAACAACCAACTCTTGGTCTCTTCAATTCTGCACACAAGAAGCTCGGCCTGTTCTTGAACGTCACCAAATAAAACTCATCAATCCACACCTGAGGCAGAATTTTGGGCCGGGCCGGGTATGCGGGGGGGGGGGTGGGGAGGGGAGGGGGGGTAGTGGGGAGCGGTGGTGGTGGTGGTGGTGGTGGGGTGGGGCTGTTCAGCGGAAGTGGTTGGGAATCGGCACCACACTGCGATTTTACCCGGGCGGCCCAGTTAAGGCCTGCCCAGTGTGGAAGGCGAGCAGCAGTGCCCAGCGCTGCCTGTGCAGGTGGGGGAAGGAGGGCGAGCAGGCCTTGCATGAACTTGGTGCATGTGCACGAAAGAACACTTCAGGGAGATGAAGCACTTTTTAAAAAAAAATTATGAGAATAAAAATGTTATAGAACAGGTCCCCTCAAGTGACTCTGTCACATGAGCAGGGACATGTTTTTAATTCAAGTGTGAAATTTTTATTTGCTTTAAGAAACATCATCCTGCCCGTGGATGAGGTTTCCTACAAAGCGCAAAGGCTGCTTGCCGTTTTCGCCTGACCCCCAACCGACTCTGGCCCGCCGAACGAAATGTCGCGGGACTATGTGATGACATCAGGACGCTCACCTGAGGTCATCGCGTGTCATTCTACACTCGGCTGGGTCAGGTGCGCGCCCACCCGCCGAGCTCAATATTCTGCCCCTGGTCAGCCAAATATTCCACCTCTGATATAAGTCGAAGGAGACGCTCTAGAATATGTTAAGCATTTCTTATACTTTGATAGTCGCCTCTCTCAGAAGGCTACCAATGATGAAGGGATCCAACATTGGATCAGTTGTGCAAGTTCAGCTTTATACAAACAACGACAGCAAGAGTTTAACAAAGTCCTGGAACTCCCTCCCTCACAGCACGGTGGGTGTACCTACACCACATGGACTGCAGCTGCTCAAGAAGGCAGCTCACCACCACCTTCTCAAGGGACAACTAGGGATGGGCAATAAATGCTGGGCCCAGCCAGTGATGTCCACATCCCATGAACGAATTAAAAAAAGACCTCTGCAAGTCAACAGAAGTCTTTGTGTAAAGAACGGTTTTTCGTTCCCATGCTCCTGTAACACAGTGAGCCCTGGACTGTGTATCAGAGACACATAAAAGTGCTGGAGAAGTTCCATCAGCAATGTCTCCACCGCATCCTCCAGGTCCAATGGGAGGACTGTCAAACAAATGCTTTCTTGAAGTCAACTCCACAAACATCCAGGCAAAACTCCTGCAGAATCAACTTCAATGGACTGGACACTGTGTCCTAATGGCTGAAATTCATCTCTCTCATTGCTCTCCCAATGCTCAGACAGCCAATTTTCCAGGGAAGACAAAGAAAATGCTTCAAAGACACTCAGAAGCTCTACCTTCAGCATGGCAGCATTGACCTTAATGTCTTGGAGGAGCTTGCTACCAATTGTTCAGAACAGCGTGTTCTCAGCTTGTTCACCCAGTTGCATCACACTTTGAGTTCTAACACCTTAATGATAAAGCACAGTAACAACAGAGAAGGAAAGAAAAGGAAGCAAATCTTACGCTTATGACATGTCCTGCCACATGTGCCCAAAGATCTGCAGGTCGACAATTGGCCTGCTCAGTCATCTGAAGGCAAAAACTTGTCCCCCGAGTAGATGATCCTTGAATCGAGAGAAGGCTGTATGGGTCAGCGTCAGACTGACCAGTGTACAGTTATCCATTGAGTTACTGGGAGGGTTTGGAAAGTCTGTCTGTTTAAAATAACTTCTCCAGCTGAGAAAGACATTGGAGTATAGGAATAAAGAAGACTTAGTACAATTAAATAAGGCCTTGGAGAGACTATACCTGGAATACTGTGTACAGATTTGGTCCTCTTCTTATCAAAGGAAGGAAATACTTGTCCTGAAGGGAGTGCGACATTGGTTTACTAGACTGATCCCTGGGATGAGAGGATTGTCCTATGAGGGGAGCTTGAGTGGACTAGGCCTATATTCTCTGGACTTTAGAAGAATGAAAGGTGATCTAATTAAAACATATAACGTTTATAAGGGGCTTGATAGGAGGTGCTGGAAGGATGTCTTCCCTGTCCATATAGTCTAGAAATAGGGGGTCAGAATAAGGCTTCAGCCATTTCGGACTGGGATGAGGAGAAATTTCTTACTCAAAAGTTGTGAATCCTTGGAATTCTCTAACCCAGAGAGTTGCAGATGCTCAGAATCGTTAAATATATTCAAAATGAAGATCAATACATTTTTGGATACTAAGGGAATCGAGGGATATAGGGATAGTGCAGGAAGGTGGAGTTGAGGTAGGAGATCAGTCATGATCTTATTGAATGGCGGAGCAGGCTTGAAGGGCTGAATGGCCAAATCCTGTGCCTATTTCCTATATCCTTATGTAGAGTGCTGTGTAAATACAAGTCTTTCATTTTCTTCTTACTCAGCTTGGCTCTCCTTCATCTCACAGCTTGTACTTGCTGCCTTCGCTCACAAACTCCTCTCACTTTCTCTCCCTCTCTCTCTCTTTGCCTTTTCAATTCTCTCTCTCTCTCTCTCTTGCGAGAACGGCTTGTGTCATTTGGTCACCAGTTTCACAATGAATGTTACACATCTGATCACACACTTCTCTTGCTAATTGCTCAGGGCCAGTGTCTCAGGTCTGAATCTGAGGGTCTAGGCAAACTGAGCATATGAAATATATATATACATCGGGGTTTCTTTCTAACTGATACTTTGCTTTGGCGACAGGGGAGGGGGAACACTTCACTGAGCTCCATTTCTCCATCTGAACAGGACAGGGTGAAGTTTGAACCAGAGGAACGGAGAGCAGAACTGGACGATCCAATAACTGCTGGAGAAAGACTCTTACAGTAGCCTTGGCTTGGGCAATAAAGCAGTTCCGACAGTGGTTCCGGTGCCTGGTACTCTTTCCACAACCATTCCTCGGATTTGAAGGTACTTGATCTCTGAATGAATGGTGTGCCGACAAACTGAGTCATTGTGGCTTGAAGTTTTTTTTACAAAAAAACCACTGTTAACTCTTTTGTGAGCCAAGGCCTGCACATCAGCAGCGTTTGAAAGTTTTGCGTCTGCTGCCCCCATATCCTAACTTGCACCCAGTCCTGTTCACCCATCACCCACTACACCCATCACCCACTACACCCATCACCCACTACACCCATCACCCACTACACCCATCACCCACTACACCCATCACCCACTACACCCATCACCCACTACACCCATCACCCACTACACCCATCACCCACTACACCCATCACCCACTACACCCATCACCCACTATGCTCATTGACCTACATTAGCTCCTGATCCAGCAATGCCTCAGTTTTAAAATTCTCATCCTTGTATTCAAATCCCTCAAGCTGCTCCCTAACTCTCTGGCCTCCTCCAGCCCCACAACCTTCTGAGATTCCTGTAATCCTCCAATTCTGGCTTCTTGCACATCCCCCGATTTCCATCTATCCACCACTGGTGGCCGTGCCTTCAGCTATCTGGACCCAAAACTCTGGAATTCCATCCCTAAACCTCTGCACCTCCCTCCCTTCCTTTAAAATGTTCCTAAAAACCACATCTCTGGTCACCTGTCCTAATGTCTCCTTATATGGCTTGGGGTCAAATGTTGTCTGATAACCCTCCTGTGAAGCACATTGGAACATTTTACAAAATGAAAGGTGCTATATAAATGCAAATTGTTTGTGGATAAATGCAGTTTCCAGCAGATGCAATTGGACAGTGTTTGGTGTAGAGTTCAGATACTAGAGTCCAGTGGGATTATTGGAATTGTACCCAAATGCCAATGTTAGATTAATTGATTTAACAGCACAGATGGAATCCACTCAGCTCACTGTGCTTGTTTGAGAGAATTACCCATTCAGTTAACATTGATTACGATTGAGCCTGCCAATACACGAGTTGTGCTCAGTCATGCCTGTTCCATCTCTTTCCGTTAAACTGTGGCTCTGTGACAAGAACTCAGGGGCAGTCCAAAATCTGGCAGTCATGTAGAACTGTGGAGCTTTATGCAGGAAGCCCCAGTTGGTTCATCATGTCAGTGCAGCCCTGTGCTGGAACAAACCAAAACGAAATTCAGCAGCTTCACACCATGAACCCTCTCTTCCACTTTTAGCACTTTTTAAATCCAATTATTTTTTTATTAATTCATTAGTTATTCATATATTTATTTATTTATCCTATTTTGCCACTGCCCCCCCCCCCCCACCCCCTTCCCCCCCGCCCCCCTCCCCCCCCCCCACCACCCCCCCCCCCCCACACACACACACACACACACACACAGGACCATCTGCCACTTTAATGTTTTGTTTTCACAGAGCACCGACCCTCATTCTGCTATTAACACATTCTGCTATCTTACCTTTCTGCCACTGTCAGCACCTTCTTTAGTCTTTAACACTACCACTAACGCTGCCTTTGTCCTGTGTCCATGACATTTTTGTTAAATTTCTTCTTAGCTTCCACTTATTCCTGACCTTCTATTTTGCTCAACCCCCTCTTACCAGTATAAAATCCATCGCATTTCTACCTCTCTTTAGCTCTGAAGAGTCGTACAGAGTCAAAACATTAACTCAATTTCTCTCTCCACTGATGCTGCCAGACCTGTTGAGTTTTTCCACCATTTTCTGTTTTTATTTCAGATTTCCAGCATCCACAATATTACGCCTTTGACCCAAACCAATGCAATTTCCCATGCTCTCCCCATTGCCTTATATCAAACCTAAACTAAATCCCAGTGTCTGACTCTATCAGTAAAGCCCTGTATCAATTCCAAACTAAATCCCACTGTCCCACTCTATCAGTATGTCCTTGTATCAAACCTAAACTAAATCCCACTGTCCCACTCTATCAGTATGTCCCTGTATCAATTCCAAACTAAATCCCACTGTCCCACTCTATCAGTATGTCCTTGTATCAAACCTAAACTAAATCCCACAGTCCCACTCTATCAGTATGTCCCTGTATCAAACCTAAACTAAATCCCACTGTCCCACTCTATCAGTTAGTCCCTGCATCAATGCTAAACTAAATCCCACTGTCCCACTCCATCAGTATGTCCCTGTATCAAACCTAAACTAAATCCCAGTGTCCGACTCTATCCGTAAAGCCCTGTATCAATTCCAAACTAAATCCCACTGTCCCACTCTATCAGTATGTCCCTGTATCAAACCTAAACTAAATCCCACTGTCCCACTCTATCAGTATGTCCCTGTATCAAACCTAAACTAAATCCCACTGTCCCACTCTATCAGTATGTCCCTGTATCAAACCTAAACTAAATCCCACTGTCCCACTCTATCAGTATGTCCCTGTATCAAACCTAAACTAAATATTTCACCCCTTTCTTCGATTCATTCAAGTTCTGTCGAAGGGTCATGAGGACTCGAAACGTCAACTCTTTTCTTCTCCGCCGATACTGCCAGACCAGCTGAGTTTTTCCAGGTAATTCTGTTTTTGTTCTGGATTTCCAGCATCCGCAGTTTTTTTGTTTTTCTCTAAACTAAATCCCACTGTCCCACTCTATCAGTTAGTCCCTGCATCAATGCTAAACTAAATCCCACTGTCCCACTCCATCAGTATGTCCTAGTATCATCCTAAGCTAAATCTCACTGTCCCACTCTATCAGTATGTCTGCCTGTCTCTGCCTCTCTATCGATGTCTGCCTGTCTCTATATCTTTCTTCTTTCTAGATCTGCCTGCCTTTTTCTCTATTTACGTCTGCCTGTTTCTGTATCTGTCTCTAGGTCTGCCTGTGCCTGTCTCTCTCTACCTGTTTGCCTGTCTCTGTATCTCTCTCTATCTCTCTCTATTTCTGTCTCTCTCTCAATGTCTGCCTGTTTCTGTCTCCATCTATATCTGCCTCTCTCTCTCTCATATATATGTATACATATCTGTATTTCTTTGTCTTTCTCAATGTTTGCCTCTCTTTCTCTCTTCTGCCTGTCTTTTTCTCTCTCTCTGTGTCTGTGTCTCTCTCTATGTGTCTCTGGCCCTATCCATGTCTGCCTCTCTCTCTCTCTCTCTACATCTGCCTGTCTCTGTCTCTCTCTGCCTGTCTCTGACTCTATGTCTGCCTGTCTCTGTCTCTCTCTGCCTGTCTCTGACTCTATGTCTGCCTGTCTCTGTCTCTCTCTGCCTGTCTCTGACTCTATGTCTGCCTGTCTCTGTCTCTCTCTGCCTGTCTCTGACTCTATGTCTGCCTGTCTCTGTCTCCATCTATATCTGCCCCTCTCTCTCTCATATATATATATGTATATATCAGCATGTCTTTCTCTATGTTTGCCTCTCTTTCTCTCTGTGTGTGTGTCTCTCTCTCTTCTGCCTGTCTCTTTTTCTGTCTCTGTCTGCCTGTCTCTTTGTCCTGCCTGTGTGTGTCTCTCTCTCTTTCTCTCACTTAGCCCTTCTATTGGATTGAATGGTTTCTTTCTCTCTGACTTTAGTCTTGCTTGTTCCCTCACTCTGCCTCACACTGAGTTCTGCTTTCATTCTCAGTCTGTTTCTTTATCTCTAACTCAGTCTCTCTTTTGCTCCCTCACTCTTTCTCTCTCATTTTCACCCTTCTGCGCTCTCTCTCTCTCGCCCATGGTACCTATCTCTCATCTCTCTCACTTTATTCCTCTCATTTTCCATTATATACCCCTCTTATTTTGTCTCTCACTCTGTCTGTTTCACTCTTTCCAAGTCCCGATTCACACTTCAAAAAGAACCAAGATAGTTGGGGATGGGGAAAGTCCTTTCAGCCCATCTTGATTCATGCAACAACAGAACACACCCCCATTGCTGCACACAGTTATTCAGTAAGTGATTCCAGGGTTTTGTCTTCCGGGCTGCTCAGAGAGTCCAAGTGTTGACCACCTGCTGCGATTAGTCCTAATGTTGTCTGTTATTAGTGTGAACCCATGTCCTCAGTTCAACTAAAGAAATATTCCCAACCACCTTTTCCAGTCCAGTTACCATCTTATATACCTCTACAGAACACCTCTCAGATGCTTCCTCTCCAGGCTGAATAGCCCAAGATACCTTAGCCAGTGTCTTTCCTACATTACAGCAGTAAATACAATTTAAAAGTGCTTTGTGGGTCTGTAAAGAATCCTGAGGTTGTGAAAGGTGCTATAGAAATGTAAGTCTTGCATTACTTTGCTCAGTCTTTCTCCAGAACTCAGACCTCTCCTGATACAGGAGGTCATCCTTGTGGATCCTCTCCATGATCCATCCTGTAGTTGAATGTCACAATAACCAAGACCGAGTGCCTGGAGTCAGACTGACCAGATGATGGTACAGTGCGAACATAACTCTCTCTGACTGGTATCGCACTGTTGTGTCTGTACGGCACACCACCTTGGGCCTTGAGACAGCTAGAACTCCTTGGAGTTATAGCACAGGAGGAGGTCATTCAGCCCATTGTGCCTGTGCCAAAAGAGCTAGGCAATCAGTCCCACTTCCCCTGCTCTTTCCCCAGTCCTGCAATTTAATTTTCCTTTGTAACTATATATCCAATTCCCTGTTGAAAGTTGCAATTGTACCTGCTTCATCCTTAGCTTTACCTAGGACCATTACTGCCTGAGATTCCCTGCCTGCAGCATTTTACACTTGGCTGCATTAAATCCCACCAGCCAATGTTTAGCCCACTTGCAAGTTTTGATTTGTCTCTTTCAGTAGCTCTTGGGCTGCGTCCTCCGATTCCACGGTGAGAGGGCCAGCAAATGAATAAAGGAGAGCTCCCTCCTCCCATGGGCTCACAAAGCTCTCCTCATTAAGCTGTGCCTACATTAGGGTTGTCAGCTCTGGACAGGTGTACACCTGGAGTTTTCACCTCCCTGAACCACTCCGCCTGCCGTTGGTCCATTCACCAGGCGTACTGCCGTAGCCAATCAGAAAGAGCAAAGACCCTTTGTCAGCCAATTGGATCAATCCTGAGTGCCAGTCACCATCCTTTTCCAATCTTCCCATTCCTGGTCAATCCTGGAGGGTTAGCAATCCCACCCAACCATTTTTTAAAATGTGGATTTGCCTCTCCCACTGGTGATCCTAGATTATGTTCCTGGTCTGTGTTTAAATGGAGTACGTTGAGTGTGTGGGGAACAGAAACTGATTGGAGTAGAAATGTTTTCTGACAGCTTTCTAATCCAGTTCTGATACAGACTCCAAGATCGAGACACTTTCAGTTACACCACACGCTGGGTTCTCAGTGTTACACCCTTGTTTCTCTCCCATACTCCGCCCTCAGTAAACCATCACTTTTCTATCAGACAGACCACTCAGCAAATTAACTCCCTCTGCATCTCTCAAACAAACAGACTTTTCCTTCTTATTCCTTTCCAACCACGGCAACATAAGCCAATAAAGCTGCTCAACAAAAAAGTGTATGGATCCCGAGCAATATAAACAGAGGCGTAGATTAACTGAAGGAAGTCATCCTAAATGTTTATAAAAATGCTTGGTTAGGTCCCAGCTGGAATAATCATGTACAATTTTAGGGACCACACTTTAGGGGGAATAAAAAAGCCTTTGAGTGGGTGCAGGGGAGATTTATTACAATTACATTGGAGTTACAGCACAGGAATGTGGCCCAAATGGTTCATGCCAGCATTTATGTACGCCACAAACCTCCCTCTCACCCTACCTCATCTCAATGCTCTTCCTTTCTCCTTCATGCGCTTGTTCCCATTTCTTTTAAATGTATCTATACTATTTGCCTCAACCACTCCAGATATAAAATAACATCAGGGATGGGGGCCTTCAGTTGTGTGAAGTGATGTGCAGCTGAGATTAGAACAGAGAAGGTCAAGGGGAGATTTAATATAGTTTTGATAGACTAAACAGGGATAAGCTGTTTCCATTGGCAGGAGGACAGTAATTAGGGGGACGCAGATTTCAGATAATTGGCAAAAGAACCAGAGATGGCGATCAGGAGATTTCTTTTTCGCATCGCAAGTTGTTATGATCTGGAATTCACTTCCTCAAAGTGGGGGTGAAAGCAGCTTGAATAGTAACACTAGGCTGTTAGATAAATACTTGAAAAGGAAAGGCAGAGTTTGGGGAAAGAGCTGGGGGAGGGGAATGGGATGAATTGTATAGCTCTTTCAAAAAGCAGGCTCAGGCACAATGGGCCGAATGGTCTCCTTCTATGCTGTCTAATTCTTTGCTTCTATCAGGGAAATGACAGAAATATTCTAGGGTGTAACTATTCACTGACAGAGTGAAAAGGTTCAAAACATTTCAGCTTCCTTTCATTGATCAGTGACAAGCTGTCGCGCTGCTGGAGTAATAATCCAGAGTTCGCATCCCACCAAGGGCATGTCAACAATTCAAATTCATTTTTAAAAATCCGGAATTAAAAAGTTGGGGTCAGTAACAGTGACCTTGAAACCGTTGGACTGTCATAAAAGCACATCTGATTCACGAAAGTCACCTGCTGCAACTATCATTCAAGTCTTTGCTACGTCTAGTCAATGCTCTCCTGGCCAGCCTCCCATCCCCCAACCATCCTGAACTTCTGCAGCTCCCTGCCTTAATCCATATCAAGTCCTGTTCACCCACCATCTGCTGTTGCTCACTGACCTACAGTGTTTCTTGGTCCGGCAGCAAAACAATTTTAAAATTCGCCTCCTTGTGTTCAATTCTCTCCATGGCCTCCTCGTCCCCTCTGTACCTATGCAACATCCACCAGCCCCTACAACCCTCTGAGATCTCTGCGCTCCTCCAATCCTGGCCTCTTGAGCATCATCTCATATCCATCGTTCCACCATTGGCGGCCGTGCCTTCAGCTGCTTGGGGCCCTAAGCTCAGGAATTCTCTCCCTAAACCTCTCTGCCCCCCTCTCTCTCTCCTCCATTAAGACACTCCTTAAAAACCAGCTTTTTGACTGAGTTTTTGGTTACCAGTCCTTAATATCTCCATATGTGGTTTGGTGTCAAATTATGCTTGATATGCGAGGCATCTTGGAATGTCTGACTACATTAAAGGTGCTTTATAAATGTATGTTATTGTCAGGCAAGGAAACCTGCCATCCTTAATTTGTCTGGACCTGTAAGTGACTCCAGTTCCACGCTGATGTGGCTGACACTTAACTGAAGCAGCCTAGCAAATCGCTCAAGATTATCAAGCCTTTACAAATGCAATGGTTCAGGAGGGCCACATCATCAGCCTCTTGGGTCAACTTGGTGTATTCCTGGAGTTTTCATTCATGACCAGTAAGCAGCAGTCTTGCCAGTGACACTGACATCCTGAGAATGAATGAAAGGAAAATATTCAGTGAGGTGGATGGAAAGGGGATCTTTTTCATGTGAATCCCCAGGTATTATTTGCTTACACATAGTCTCGCCCTTGTTTTTGGTGTCAAATATCAAGGCGGAGGTCATCAACCTCATCCATCCCAGTGATTGCACTTTGTCCCAGACTGTGGAATGTGAAGGGACCAACTCTCGAAGGGTCAGGAGTAGAAGAAAGGATGAGGGCAAGTCACAAATTAATCAGGAAAGATTATACGGATTTGGGTATTTATATGGGGGATGGAGGGGGGGTGGGTGAGGAACTGTACTGAGTAATTCTGTCACCCACGCTATCTATCTACATTCTGAACAGGTGTGAAAGAAAAACAAATTTCATGTGGGTACTGACATTTAATGAGTGCTCACAAGCCCTGGGTTTCAGAATGACTAGGTACAAGGTATTAGGTTGTTTTTTTTTTATATTCCTGGAGGAGGTATTGACAGTAATTCTGAAACATCAGGTACAGGGATCAGAGTTTTTCTCTCAAGGGTTGGGATCAAGTGAATTCTCTGGCTTTCGAGTCAAACAATGCACCCAGCACTGCCCTGTAATTCGCTGGAAGATCAGAAAGCTGTGATGCAGACCCCTACCTGCTCTTCTGTAGGAGACACTCCTCATTTGTCAAACTAGGAGAAAAAATAATTTGTCATTCTAATGCACCTTTTGCCACCTTGGGATGTCAAAATGTTCTTCATAGGCAATGAAGTGCTTTTTTTGAAATATAGTCACTGTGGTAATGCAGGAAATGTCACAGCAAATTTGTGCACAGCAAGCTCCCACAAACAGAAATGAGATAATATGCATAAAATATGTTCCAGTGATTTTAGTTGAAGGATAAATATTGGCCACAGGATACTGTGGGAAACTCCCCTGCTTGTCCTCCAATTGTGGATGTAGAATCCTCTACTAACTTCAAAGACATCATCCAGGGTGACACACCCAGTGCCCATACTGAGAGTGTGCCACACTGTCAGAAGGTCAGTACTGAGGGATCGCCGCACTATCCGAGGGTCAGTACTGAGGGAGCAGTGCACTGTCCAAGGGTCAGTACTGAGAGTGTGCCACACTGTCCGAGGGTCAGTACTGAAGGAGTGCCGCACTGTCGGAGGGTCAGTGCTGAGGGACAGTCGCACTGTCCGAGGGTCAGTACTGAGGGAACGCCGCACTGTCGGAGGGTCAGTACTGAGGAAGTGCCGCACTGTCGGAGGGTCAGTACTGAGGAAGCGCCACGCTGTCCAAGGGTCAGTACTGAGGATGCGCCGCACTGTTGGAGGATCAGTACTGAGGAAGTGCTACACTGTCAGAGGATTAGTATTGAGGGAGTGATGGACTGTTGGAGGATCAGTACTGAGGGAGTACCACCTTGTTGGAGGTACAGTAGTGAGGGAGGGCAACTAGGGATGAGCAATAAATGCTGGCCCAGCCAGCGAAGTCCAAATCCCATTAATGAATAAATAAGTAAAAAGTACTGAGGTAATGTTGTACTGTTGGAAAGTCAGGACTGAGGAAACACCGCACTATCAGAGGGTCAGCGCTCCCTCAGTACTGACCCTCTGACAGTCCATCACTCCCTCAGTACTGACCCTCCGACAATGCGGCGCTCCCTCACTACTGACCCTCCGACAGTGCGGCACTCCCTCAGTACTGACCCTCCGACAGTGCAGCACTCCCTCACTACTGACCCTCTGACAGTGCGGCGCTCCCTCAGCACTGACCCTCCAACAGTGCAGCACTCCCTCACTACTGACCCTCTAACAGGCCATCACTCCCTCAGTACTGACCCTCTGACAGTGCAGCGCTCCCTCAGTACTGACCCTCCGACAGTGCGGCACTCCCTCACTACTGACCCTCCGACAGTGCGGCACTCCCTCAGTACTGACCCTCCGACAGTGCGGCACTCCCTCACTACTGACCCTCTGACAGTGCGGCACTCCCTCAGCACTGACCCTCCAACAGTGCAGCACTCCCTCACTACTGACCCTCTAACAGGCCATCACTCCCTCAGTACTGACCCTCCGACAGCGTAGCACTCCCTCAGTACTGACCCTCCGACAATGTGGCGCTCCTTCAGTACTGACCCTCCAAAAGTGTGGCGCTACTTCAGTACTGATGCTGCGACAGGGTAGTACCCCCTCAGTACATAAGAACATAAGAAATAGGAGCAGGAGTAAGCTTTGGCCCGTCAAGATCATGGCTGATCTGTCTCAGCGCTCAACTCCTCTTCCGTGCCAACTCTTCATAGTCCTCAACTCCCCGATATTTTAAAAATCTATCTCTCTCCTCTTTAAATACTTACAGTGATCTCACTTCCACAACCTTCTGGGGTAGAGAATTCCAGACATATGCTACCCTCTAAGAGAAGAAATTCCTTCGCATCTCAGTTTTAAATGAGTGTCCCCTTATTCTGTAACTATGTCCCCTAGTTGGAGATTTCTCCGCTAGTGGAAACATCTTCTCAACATCCACCCTGTCAAGACCCCTCAGAATCTTGTAGGTTTCAATAAGATCACCCCTCATTCTTCTAATCTCTAATGAATAAAGGCCTAACCTGTTTAGCTACTCTTGATAAGTTCTAGCAATACAGGCCAAAATTTTATTTGCTTTCTTAATTACTTGCTGCACCTACATGCTAACTTTTTGTGTTTCATACACAAGAACACCCAGATCCCTCTGTGCTGCACTTTTTTGGAGTCTCTCTCCATTTAAATAATAGTCTGCCCTTTGATTCTTCCTACCAAAGTACATGACCTCACTTTCCTACATTAAACCCCATCTGCCAAGTTTTTGTCCACTCACTCAGCCTATCTATATCCCCTTGCAGATTCCTTATGTCCTCATCACAACATGTCCTCATCACAACACGCCCTCCCACCTATTTTTGTATCGTCAGAAATTTGGATACATTACACTCTGCCCCCTCCTCCAAGTCATTAATATAGATAGTAAATAATAGAGGCCCTAGGACTGATCCTTGTGGTACTCCACTAGTTACGTCTTTCCAACCTGAAAAAGACCCATTAATCCTGACTCTGTCTTCTGTGTGTTAACCAATCCTCAATCCATGCTAATACTGTTTGATTGTGTTAAGCTTTTCTAAACATCCTGCTATTTCTTCCTTAATAATGGACTCTAACATTTTCCCAATGACAGATGTTAGGGTGACTGGCCTATAGTTCCCTGCTTTTTGTCTCCCTCCCTTCCTGAACAGGGGCGTCACATTAGTGGTTTTCCAATCCGCTGGGACCCTCCCAGAATTCAGTGAGTTCTGGAATATTTCGACCAATGCCTCCACTATCTCTGCAGCCACTTCCTTTAAAACCCTTGGATGCAGACCATCAGGTCCTGGAGACTCGTCTGCCTTTAGTTCCATTAGTTTGTCAAATACTTTGTCCCTCATGATAGGGAATGTTAGAAGATCTTTCCTCCCATTAGCTCTTTGCTTATCTGATACCTTTGGGATCTTCATAGTGTCCTCCACTGTGAAGACCAATGCAAAATATTGGTTTAGATTATCTGTCATTTCCCTGTTCCCTGTTATTAATTCTCCAGTTGCATCCTCCAAGGGTCCCCATGCTCGCTTTAGCCACTCAGTTTCTTTCTAAATACCTGTAGAAGCTCTTGTTGTTTGTTTTTATATTTCTTGGGGTGTCAGTATTGAGGAAGGCGCTGCACTGTTGGAGGGACTATTGAGGGTGCACCGCACTGTCGGTGTCATGCAGAGTGAGCACCGCACTGTTGGAGGGTCAGTGGTGAGGGAGCGCCGCACTGTTGGAGGGTCAGTGCTGAGGGAGCGCTGCACTGTCGGAATGTCAGTGCTGAGGGAGAGCCACATGTCAGAGGGTCAGTACAGAGGGAGCGCCGCTCTGTCTGAGGGCCAGTACTGGGAGAGCACCGCATTGTTGGAGGGTCAGTACTGGGGGAACGCTGCACTGTCAGAGGGTCAGTACTGAGGGAGCACCACACTGTCGGAGGGTCAGTGCTGAGGGAGCACTACACTGTCAGGGGGTCAGTGCTGAGAGAGTGCCGCACTATCGGAGGGTCAGTACTGAGGGAGCGCCGCACTGTCGGAGGGCCAGCGCTGATGGAGTGCCGCACTGTCAGAGGGTCAGTGCTGAGGGTGTGCCGCACTGTTGGAGGGTCAGTGCTGAGGGAGCGCCGCATGTCGGAGGGTCAGTGCTGAGGGAGCGCCGCATGTCGGAGGGTCAGTGCTGAGGGAGCGCCGCATGTCGGAGGGTCAGTGCTGAGGGAGTGCCACACTGTCAGAGGGTCAGTAGTGAGGAAGCGTTGCATTGTCAGAGGGTTGTCTTTCAAAGTGGATGATAAATTAAAGACCCATCTTTCCCCGAGGTGGATAGAGGAGGTACCACCAACACAAATGAAAGAGAAGGGGACTTCTTGGCTCAAACAACTGCTTGTTAAAAGCAAAATATAACAGATGCTGAAAATCTGTAATAAAAGCAGAAAATGCTGGACATCATCAGGAGTTCAGGCTGCATCTGTGGAAAGAGAAACTGGTTAATGTTTCAGGTTGATGATCTTTGGTTGGAACTGAACACCACAAGTGCTGCCACAGCTGCTGCGCATTTCCAGATTATGAAGTCAGTTATTTCATTACTGTTTGTGGAAGATGACAGAGGTGATAAAGATATAAAAAAAGATACAGTGTTGTTCGATGCATTTAGCAGAAAAATTATTGCAGAAATGGCCTCAGAAAGTGGGATAAGTGGAGGGGATCCAGGGTGGTGCAGAGTGGGTGCAGGCTATGGAATTAAGGAATTCCAGAATGTCCTGTCATTCTGGTTGCTCTGTGACCTGACTCCATACACACCACCTTTTCCCCAGTCTGTGGGATGGATGAGCTGAAGCAGGTGAATCACCCAACGTCTACTCAGTCCCGGTTAATTCACAGATAGCTGTCCTTGGTACACACATACTGACTTAGAGAGGTATATATTTTGCATTTATATTGCAACAATGTGCCAAGATGCCACAGCGATCCACAGCTGAATCTCGTATGTGTGTCATCAGTCACTGCTCATCAGTATTCTCTCCTGCTCCTCATCTCAATCTTCCTCTCCTTTGCCCACAGTGCCCAGTTGTGAAAAGATGTTACAAAATGGGGGAGCGGATAGCAACCAGCGTGAGAGAAAGCACAACATATAGAGGGTAGGCAATGTGCGGATAAGGATGGGCTCCTCAATGTTTTAAATATGTGCCTCAACACTGACCAACGCAACAGGCCAACTACCCTTGAGATGATGTCTGAACAGGAATTGGGAGGTTTATTTTGAAATAGGGCAGTGATTAAGGGTTGTTCTCAGGGACACTGTCATTGGGTTATTGTCTCACAAATGCTATCATTTTGTTATTGTCTCACAGGCAGTGTATTTGGATTATTGCTCAGAGACTGTGATTGGGTTATTGTCTCACAGACATTGTGATTGGGTTATTGTCTCAGGGACACTGTGATTGGTTTATTGTCTCACATACACTGTGATTGGGTTATTGTCTCACAGACACTGTGATTGAGTTATTGTCTCACAGACACTGTGATTGGGTTATTGTCTCACATACACTGTGATTGGGTTATTGTCTCACAGACAGTGTGATTGGGTTATTGTCTCACAGACACTGTGATTGGGTTATTGTCTCACATACACTGTGATTGGGTTATTGTCTCACATACACTGTGATTGGTTTATTGTCTCACATACACCATGACTGGGTTATTGTGTGACAGACACTGTGATTGGGTTATTGTCTCACATACACTGTGATTGGTTTATTGTGTGACAGACACTGTGATTGGGTTATTGTCTCACATACACTGTGATTGGTTTATTGTCTCACATACACTGTGATTGGGTTATTGTCTCACATACACTGTAATTGGGTTATTGTATGACAGACACTATGATTCAGTTATTGTCTCACTGACATTGCGATTGGGTTGTTGTCTCACAGAAACTGTGATTGGGTTGTTGTCTCAGGGACACGGTGATTGGGTTATTTTCACACACACACACTGTGATCTGATGATATTCTCACGAACATTGTGATTGGGTTATTGTCTCACAGACACTGATTTGCCTGTTGTCTCACACACGCTGTGACTGAGTTATTCTCTCAGGGGCACCGTGATTGTGTTATTGTCCAGGGACACTGTGATTGGTTTATTGTCTTGGGGACAAAAGAATTGGGTTGGTATCACACAGACACTGGAATTGGGCTAATGCAACACAGACAGTGTGATTGGGTTGTTATCTCAGGGACAGTGTGATTGGGTTATTGTCTCACAAACACTGTGATCTGGTGATAGTCTCATGGAAACTGTGACTGGGTTATTCTCTCACCGGCATTGTGATTGGGTTATTGTCTCACAGAAGCTGTGATTGGGATATTTTGCTCACAGACATTATGATTGTGTTAGAGTATCACATACACTGTAATTGGGTTATTGTACCAAGGAAACTGTGATTGAATTATTGTCTCACACACACCGAGATTTGATTGTTGTCTCACAGACACAGTGATTGGGTTATTGTCTCACAGACAATGTGATTGGTTTATTGTCTCACTGACACTGCAATGGTGTTATTGTCTCGCAGATACTGTGATTGGATTAATGTCTGAGGGACACTCTGATTGGGTTATGGTCTCACAGACACTGTGATTAGGTTACTTTCTCAGGGTCAAAGGTTTTGGGTTATTGTTTCACTGACACTGTGATTCGATTGTTGTCTCAGGGACACTCTGATGAGGTTATTGTCTCAGGGACACTCTGATGAGGTTATTGTCTCAGGGACACTGTGAATGGGTTTTCATCTCACAGACACTGTGATTGGGTTATTGTCTCAGGGACATTGTGATTAGGTTATTGTCTCAGGGACACTGTGATTGGGTTATGGTCTCACAGGCACCACGATAAGTTTATTGACCGGGGCACTGATATTGGGTTATTGTCTCAGGGACAAAGAAATTGGATTATTGTCTCACAGACAGTGTGGGTGGGTTATTGTCTCACAGACACTTTGATTGGGTTATTGTCTCACAGACACTGCGATTGGGTTATTGTCTCACAGACGCTGTGATTGGGTTATTGTCTCAGGGACACTCTGATTGGGTTATTGTTTCACAGACATTGTGATTGGGTTATTATCTCACAGCCACTGTGATTGGGTAATTGTCTGAGGGACACTGTGATTGGGTTATTGTCCCTGGGGCACTTTGAATCGGTAATTGCTTCACAGATATTGTTATTGGGTTTTTGCCTCACAGGATTATTGATTGGGTTATTATCTCAGGAACACTGTGATTGGGTTATTGTGACAGAGACACTGTGATTGGGTTGTTCTCTCAGGGACAAAAAAAATTGGGTTATTGTCTCACATACACCATGATTGGTTTATTGACCAGGGATACTGTGACTGGGTTATTGTCCAGGGAGACTGTGATTGGGTTATTATCTCAGGGACACTGTGATTGGGTTATTGTTTCAGGGACAAAGAAATTGGATTATTGTCTCACAGAGTGTGGTTGGGTTATTGTCTCAGGGACTCTGTGATTGGGCTATTGTCATACAGGGACTGTGATTGGATTATTGTCCCAGGGACAGTGTGATTGGGCTACTGCCTCACAGATACTGCGATTCGGTTATTGTCCAGCAACAAAGGAATTGGGTTGTTGTCTCACTGACTGTGTGATTGGGTTATTGTCTCAGGGAGACTGTGTGATTGGGTTATTGTCTCAGGGACACTGTGTGATTGGGTTATTGTCTCAGAGAGACTGTGATTGGGTTATTGTCTCAGGGCCACTGTGATTGGGTGACTCTCTAACAGCCACTGAGATTGGGTTATTGTCTCAGGGACAAATAAATTAGGTTCTTGTCTCACATACACTATGATTGGGTTGTTGTCTCAGAAACACTGTGATTGGGTTATTGTCTCTGGGATGTTATGATTGGGTTCTTGTCTCCTGGACACTGTGATTTGGTTTTGTCTCAGGGATCCTGTGAGAGGGTTATTATCCCTGAGTCTCTGTGATTGGGGTATTGTCATACAGAGACTGTGATTGGATCATTGTCTCAGGGACAGTGTGATGGTGTTATTGTCTCAGGGAAACTGTGATTGGGTTATTGTCTCACAGCCACTGTGATTGGGTTATTGTCTCAGGGACAAAGAAATTGGATTATTGTCTCACACAGTGTGGTTGGGTTATTGTATCAGGGACTCTGTGATTGGGCTATTGTCATACAGCGACTGTGATTGGATTATTGTCTCAGGGACAGTTTGATTGGGCTATTGCCTCACAGATACTGCGATTTGGTTATTGTCCTGTGACAAACAAATTGGGTTGTTGTCTCACAGGCAGTGTGGTTGGGTTATTGTTTCACTGACACTGTGATTGGGTTATAGTCTCAGGGACACTGTGATTGGGTTATTGTGACAGAGACACTGTGTTTGGGTTGTTCTCTCAGGGACAAAAAAATTGGGTTACTGTTTCACATACACCATGATTGGTTTATTCACCAGGGACACTGTGACTGGGTTATTGTCTCAGGGGCACTGTGATTGGATTATTGTCTCAGGGACACCATGATTGGTTTATTCACCAGGGACACTGTGATTGGGTTATTGTCCGGGGACAAAAAAAATTGATTATTGTCTCAAGGACACTGTAAGTGAGTTATTGCCTCACAAACAGTGTGATTGGGTTATTGTCTCACTGATACTGTGTTTAGGTTATTGTCTCACTGACACTGTGTTTGGGTTATTCTCTCACAGACACTGTGATTCAATTATTGTTTCAGGGTCACTGTGATTAGGTTGTTGTTTCACAGACACTGTGATTGGGTTATTATCTCAGGGACACTGTAAATGGGTTATTGCCTCACAAACACGGTGAATAGTTTATTGTCTCACTGACACTGCGTTTGGTTTATTCCCTCACAGACACTGTGATTCAGTTATTGTTTCAGGGACATTGTGATTTGGAAATTGTCACACAGAGATTGAGATTGGGTTATTGTCTCAGTGACAAATAAATTGGGTTCTTGTCTCCTGGACACTGTGAATGAGTTTTGTCTCAGGGCTCCTGTGAGAGGGTTATTATCCCTGGGTCACTGTGATTGGGGTATTGTCATACAGAGACTGTGATTGGATTATTGTCTCAGGGACAGTGTGATGGTGTTATTGTCTCAGGGAAACTGTGATTGGGTTATTGTCTCAGGGACACCATGTTTGGGTTATTGTCTCAGGGACACTGTGATTGGGTTATTCTCTCACAGCCACTGTGATTGGGTTATCGTCTCAGGGACAAGGTGATTTGGTTATTATCTCACGGACACTGTGATTGGATTATTGTCTCACAGCCGCTGTGATTGGCTAATTCTCTCACAGACACTGTGATTGGTTTATTCTTTCACAGACACTGTGATTGGGTTATTGTCTCACAGACATTGTGATTGGGTTATTATATGAGGGTCACTGTGATTGGGTTATTGTCTCAGGGACAAAGAAATTGGATTATTGACTCACAGAGTGCAGTTGGGTTATTGTATCAGGGAGTCTGTGATTTCAATATTGTCAGACAGGGACTGCGATTGGGTTATTGTCTCAGGGACAGTGTGATTGGGTTATTGTCCCTGAGGCACTTGGAATGGGTAATTGCTTCACAGTGCTTGGGATACTGTCTCACAAACACTGTGATTTAGTGATAATCTCACGAACACTGTGTTTGGATTATTCTCTCACACACACTGTGATTGGGATGTTGTCTCACAGACACTGTGATTTGGTTATTGTCCCGCAGACATTGTGAGTCAGTTGTTGTGTCAGGGACACTGTGATTAGGAAATTGTCTCACAGCCACTGTGATTGGATTATTGTCTCAGCGACAAATAAATTAGGTTCTTGTCTCACATACACTATGATTGGGTTGTTGTCTAAGAAACCCTGTGATTGGATTATTGTCTCTGGGATCTTATGATTGGGTTCTTGTCTCATGGACACTGTGATTCGGTTTTGTCTCAGGGATCCTGTGAGAGGGTTATTATCCCTGATTGGGGTATTGTCATACAGAGACTGTGATTGGATCATTGTCTCAGGGACAGTGTGATGGTGTTATTGTCTCAAGGAAACTGTGACTGGGTTATGGTAACAGAGACACTGTGATTGGGTTGTTCCCTCAGGGACAAAAAAATTGGGTTATTGTTTCACATACACCATGATTGGTTTATTCACCAGGGACACTGTGACTGGGTTATTGTCCAGGGAGACTGTGATTGGGTTATTGTCTCAGGGACAAAAAAAATTGATTATTGTCTCAAGGACATTGTAAGTGAGTTATTGCCTCACTGATACTGTGTTTGGGTTATTGTCTCACTGACACTGTGTTTGGGTTATTCTCTCACAGACACTGTGATTCAATTATTGTTTCAGGGTCACTGTGATTCGGTTGTTGTCTCACAGACACTGTGATTGGGTTATTATCTCAGGGACACTGTAAATGGGTTATTGCCTCACAAACACGGTGAATAGTTTATTGTCTCACTGACACTGCGTTTGGTTTATTCCCTCACAGACACTGTGATTCAGTTATTGTTTCAGGGACATTGTGATTTGGAAATTGTCACACAGAGATTGAGATTGGGTTATTGTCTCAGTGACAAATAAATTGGGTTCTTGTCTCCTGGACACTGTGAATGAGTTTTGTCTCAGGGATCCTGTGAGAGGGTTATTATCCCTGGGTCACTGTGATTGGGGTATTGTCATACAGAGACTGTGATTGGATTATTGTCTCAGGGACAGTGTGATGGTGTTATTGTCTCAGGGAAACTGTGATTGGGTTATTGTCTCAGGGACACCATGTTTGGGTTATTGTCTCAGGGACACTGTGATTGGGTTATTCTCTCACTGCCACTGTGATTGGGTTATCGTCTCAGGGACAAGGTGATTTGGTTATTATCTCACGGACACTGTGATTGGATTATTGTCTCACAGACGCTGTGATTGGCTAATTCTCTCACAGACACTGTGATTGGTTTTTTCTTTCACAGACACTGTGATTGGGTTATTGTCTCACAGACATTGTGATTGGGTTATTATATGAGGGTCACTGTGATTGGGTTATTGTCTCAGGGACAAAGAAATTGGATTATTGACTCACAGAGTGCAGTTGGGTTATTGTATCAGGGAGTCTGTGATTTCGATATTGTCAGACAGGGACTGCGATTGGGTTATTGTCTCAGGGACAGTGTGATTGGGTTATTGTCCCTGAGGCACTTGGAATGGGTAATTGCTTCACAGTGCTTGGGATACTGTCTCACAAACACTGTGATTTAGTGATAATCTCACAACACTGTGTTTGGATTATTCTCTCACACACACTGTGATTGGGATGTTGTCTCACAGACACTGTGATTTGGTTATTGTCCCGCAGACATTGTGAGTCAGTTGTTGTGTCAGGGACACTGTGATTAGGAAATTGTCTCACAGCCACTGTGATTGGGTTATTGTCTCAGCGACAAATAAATTAGGTTCTTGTCTCACATACACTATGATTGGGTTGTTGTCTAAGAAACCCTGTGATTGGATTATTGTCTCTGGGATCTTATGATTGGGTTCTTGTCTCATGGACACTGTGATTCGGTTTTGTCTCAGGGATCCTGTGAGAGGGTTATTATCCCTGATTGGGGTATTGTCATACAGAGACTGTGATTGGATCATTGTCTCAGGGACAGTGTGATGGTGTTATTGTCTCACAGACACTCTGATTGGATTGTTGTCTCAGGGACACAGTGATTGGGTTAATGTCTCACAGCCACTGTGATCGGATTATTGTCTCAGGGAAACTGTGGTTGGAATATTGTCTCGCCGGAACTGTGATTGGATAATTTTCTCACAAACACTATGATTGAATTCTTCTCTCACAGCCACTGTGATTGGGTTATTGTCTCAGGGAAACTGTGACTGGGTTATGGTAACAGAGACACTGTGATTGGGTTGTTCCCTCAGGGACAAAAAAATTGGGTTATTGTTTCACATACACCATGATTGGTTTATTCACCAGGGACACTATGACTGGGTTATTGTCCAGGGAGACTGTGATTGGGTTATTGTCTCAGGGACAAAAAAAATTGATTATTGTCTCAAGGACACTGTAAGTGAGTTATTGCCTCACTGATACTGTGTTTGGGTTATTGTCTCACTGACACTGTGTTTGGGTTATTCTCTCACAGACACTGTGATTCAATTATTGTTTCAGGGTCACTGTGATTGGGTTGTTGTCTCACAGACACTGTGATTGGGTTATTATCTCAGGGACACTGTGATTGGGTTAATGTCTCAGGGACAAAGAAATTGGATTATTGACTCACAGAGTGCAGTTGGGTTATTGTATCAGGGAGTCTGTGATTTCGATATTGTCAGACAGGGACTGCGATTGGGTTATTGTCTCAGGGACAGTGTGATTGGGTTATTGTCCCTGAGGCACTTGGAATGGGTAATTGCTTCACAGACATTGTGATTGGGTTTTTACCTCACAGACACTGTGATCGGGTTATTGTCTCAGGGACACTGTTATTGGATTATTGTCCCACTGATGCTGTGATTGGGTTATTGTCTCAGGGACACTGTTATTGGATTATTATCCCACAGACACTGTGATTGGTTCATTGTTTCACAGACACTGTGATTTGATTATTGTTTCACAGACACTGTGAAATGGATTCTTGTTTCAAAGACACTGTGATTTACTGATAGTCGCACTGACACTGTGTTTGGGTTATTCTCTCACAGACACTGTGATTCCATTATTGTTTCAGGGACACTGTGATTGGGTCATTGTCTCACAGACAGTGTGGTTGGGGTATTACCTCACACACATTGTGCTTGTGTTATTGTCACACGGACTTTATGATTGGGTTATTGTCTCACAAATGTTGTGACTTTGTGATAGTCTCACGGACACTGTGATTGGGTTATTGCTTAAAGCGGCAAAAAAATTGGCTTATTGTCTCACATACACCATGATTGGTTTATTGACAAGGCACACTGTGACTGGGTTATTGTCCAGGGAGACTGTGATTGGGTTATTATCTCAGGGACATTGTGATCGGGATATTGTCTCAGGGACAAAGAAATTGGATTATTGTCTCAGGGACACTGTGATTGGGTTATTGTCTCACAGACACCGTGATTGGGTTATTGTCTCAGCAACAAATAAATTGGGTTCTTGTCTCACAGTGCGATTGGGTTATTGTCTCAGGGACATTGTGATTGGGAAATTGTCTCACAGACACCGTGATTGGGTTATTGTCTCAGCAACAAATAAATTGGGTTCTTGTCTCACAATGTGATTGTGTTATTGTCTCACATACACTATGATTGGGTTATTGTCTCAGAAACCCTGTGATTGGATTATTGTCTCTGGGATGCTATGATTGGGTTCTTGTTGCTTGGCACTGTCATTGGGTTTTATCTCAGGGATACTGTGAGAAGGTTATTGTCCCTGGGTCACTTGGTTGTTGTCTTCCAGAGATTGTGATTGGATTATTGTCTCAGGGACAGTGTGATTGGGTTATTGTCTTAGCGACACTGTGATTGGGTTATTGTCTCACAAACACTGTGATTGGTTATTGTCTCACAGCCACTGTGATTGGGTAATTGTCTCAGGGACACTGTGATTGGGTTATTGTCTCACAGAACACTGTGATTGGGTTATTATCTCAGGGACACTGTGATTGGGTTATTCTTACACAGGCATTGTTATTGGTTTATTGTCTCAGGAACAGTGATTGGGTTATTGTCTCACAGACATTCTGATTGGGATATCGTCTCAGGAACACTGTGATTGGGTTATTGTCTCACATACACAGTGATTGGGTTATTGTCTCACAAAACACTGTGTTTGGGACATTGTCTCACATGCACTGTGATTGGGTTATTGTCATACATTAGACTGTGATTGGATTATTGTCTCAGGGACAGTGTGATTGGGTTATTGTCTCATGGAAACTGTGATTGGGTTGTTGTCTCAGCAACAAAAAATAGGGTTCTTGTCTCACAGACAGTGTGATTGTGTTATTGTCTCACAAACACTATGATTGGGTTGTTGTCTCAGAAACCCTGTGGTTGGATTATTGTCTCTTGATGCTATGATTGTGTTCTTGTCTCATGGACACTGTGATTGGGTGTCATCTCAGGGACACTGTGAGCGGGTTATTGTCCCTGGGTCACTGTGATTGGGCTATTATCATTCATAGACTGTGATTGCATTATTGTCTCAGGGACAGTGTGATAGGGTTATTGTGTCAGGGAAACTGTGATTGGGTTATTGTCTCACCGACACTGTGATTGGGTTATTTTCTTAGGGACACTGTGATTGGGTTATTGTCTTACAGCCAGTGTGATTGGGTTATTGTTTCAGGGACAATGTGATGGGGTTATTGTCTCACAGACACTGTGATTGGGTTTTTGTCCTAGGGCCACTGTGATTGGGTTGTTGTCTCACAGACACTGTGATTGGGTTATTGTCTCAGGGACTCTGTGATTAGGCTATTGTCATACATAGACTGTGATTGGATTATTATCTCAGGGACAGTGTGACTGGGCTATTGCCTCACAGATACTGTGATTCGGTTATTGTCCAGGGACATAGGAATTGGGTTGTTGTCTCACAGACAGTGTGGTTGCATTATTGTCTCACTGACACTGTGATTGGGTTATTGTCTCACAGACACTGTGATTGGGTTATTGTCTCATGGACACTGTGATTGGGTTATTGTCTCGCAGATACTGTGATTGGGTTATTCTCTCACAGACAGTGTGATTGGGTTTTTGTCTCACAGACACTGTCATTGGGTTATTGTCTCACAGACAGTGTGGCTGGGGTATTACTTCACACACATTGTGTTTGTGTTATTGTCACACGGACTTCACGATTGGGTTATTGTCTCACAAATGTCGTGATTTTGTGATAGTCTCACGGACACTGTGATTGGGTTATTGTCTCACAGATATTGTGATTGGGTTATTGGTTCAAGGAAACTGATTGGGTGATTGCCTCATAGACACTGTGATTGGGATATACTCTCACGGACATTGTGATTGGATTATTGCTTCACTGACACCATGATTGGGTTATTGTCTCACAGATACTGTGATTGGGTTATTGTCTCACAGATACTGTGATTGGGTTATTGTCTCACAGACACTGTGATTGGGTTATTGTCTCACAGATACTGTGATTGGGTTATTGTCCCACAGACACTGTGATTGGGTTATTGTCCTACAGATACTGTGATTGGGTTATTGCTTCAGCGACAAAAAAATTGGGTTATTGTCTCACATACACCATGATTGGTTTATTGACCAGGCACACTGTGATTGGGTTATTGTCTCACAGACAGTGTGATTGGGTTATTGTCTCACATACACTGTGATTGAGTTATTTTCTCAGGGACACTGTGATTGGGTTGTTGTCTCACAGACACTGTGATTTGTTTATTGTCTCAGGGACAATATGATTGGGTTATTGTCTCAGGGGCACTGTGATTGGGTATTGTGTGAGGGACACTGTGATTGGGTTATTGTGTGAGGCCCACTGTGATTGGGTTAATGTCTCACCGACACTGTGATTGGTTTATTGTCTCACAGAAACTGTGATTGGGTTATTGTCTCAGGGACACTGTGATTTGGTTATTGTGTGAGGGATACTGTGATTGGGTTATGGTGTGAGGCCCACTGTGATTGGGTTATGGTCTCACAGACACTGTGATTGGATTATTGTCTCAGGGATAGTGTGATTGGGCTATTGCCTGTGATTTAGTTATTGTCCAGGGGCAAAGGAATTGGGTTGTTGTCTCACAGACAATGTGGTTGGGTTATTCTCCCACAGACACTGTGATTGGTTTATTGTCTCACATACACTATGATTGGGTTATTGTCTCAGAAACCCTGTGATTGGATTATTGTCTCTGGGATGCTATGATTGGGTTCTTGTTGCTTGGCACTGTCATTGGGTTTTATCTCAGGGATACTGTGAGAAGGTTATTGTCCCTGGGTCACTTGGTTGTTGTCTTCCAGAGATTGTGATTGGATTATTGTCTCAGGGACAGTGTGATTGGGTTATTGTCTTAGCGACACTGTGATTGGGTTATTGTCTCACAAACACTGTGATTGGTTATTGTCTCACAGCCACTGTGATTGGGTAATTGTCTCAGGGACACTGTGATTGGGTTATTGTCTCACAGAACACTGTGATTGGGTTATTATCTCAGGGACACTGTGATTGGGTTATTCTTACACAGGCATTGTTATTGGTTTATTGTCTCAGGAACAGTGATTGGGTTATTGTCTCACAGACATTCTGATTGGGATATCGTCTCAGGAACACTGTGATTGGGTTATTGTCTCACATACACAGTGATTGGGTTATTGTCTCACAAAACACTGTGTTTGGGACATTGTCTCACATGCACTGTGATTGGGTTATTGTCATACATTAGACTGTGATTGGATTATTGTCTCAGGGACAGTGTGATTGGGTTATTGTCTCATGGAAACTGTGATTGGGTTGTTGTCTCAGCAACAAAAAATAGGGTTCTTGTCTCACAGACAGTGTGATTGTGTTATTGTCTCACAAACACTATGATTGGGTTGTTGTCTCAGAAACCCTGTGGTTGGATTATTGTCTCTTGATGCTATGATTGTGTTCTTGTCTCATGGACACTGTGATTGGGTGTCATCTCAGGGACACTGTGAGCGGGTTATTGTCCCTGGGTCACTGTGATTGGGCTATTATCATTCATAGACTGTGATTGCATTATTGTCTCAGGGACAGTGTGATAGGGTTATTGTGTCAGGGAAACTGTGATTGGGTTATTGTCTCACCGACACTGTGATTGGGTTATTTTCTTAGGGACACTGTGATTGGGTTATTGTCTTACAGCCAGTGTGATTGGGTTATTGTTTCAGGGACAATGTGATGGGGTTATTGTCTCACAGACACTGTGATTGGGTTTTTGTCCTAGGGCCACTGTGATTGGGTTGTTGTCTCACAGACACTGTGATTGGGTTATTGTCTCAGGGACTCTGTGATTAGGCTATTGTCATACATAGACTGTGATTGGATTATTATCTCAGGGACAGTGTGACTGGGCTATTGCCTCACAGATACTGTGATTCGGTTATTGTCCAGGGACATAGGAATTGGGTTGTTGTCTCACAGACAGTGTGGTTGCATTATTGTCTCACTGACACTGTGATTGGGTTATTGTCTCACAGACACTGTGATTGGGTTATTGTCTCATGGACACTGTGATTGGGTTATTGTCTCGCAGATACTGTGATTGGGTTATTCTCTCACAGACAGTGTGATTGGGTTTTTGTCTCACAGACACTGTCATTGGGTTATTGTCTCACAGACAGTGTGGCTGGGGTATTACTTCACACACATTGTGTTTGTGTTATTGTCACACGGACTTCACGATTGGGTTATTGTCTCACAAATGTCGTGATTTTGTGATAGTCTCACGGACACTGTGATTGGGTTATTGTCTCACAGATATTGTGATTGGGTTATTGGTTCAAGGAAACTGATTGGGTGATTGCCTCATAGACACTGTGATTGGGATATACTCTCACGGACATTGTGATTGGATTATTGCTTCACTGACACCATGATTGGGTTATTGTCTCACAGATACTGTGATTGGGTTATTGTCTCACAGATACTGTGATTGGGTTATTGTCTCACAGACACTGTGATTGGGTTATTGTCTCACAGATACTGTGATTGGGTTATTGTCCCACAGACACTGTGATTGGGTTATTGTCCTACAGATACTGTGATTGGGTTATTGCTTCAGCGACAAAAAAATTGGGTTATTGTCTCACATACACCATGATTGGTTTATTGACCAGGCACACTGTGATTGGGTTATTGTCTCACAGACAGTGTGATTGGGTTATTGTCTCACATACACTGTGATTGAGTTATTTTCTCAGGGACACTGTGATTGGGTTGTTGTCTCACAGACACTGTGATTTGTTTATTGTCTCAGGGACAATATGATTGGGTTATTGTCTCAGGGGCACTGTGATTGGGTATTGTGTGAGGGACACTGTGATTGGGTTATTGTGTGAGGCCCACTGTGATTGGGTTAATGTCTCACCGACACTGTGATTGGTTTATTGTCTCACAGAAACTGTGATTGGGTTATTGTCTCAGGGACACTGTGATTTGGTTATTGTGTGAGGGATACTGTGATTGGGTTATGGTGTGAGGCCCACTGTGATTGGGTTATGGTCTCACAGACACTGTGATTGGATTATTGTCTCAGGGATAGTGTGATTGGGCTATTGCCTGTGATTTAGTTATTGTCCAGGGGCAAAGGAATTGGGTTGTTGTCTCACAGACAATGTGGTTGGGTTATTCTCCCACAGACACTGTGATTGGTTTATTGTCTCAGGGACACTGTGATTGGGTTATTGTCTCTCAGATACTGTGATTGTGTTATTGTCTCACAGACTTTGTGTTTGTGTCATTGTCTCACATTCACTGTGATTGGGTTATTGTCATACATTAGACTGTGATTGGATTATTGTCTCAGGGACTGTGTGATTGGGTTATTGTCTCATGGAAACTGTGATTGGGTTGTTGTCTCACCGACACTGTGATTGGGTTCTTGTCTCACAGACAGTGTGATTGTGCTTTTGTCTCACAAACACTATGATTGGGTTGTTGTCTCAGAAACCCTGTGATTGGATTATTGTCTCTTGATGCTATGATTGGGTTCTTGTCTCATGGACACTGTGATTGGGTTTCATCTCAGGGACACTGTGATTGGGCTATTGTCCTACAGACACTGTGATTGGGTTATTGTCTCAAGGACACTGTGATTGGGTTATTGTCCTACAGACACTGTGATTGGGTTATTGCCTCAAGGACACTGTGATTGGGTTATTTTCTCAGGGACAATGTGATGGGATTATTGTCTCACAGACACTGTGATTGGTTTATTGTCTCAGGAACAGTGTAATTGGGTTATTGTCTAACTGTGACTGTGATTGGGTTATTCACACTTGGACACTGTGATTGGATCAATGTCTCAGGGCCAAAGCTGTGATTGGCTAATTCTATCACAGACATTGTGATCGGTTTATTGTTTCACAGACACTGTGATTGGTTTACTGTCTCAAGGACAAAGGAATTGGGTTATTGTCTCACTGACACTGTGATTGGGTTATTGTCTCACAGACATTGTGATTGGGTTATTGTGTGAGGCACACTATGATTGGGTTACTGTCTCACAAACACTGTGATTTAGTGATAGTCTCACAGACACTTTGTTTGGGTTATCCTCTCACAGAGACTGTGATTGCATTATTGTCTCAGGGACTCTGTTATTGGGTTATTCTCTCACAGACACTGTGATTGGGTTATTGTCTCAGG
The DNA here is from genome assembly GCA_026770705.1 of Isurus oxyrinchus. Taxonomy (NCBI): domain Eukaryota; kingdom Metazoa; phylum Chordata; class Chondrichthyes; order Lamniformes; family Lamnidae; genus Isurus; species Isurus oxyrinchus. The sequence goes on from JANJGN010000037.1 coordinate 14,089,593, forward strand.
GACAGAGGAATTGGGTTAAACTCTCAAAGATACTGTGATTGAGTTAAGATCTCACAGGCATTGTGTTTCTGTTGTCTCAGGGACACTGTGATTGGCTTATTGTCTCACAAACACTGTGACTGGGTTATTGTATCATGGACACTGTGATTGGGTTATTATCTCAGGACACTGTTATTGGATTATTGTCCCACAGACGCTGTGATTGGGTAATTGTCTGACAGACACTGTGATTGGATTATTGTTTCACAGACACTGTGATTGGATTATTGTTTCACAGACACTGTGATTGGATTATTGTTTCACAGACACTGTGATTTACTGATAGTCTCACTGACACTGTGTTTGGGTTATTCTGTCACAGACACTGTGATTCAGTTGTTGTTTCAGGGACACTGTGATTGGGTTGTTGTCTCACAAACAGTGTGATTGGGTTATTGTCTCACAGACAGTGTGGTTGGGGTATTACCTCACACACATTGTGTTTGTGTTATTGTCACACAGACTTTATGCTTGGGTTATTGTCTCACAAATGCTGTTATTTCGTGATAGTCTCACGGACACTGTGATTAGGTCATTGTCTCACAGAAACTGTGATTGGGTTATTGTCTCACAGATAGTGATTGGGTTATTGCTTCAGTGACAAAAAAATTGGCTTATTGTCTCACATACACCATGATTGGTTTATTGACCAGGCACAATGTGACTGGGTTATTGTCCAGGGAGACTGTGATTGTGTTATTATCTCAGGGACACTGTGATTGGGTTATTGTCTCAGGGGCAAAGAAATTGGATTATTGTCTCACAGTGTGTGGCTGGGTTATTGTCTCAGGGACTCTGTGATTGGGTTATTGTCTCAGGGGCAAAGAAATTGGATTATTGTCTCACAGTGTGTGGCTGGGTTATTGTATCAGGGACTCTGTGATTGGGCTATTGTCATACAGGGACTGTGATTGGATTTTTGTCTCAGGGACAGTGTGATTGGGCTATTGCCTCACAGATACTGTGATTCGGTTATTGTCCAGGGACGAAGGAATTGGGTTGTTGGCTCACAGACAGTGTGATTGGGTTATTGTCTCACTGACACTGTGATTGGGTTATTGCCTCAGGGACATTGTGATTGGGTAATTGTGTGAGGCCCACTGTGATTGGGTTATTCTCTCACAGACACTGTGATTGGGTTATTGTTTCAGGGACACTGTGATTGGGTAATTGTCTCACAGACACTGTGATTGGTTATTTTCCCTGGGGCACTTTGACTGGGTAATTGCTTCACAGACATTGTGATTGTTTTTTTTGCCGCACAGACACTGTGATTGGATTATTGTCTCAGGGACACTGTGATTTGATATTGTCTAAGGGCACAGTGATTGGGTTACTGTCTAGCAGACACTGTAATTGAATTATTGTCTCACAGACATTTTGATTGGGTTATTGTCTCAGAGACACTGTAATTGGGTTGTTGTCTCAGGGATATTGTGATTGGGTTATTGTCTCAGGGACATCGTGATTGGATTATTGTCTTGCAGATGCTGTGATTGGCTAATTCTCTCATAGACACTGTGATTGGTTTATTGTTTCACATACACTGTGATTGGGTTATTGTCTCAGAGATACTGTTATTGGGTTATTGTCTCAGGGACAGTAATTGAGTTATTGTCTCACAGACACTGTGATTGGGTTCTTGTCTCAGAGACACTGTGAGTGGGTTCACATCCCTGGGGCACTTTGAATGGGCAATTCATTCACAGATCCTGTGATAGGGTTATTGCCTCACAGACACTGTGACTGGGTTGTTGTCTCAGGGACACTATGATTCTGTTATTGTCTCAGGGACAGTGTGATTGGGTAATTGTCTAACTGTGACTGTGATCGGATTATTCACACTCAGACACTGTGATTGTGTCAATGTCTCAGGGACAAAGCTGTGATTGGCTAATTCTCTCAAGACACTGTGATTGGTTTATTGTTTCACAGACATTGTGATTGGTTTATTGTCTCAAGGACAAAGAAATTGGGTTATTGTGTGAGGAACACTGTGATTGGGTTATTGTGTGAGGGAAACTGTGCTTGGGTTATTGTCTCACAAACACTGTGATTTAGTGATAGTCTCATGGACACTGTGTTTGGGTTATTCTCTCACAGACACTGTGTTTGGGTTATTCTCTCACAGACACTGTGATTGGGTTATTGTCTCACAGACACTGTGATTGGTTTATTGTCTCAAGGACAAAGAAAATGGGTTATTGTGTGAGGGACACTGTGAGTGGGTTATTGTGTGAGGCACACTGTGCTTGGGTTATTGTCTCACAAACACTGTGATTTAGTGATAGTCTCACGGACACTGTGATTGGGTTATTCTCTCACAGACGCTGTGATTGGGTTATTCTCTCAGCGACAAAAAAATTCGGTTATTGTCTCACATACATCATGATTGGTTTATTGATCAGGCACACTGTGACTGGGTTATTGTCCAGGGAGACTGTGATTGGGTTATTATCTCAGGGACATTGTCATTCGGTTATTGTCCAGGGACCAAGGAATTGGGTTGTTGTCTCATAGACAGTGTGGTTGCATTATTGTCTCACTGACACTGTTTGTGTTACTCTCTCACAGACACTGTCATTGGTTTATTGCCTCAGGGACACTGTGATTGGGTTATTGTCTCAGGGACACTGTGATTGGGTTATTGTCTCAGGGACACGGTGATTGGGTTATTGTCTCAGGGACACTGTGATTGGGTTATTGTCTCAGGGACACGGTGATTGGGTTATTGTCTCAAGCAATGTGGCTGGGTTATTGTCTCAGGGAGTCTGTGATTGGGTTATTGTCATACAGTGACTCTGATTGGATTATTGTCTCAGGGAAAGGGTGATTGGATTATTGTCTCAGGGAGAGGGTGATTGGGATATTGTCTCCCAGTTACTTTGATTCGGTTATTGTCCATGGACAAAGGAATTGGGTTGTTGTCTCACAGACACTGTGATTGGGTTATTATCTCTCACACACATTATGTTTGTGTTATTGTCACATGTCTCACAGACACTGTGATTGGGTCCTTGTCTCAGGGACAATGTGATTGTGTTATTGTCTTATTGACACTGTGATTGGGTTATTGTCTCACAGACACTGTGATTGGGTTATTGTGTGAGGGACATTGTGATTGGGTTATTGTGTGAGCCATGCTGTGATTGGGTTTCTGTCTCACAAACACTGTCATTTAGTGATAGTCTCACGGACACTGTGTTTGGGTTATTCTCTAACAGACACTGATTCGGTTATTGTTTCAGGGACACTGTGATTGAGTTGTTGTCTCACAGACACTGTGATTTGCTTATTGTCTCACAAGCATTGTGATACGGTTGTTGTTGCAGGGACACTGTGATTGGGAAATTGTCTCACAGACACATGGATTGAGTTATTGTCTCAGTGACAAATAAATTGGGTACTTGTCTCAAGACCGTGTGATTGTGTTATTGTCTCACATACACTATGATTGGGATGTTGTCTCAGAAACTCTGTGATTGGATTATCGTCTCTGGAATGCTATCATTGGGTTCTTGTCTCATGGACAATGTGATTGGGTTTTGTCTCAGGGATCCTGTGAGAGGGTTATTGTCCCTGGCTCACTTTGATTTGGTTACTGTCATACAGAGAATGTGACTGGATTCTTTTCTCAGGGACAGTGTGATTTGCTTATTGTCTCAAAGAAACTGCGGTTGGAATATTGTCTCGCCGATTCAGTGATTGGATAATTTTCTCACAAACACTGTGATTGGATTCTTCTCTCACAGCCACTGTGATTGGGTTATTGTCTCAGGGAAACTGTGATTGGTTTATTGTCGCACAGAGACTGTTATTGGGTTATTGTCTCAGCGACACTGATTGAGTTATTGTCTCACAAACACTGTGGTTGGGTTATTGTCTCACAGACACTGTGATTGGGTTATTGTCTCACAGACACTTTGAATGGGTAATTGCTTCAGAGACATTGTTGTTGGGTTTTTGCCTCACAGACACTGTGATTGGGTTATTGTCTCAGAGACACTGTGATTGGGTTATTGTCTCAGGGACATTGTGATTGGGTTATGGTCTCAGGGAGACTGTGATTGGGTTATTGTCTCACAGACACTGATTGAGTTATTGTCTCACAGACTCTGTGATTGGGTTATGGTCTCAGAGACACTGTGATTGGGTTATGGTCTCAGGCACAATGTGATTTGGTTATTATCTCATGGGCATTGTGATTGGATTATTGTCTCACAGATGCTGTGATTTGCTAATTCTCTAACAGACACTGTGATTGGTTTATTCTTTCACAGACTCTGTGATTGGGTTATTGTGTCAGGGACAATGGAATTGGGTTATTGTCTCACTGACACTGTGATTGGGTTATTGAGTGAGGGACACTGTGATTGGGTTATTGTGTGAGGCACACTGTGATTGGGTTACTGACTCACAAAACTGATTTAGTGACAGTCTCACGGACACTGTGTTTGGGTTATTCTCTCACAAACACAGTGATTCGGTTAATATTTCAGGGATACTGTGATCGGGTATTTTTCTCACAGACACTGAGATTTGGTTATTGTCTCACATACATTGTGATTCGGCTGTTGTCTCTGGGACACTGATTGGATTATGGTCTCACAGACACAGTGATTGGGTTGTTGTTTCAGGGACACTGTGATTGTATTATTGTCCCTGGGGCACTTTGAATGGATAATTGCTTCACAGACATTGTGATTGGGTTTTTGCCTCACAGACACTGTGATTGGGTTATTGTCTCAGGGACACTGTGATTGGGTTATTGTATCAGGGACAATGTGATTGGGTAATTATGTCATGGACACTGTGCTTGGATTGTTGTCTCACAGATGCTGTGTTTGGCTACTTCTCTCACAGACACTGTTATTTGTTTATTGTTTCACAGACATTGTGATTGTGTTATTGTGTCAGGGACAAAGGAATTGGTTTATTGTCTCACTGACACTATGATTGGGTTATTGTCTCACAGACACTGTGATTGGTTATTGTGTGAGGGACACTGTGATTGGATTATTGTGTGATGCACACTGTGATTGGGTTACTGTCTCACAAGCACTGTGATTTAGTTATAGTGTCACGGACACTGTGCTTGGGTTATTCTCTCACTGATACATGGATTCAGTTATTGTTTCTGGGACACTGTGATTCAGCTGTTGTCTTAGGGACACTGTGATTGGGAAATTGTCACAGAAAGCTGAGTTTGGGTTATTGTCCCAACGAGAAATAAATTTTGTTCTTGTCTCACAGACAGTGTGATTGTGTTAGTGTCTCACATACACTATGATTGGGTTGTTGTCTCAGAAACCCTGTGATTGGATTATTCTCTCTGGCATGCTATGATTGGGTTCTTGTCTCATGGACACTGTGCTTGGGTTTTGTCTCAGGGATCCTCTGAGATGTTTATTGTCCCTGGGTCTCTGTGATTACGTCATTATCATACAGAGACTGTGATTGGGTTCTTGTCTCAGGGACACTGTGATTGGGTCATTGTCCCTGGGGCACTTTTGAATGGGTTATCGCTTCACAGACATTGTTGTTGGGATTTTGCCTCACAGACACTGTGATTGGGTTATTATCTCAGGGACATTTTAATGGGGTTATTGTTTCAGGGTCAATGTGATTTGGTTATTTTCTCATGGACACTGTGGTTGGGTTATTGCCTCATGGACACTGTGATTTGGTTATTATCTTATGGACACTGTGATTAGCTAATTCTCTCACAGACGCTGTGATTGGGTTATTGTTTCACAGATATTGTGATTGGGTTATTGTGTGAGGGACACTGTGATTGTGTCACTGTCTTACAAACACTGTGATTTATTGATAGTGTTTGGGTTATTCTCTCACAGACACTGCGATTGGATTATTGTCTCAGGGACACTGTGATTGGATTATTGTCTCACAGACACTGTCATTGGCTAATTCTCTCACAGACACTGTGATTGGTTTATTGTTTCACAGACTCTGTGATTGGGTTATTGTCTCAGGGACAAAGGAATTGGATTATTGTCTCACTGACACTGTGATTGGTTATCGTATGAGGGTCGCTGTGTTTGGGTTATTGTGTGAGGGACACTGTGATTGGGTTTCTGTCTCACAAACACTGTGATTTAGTGATAGTCTCACGGTCACTGTGTTTGTGTTATTCTCTCACAGACACTGTGATTCGGTTATTGTTTCAGGGACACTGTGATTGGGAAATTGTCTCACAGACACAGGGATTGAGTTATTGTTTCAGCGACAAATAAATTGGGTACTTGTCTCAAGACAGTGTGATTGTGTTATTGTCTCACATACAGTATGTTTGGGTTGTTGTCTCAGAAACTCTGCGATTGGATTATTGTCTCTGGAATGCTATCATTGGGTTCTTGTCTCATGGACAATGTGATTGGGTTTTGTCTCAGGGATCCTGTGAGAGGGTTATTGTCCCTGGGTCACTTTGATTTGGTTATTGTCATACAGAGAATGTGACTGGATTCTTTTCTCAGGGACAGTGTGATTTGCTTATTGTCTCAGGGAAACTGTGGTTGGAATAATGTCTCACCGATTCAGTGATTGGATAATTTTCTCACAAACACTGTGATTGTACTCTTCTCTCAAAGCCACTGTGATTGGGTTATTGTCTCAGGGACACTGTGATTGGTTTATTGTCGCACAGACACCCTGATTGGGTTATTTTCTCACAGACACTTTTATTGGGTTATTGTCTCAGCGACACTGATTGAGTTATTGTCTCACAGACACTGTGCTTGGGTTTTTGTCTCAGGGACACTGCGATTGGGTTATTGTCTCACAGCCACTGTGATTGGGTTATTGTCTCAGGGACACTGTGATTGGGTTATTGTCTCAGGGACACTGTGATTGGGTCATTGTCCCTGGGGCACTTTGAATGGGTAATTGCTTCACAGACATTGTTGTTGGGTTTTTGCTTCACAGACACTGTGATCGTGTTATTGTGTCAGGGACATTGTGATTGGGTTATGGTCTCAGGGACACTGTGATTGGTTTATTGTCTCACAGACACTGTTATTGGGTTATTGTCTCAGCGACACTGATTGAGTTATTGTCTCACAGACACTGTGATTGTGTTCTTGTCTCAGGGACACTGTGATTGGGTTATGGTGTCAGGCACAATGTGATTTGGTTATTATCTCATGGGCACTGTGATTGGATTATTGTCTCACAGACGCTGTGATTTGCTAATTCTCTCACAGACACTGTGATTGGTTTATTCTTTCACAGACTCTGTGATTGGGTTATTGTGTCAGGGACAAAGGAATTGGGTTATTGTCTCACTGACACTGTGATTGGGTTATTGTGTGAGGGACACTGTGATTGGGTTACTATGTGAGGCACACTGTGATTGGGTTACTGACTCACAAAACTGTGATTTAGTGACAGTCTCACGGACACTGTGTTTGGGTTATTCTCTCACAAACACTGTGATTCGGTTAATATTTCAGGGATACTGTGATCGGGTTGTTTTCTCACAGACACTGAGATTTGTTTATTGTCTCACAGATATTCTGATTCGGTTGTTGTCTCTGGGACACTGTGATTGGGTTATTGTATCAGGGACAATGTGATTGGGTAATTATGTCATGGACACTGTGATTGGATTATTTTGTCACAGTCACTGTGATTGTGTTATTGTGTCAGGGACAAAGGTATTGGTTTATTGATTCATTGACACTATGATTACGTTAATGTCTCACAGACACTGTGATTGGGTTATTGTATGAGGGACAAAGGAATTGGTTTATTGTTTCATTGACACTATGATTGCGTTAATGTCTCACAGACACTGATTTGGTCATTGTGTGAGGCACACTGTGATTGGGATACTGTCTCACAAGCATTGTGATTTAGTGATAGTGTCACAGATACTGTGCTTGGGTTATTCTCTCAATGACACTGTGATTCAGTTATTGTTTCAGGGACACTGTGATTTGGTTGTTGTCTCAGGGACACTGTGATTGGGAAATTGACACAGAAAAATGATATTGGGTTATTGTCTCAGCAACAAATAAATTGGGTTCTTGTCTCACAGACAGTGTGATTGTGTTAGTGTCTCACATACACTATGATTGGGTTGTTGTCTCAGAAACCCTGTGATTGGATTTTTGTCTCTGGGATGCTATGATTGGGTTCTTGTCTCATGGACACTGTGATTGGGTTATTGTCTCAGAGACACTGTGATTGGTTTACTGTCTCACAGACACTGTGATTGGGTTATTGTCTCAGGGACACTGATTGAGTTATTGTCTCACAGACACTGTAATTGGGTTATTGTTTCACAGAAACTGTGATTGCGTTATTGTCTCACAGCCACTGTGATTGGGTTATTGTCTCAGGGACAGTGTGATTGGGTTATTGTCCCTGGGGCACTTTGAATGGGTAATTCCTTCATAGACATTGTTGTTGGGTTTTTGCCTCACAGACACTGTTATTGGATTATGGTCTCAGGCACAATGTGATTTGGTCATTATCTCATGGTCACTGTGATTGGGTTATTGTCTCACAGACGCTGTGATTTGCAAATTCTCTCACAGACACTGTGATTGGTTTATTCTTTCACAGACTCTGTGATTGGGTTATTGTGTGAGGGACACTGTGATTGGGTTACTGTGTGAGGCACACTGTGATTGGGTTACTGTCTCCCAAATTGTGATTTAGTGACAGTGTCACGGACACTGTGTTTGGGTTATTCTCTCACAGACACTTTGATTCGGTTAATATTTCAGGGATAGTGTGATCGGGTTGTTGTCTCACAGAAACTGTGATTTGGTTATTGTCTCACAGACCTTGTGATTCGGTTGTTGTCTCTGGGACACTGTGATTGGGTTATGGTCTCACAGACACTGTGATTGGGTTGTTGTTTCAGGGACACTGTGATTGCATTATTGTCCCGGGGACACTTTGAATGGATAATTGCTTTACAGACATTGTGATTGGGGTTTTGCCTCACAGACAATGTGATTGGGTTATTGTCTCAGGGACACTGTGATTGGGTTATTGTATCAGGGAAAATGTGATTGGGTAATTATGTCATGGACACTGTGATTGGATTATTGTCTCACAGATGCCGTGTTTGGCTAATTCTCTCACAGACACTGTGAATGGTTTATTGTTTCACAGACACTGTGATTGTGTTATTGTGTCAGGGACAAAGGAATTGGTTTATTATCTCACTGACACCATGATTGGGTTAACGTCTCACAGATCATGTGATTGGGTTATTGTGTGAGGCACACTGTGATTGGGTTATTGTGTGAGGCACACTGTGATTGGGTTACTGTCTCACAAGCACTGTGATTTAGTGATAGTGTCACGGACACTGTGCTTGGGTTGTCCTCTCACTGATACTGTGATTCAGTTATTGTTTCAGGGACACTATGATTCAGTTGTTGTCTCAGGGACACTGTGAGTGGGAAATTGTCACAGAAAACTGAGGTTGGGTTATTGTCCCAGCGACAAATAAATTGGGTTCTTGTCTCACAGACAGTGTGATTGTGTTAGTGTCTCACATACACTATGATTGGGTTGTTGTCTCAGAAACCCTGTGATTGGATTATTCTCTCTGGGATGCTATGATTGGGTTCCTGTCTCATGGACACTGTGATTGGGTTTTGTCTCAGGGAAACTGTGATTGGGTTATTGTCTCACAGCCACTGTGATTGGGTTATTGTCTCAGGGACACTGTGATTGGGTTAATGTCCCATGGACACTCTTATTGGGTTATTGTCTCGGGACACTGACTGAGTTATTGTCTCACAGGCACTGTGATTGGGTTCGCGTCTCAGGGACACTGTGACTGGGTCATTCTGCCTGGGGCACTTTTGAATGGGTAATTGCTTCACAGACATTGTTGTTGGGATTTTGCCTCACAGACACTGTGATTGGTTTAATGTCTCAGGGACATTTTAATTGGGTTATTGTTTCAGGGACACTGCGATTTGGTTATTATCTCATGGACACAGTGATTGGATTATTGTCTCAGGGACAATGTGATTTGGTTATTATCTTATGGACACTGTGATTGGATAATTCTCTCACAGACGCTGTGATTGGGTTATTGGTTCACAGATATTGTGATTGGGTTGTTGTTTCAGGGACACTGTGATTGCATTATTGTCCCGGGGACACGTTGAATGGATAATTGCTTTACAGACATTGTGATTGGGTTTTTGCTTCACAGACAATGTGATTGGGTTATTGTCTCAGGGACACTGTGATTGGGTTATTCTATCAGGGACAATGGTGATTGGGTAATTATGTCATGGACACTGTGATTGGATTATTGTCTCACAGATGCTGTGTTTGGCTAATTCTCTCACAGACACTGTGATTGGTTTATTGTTTCACAGGTATTGTGATTGTGTTATTGTGTCAGGGACAAAGGAATTGGTTTATTAACTCACTGACACTATGATTGGGTTAATGTCTCACAGACACTGTGATTGAGTTATTGTGTGAGGGACACTGTGATTGGGTTAATGTCTCACAGACACTGTGATTGAGTTATTGTGTGAGGGACACTGTGATTGGGTTATTGTGTGAGGCACACTGTGATTGGGTTACTGTCTCACAAGCACAGTGATTTAGTGATAGTGTCACGGACACTGTGCTTGGGTTATTCTCTCACTGATACTGTGATTCAGTTATTGTTTCAGGGACACTGTGATTCAGTTGTTGTCTCAGGGACACTGTGATTGGGAAATTGTCACAGAAAAATGAGATTGGGTTATCGTCTCAACGACAAATAAATTGGGTTCTTGTCTCACAGACAGTGTGATTGTGTTAGTGTCTCACATACACTTTGATTGAGTTGTTGTCTCAGAAACCCTGTGATTGGATTATTCTCTCTGGGATGCTATGATTGGGTTCTTGTCTCATGGACACTGTGATTGGGTTTTGTCTCAGGGATCCTGTGAGAGGTTTATTGTCCCTGGGTCTCTGTAATTGGGCTATTGCCATACAGAGACTGTGATTGCATCATTGTCTCAGAAACAATGTGCTGGTGTTACTCTCTCACAGACACTGTGTTTGGGTTCTTGTCTCAGGGCCACTGTGATTGGGTTATTGTCTCACAGACACTGTGTTTGGGTTCTTGTCTCAGGGCCACTGTGATTGGGTTATTGTCTCACAGACACTGTGTTTGGGTTCTTGTCTCAGGGACACTGTGATTGGGTTATGTTCTCAGGCACAATGTGATTTGGTTATCATCTCATGGGATCTCTGATTGGATTATTGTCTCACGGACACAGTGATTTGCTAATTCTCTCACAGACACTGTGATTGATTTATTCTTTCACAGACTCTGTGATTGGGTTATGTGTCAGGGACAAAGGAATTGGGTTATTGTCTCACAGCCACTGTGATCGGGTTATTGTCTCAGGGAAACAGCGGTTGGAATATTGTCTCGCCGACACTGTGATTGGATAATTTTCTCACAAACACTATGATTGGATTCTTCTCTCACAGCCACTGTAATTGGGTTCTTGTCTCAGGGGCACTGTGATTGGGTTATTGTCTCCAGGACACTGTGACTGGGTTATTGTGTCACAGACACTCTGATTGTGTTATTATCCCACAGACACTGTGATTGTGTTATTGTCTCAGGGACAGTGTGATTGGGTTATTGTCACAGGGACACTGCGATTGGGTTATTGTCTCAGGGACACTGTGATTGGGTTATTGTCCCTGGGGCACTTTGAATGGGTAATTGATTCACAGCCATTGCTGTTGGGTTTTTGCCTCACAGACACTGTGATGGGTTTATTGTCTCACAGACACTGTGTTTGGGTTCTTGTCTCAGGGACACTGTGATTGGGTTATTGTCTCACAGACACTGTGTTTGGGTTCTTGTCTCAGGGACACTGTGATTGGGTTATGTTCTCAGGCACAATGTGATTTGGTTATCATCTCATGGGATCTCTGATTGGATTATTGTCTCACGGACACAGTGATTTGCTAATTCTCTCACAGACACTGTGATTGATTTATTCTTTCACAGACTCTGTGATTGGGTTATGTGTCAGGGACAAACGAGTTGGGTTATTGTCTCACAGCCACTGTGATTGGGTTATTGTCTCTGTGAATCTGTGGTTGGAATATTGTCTCGCTGACACTGTGATTGGATAAATTTCTCACAAACACTGTGATTGGATTCTTCTCTCACAGCCGCTGTGATTGGGTTATTGTCTCACAGACACTGTGTTTGGGTTATGCTCTCACAGCCGCTGTGATTGGGTTATTGTCTCAGGGACACTGTGATTGGGTTATGTTCTCACAGACACTGTAATTGGGTTATTGTCTCAGGGACAGTGTGATTGGGTTATTGTCTCAGGGACACTGTGATTGGGTCATTGTCTCAGGGACACTGTGATTGGGTTATTGTCTCACAGCCACTGTGATTGGGTTATTGATGCAGGGACAATGTGATTGGGTTATTGCCCCTGGGGCACTTTGAATGGGTAATTGCTTCACAGACATTGTTGTTGGGTTTTTGCCTCACAGACACTGTGATTGGGTTATGGTCTCAGGGACACTGTGATTGGGTTATGGTCTCAGGCACAATGTGATTTGGTTATTATCTCATGGGCACTGTGATTGGATTATTGTCTCACAGACGCTGTGATTTGCTAATTCTCTCACAGACACTGTGATTGGTTTATTCTTTCACAGACTCTGTGATTGTGTAATTGTGTCAGGGACAAACGAGTTGGGTTATTGTCTCACAGCCACTGTGATTGGATTATTTTCTCTGTGAAACTGGTTGGAATATTGTCTCGCCGACACTGTGATTGGATAATTTTCTCACAGCCACTGTGATTGGGTTATTGTCTCAGGGAAACTGTGATTGGGTTATTTTCTCACAGACACTGTGATTGGGTTATTTTCTCACATACACTGTGATTGTGTTATTGTCTCACAGACACTGTGATCAGGTTTTTGTCTCACAGACACTGTTATTAGGTTATTGTCTCAGCGACACTGATTTGAGTTATTGTCTCACAGACACTGATTGGGTTATTCTGTCAGGGACACTGTGATTGGGTTATGGTCTCAGGCACAATGTGATTTGGTTATTATCTTATGGGCATTGTGATTGGATTATTGTCTCACAGATGCTGTGATTTGCTAATTCTCTCAGACACTGTGATTGGTTTATTCTTTCACAGACTCTGTGATTGGGTTATTGTCTCACTGACACTGTGATTGGGTTATTGTGTGAGGGACACTGTGATTGGGTTATCGTGTGAGGCACACTGTGATTGGGTTACTGTCTCACAAAACTGTGATTTAGTGACAGTCTCACGGACACTGTGTTTGGGTTATTCTCTCACAGACACTGATTCGGTTATTGTTTCAGGGACACTGTGATCGGGTTGTTGTCTCACAGACACTGTGATTTGATTATTGTCTCACAGACGTTGTGATTCGGTTGTTGTCTCTGGGACACTGTGATTGGGTTATGGTCTCACAGACACTGTGATTGGGTTGTTGTTTATGAGACACTGTGATTGCATTATTGTCCCTGGGGCACTGTGAATGGATAATTGCTTTACAGACATTGTGATTGGGTTTTTGCCTCACAGACAATGTGATTGGGTTATTGTCTCAGGGACACTGTGATTGGGTTATTGTCTCAGGGAGAATGTGATTGGGTAATTATGTCATGGACACTGTGATTGGATTTTTGTCTCACAGATGCTGTGTTTGACTAATTCTTTCACAGACACTGTGATTGGTTTATTGTTTCACAGATATTGTGATTGTGTTATTGTGTCAGGTACAAAGGAATTGGTTTATTGTCTCACTGACACCATGATTGGGTTAATGACTCACAGACACTGTGATTGGGTTATTGTGTGAGGGACACTGTGATTGGATTATTGTGTGAGGCACACTGTGATTGGGTTACTGTCTCACAAGCACCGTGATTTAGTGATAGTGTCACGGACACTGTGCTTGGGTTATTCTCTCACTGATACTATGTTTCAGTTATTGTTTCAGGGACACTGTGATTCAGTTATTGTTTCAGGGACACTGTGATTCAGTTGTTGTCTCAGGGACACTGTGATTGGTAAATTGTCACAGAAAACTGAGATTGTCTTATCGTCTCAGCGACAAATAAATTGGGTTCTTGTCTCACAGACAGTGTGATTGTGTTAGTGTCTCACATACACTATGATTACGTTGTTGTCTCAGAAACCCTGTGATTGGATTATTGTCTCTGGGATGCTATGATTGGGTTCTTGTCTCACAGACATTGTGATTCAGTTGTTGTCTCAGGGATCCTGTGAGAGGTTTATTGTCCCTGGGTCTCTGTGATTGGGGTATTGTCATACAGAGACTGTGTTTGGGTCATTGTCTCAGTGACAGTGTAATGGTGGTGTTGTCTCAGGGAAACTGTGATTGGGTTATTGTCTCAGGGACACAGTGATTGGGTTAATGTCTCACAGATACTGTGATTGGGGTATTCCCTCAGGAACACTGTGATTGGATTAATGTCTCACAGACACTGTGATTGGGTTATTGCCTCAGGGACTCTGTGAGTGGGTTATTGTCCCATGGACACTCTTATTGGGTTATTGCCTCAGGGACACTGACTGAGTTATTGTCTCACAGACACTGTGATTGGGCTCTTGTCTCATGGATACTGTGATTGGGTAATTGTACCTGGGGCACTTTTGAATGGGTAATTGCTTCACAGACGTTATTGTTGGGATTTTACCTCACAGACACTGTGATTGGGTTATTATCTCAGGGACATTTTGATTGGGTAATTGTCTCAGGGTCAATATGATTTGGTTATTATCTCATGGACACAGTGATTGGCTAATTCTCTCACAGACGCTGTGATTGGTTTATTGTTTCACAGATATTGTGATTGGGTTATTGTGTGTGGGACACTGTGATTGGGTTATTGTGTGAGGCACGCTGTGATTGTGTTACTGTCTCACAAACACTGTTTTTTGTCATAGTGTTTGGGTTATTCTCTCACAGACACTGCGATTGGATTATTGTCTCAGGGACACGGTGATTGGATTATTGTCTCACAGACACTGTCATTGGCTAATTCTCTCACAGACACTCTGATTGGTTTATTGTTTCACAGACTCTGTGATTGGGTTATTGTCTCAGGGACAAAGGAATTGGGTTATTGTCTCACTGACACAGTGATTGGGTTATTGTGTGAGGGACACTGTGATTGGGTTATTGTGTGAGGCATACTGTGATTGGGTTTCTGTCTCACAAACACTGTGATTTAATGATAGTCTCACGGACACTGTGTTTGTGTTATTCTCTCACAGACACTGTGATTCGGTTATTGTTTCAGGGACACTGTGATTGGGTTGTTGTCTCACAGACACTGTGATTTGGTTATTGTCTCACAGACATTGTGATTCGGTTGTTGACTCAGGGAAACTGTGAGAGGTTTATTGTCCCTGGGTCTCTGTGATTGTGTTATTGTCATACAGAGACTGTGATTGGATCATTGTCTCAGGGACAGTGTGATTGTGTTATTGTCTCAGGGAAACTGTGATTGGTTTATTGTCTCACAGACACTCTGATTGGGTTATTGTCTCACAGTCACTGTGATTGGGTTATTGTCTCAGGGACACTGTGATTGTGTTGTTGTCTCAGGGACACTGTGATTGGTTTATTGTCTCACAGACACTCTGATTGGGTTATTGTCTCACAGACACTGTTATTGGGTTATTGTCTCAACGACACTGACTGAGTTATTGTCTCATAGACAATGTGATCGAGTTCTTGTCTCAGGGACACTGTGATTGGGTTAATGTCTCACAGACACTGTGATTGGGCTATTGCCTCAGGGACACTGTGAGTGGGTTATTGTCTCACAGACACTGTGATTGGGTTATAGTCTCAGGGACACTATGATTGGATTAATGTCTCGCAGCCACTGTGATTGGGTTATTGCCTCAGGGACACTGTGACTGGGTTATTGTCTCACGGACACTTTTATTCGGTTATTGTCTCACGGACACTTTTATTGGGTTATTGCCTCAGGGACACTGTGACTGAGTTATTGTCTCACAGCCACTGTGATTGGGTTATTGTCTCACAGCCATTGTAATTGGGTTATTGTCTCAGGGACACTGTGATTGCGTTGTTGTCTCAGGGACACTCTGATTGGTTTATTGTCTCACAGACACTCTGATTGGGTTATTGTCTCAAAGACACTGTTGTTGGATTATTGTCTCAGCGACACTGATTGAGTTATTGTCTCATAGACAATGTGATTGGGTTCTTGTCTCAGGGACACTGTGATTGGGTTATTTTCTCACAGAAACTGTGATTGCGTTATTGTCCCACAGACACTGTGATTGGGTTATTGCCTCAGGGACACTGTGAGTGGGTTATTGTCTCACGGTCACTCTTATTGGGTTATTGTCTCAGGGACACTGACTGAGTTATTGTCTCACAGACCCTGTGATTGGGTTAACGTCTCACAGACATTGTGATTGGGTTATTGCCTCAGGGACACTGTGACTGGGTTATTGTCTCATGGACACTGTTATTGGGTTATTGTGTCAGGGACACTCTCTGAGTTATTGTCTCACAGACACTGTGATTGGGTTCTTGTCTCAGGGACACTGTGATTGGGACATTGTGCCTGGGGCACTTTGAATGGGTAATTGCTTCACAGACATTGTTGTTGGGTTTTTGCCTCACAGACACTGTGATGGGGTTATTGCCTCAGTGACACTGTGAGTTGGTTATTATCTCACTGACACTGATTGGGTTAATGTCTCACAGACATTGTGATTGGGTTATTGCCTCAGGGACACTGTGATTGGGTTCTTGTCTCACAGACACTGTGATTGGGTTATTGTGCCTGGGGCACTTTTGAATGGGTAATTCCTTCACAGACGTTATTGTTGGGATTTTGCCTCACAGACACTGTGATTTGGTTATTATCTCAGGGACATATTGATTGGGTTATTGTCTCAGGGTCAATATGATTTGGTTATTATCTCATGGACACTGTGATTGGCTAATTCTCTCAGAGACGCTGTGATTGGTTTATTGTTTCACAGATATTGTGATTGGGTTATTGTGTGTGGGACACTGATTGGGTTATCGTGTGAGGCACGCTGTGATTGTGTTACTGTCTCACAAACACTGTTTTTTGTCATAGTGTTTGGGTTATTCTCTCACAGACACTGCGATTGGATTATTGTCTCAGGGACACGGTGATTGGATTATTGTCTCACAGACACTGTCATTGGCTAATTCTCTCACAGAGACTCTGATTGGTTTATTGTTTCACAGACTCTGTGATTGGGTTATTGTCTCAGTGACAAAGGAATTGGGTTATTGTCTCACTGACACAGTGATTGGTTTATTGAGTGAGGGACACTGTGATTGGGTTATTGTGTGAGGCATACTGTGATTGGGTTTCTATCTCACAAACACTGTGATTTAGTGATAGTCTCACGGACACTGTGTTTGTGTTATTCTCTCACAGACACTGTGATTCGGTTATTGTTTCAGGGACACTGTGATTGGGTTGTTGTCTCACAGACACAGTGATTTGGTTATTGTCTCACAGACATTGTGATTCGGTTGTTGTCTCAGGGATCCTGTGAGAGGTTTATTGTCCCTGGGTCTCTGTGATTGTGTTATTGTCATACAGAGACTGTGATTGGATCATTGTCTCAGGGACAGTGTGATGGTGTTATTGTCTCAGGGAAACTGTGATTGGTTTATTGTCTCACAGAAACTCTGATTGGGTTATTGTCTCACAGCCACTGTGATTGGGTTATTGTGTCAGGGATAGTGTGATTGGGTTATTGTCTCAGGGACAGTGTGATTGTGATATTGTCTTACAGATACTGTGATTGGATTAATGTCTCGCAGCCACTCTGATTGGGTTATTGCCTCAGGGTCACTGTGATTGGGTTATTGTCTCAGGGACAGTGTGATTGGGTTATTGTCCCTGGGGCACTTTGAATGGGTAATTGCATCACAGACATTGTTGTTGGGTTTTTGCCTTACAGACACTGTGATTGGGTTATTGTCTCAGGGACACTGTGATTGTGTTATTGCCTTAGGGACATTGTGAGTGGGTTATTGTCTCACGGACACTCTTATTGGGTTATTGTCTCAGGGACACTGCCTGAGTTATTGTCTCACAGACACTGTGATTGGGCTCTTGTCTCATGGACACTGTGATTGGGTAATTGTGCCTGGGGCACTTTTGAATGGGTAATTGTTTCACAGACATTATTGTTGGGATTTTGCCTCACAGACACTGTGATTTGGTTATTATCTCAGGGACATATTGATTGGGTTATTGTCTCAGGGTCAATATGATTTAGTTATTATCTCATGGACACTGTGATTGGCTAATTCTCTCACAGACGCTGTGATTGGTTTATTGTTTCACAGATATTGTGATTGGGTTATTGTGTGTGGGACACTGTGATTGGGTTATTGTGTGAGGCACGCTGTGATTGTGTTACTGTCTCACAAACACTGTGTTTTGTGATAGTGTTTGGGTTATTCTCTCACAGACACTGCGATTGGATTATTGTCTCAGGGACACGGTGATTGGATTATTGTCACAGACACTGTCTTTGACTAATTCTCTCACAGCCACTCTGATTGGTTTATTGTTTCACAGACTCTGTGATTGGGTTATTGTCCCAGGGACAAAGGAATTGGGTTATTGTCTCACTGACACAGTGATTGGTTTATTGTGTGAGGGACACTGTGATTGGGTTTCTGTCTCACAAACACTGCGATTTAATGATAGTCTCACGGACACTGTGTTTGTGTTATTCTCTCACAGACACTGTGATTCGGTTATTGTTTCAGGGACACTGTGATTGGGTTGTTGTCTCACAGACACTGTGATTGGGTTGTTGTCTCACAGACACTGTGATTTGGTTATTGTCTCACAGACATTGTGCTTCGATGTTCTCTCAGGGATCCTGTGAGAGGTTTATTGTCCCTGGGTCTCTGTGATTGGGTTATTGTCATACAGAGACTGTGATTGGATCATTGTCTCAGGGACAGTGTGATGGTGTTATTGTCTCAGGGAAACTGTGATTGGTTTATTGTCTCACAGACACTCTGATTGGGTTATTATCTCACAGCCACTGTGATTGGGTTATTGCCTCAGGGACACTGTGATTGTGTTGTTGTCTCAGGGACACTGTGATTGGTTTATTGTCTCACAGACACTCTGATTGGGTTATTGTCTCACAGACACTGTTATTTGGTTATTGTCTCAGCGACACTGACTGAGTTATTGTCTCATAGACAATGTGATTGGGTTCTTGTCTCAGGGACACAGTGATTGGGTAAATGTCTCACAGACGCTGTGATTGGTTTATTGTATCACAGATATTGTGAGTGGGTTATTGTCCCATGGACACTCTTATTGGGTTATTGCCTCAGGGACACTGACTGAGTTATTGTCTCACAGACACTGTGATTGGGCTCTTGTCTCATGGATACTGTGATTGGGTAATTGTACCTGGGGCACTTTTGAATGGGTAATTGCTTCACAGACGTTATTGTTGGGATTTTACCTCACAGACACTGTGATTGGGTTATTATCTCAGGGACATTTTGATTGGGTAATTGTCTCAGGGTCAATATGATTTGGTTATTATCTCATGGACACAGTGATTGGCTAATTCTCTCACAGACGCTGTGATTGGTTTATTGTTTCACAGATATTGTGATTGGGTTATTGTGTGTGGGACACTGTGATTGGGTTATTGTGTGAGGCACGCTGTGATTGTGTTACTGTCTCACAAACACTGTTTTTTGTCATAGTGTTTGGGTTATTCTCTCACAGACACTGCGATTGGATTATTGTCTCAGGGACACGGTGATTGGATTATTGTCTCACAGACACTGTCATTGGCTAATTCTCTCACAGACACTCTGATTGGTTTATTGTTTCACAGACTCTGTGATTGGGTTATTGTCTCAGTGACAAAGGAATTGGGTTATTGTCTCACTGACACAGTGATTGGTTTATTGAGTGAGGGACACTGTGATTGGGTTATTGTGTGAGGCATACTGTGATTGGGTTTCTGTCTCACAAACACTGTGATTTAGTGATAGTCTCACGGACACTGTGTTTGTGTTATTCTCTCACAGACACTGTGATTCGGTTATTGTTTCAGGGACACTGTGATTGGGTTGTTGTCTCACAGACACTGTGATTTGGTTATTGTCTCACAGACATTGTGATTCGGTTGTTGTCTCAGGGATCCTGTGAGAGGTTTATTGTCCCTGGGTCTCTGTGATTGTGTTATTGTCATACAGAGACTGTGATTGGATCATTGTCTCAGGGACAGTGTGATGGTGTTATTGTCTCAGGGAAACTGTGATTTGTTTATTGTCTCACAGAAACTCTGATTGGGTTATTGTCTCACAGCCACTGTGATTGGGTTATTGTGTCAGGGATAGTGTGATTGGGTTATTGTCTCAGGGACAGTGTGATTGTGATATTGTCTTACAGATACTGTGATTGTATTAATGTCTCGCAGCCACTCTGATTGGGTTATTGCCTCAGGGTCACTGTGATTGGGTTATTGTCTCAGGGACAGTGTGATTGGGTTATTGTCCCTGGGGCACTTTGAATGGGTAATTGCATCACAGACATTGTTGTTGGGTTTTTGCCTTACAGACACTGTGATTGGGTTATTGTCTCAGGGACACTGTGATTGGGTTAATGTCTCACAGACACTGTGATTGGGTTATTGCCTTAGGGACACTGTGAGTGGGTTATTGTCTCACGGACACTCTTATTGGGTTATTGTCTCAGGGACACTGCCTGAGTTATTGTCTCACAGACACTGTGATTGGGCTCTTGTCTCATGGACACTGTGATTGGGTAATTGTGCCTGGGGCACTTTTGAATGGGTAATTGTTTCACAGACATTATTGTTGGGATTTTGCCTCACAGACACTGTGATTTGGTTATTATCTCAGGGACATATTGATTGGGTTATTGCCTCAGGGTCAATATGATTTGGTTATTATCTCATGGACACTGTGATTGGCTAATTCTCTCACAGACGCATTGATTGGTTTATTGTTTCACAGATATTGTGATTGGTTTATTGTGTGTGGGACACTGTGATTGGGTTATTGTGTGAGGCACGCTGTGATTGTGTTACTGTCTCACAAACACTGTGATTTAGTGATAGTGTTTGGGTTATTCTCTCACAGACACTGCGATTGGATTATTGTCTCAGGGACACGGTGATTGGATTATTGTCGCACAGATACTGTCATTGACTAATTCTCTCACAGCCACTCTGATTGGTTTATTGTTTCACAGACTCTGTGATTGGGTTATTGTCTCAGTGACAAAGGAATTGGGTTATTGTCTCACTGACACAGTGATTGGTTTATTGAGTGAGGGACACTGTGATTGGTTTATTGTGTGAGGCATACTGTGATTGGGTTTCTATCTCACAAACACTGTGATTTAGTGATAGTCTCACGGACACTGTGTTTGTGTTATTCTCTCACAGACTCTGTGATTGGGTTATTGTCTCAGGGACAAAGGAATTGGGTTATTGTCTCACTGACACAGTGATTGGGTTATTGTGTGAGGGACACTGTGATTGGGTTTCTATCTCACAAACACTGTGATTTAATGATAGTCTCACGGACACTGTGTTTGTGTTATTCTCTCACAGAGACTGTGATTCGGTTATTGTTTCAGGGACACTGTGATTGGGTTGTTGTCTCACAGACACTGTGATTTGGTTATTGTCTCACAGACATTGTGCTTCGATGTTCTCTCAGGGATCCTGTGAGAGGTTTATTGTCCCTGGGTCTCTGTGATTGGGTTATTGTCATACAGAGACTGTGATTGGATCATTGTCTCAGGGACAGTGTGATTGTGTTATTGTCTCAGGGAAACTGTGATTGGTTTATTGTCTCACAGACACTCTGATTGGGTTATTATCTCACAGCCACTGTGATTGGGTTATTGTCTCAGGGACACTGTGATTGTGTTGTTGTCTCAGGGACACTGTGATTGGTTTATTGTCTCACAGACACTCTGATTGGGTTATTGTCTCACAGACACTGTTATTTGGTTATTGTCTCAGCGACACTGACTGAGTTATTGTCTCATAGACAATGTGATTGGGTTCTTGTCTCAGGGACACTGTGATTGGGTAAATGTCTCACAGACGCTGTGATTGGTTTATTGTCTCACAGATATTGTGATTGGGTTATTGTGTGTGGGACACTGTGATTGGGTTATTGTGTGAGGCACGCTGTGATTGTGTTACTGTCTCACAAACACTGTGTTTTGTCATAGTGTTTGGGTTATTCTCTCACAGACACTGCGATTGGATTATTGTCTCAGGGACACGGTGATTGGATTATTGTCTCACAGACACTGTCATTGGCTAATTCTCTCACAGACACTCTGATTGGTTTATTGTTTCACAGAATCTGTGATTGGGTTATTGTCTCAGTGACAAAGGAATTGGGTTATTGTCTCACTGACACAGTGATTGGTTTATTGAGTGAGGGACACTGTGATTGGGTTATTGTGTGAGGGACACTGTGATTGGGTTTCTGTCTCACAAACACTGTGATTTAGTGACAGTCTCACGGACACTGTGTTTGTGTTATTCTCTCACAGACACTGTGATTCGGTTATTGTTTCAGGGACACTGTGATTGGGTTGTTGTCTCACAGACACTGTGATTTGGTTATTGTCTCACAGACATTGTGATTCGGTTGTTGTCTCAGGGATCCTGTGAGAGGTTTATTGTCCCTGGGTCTCTGTGATTGTGTTATTGTCATACAGAGACTGTGATTGGATCATTGTCTCAGGGACACTGTGATTGTGTTGTTGTCTCAGGGACACTGTGATTGGTTTATTGTCTCACAGACACTCTGATTGGGTTATTGTCTCACAGACACTGTTATTGGGTTATTGTCTCAGCGACACTGATTGAGTTATTGTCTCATAGACAATGCGATTGGGTTCTTGTCTCAGGGACACTGTGATTGGGTTAATGTCTCACAGACACTGTGATTAGGCTATTGCCTCAGGGACACTGTGAGTGGGTTATTGTCTCACAGGCACTGTGATTGGGTTATTGTCTCAGGGACACTGTGACTGGGTTATTGTCTCACGGACACTTTTATTGGGTTATTGTCTCAGGGACACTGACTGAGTTATTGTCTCACAGCCACTATGATTGGGTTATTGTCTCACAGCCATTGTAATTGGGTTATTGTCTCAGGGACAGTGTGATTGCGTTGTTGTCTCAGGGACACTATGATTGGTTTATTGTCTCACAGACACTCTTATTGGGTTATTGTCTCACCGACACTGATTGAGTTATTGTCTCATAGACAATGTGATTGGGTTCTTGTCTCAGGGACATTGTGATTGGGTTATTTTCTCACAGACACAGTTATTGGGTTATTGTCTCAGGGACAGTGTGATTGGGTTATTGTCTCATAGAAACTGTGATTGCGTTATTGTCTCACAGCCACTGTGATTGGGTTATTGTCTCAGGGACAGTGTCATTGGGTTATTGTCGTTGGGGCACTTTGAATGGTTAATTGCTTCACAGACATTGTTGTTGGGTTTTTGCCTCACAGACACTGTGATTGGGTGATTGTCTGAATGACACTGTGATTGGGTTATGGTCTCAGGCACAATGTGATTGGGTTATTATCTCATGGGCACTCTGATTGGGTTATTGTCTCACAGATACTGTTATTGGGTTATTGCCTCAGCGATACTGAATGAGTTATTATCTCATAGACAATGTGATTGGGTTCTTGTCTCAGGGACACTGTGATTGGGTTAATGTCTCACAGCCACTGTGATTGGGTTATTGCCTCAGGGTCTCTGATTGGTTTATTGTCTCAGGACAGTGTGATTGGGTTATTGTCCCTGGGGCACTTTGAATGGGTAATTGCATCACAGACATTGTTGTTGGGTTTTTGCCTCACAGACACTGTGATTGGGTTATTATCTCAGGGACACTGTGATTGGGTTATTATCTCAGGGACACTGTGATTGGGTTAATGTCTCACAGACACTCTTATTGGGTTATTGTCTCAGGGACACTGTGATTGGGTCAATGCCTCACAGGCACTGTGATTGGGTTATTGCCTCAGGGACACTGTGAGTGGGTTATTATCTCACAGACACTCTTATTGGGTTATTATCTCAGGGACACTGCCTGAGTTATTGTCTCACAGACACTGTGATTGGGCTCTTGTCTCATGGACACTGTGATTGGGTAATTGTCCGTGGGGCACTTTTGAATGGGTAATTGTTTCACAGACATTATTGTTGGGATTTTGCCTCACAGACACTGTGATTTGGTTATTATCTCAGGGACATATTGATTGGGTTATTGTCTCAGGGTCAATATGATTTGGTTATTATCTCATGGACACTGTGATTGGCTAATTCTCTCAGAGACGCTGTGATTGGTTTATTGTTTCACAGATATTGTGATTGGGTTATTGTGTGTGGGACACTGTGATTGGGTTATTGTGTGAGGCACGCTGTGATTGTGTTACTGTCTCACAAACACTGTGATTGGGTTATTGTCTCAGGGACACTGGGATTGGATTAATGTCTCGCAGCCCCTGTGATTGGGTTATTGCCTCAGGGACACTGTGACTGGGTTATTGTCTCACGGACACTTTTATTGGGTTATTGTCTCAGGGACACTGACTGAGTTATTGTCTCACAGCCACTATGATTGGGTTATTGTCTCACAGCCATTGTAATTGGGTTATTGTCTCAGGGACGCTGTGATTGCGTTGTTGTCTCAGGGACACTGTGATTGGTTTATTGTCTCACAGACACTCTTATTGGGTTATTGTCTCACCGACACTGATTGAGTTATTGTCTCATAGACAATGTGATTGGGTTCTTGTCTCAGGGACACTGTGATTGGGTTATTTTCTCACAGACACAGTTATTGGGTTATTGTCTCAGGGACAGTGTGATTGGGTTATTGTCTCATAGAAACTGTGATTGCGTTATTGTCTCACAGCCACTGTGATTGGGTTATTGTCTCAGGGACAGTGTGATTGGGTTATTGTCGTTGGGGCACTTTGAATGGTTAATTGCTTCACAGACATTGTTGTTGGGTTTTTGCCTCACAGACACTGTGATTGGGTTATTGTCTGAAGGACATTGTGATTGGGTTATGGTCTCAGGCACAATGCGATTGGGTCATTATCTCATGGGCGCTCTGATTGGGTTATTGTCTCACAGACACTGTTATTGGGTTATTGTCTCAGCGATACTGAATGAGTTATTGTCTCATAGACAAGGTGATTGGATTCTTGTCTCAGGGACACTGTGATTGGGTTAATTTCTCAGGGACACTGTGAGTGGGTTATTGTCTCACACACTGTGATTGGATTAATATCTCGCAGCCACTGTGATTGGGTTATTGCTTCAGGGTCACTGTGATTGGGTTATTGTCTCAGGACAGTGTGATTGGGTTATTGTCCCTGGGGCACTTTGAATGGGTAATTGCATCACAGACATTGTTGTTGGGTTTTTGCCTCACAGACACTGTGATTAGGGTTATTGTCTCAGGGACACTGTGATTGGGTCAAAGACTCACAGACACTGTGATTGGGTTATTGCCTCAGGGACACTATGAGTGGGTTATTTTCTCACAGACACTCTTATTGGGTTATTGTCTCAGGGACACAGACTGAGTTATTGTCTCACAGACACTGTGATTGGGCTCTTGTCTCATGGACACTGTGATTGGGTAATTGTGCCTGGGGCACTTTTGAATGGGTAATTGTTTCACAGACATTATTGTTGGGATTTTGCCTCACAGACACTGTGATTTGGTTATTATCTCAGGGACATATTGATTGGGTTATTGTCTCAGGGTCAATATGATTGGGTTATTATCTCATGGACACTGTGATTGGCTAATTCTCTCACAGACGCTGTGATTGGTTTATTGTTTCACTGATATTGTGATTGGGTTATTGTGTGTGGGACACTGTGATTGGGTTATTGTCTCACAAACACTGTGTTTTGTGATAGTGTTTGGGTTATTCTCTCATAGACACTGCGATTGGATTATTGTCCCAGGGACACGGTGATTGGATTATTGTCTCACAGACACTGTCATTGGCTAATTCTCTCACAGACACTCTGATTGGTTTATTGTTTCACAGACTCTGTGATTGGTTTATTGTCTCACAGACTCTGTGATTGGGTTATTGTCTCAGGGACAAAGGAATTGGGTTATTGTCTCACTGACACAGTGATTGGTTTATTGTGTGAGGGACACTGTGATTGGGTTTCTGTCTCACAAACACTGTGATTTAATGATAGTCTCACGGACACTGTGTTTGTGTTATTCTCTCACAGACACTGTGATTCGGTTATTGTTTCAGGGACACTGTGATTGGGTTGTTGTTTCACAGACACTGTGATTTGGTTATTGTCTCACAGACATTGTGATTCGGTTGTTGTCTCAGGGATCCTGTGAGAGGTTTATTGTCCCTGGGTCTCTGTGATTGTGTTATTGTCATACAGAGACTGTGATTGGATCATTGTCTCAGGGACAGTGTGATTGTGTTATTGTCTCAGGGAAACTGTGATTGGTTTATTGTCTCACAGACACTCTGATTGGGTTATTGTCTCACAGCTACTGTGATTGGGTTATTGCCTCAGGGACACTGTGATTGTGTTGTTGTCTCAGGGACACTGTGATTGGTTTATTGTCTCACAGACACTCTGATTGGGTTATTGTCTCACAGACACTGTGATTGGGTTATTGTGTGAGGGATACTGTGATTGGGTATTGTGTGAGGCACACTGTGATTCGGATACCTTCTCACAAGCACTGTGATTTAGTGATAGTGTCACAGACACTGCTTGGGTTATTTTCTCACTGATACTGTGATTCAGTTATTGTTTCAGGGACACTGTGATTCGGTAGTTAACTCAGGGACACTGTGGTTGGGAAATTGTGACAGAAAACTGAGATTGGGTTATTGTCTCAGTGACAAATAAATGGGGTTCTTTTCTCACAGACAGTGTGATTGTGTTAGTGTCTCACATACACTATGATTGGGTTTTGTCTCAGAAACCCTGTGATTGTGTTTTGCCTCTGGGTTCCTGTGAGAGGATTATTGTCCCTGGGTCTCCGTGATTGGCTTATTGTCATAGAGAGACTGTGATTGGATCATTATCTCAGGGACAGTGTGATGGTGTTATTGTCTCAGAGAAACTGTGATTGGGTATTGTCTCACAGCCACTGTGATTGGATAATTTTCTCACAGACACTGTTATTGGGTTATTGTCTCAGCGACACTGATTGCGTTATTGTCTCACAGACACTGTGATTCGGTTCTTGTCTCAGGGACACTGTGATTGGGTTATTTTCTCACAGACACTGTGATTGGGTTATTGTTTCACAGACACTGTGATTGGGTTATTGTCTCAAAGACACTGTGATGGGGTTATTGTCTCACAGGCACTGTTATTGGGTTATTGTCTCAGCGACACTGATTGAGTTATTGTCTCACAGACACTGTGATTCGGTTCTTGTCTCAGGGACACTGTGATTGGGTTATTTTCTCACAGACACTGTGATTGGGTTATTGTTTCACAGACACTGTGATTGGGTTATTATCTCAAGGCCTGTGTGTTTGGGTCATTGTCCCTGGGGCACTTTGAATGGGTAATTGCTTCACAGGCATTTTTGTTGGTTTTTCCCTCACAGACACTGTGATTGTGGGTTATTGTGTCACAGACACTGTGATTGGATTATTGTCTCACAGACACTGTGATTAGGTTATTGTCTCAGCGACACTGATTGAGTTATTGTCTCACAGACACTGTGATTGGGTTCTTGTCTCAGGGACACTGTGATTGGGTTAATGTCTCACAGACACTGTGATTGGGTTATTGTCTCAGCGACACTGATTGAGTTATTGTCTCACAGACACTGTGATTGGGTACTTGTCTCAGGGACACTGTGATTGGGTTATGCTCTCAGTTACAATGTGATTTGGTTATTATCACATGGGCACTCTGATTAGATTATTGTCTCACAGACGCTGTGATTTGCTAATTCTCTCACAGACACTGTGATTGGTTTATTCTTTCACAGACTCTGTGATTGGGTTATTGTGTCAGGGACAAAGGATTTGGGTTATTGTCTCACAGACACTGTGATTGGGTTATTGTGTGAGGGATACTGTGATTGGATTATTGTGTGAGGCACACTGTGATTGGGTTACTGTCTCACAAGCACTGTGATTTAGTGATAGTGTAACGGACACCGTGCTTGGGTTATTCTCTCACTGATAGTGTGATTCAGTTATTGTTTCAGGGACACTGTGATTCGGTTGTTGTCTCAGGGACACCATGATTGGGAAATTGTCACAGAGAACTGAGATTGGGTTATCGTCTCAGCGACAAATAAATTGGGTTCTTGTCTCACAGACAGTGTGATTGTGTTAGTGTCTCACATACACTATGATTGGGTTGTTGTCTCAGAAACCCTGTGATTGGATTATTGTCTCAAGGAAACTGTGGTTGAGTTATTGTCTCACAGCCACTGTGATTGGGTTATTGTCTCAGGGACAGTGTGATTGGGTTATTGTCTCACAGACACAGTGATTGGGTTCTTGTCTCAGGGATACTGTGATTGGGTTATTTTCTCACAGACACTGTGATTGGGTTATTGTCTGAGGGACACTTTGATTGGGTCATTGTCCCTGGGGCACTTTTGAATGGGTAATTGCTTCATAGACATTGTTGTTGGGATTTTGCCTCACAGACACTGTAATTGGGTTATTATCTCAGGGACATTTGGATTGGGTTATTGTCTCTGGGTCAATGTGATTTGTTTATTATCTCATGAACACTGTGATTGGCTAATTCTCTCACAGACACTGTGATTGGTTTATTCTTTCACAGATATTGTGATTGGGTTATTGTGTGAGGGTCACGGTGTTTGGGTTATTGTGTGAGGCATACTGTGATTGTGTTACTGTCTCACAAACACTGTGATTTAGTGATAGTGTTTGGGTTATTTTCTCACAGACACTGTGATTGGGTTATTGTCTCAGGGCCACTGCGATTGGGTTATCGTCTCAGTGATAAATAAATTGGTTACTTGTCTCACAGACAGTGTGATTTTGTTAGTGTCTCACATACACTATGATTGGGTTGTTGTCTCAGAAACCCCATGATTGGATTATTGTCTCTGGGATGCTATGATTGGGTTCTTGTCTCATGGACACTGTGATTGGGTTATTGTCTCACAGACACTGCAATTGGATCATTGTCTCAGGGACAGTGTGATGGTGTTATTGTCTCAGGGAAACTGTGGTTGGGTTATTGTCTCACAGACACTGTAATTGGGTTAATGTCTCAGGGACACTGTGATTGGGTTATTGTCCCTGGGGCACTTTTGAATGGATAATTGCTTGATAGACATTGTTGTTGGGATTTTGCCTCACAGACACTGTAATTGGGTTATTTTCTCAGGGACATTTGGATTGGGTTATTGTCTCTGGGTCAATGTGATTTGGTTATTATCTCATGAACACTGTGATTGGCTAATTCTCTCACAGACACTGTGATTGGTTTATTCTTTCACAGATATTGTGATTGGGTTATTGTGTGAGGGACACTGTGTTTGGCTTATTGTGTGAGGCACACTGTGATTGTGTTACTGTCTCACAAACACTCTGATTTAGTGATAGTGTTTGGGTTATTCTCTCACAGACACTGTGATTGGATTATTGTCTCACAGACGCAGTCATTGGGTTAATGTCTCAGGGACATTGTGATTGGGTTATTGTCTCACAAACACTGTGATCGGGTTATTGTCTCACAAACACTGTGATTGGGTTATTGTTTCAGGGACACTGTGATCGAGTTATTGACCCATGGACAAAGGAATAGGGTTATTGTCTCAAAGACACTGTGATTGGGTTATTGTCTCAGGGAGACTGTGATTGGGTTATTGATTCACAGACGCTGTGATTGGGTTATTGTCTCAGGGACACTGTGATTGGTTTATTGTCTCAGGGACACTGTGATTGGGTTTCTGTCTCAGAGACGCCGTGATTGTGTTATTGTCCAGTGACTCTGTGATCGGGTTAATGTCCCATGGACAAAGGAATTGGGTTAAAGTCTCAAAGACACTGTGATTGAGTTATGATCTCACAAACACTGTGATTGGGTTATTGTCTCACTGACACTCTGATTGGGTTATTGTCTCAGGGACATTGTGATTCGGTTACTATCTCATGGACACTGTGATGTTGAATAGTGTCCCACAGACGCTGAGATTGGGTAATTGTCTCACAGACACTTTGCTTGTATTATTGTTTCACAGCCACTGTGATTGTATTATTGTTTCACAGACACTGTGATTGGTTTATTGTTTCACAAACACTGTGATTTAATGAAAGTTTCACGGACACTGTGTTTGGCTTATTCTTTCACAGACACTGGATTCAGTTATTGTTTCAGGGACAATGTGATTGGGTTGTTGTCTCATAAACAGTGTGATTGGGTTATTGTCACACAGGCAGTGTAATTGGTTTATTGTTTCACAGGCACTGTGATTTACTGATAGTCTCACTGACACTGTGTTTGGGTTATTCTCTCACAGACACTGGATTCAGTTATTGTTTCAGGGACACTGTGATTGTGTTATTCTCTCACAGACACTGGATTCAGTTATTGTTTCAGGGACACTGTGATTGGGTTGCTGTCTCACAGACACTGTGATTGGGTTATTGTCTCAGGGACAAAGAAATTGGATTATTGTCTCAGTGACACTGTGATTAGGTTATTGTCTCACAGATGCTGTGATTGGGTTATTGTGTGAGAGACATTGTAATTAGGTTATTGTGTGAGGGACACTGTGATTGAGTTACTGTCTCACAAACACTATGATTTAGTGATAGTCTCACGGACACTGTGTTTGGGTTATTCTCTCACAGACACTGTGATTCGGTTGTTGTCTCAGGGACACTGTGATTTGGAAATTGTCACACAGATACTGAGATTGGGTTATTGTCTCAGCGACAAATAAATTGGGTTCTTGTCTCAAAGACAGTGTGATTATGTTATTGTCTCACATACACTATGATTGGGTTGTTGTCTCAGAAACCCTGTGATTGGATCATTGTCTCAGGGACAGTGTGATGGTGTTATTGTATCAGGAAAACTGTGATTGGGTTCTTGTCTCACAGCCATTGTGATTGGGTTATTGTCTCAGGGACACTGTGATTGGGCTAATGTCTCACAGACACTGTGATTGGGTTATTGCCTCAGGGACACTGTGAATGGGTTATTGTCTCATGGACACTCTTATTGGGTTATTGTCTCAGGGACGCTGATTGAGTTATTGTCTCACAGACACTGTGATTGGGTTATTGTCTCAGCGACACTGTGATTGGGTAATTGTCCCTGGGGCACTTTTGAATGGTTAATTGCTTCACAGACATTGTTGTTGGGATTTTGCCTCACAGACACTGTGATTGGTTTATTGTTTAACAAATATTGTGATTTAGTGATAGTCTCACTGACACTGTGTTTGGATTATTCTCTCATAGACACTGGATTCAGTTATTGCTCCAGGGACACTGTGATTGGGTTGTTGTCTCACAAACAGTGTGATTGGGTTATTGTATCACAGACAGAGTGATTTACTGATAGTCTCACTGACACTGTGTTTGGGTTATTCTCTCACAGACACTGGATTCAGTTATTGTTTCAGGGATATTGTGATTGGGTTGTTGTTTCACAGACACTGTGATTGGCTTATTGTCTCAGGGACAAAGGAATTGGATTATTGTCTCACTGACACTGTGATTAGGTTATTGTCTCACAGATGCTGTGATTGGGTTATTGTGTGAGAGAGATTGTAATTGGGTTATTGTGTGAGGGACACTGTGATTGAGTTATGGTCTCACAAAAACTGTGATTTAGTGATAGTCTAACGGACACTTTGGGTTATTCTCTCACAGACACTGTGATTCAGTTATTGTTTCAGGGACACTGTGATTGGGTTGTTGTTTAACAGACACTGTGAGTGGGTTATTGTCTCAGGACACTGTGGTTTGGTTATTGTCTCAGGGACTCTGTCATTGGGTTATAATCATACAGAGAATGTAATTGGATTATTCTCTCAGGGACAGTGTGTTTGGCATATAGTCTCACAGACACCATGTTTGGGTTATTGTCCCTGGGACACTGTGATTGGTTTATTGTATCACAGATACTTTGATCAGGTTATTGTCCTACAGACACTGTGATTGGGTTATTGTCTCAGCGACAAAAAAAATGGGTTATTGTCTCACATACAAAATGATTGGTTTATTGACCAGGGATACTGTGACTGGGTTATTGTCCAGGGAGAC
Organism: Isurus oxyrinchus; assembly: GCA_026770705.1. Lineage (NCBI taxonomy): Eukaryota > Metazoa > Chordata > Chondrichthyes > Lamniformes > Lamnidae > Isurus > Isurus oxyrinchus. The sequence continues at coordinate 14,122,080 of JANJGN010000037.1, forward strand.
TGTGATTGGGTTATTATCTCAGGGACACTGTGCTTGGGTTATTCTCTCAGGGACTGTGATCAGGGACAAAGAAATTGGATTATTGTCTCACAGAGTGTGGCTGGGTTATTGTCTCAGGGACTCTGTGATTGGGCTATTGTCATACAGGGATTGTGATTGGATTATTGTCCCAGGGACAGTGTGATTGGGCTATTGCCTCACAGATACTGCGATTCGGTTATTGTCCAGCAACAAAGGAATTGGGTTGTTGTCTCACTGACTGTGTGATTGGGTTATTGTCTCAGGGACACTGTGATTGGGTTCTTGTCTCAGGGACACTGCTTGGGTAATTGTCACACAGACTTTGTGATTGGCTTGTTCTCTCACAGACTGTGTGGTTGCTGTATTACCTCACACACATTATGTTTGTGTTATTGTCACACGGAGTTTATGATTGGGTTATTGTCTCACAAATACTGTGATTTAGTAATAGTCTCAGGGACACTGTGACTGGGTTATTGTCTCACAGATACTGTGATTGTGTTATTGTCTCACACACACTGTGATTGGGTTATGGTCTCAGGGACACTGTGATTGGGTTATTGTCTCACAGATACTCTGATTGGGTTATTGGTTCAGGGACACCAATTGGGTTCTTCCCACATAGACACTGTGATTGGGATATTCTCTCACGGACATTATGAATGTGTTATTGCCTCACTGATACCATGATTGGGTTAGTGTCTCACAGACACTGTGATTGGATTATTGTATCACAGACACTGTGATTGGGTTATCGTCTCACAGACTCTGTGATTAGATGATTGTCTCATTGACACTGTAATTGGGTTATTGTTTCACAGACACTGTGATTGGGTTATTGTCTCAGGGACACTGTGATTGGGTTATTGTCTCATGGACAAAGGAATTGGGTTAAAATCTCACAAACACTGTAATTGTGTTATGATCTCACAGACATTGTGTTTGTGTTATTGTCTCAGGACACTGTGGTTGGGTTATTGTCTCAAGGACTCTGTCATTGAGTTATAATCATACAGAGAATGTAATTGGATTATTGTCTCAGCGACAGTGTGTTTGGGATATTGTCTCACAGACACTGTGATTGGGTTGTTGTTTCAGGGACATTGTGATTGGGTTATTGTCTCACAGACACTGTGATTGGGTTATTGTCTCACAGTTATTGTGATTGGGTTATTGTCTCAGGGACACTGCAATTGGATATTGTCTCAAGGCCACTGTGATTGGGTTGCTGTCTCACAGACACTATGATTGGATTATTGTTTCAGAGACACTGTGATTGGGTTCTTGTCTCACAGACACTTTGATGACATTGTTGTCCAGGGAGACTGTGAATGTGGGATTGTCTCGCAGACGGTATGGTTAGGTTATTGTCTCAGGGGCTCTGTCATTGGGATATTGTCTTACAGAGACTGTGATTGGATTATTGTCTCAGGGACACTGTGTCTCAGTTATTGTCTCACAGACACTGTGACTGGGTTATTGTCTCACAGACACTGTGATTGGGTTATTGTCTCACAGATATTCTGATTGGGTTATTGCTTCAGGGACACGAACTGGGTTATTCCCTCATAGACACTAATTGGGATATTTTCTCACGGACATTGTGATTGGGTTATTGCCTCACTGATACCATGATTGGGTTATTGTCTCACTGGCACTGTGATTGGGTTATTGTCTCATGGACAAAGTAATTGGGTTAAAGTCTTAGAAACACTGTGATTGGGTTATTGTCTCACAGACACTGTGATTGGGTTATTGTCTCAGGGACACTGTGATTGGGTTATTGTCTCATGGACAAAGGAATTGGGTTAAAGTCTCACAAACACTGTAATTGAGTTATGATCTCACAGACATTTTGTTTGTGTTATTGTCTCAGGACACTGTGGTTGGGTTATTGTCTCAGGGACTCTGTCATTGGGTTATAATCATGCAGAGAATGTAATTGGGTTATTGTCTCAGGGACAGTGTGTTTGGGATATTGTCTCACAGACACTGTGATTGGGTTATTGTCTCAATGACACAGTGATTGGGTTATTGTCTCACTGACACTTTGATTACATTATTGTCCAGGGAGACTGTGATGGGGCTATTGTCTCAGGGACTCTGTCATTGGGTTATAATCATACAGAGACTGTGATTCGATTATTGTCACAGGGACAGTGTGTTTGGGATATTGTCTCACAGATACTGTGATTCAGTGATTGTCCTGGGCCAAAGGAATTCAGTTGTTGTCTTACAGACACTGTGGTTAGGTTATTATCTCACACACACTATGATTGGATTGTTGTCTCAGGGATAGTGTGATTGGGTTAATGTCTTACAGAGACTGTGTTTGGGTTATTATCTCACACACATTATGTTTGTGTTATTGTCACAGGGACTCTGTGATTGGGCTATTGTCTCACAAACACTGTGATTTAGTGATAGTCTTGCGGACACTGTAATTAGGTTATTCACTCACAGACACTGTGATTGGGTTGTTGTTTCAGGGACAATGTAATTGGGTTATTGTCTCACTGACACTGTGATTGGGTTATTGTCTCAGTGACACTGTGATTGGGTTATTGTCTCATGGACAAAGTGATTGGGTTATTGTCTCACACTGTGATTGGGTTGTTGTTTCAGGGGCACTGTGATTGGGTTATTGTCTCATAACACTCTGATTGGGTTATTGTCTCACTGACACTGTGATTGGGTTATTTTCTCAGGGACACTGTGATTGGGTTATTGTCTCACAGTTACTGTGATTGGGTTATTGTCTTATGGACAAAGTGATTGGGTTATTGTCTCACAAACACTGTGATTGGGTTGTTGTTTCAGGGGCACTGTGATTGGGTTATTGTCTCAGCGACTCTGTCATTGCGTTATAATCATGCAGAGAATGTAATTGGATTATTCTCTGAGGGACAGTGTGTTTGGGATATTGTCTCACTGACACTGTGATTGGGTTGTTGTTTCAAGGACACTGTGATTGGGTTATTGTCTCACTGACACTGTGGTTGGGTTATTGTCTCACAGACACAGTGATTGGGTTGTTGTTTCAGGGACACTGTGATTGGGTTATTGTCATAAGGACACTGTGATTGGGTTATTATCTCACTGACACTGTGATTGGGTTATTGTCTCAATGACACTGTGATTGGGTTATTGTCTCACAGCCACTGTGATTGGCTTGTTGTTTCAAGGACACTGTGATTGGGTTATTGTCTTACAGACACTGTGATTGGGTTGTTGTTTCAAGGACACTGTGATTGGGTTATTGTCTCACTGACACTGTGATTGGGTTATTGTCTCAGGGACACAGTGATTGGGTTATTGTGTCATGGACAAAGGAATTGAGTTAAAGTCTCACAAACACTGTGATTTTGTTATGATCTCACAGACATTGTGTTTGTGTTATTGTCTCAGGGACACTGTGATTGGGTTATTGTCTCACAGACACTGTGATTGGGTTATTGTCTCAGGGACACTGTGATTGGGTTATTGTCTCATGGACAAAGGAATTGGGTTAAAGTCTCACAAACACTGTAATTGAGTTATGATCTCACAGACATTTTGTTTGTGTTATTGTCTCAGGACACTGTAGTTGGGTTATTTTCTCAGGGACTCTGTCATTGGGTTATAATCATGCAGAGAATGTTATTGGATTATTCTCTCAGGGACAGTGTGTTTGGGATATTGTCTCACAGACACTGTGATTGGGTTGTTGTTTCAGGGACATTGTGATTGGGTTATTGTCTCACAGACACTGTGATTGGGTTATTGTCTCAATGACACTGTGATTGGGTTATTGTCTCACTGACACTTTGATTACATTATTGTCCAGGGAGACTGTGATGGGGTTATTGTCTCAGGGACTCTGTCATTGGGTTATAATCATACAGAGACTGTGATTGGATTATTGTCACAGGGACAGTGTGTTTGGGATATTGTCCAACAGATACTGTGATTCAGTGATTGTTCGGGGCCAAAGGAATTCACTTGTTGTATTACAGACACTGTGGTTAGGTTATTATCTCACACACACATTGATTGGATTGTTGTCTCAGGGATAGTGTGATTGGGTTAATGTCACACAGAGACTGTTTGGGTTATTATCTCACACACATTATGTTTGTGTTATTGTCACAGGGACTTTGTGATTGGGCTGTTGTCTCACAAACACTGTGATTTAGTGATAGTCTCGCGGACACTGTAATTAGGTTATTCATTCACAGACACTGTGATTCGGTTGTTGTTTCAGGGACAATGTAATTGGGTTATTGTCTCACTGACACTGTGATTGGGTTGTTGTTTCAGGGGCACTGTGATTGGGTTAGTGTCTCATAACACTCTGATTGGGTTATTGTCTCACTGACACTGTGATTGGGTTATTTTCTCAGGGACACTGTGATTGGGTTATTAGCTCACAGGTACTGTGATTGGGTTATTGTCTCACAGTTACTGTGATTGGGTTATTGTCTTATGGACAAAGTGATTGGGTTATTGTCTCACAAACACTGTGATTGGGTTGTTGTTTCAGGGGCACTGTGATTGGGTTATTGTCTCAGCGACTCTCATTGCATTATAATCATGCAGAGAATGTAATTGGATTATTCTCTGAGGGACAGTGTGTTTGGGATATTGTCTCACAGACACTGTGATTGGGTTGTTGTTTCAGGGACATTGTGATTGGGTTATTGTCTCACAGACACTGTGATTGGGTTATTGTCTCACTGACACTGTGATTGGGTTATTTTCTCAGGGACACTGTGATTGGGTTATTGGCTCACAGATACTGTGATTGGGTCATTGTCTCACAGTTATGTGATTGGGTTATTGTCTCAGGGACACAGTGATTGGGTTATTTGTCTCATGGACAAAGAAATGGGGTTAAGGTCTCACAAACACTGTGATTGAGTTATGATCTCACAGACATTGTGTTTGTGTTATTGTCTCATTGACACAGTGATTGGGTTATTGTCTCATGGACAAAGTAATTGGGTTAAAGTCTTACAAACACTGTGATTGGGTTATTGTCTCACAGACACTGTGATTAGATTATTGTCTCATTGACACTGTCATTGGGTAATTGTCTCACAGACACTGTGATTGGGTTATTGTCTCAGGGACACAGTGATTGGGTTATTGTGTCATGGACAAAGGAATTGAGTTAAAGTCTCACAAACACTGTGATTGAGTTATGATCTCACAGACATTGTGTTTGTGTTATTGTCTCAGCGACATTGTGATTGGGTTATTGTCTCACAGACACTGTGATTGGGTGTTGTTTCAGGGACACTGTGATTGGGTTATTGTTCCACAGACACTGTGATTGGGTTATTGTCTCAGGGTCACTGTGATTGGGTTATTGTCTCATGGACAAAGGAATTGGGTCAAAGTCTCACAAACACTGTAATTGAGTTATGATCTCACAGACATTGTGTTTGTGTTATTGTCTCAGGACACTGTGGTTGGGTTATTGTCTCAGGGACTCTGTCATTGGGTTATAATCATGCAGAGAATAATTGGATTATTCTCTCAGGGACAGTGTGTTTGGGATATTGTCTCACAGACACTGTGATTGGGTTGTTGTTTCAGGGACATTGTGATTGGGTTATTGTCTCACAGACACTGTGATTGGGTTATTGTCTCACTGACACTTTGATTACATTATTGTCCAGGGAGACTGTGATGGGGTTATTGTCTCAGGGACTCTGTCATTGGGTTATAATCATACAGAGACTGTGATTGGATTATTGTCTCAGGGACAGTGTGTTTGGGATATTGTCTCACAGATACTGTGATTCAGTGATTGTTCGGGGCCAAAGGAATTCACTTGTATTACAGACACTGTGGTTAGGTTATTATCTCACACACACATTGATTGGATTGTTGTCTCAGGGATAGTGTGATTGGGTTAATGTCACACAGAGACTGTTTGGGTTATTATCTCACACACATTATGTTTGTGTTATTGTCACAGGGACTTTGTGATTGGGCTATTGTCTCACAAACACTGTGATTTAGTGATAGTCTCGCGGACACTGTAATTAGGTTATTCATTCACAGACACTGTGATTCGGTTGTTGTTTCAGGGACAATGTAATTGGGTTATTGTCTCACTGACACCGTGATTGGGTTATTGTCTCAGGGACACTGTGATTGGGTTATTGTCTCATGGACAAAGTGATTGGGTTATTGTCTCTCAAACACTGTGATTGGGTTGTTCTTTCAGGGGCACTGTGATTGGGTTGTTGTCTCATGACACTCTGGTTGGGTTATTGTCTCACTGACACTGTGATTGGGTTATTTTCTCAGGGACACTGTGATTGGGTTATTGGCTCACAGATACTGTGATTGGGTCATTGTCTCACAGTTATGTGATTGGGTTATTGTCTCAGGGACACAGTGATTGGGTTATTGTCTCATGGACAAAGAAATGGGGTTAAAGTCTCACAAACACTGTGATTGAGTTATGATCTCACAGACATTGTGTTTGTGTTATTGTCTCATTGACACAGTGAATGGGTTATTGTCTCACTGGCACTGTGATTGGGTTATTGTCTCATGGACAAAGTAATTGGGTTAAAGTCTTACAAACACTGTGATTGGGTTATTGTCTCACAGACACTGTGATTAGATTATTGTCTCATTGACACTGTCATTGGGTAATTGTCTCACAGACACTGTGATTGGGTTATTGTCTCAGGGACACAGTGATTGGGTTATTGTGTCATGGACAAAGGAATTGAGTTAAAGTCTCACAAACACTGTGATTGAGTTATGATCTCACAGACATTGTGTTTGTGTTATTGTCTCAGCGACATTGTGATTGGGTTATTGTCTCACTGACACTCTGATTGGGTTATTGTCTAAGGGACACTGTGATTGGGTTATTGTCTCAGGGACACAGTGATTGGGTTATTGTGTCATGGACAAAGGAATTGAGTTAAAGTCTCACAAACACTGTGATTTTGTTATGATCTCACAGGCATTGTGTTTGTGTTATTGTCTCAGGGACACTGTGATTGGGTTATTGTCTCACAGACACTGTGATTGGGTTATTGTCTCAGGGACACTGTGATTGGGTTATTGTCTCATGGACAAAGGAATTGGGTTAAAGTCTCACAAACACTGTAATTGAGTTATGATCTCACAGACATTTTGTTTGTGTTATTGTCTCAGGACACTGTAGTTGGGTTATTGTCTCAGGGACTCTGTCATTGGGTTATAATCATGCAGAGAATGTAATTGGATTATTCTCTCAGGGACAGTGTGTTTGGGATATTGTCTCACAGACACTGTGATTGGGTTGTTGTTTCAGGGACATTGTGATTGGGTTATTGTCTCACAGACACTGTGATTGGGTTATTGTCTCAATGACACTGTGATTGGGTTATTGTCTCACTGACACTTTGATTACATTATTGTCCAGGGAGACTGTGATGGGGTTATTGTCTCAGGGACTCTGTCATTGGGTTATAATCATACAGAGACTGTGATTGGATTATTGTCACAGGGACAGTGTGTTTGGGATATTGTCCAACAGATACTGTGATTCAGTGATTGTTCGGGGCCAAAGGAATTCACTTGTTGTATTACAGACACTGTGGTTAGGTTATTATCTCACACACACATTGATTGGATTGTTGTCTCAGGGATAGTGTGATTGGGTTAATGTCACACAGAGACTGTTTGGGTTATTATCTCACACACATTATGTTTGTGTTATTGTCACAGGGACTTTGTGATTGGGCTGTTGTCTCACAAACACTGTGATTTAGTGATAGTCTCGCGGACACTGTAATTAGGTTATTCATTCACAGACACAGTGATTCGGTTGTTGTTTCAGGGACAATGTAATTGGGTTATTGTCTCACTGACACTGTGATTGGGTTGTTGTTTCAGGGGCACTGTGATTGGGTTATTGTCTCATAACACTCTGATTGGGTTATTGTCTCACTGACACTGTGATTGGGTTATTTTCTCAGGGACACTGTGATTGGGTTATTAGCTCACAGGTACTGTGATTGGGTTATTGTCTCACAGTTACTGTGATTGGGTTATTGCCTTATGGACAAAGTGATTGGGTTATTGTCTCACAAACACTGTGATTGGGTTGTTGTTTCAGGGGCACTGTGATTGGGTTATTGTCTCAGCGACTCTGTCATTGCATTATAATCATGCAGAGAATGTAATTGGATTATTCTCTGAGGGACAGTGTGTTTTGGATATTGTCTCACTGACACTGTGATTGGGTTGTTGTTTCAAGGACACTGTGATTGGGTTATTGTCTCACTGACACAGTGATTGGGTTGTTGTTTCAGGGACACTGTGATTGGGTTATTGTTTCAGGGACACTGTGATTGGGCTATGGTCTCACAAACACTGTGATTTAGTGATAGTCTCGCAGACACTGTAATTAGGTTATTCATTCACAGACACTGTGATTCGGTTGTTGTTTCAGGGACAATGTAATTGGGTTATTGTCTCACTGACACCGTGATTGGGTTATTGTCTCACTGACACCGTGATTGGGTTATTGTCTCAGGGACACTGTGATTGGGTTATTGTCTCATGGACAAAGTGATTGGGTTATTGTCTCCTAAACACTGTGATTGGGTTGTTCTTTCAGGGGCACTGTGATTGGGTTGTTGTCTCATGACACTCTGGTTGGGTTATTGTCTCACTGACACTGTGATTGGGTTATTTTCTCAGGGACACTGTGATTGGGTTATTGGCTCACAGATACTGTGAATGGGTCATTGTCTCACAGTTATGTGATTGGGTTATTGTCTCAGGGACACAGTGATTGGGTTATTGTCTCATGGACAAAGAAATGGGGATAAAGTCTCACAAACACTGTGATTGAGTTATGATCTCACAGACATTGTGTTTGTGTTATTGTCTCATTGACACAGTGAATGGGTTATTGTCTCACTGGCACTGTGATTGGTTATTGTCTCATGGACAAAGTCATTGGGTTAAAGTCTTACAAACACTGTGATTGGGTTATTGTCTCACAGACACTGTGATTAGATTATTGTCTCATTGACACTGTCATTGGGTCATTGTCTCACAGACACTGTGATTGGGTTATTGTCTCAGGGACACAGTGATTGGGTTATTGTCTCATGGACAAAGAAATGGGGATAAAGTCTCACAAACACTGTGATTGAGTTAAGATCTCACAGACATTGTGTTTGTGTTATTGTCTCATTGACACAGTGAATGGGTTATTGTCTCACTGGCACTGTGATTGGTTATTGTCTCATGGACAAAGTAATTGGTTTAAAGTCTTACAAACACTGTGATTGGGTTATTGTCTCACAGACACTGTGATTAGATTATTGTCTCATTGACACTGTCATTGGGTAATTGTCTCACAGACACTGTGATTGGGTTATTGTCTCACAGACATTGTGTTTGTGTTATTGTCTCAGCGACATTGTGATTGGGTTATTGTCTCAGGGACTCTGTCATTGCATTATAATCATGCAGAGAATGTAATTGGATTATTCTCTGAGGGACAGTGTGTTTGGGATATTGTCTCACAGACACTGTGATTGGGTTGTTGTTTCAAGGACATTGTGATTGGGTTATTGTCTCACTGACACTGTGATTGGGTTATTGTCTCACAGACACAGTGATTGGGTTGTTGTTTCAGGGACACTGTGATTGGGTTATTGTCATAGGGGCACTGTGATTGGGTTATTGTCTCACTGACACTGTGATTGGGTTATTGTCTCAATGACACTTTGATTGGGTTATTGTCTCACAGCCACTGTGATTGGCTTGTTGTTTCAAGGACACTGTGATTGGGTTATTGTCTTACAGACACTGTGATTGGGTTATTGTCTCACTGACACTGTGATTGGTTTATTGTCTCACTGACACTGTGATTGGGTTATTGTCTCAATGACACTGTGATTGGGTTATTGTCTCAGGGACACTGTGATTGTTTTAGTGTCTCAGGGACACTGTGATTGGCTTATTCTCTCACAGACACTGTGATTGTGTTCAAAAACAAAAATAGCTGGAAAATCTCAGCACGTGTGACAGCATCTGCGGAGAGGAACACAGTTAACATTTCGAGCCCGTAAGTCTCTCCATCAAAACCTGGGATTAGGCTATTGTTTCACTGGCACTGTTACTGGGTTATTGTCTCAGGGTCACTGTGATTGGGTTATTGTCTCACAGACACTGTGACTGGGTTCTTGTCTCACAGGCACTGTGATTTAGCTATTGTCTTATGGACACTGTAATTGGGTTATTGTCTCAGAGACAGTGTGATTGGGTTATTGTCTCACAGACCCTGTGATTGGTTTAAGATCGCACAGGCACTGTGATTGGGTTATTAGCTCACAGACAATGTGATTGGGTTATTGATTCAGAAACTGTGATTGGGATATTGTCTCACAGACACTGTGATTGGGTTATTGTTCTTGGGACACTGTGAGTGGGATGTTGTCTCACAGACACTGCAGTTGGGCTATTGTTTCAGACACTGAGATTGGGATGTTGTCTCATAGACACTGTGATTGGGCTATTGACTCACAGACACTGTTATTGGGATATTGTCGCACAGATAGTGTGATTGGCTTATTGTCTCAGGGACACTTTGATTGTTTTAATGTCTCAGGGACACTGTGATTGGGATCAAAAACAAAAATCGCTGGAAAAAATCAGCACCTCTGACAGCATCTGCGAAGAGGAAGACAGTTAACATTTCAAGTCCGTATGACTATTCATCAAAACGTGTGATTGGGTTATTGTCTCAGGGACACTGTGATTGGGTTATTGTCTCACAGATACTGTGATTGTGTTATTGTCTCACAGACACTGTGATTGGGTTATTGTCTCAGGGACACTGTGATTGGTTTATTGTCTCACAGACGTTTCATTGGGTTATTTTCTCAAAGACACTGTGATTGGCTTATTGTATCACAGACACTGCGATTGAGTTATTGTTTCAGTGACGATGTAATTGTGTTATTTTTTCAGGGACACTGTGATTGCCTTATTGTCACCTGGGCTCTGTGATTGGGTTATTGTCTCAGGCACTGTGATTGGTTTATTGTCTGATGGACACTGTGATTGGGTTATTGTCTCACAGACACTGTGATTGGTTTGTTGTCTCACAGATGCTATGATTGGGTTATTAGCTCAGTCACTATGACTGGGTTATCTGTGGTTGGTTATTGTATTAGGGACACTCTGATTGGTTTATTGTCTCAGGGACACTGAGATTGGATTATTGTCCCACAGACACTGTGATTCGGTTATTATGTCAGGGACAATGTGATTGGTTATTTTCTCAGGGACACTGTGATTGGCTTATTGGCTTAAGGACACTGTGATTAGACTATTGTCTCAGGGACAGTGTAATTCGGTTATTGTCTGAGGGACCCTGTGATTGGGTGATTGTGTCACAGACACTGTGATTGGGTTATTGACTTACAGACACTGTGATTGGCTTATTGTGTCACATATATTGTGATTGGGTTATTGCATCACAGACACTATGATTGGGTTATTGTATCAGGGACAATGTGATAGGGCTATTTTCTCAGGGACACTATGATTGGTTTATTCACTCAAGGACAGTGTGATTGGGCTATTGTCTCAGGGACAGTGTAAGTTGGTTATTGTCTGAGGGGCCCTGTAATTGGATGAATCTGTCACAGACACTGTGATTGGGTTATTACCTCAGGGACCCTGATATTGGGTTATTGTCTCAGGATCACTGTGATTGGATATTTGGTTCAGGGATAGTGTGATTGGGTTATTGTCTCACAGGCACTGTGACTTAGCTATTGTCTGATGGACACTGTGATTCGGTTATAGTCTCACAGACGCTTTGATTGGTTTATTGTCTCTCAGACACTGTGATTGGCTTGTTGTCTCATGGACACTGCGATTGGGTTATTGTATCAGGGTCAATGTGATTGGGTTATTTTCTCAGGGACACTGTGATTGGCTTAATGTCTCATGGACTCTGTGATTGGGCTATTGGGTCACTGACGCTGTGATTGGGTTATTGTCTCAGGGTAACTGTGATTGGGTTATTAGCTCACAGACACTATGATTGGGCTATTGTCTCAGGGACACTGTGATTTGGAGATCATCTCACAGACACTGAGATTGGGTAATTGTCTCACAGATACTGTGATTATGTGAGTGTCTCAGGGACACTGTGATTGGGTTATTGTCTCACAGACACTATGATTGGGTTATTGTCTCAGGGACACTGTGATTGGGTTATTGTCTCACAGACACTATGATTGGGTTATTGTCTCAGGGACACTGTGATTAGGTTATGGTCTCACAGACACAGTTTTTGGCTTATTGTCTCAGGGACACTGTGATTGGGTTATTGTCTCACAGACACTGTGATTGGGTTATTGTCTCACTGGCACTGTGATTGGGTTATTGCCACTGGGACACCGTGATTGGATTATTGTCTCAGGGAAACTGTGATTGGTTTATTGTCTGAAAGACGCTGTGCTTGAGTTATTGTATCTGGGTCAATGTGATAGGGCTATTTTCTCAGGGTCACTGTGCTTTGGATATTGTCTCACAGACACTGCGATTGGGTTATTGTCTCAGGGACACTGTGATTAGGTTATTGTCTCAATGACACTGTGATTGGGTTATTGTCTCACAGACACTGTGATTATGTTAGTGTCTCAGGGGCACTGTGATTGGGTCATTGTCTCACAGACACTGTCATTGGGTTATTATGTCAGGGACAATGTGATTGGGCTATTGTCTCAAGGGCAGTGTAATTAGGCTATTGTCTCAGGGACAGTGTAAGTTGGTTATTGTCTGAGGGGCCCTGTGATTGGATGAATCTGTCACAGACACTGTGATTGGATTATTACCTCAGGGATCCTTTTATTGGGTTATTGTCTGAGGGTCACTGTGATTGGATATTTGGTTCAGGGACAGTGTGATTGGGTTATTGTCTCACAGGCACTGTGAGTTTGCTATTGTCTGATGGACACTGTGATTGGGTTATAGTCTCTAGGACACTGTGATTGGTTTATTGGCTCATGGACAGTGTAATTCGATTATTGTCTCAGTGACACTGTGATTGGTTTATTGGCTCATGGACAGTGTAATTCGATTATAGTCTCAAGGACACTGTGATTGGTTTATTGTCTCACAGACGCTTTGATTGCGTTATTGCCTCACAGACATTGTGATTGGCTTGTTGTCTCACAGACACTGGGATTGGGTTATTGTATCAGGGACAATATGATTGGGTTATTTTCTCAGGGACATTGTGATTGCCTTAATGTCTCATGGAATCTATGGTTTGGCTATTGTGTCACTCACAGACACTGTGATTGGGATATTGTCTCACAGACGCTGTCATTGGGTTATTAGCTCTCAGACACTATGATAGGGCTATTGTCTCAGGGGCACTGTGATTTGGAGATTGTCTCACAAACACTGTGATTGGGTTATTAGCTCATAGACAATGATTGGGTTATTCTCTCAGGGACACTGTCATTGGGTTATTAACTCACAGACACTGTGATTGGGTTATTAACTCTCAGACACTATGATTGGGTTATTCTCTCAGGGACACTGTGATTTGGTTATTGTCTCACAGACACTGAGATTGGGTAATTGTCTCACAGACACTGTGATTTGGTTATTGTCTCACAGACACTGAGATTGGGTAATTGTCTCACAGACACTGTGATTTCGTGAGTGTCTCAGAGACACTGTGATTGGGTTATTCTCTCAGGGACACTGTGATTTGGTTATTGTCTCACAGACACTGAGATTGGGTAATTGTCTCACAGACACTGTGATTTCGTGAGTGTCTCAGAGACACTGTGATTGGGTTATTATGTCAGACAATGTGATTGGCTTATTTTCACAGGGACACTGTGATTGGCTTATTGCTTCAGGGACACTGTGATTGGTCTATTGTCTCACAGATGGTTTAATTGTTTTATTGTCTCACAGACACTGTGATTGGCTTGTTGTCTCACAGACACTGTGATTGGGTGACTGCATCATGGACACTCTGATTGGGTTATTGTCTCATGGAGACTGTAATTTGGATATTGTCTCACAGACATTGTGATTGCGTTACTAGCTCTCAGGCACTGTGATTGGGTTATTGTCTCCGGGACACTGTGATTGGGTTATTGTCTCACAGACACTGTGTTTATGTTAGTGTCTCAGGGACACTGTGATTGGGCCATTGTCTCACAGACATATTGGGTTATTATGTCAGGGACAATGTGATTGGGTTATTTTCTCAGGGACAGTCTAATTTGGTTATTGTATGAGGAGCGCTGTGATTGGGTGAATCTGTCACAGACACAGTGATTGGATTATTACCTCAGGGACCCTGTTATTGGGTTTTTGTCTCAGGGTCACTGTGATTGGATATTTGGTTCAGGGACAGTGTGATTGGGTTATTGTCTCACAGGCACTGTGACTTAGCTATTATCTGATGGACACTGTGATTGGGGTATAGTCTCAAGGACACTGTGATTGGTTTATTGGCTCATGGGCAGTGTAATTCGGATATTGTCTGAGGGACACTGTGATTGGGTAATTGTGTCCCAGATGCTGTGATTGGGTTATTGTCTCACAGACACTGTGACTGGCTTATTGTCTCAGGGTTACTCTGATTGGGTTATTGTCCCACAGACACTTTGATTGGGTTATTGTATCAGGGACAATGTGTTTGGGCTATTTTCTCATGGACACTGTGATTGGCTTATTGTCTCAGGGACTGTGCGATTGGGCTATTGTCTCAGGGACTGTGTAATTTGGTTATTGTCTGAGGGGCCCTGTAATTGGGTGAATCTGTCACAGACACTGTGATTGTATTATTACCTCAGGCACCCTTTTATTGGATTATTATCTCAGGGTCACTGTGATTGGATATTTGTTTCAGGGACCGGGTGATTGGGTTCTTGTCTCATAGACACTGTGATTGGGTTACTCTTTCCGAGACATTGCGATTGGACTATTGTCTCAGGGACACTGTGATTGGGTTATTGTCTCAGGGACACTGTGATTGGTTTATTGTCTGACAGATGCTGTGATTGGTTTGTTGTCTCACAGACACTGTGATTGGGTTATTGTCTCAGGGAAACTGTGATTGATTTATTGTCTCACAGGCACTGTGATTGGGTTATTCTGTCACAGACACTTTGATTTGCTTATTGTCTCACAGGCACTGTGATTGTGTTATTGTCTCAGGGACACTGTGATTGGGTTATTGTCTCACAGACACTGTAATTGGGTTATTGTCTTACAAACACTGTGATTGGGTTATTGTCTGACAGACAGTGTGATTGGGTTATTGTCTCAGGGACACTGTGATTGGGCTATTGTCTCAGGGACAGTGTAATTCGGTTATTGTCTGAGGGACACTGTGATTGGGTGATTGTGTCACATTTGCTGTGATTGGGTCGTTGTCTCACAGATACTGTGATTGGGTTATTGTCTCAGGGACAACATGATTGGGATGTTGTCTATGGGACACTGTGATTGGGTTATTGTCTCACAGACGGTGTGATTAGGTTATTGTCTCAGGGACATTGTGATTAGGTTGTTGTCCAACATACACTATGATTTGGCTATTGTCAGATGGACACTGTTATTGGGTTATTGTCTCAGGGACACTGTGATTGTTTTAGTGTCTCAGGGACACTGTGATTGGGTTATTGTCTCAATGACACTGTGATTGGGTTATTGTCTCAGGGACACTGTGATTGTTTTAGTGTCTCAGGGACACTGTGATTGGCTTACTCTCTCACAGACACTGTGATTGTGTTCAAAAACAAAAGTAGCTGGAAAATCTCAGCACGTCTGACAGCATCTGCAGAGAGGAACACAGTTAACGTTTCGAGCCCAAATGACTCTTCATCAAAACCTGGGATTGGGCTATTCTTTCACAGGCACTGTTACTGGGTTATTGTCTCAGGGTCACTGTGATTGGGTTATTGTCTCACAGACACTGTGATTGGGTTATTGTCTCAGGGTCACTGTGATTGGGTTATTGTCTCACAGACACTGTGATTGGGTTATTGTCTTACAGACAGTGCGATTGGGTTATTGTGTCACAGACACTGTGATTGGGTTATTGTCTCAGGGTCACTGTGATTGGGTTATTGTCTCACAGACACTGTGATTTGGTTATTGTCTTACAGACAGTGCGATTGGGTTATTGTCTCACAGACACTGTGATTGGGTTATTGTCTCTCAGACAGTGCGATTGGGTTATTGTGTCACAGACACTGCGATTGGGTTATTGTGTCACAGACACTGCGATTGGGTTATTGTCTCACAGACACTGTGATTGGGTTATTGTCTCACAGACAGTGCGATTGGGTTATTGTGTCACAGACACTGTGATTGGGTTATTGTCTCAGGGACACTGTGATTGGGTTATTGTGTCACAGACACTGCGATTGGGTTATTGTCTCACAGACACTGTGATTGGGTTATTGTCTCACAGACAGTGCGATTGGGTTATTGTCTCACAGACACTGTGATTGGGTTATTGTCTCAGGGACACTGTGATTGGGTTATTGTCTCAGGGACACTGTGATTGGGTTACTGACTCAGGGACACTGTGATTGGGTTATTGTCTCACAGTCACTGTGATTGGTTTTTGTCTGAAAGACACTGTGCTTGAGTTATTGTATCAGGGTCAATGTGATAGGGCTATTTTCTCAGGGTCACTGTGATTGGGTTATTGTCTCAGGGACACTGTGATTGGGTTATTGTCTCAGGGACAGTGATTGTGTTAATGCCTCACAGACACTGTGATGGGGCTATTGACTCACAGACACTGTTATTGGGTTATTGTCGCACAGATACTGTGATTGGGTTATTGTCTCAGGGACACTGTGATTGTTTTAATGTCTCAGGGACACTGTGATTGGGTTCAAAAACAAAAATCGCTGGGAAAAATCAGCACCTCTGACAGCATCTGCGGAGAGCAGGACAGTTAACGTTTCAAGCCGTATGACTATTCATCAAAACGTGTGATTGGGTTATTGTCTCAGGGACACTATGATTGGGTTATTGTCTCACAGACACTGTGATTGGGTTATTCTCTCACAGAACTTGTGATTGGGTTATTGTATCAGGGACACTGATTGGGTCATTGTATCACAGATGCTGTGATTGGGTTATTGTCTCACAGACACTGTGATTGGATATTTGTTTCAGGGGCAGGGTGATTGGGTTATTGTCTCCCAGACACTGTGATTGGGTTATTGTCTCAGGGACACTATGATTGGGTTATTGTCTCACAGACACTGTGATTGGGTTATTGTCTCAGGGACACTGATTGGGTCATTGTATCACAGATGCTGTGATTGGGTTATTGTCTCACAGACACTGTGATTGGGTATTGTCTCACAGAACCTGTGATTGGGTTATTGTATCAGGGACACTGATTGGGTCATTGTATCACAGATGCTGTGATTGGGTTATTGTCTCACAGACACTGTGATTGGATATTTGTTTCAGGGGCAGGGTGATTGGGTTATTGTCTCACAGACACTGTGATTGGGTTATTGTCTCACAGACACTGATTGGGTTATTGTCTCAGGGACACTGTGATTGGGTTATTGTCTCAGGGACACTGTGATTGGTTTATTGTCTCACAGATGCTGTGATTGGTTTGTTGTCTCACAGACACTGTGACGTGGTTATTGTCTCAGGGAAACTGTGATTGATTTATTGTCTCACAGGCACTGTGATTGGGTTATTGTGTCACAGACACTGTGATTTGGTTATTGTCTCACAGGCACTGTGATTGGGTTATTGTCTTACAGACACTGTAATTGGGTTATTGTCTTACAAACACTGTGATTGGGTTATTGTCTGACAGACAGTGTGATTGGGTTATTGTCTCAGGGACAGTGTAATTCGGTTATTGTCTGAGGGACACTGTGATTGGGTGATTGTGTCACATTTGCTGTGATTGGGTCGTTGTCTCACAGATACTGTGATTGGGTTATTGTCTCAGGGACAACATGATTGGGATGTTGTCTATGGGACACTGTGATTGGGTTATTGTCTCACAGACGCTGTGATTAGGTTATTGTCTCAGGGACATTGTGATTAGGTTGTTGTCTCACATACACTATGATTTGGCTATTGTCAGATAGACACTGTTATTGGGTTATTGTCTCAGGCACACTGTGATTGTTTTAGTGTCTCAGGGACACTGTGATTGGCTTACTCTCTCACAGACACTGTGATTGTGTTCAAAAACAAAAGTAGCTGGAAAATCTCAGCACGTCTGACAGCATCTGCAGAGAGGAACACAGTTAACGTTTCGAGCCAAATGACTCTTCATCAAAACCTGGGATTGGGCTATTCTTTCACAAGCACTGTTACTGGGTTATTGTCTCAGGGTCACTGTGATTGGGTTATTGTCTCACAGACACTGTGATTGGGTTATTGTCTCAGGGTCACTGTGATTGGGTTATTGTCTCACAGACACTGTGATTGGGTTATTGTCTTACAGACAGTGCGATTGGGTTATTGTGTCACAGACACTGTGATTGGGTTATTGTCTCAGGGTCACTGTGATTGGGTTATTGTCTCACAGACACTGTGATTGGGTTATTGTGTCACAGACACTGCGATTGGGTTATTTTCTCACAGACACTGCGATTGGGTTATTGTCTCACAGACACTGTGATTGGGTTATTGTCTCACAGACACTGCGATTGGGTTATTGTCTCAGGGACACTGTGATTGGGTTATTGTCTCACAGTCACTGTGATTGGTTTTTGTCTGAAAGACACTGTGCTTGAGTTATTGTATCAGGGTCAATGTGATAGGGCTATTGTCTCAGGGTCACTGTGATTGGGTTATTGTCTCAGGGACAGTTGTTGGGTTATTGTCTCATGTACACTGTGATTGGGTTATTAGCTCTCATACACTGTGATTGGGTTATTAGCTCTCAGATACTGTGATTGGGATATTGTCTCACAGACGCTGTCATTGGGTTATTAGCTCTCAGACACTATGATTGGGCTATTGTCTCAGGGACACTCTGATTTGCTTATTGTCTCAGGGACACTGTAATTTGGAGATTGTCTCACAGACACTGTGATTGGGTTATTAGCTCTCAGACACTGTGATTGGGTTATTGTCTCAGGGACACCGTGATTTGGTTATTGTCTCACAGACACTGAATTGGGTAACTGTCTCACAGATACTGTGATTACATGAGTGTCTCAGGGACACTGTGATTGGATCATTGTCTCACAGACACTGTGATTGGATTATTATGTCAGGGACAATGTGATTGGCTTATTTTCACAGGGACACTGTGATTGGCTTTTTGCTTCAGGGACACTGTGATTGGTTTATTGTCTCACAGACACTGAGATTGGTTTATTGTCTCACAGACACTGTGATTGGGTTATTGTCGCACAGACACTGTGATTGGGTTATTGTCGCACAGACACTGTGATTGGGTTATTGTCTCATGGACATTGTGATTATTGGGTGAATAGCTCACAGCCAATGGTCTTGGGTTAATAGCTCACAGAAAATGTGATAGGGTTATTGTCTAACTGACACTAATTGAGTTATTGTCCAAGGAACACTGTGATTGAGTTAATGTCTCACAGACACTGTGATTAGGTTATTGTCTCAATGACACTGTGATTGGGTTATTGTCTCAATGACACTGTGATTGGGTTATTGTCTCAATGCCACTGTGATTGGGTTATTGTCTCACAGACAGTGTGATTGGGTTATTGTCTCACAGACACTGTGATTAGGTTATTGTCTCAATGACACTGTGATTGGGTTATTGTCTCACAGACACTGTGATTTGGTTATTGTCTCACAGACAGTGCGATTGGGTTATTATGTTATTGTCTCAGGGACATTGTGATTAGGTTATGGTCTCACAGACACAGTTTTTGGCTTATTCTCTCAGGGACACTGTGATTGGGTTACTGTCTCAGGGACACTGTGATTGGGTTATTGTCTCACAGACACTGTGATTGGGTTATTATGTTAGGGACAATGTGATTGGCTTATAGGCTCATGGACAGTGTGAATGGGCTATTGTCTCAGGGACAGTGTAAGTTGGTCTTTAATAAAAACAAAGAAAACTGTGGATGCTGGAAATCCAAAACAAAAACAGAATTGCCTGGAAAAACTCAGCAGGTCTGGCAGCATCGGCAGAGAAGAAAAGAGTTGACGTTTCGAGTCCTCATGACCCTTCGACAGAACTTGATTTCGAGTCCAAGAAAGAGTTGAAATATAAGCTGGTTTAAGGTGTGTGTGGGGGGGGGCGGAGAGATAGAGAGAGAGAGAGGTGCTTGTGTAGACAAACAAGCAGTGATAGAAGCAGATCATCAAAAGATGTCAGCGACAATGGTACAAAAGAACACATAGGTGTTAAAGTTAAAGTTGGTGATATTATCTAAACGAATGTGCTAATTAAGAATGGATGGTAGGGCACTCAAGGTACAGCTCTAGTGGGGGTGGGGGGAGCATAAAAGATTTTAAAATATTTAAAAATAATGGAAATAGGTGGGAAAAGAAAAATCTATAAAATTTATAGGGAAAAAAAAGGAAAAAGGGGGAAACAGAAAGGGGGTGGGGATGGGGGAGGGAGCTCACGACCTAAAGTTGTTGAATTCAATATTCAGACCGGAAGGCTGTAAGGTGCCTAGTCGGAAGATGAGGTGTTGTTCCTCCAGTTTGCGTTGGGCTTCACTGGAACAATGCAGCAAGCCAAGGACAGACATGTGGGCAAGAGAGCAGGGTGGAGTGTTAAAATGGCAAGCGACAGGGAGGTTTGGGTCATTCTTGCGGACAGACCGCAGGTGTTCTGCAAAGCGGTCGCCCAGTTTACGTTTGGTCTCTCCAATGTAGAGGAGACCACATTGGGAGCAACGAATGCAGTAGACTAAGTTGGGGGAAATGCAAGTGAAATGCTGCTTCACTTGAAAGGAGTGTTTGGGCCCTTGGACGGTGAGGAGAGAGGAAGTGAAGGGGCAGGTGTTACATCTTTTGCGTGGGCATGGGGTGGTGCCATAGGAGGGGGTTGAGGAGTAGGGGGTGATGGAGGAGTGGACCAGGGTGTCCCGGAGGGAGCGATCCCTACGGAATGCCGATAAGGGGGGTGAAGGGAAGATGCGTTTGGTGGTGGCATCATGCTGGAGTTGGCGGAAATGGCGGAGGATGATCCTTTGAATGCGGAGGCTGGTGGGGTGATAAGTGAGGACAAGGGGGACCCTATCATGTTTCTGGGAGGGAGGAGAAGGCGTGAGGGCGGATGCGCGGGAGATGGGCTGAGATGGGCGGATGAGCGGGAGATTTCCAGGGAACTGGAAATTGTTTCCAGGACTGTCACTGACCTCATCTCCTCTGGGGATCTCCCTCCCACAGCTTCCAACCTGATAGTCGCCCAACCTCGGACGGCCCGCTTCTATCTCCTACCCAAAATCCACAAACAGAACTGCCCCGGTAGACCGATCGTCTCAGCTTGCTCCTGCCCCACAGAACTCATTTCTCGTTATCTTGACTCCCTTCTCTCTCCCCTTGTCCAGTCCCTTCCCATCTACATCCGTGATTCCTCTGACACCTTACGTCACATCAACAATTTCCAGTTCCCTGGCTCCAACCGCTTCCTCTTCACCATGGACGTCCAATCCCTCTACACCTCCATCCCCCACCAGGATGGTCTGAGGGCCCTTAGCTTCTTCCTCGAACAGAGGCCCGAACAATCCCCATCCACCACTACTCTCCTCCGTCTGGCTGAACTTGTTCTCACGTTGAACAATTTCTCCTTCAACTCCTCTCACTTTCTCCAAATAAAAGGTGTGGCTATGGGTACCCGCATGGGCCCCAGCTATGCCTGTCTCTTTATGGGGTATGTGGAACATTCCTTGTTGCAGTCCTACTCCGGCCCCTTTCCACAACTCTTTCTCCGGTACATCGATGATTACTTCGGTGCCGCTTCATGCTCTCGTCGGGACTTGGAAAAATTTATTAATTTTGCTTCCAATCTCCACCCCTCCATCATTTTCACGTGGTCCATCTCTGACACTTCCCTTCCCTTCCTTGACCTCTCTGTCTCAATCTCTGGTGATAGACTGTCCACCAATATCCATTACAAACCCAACGACTCCCACAGCTGCCTCGACTACAGCTCCTCACACCTCGCTTCCTGTAAGGACTCCATCCCATTCTCCCAGTTCCTTCGCCTTCGTCGCATCTGTTCCGATGATGCTACCTTCAAAAACGGTTCCTCTGACATGTCCTCCTTCTTCCTTAACCGAGGTTTTCCGACGGTCGTTGACAGGGCCCTCAACCGTGTCCGGCCCATCTCCCGCGCATCCGCCCTCACGCCTTCTCCTCCCTCCCAGAAACATGATAGGGTCCCCCTTGTCCTCACTTATCACCCCACCAGCCTCCGCATTCAAAGGATCATCCTCCGCCATTTCCGCCAACTCCAGCATGATGCCACCACCAAACACATCTTCCCTTCACCCCCCCTTATCGGCATTCCGTAGGGATCACTCCCTCCGGGACACCCTGGTCCACTCCTCCATCACCCCCTACTCCTCAACCCCCTCCTATGGCACCACCCCATGCCCACGCAAAAGATGTAACACCTGCCCCTTCACTTCCTCTCTCCTCACCGTCCAAGGGCCCAAACACTCCTTTCAAGTGAAGCAGCATTTCACTTGCATTTCCCCCAACTTAGTCTACTGCATTCGTTGCTCCCAATGTGGTCTCCTCTACATTGGAGAGACCAAACGTAAACTGGGCGACCGCTTTGCAGAACACCTGCGGTCTGTCCGCAAGAATGACCCAAACCTCCCTGTCGCTTGCCATTTTAACACTCCACCCTGCTCTCTTGCCCACATGTCTGTCCTTGGCTTGCTGCATTGTTCCAGTGAAGCCCAACGCAAACTGGAGGAACAACACCTCATCTTCCGACTAGGCACCTTACAGCCTTCCGGACTGAATATTGAATTCAACAACTTTAGGTCGTGAGCTCCCTCCCCCATCCCCACCCCCTTTCTGTTTCCCCCTTTTTCCTTTTTTTTCCCTATAAATTTTATAGATTTTTCTTTTCCCACCTATTTCCATTATTTTTAAATATTTTAAAATCTTTTATGCTCCCTCCACCCCCACTAGAGCTGTACCTTGAGTGCCCTACCATCCATTCTTAATTAGCACATTCGTTTAGATAATATCGCCAACTTTAACTTTAACACCTATGTGTTCTATTGTACCATTGTCACTGACATCTTTTGATGATCTGCTTCTATCACTGCTTGTTTGTCTACACAACCACCTCTCTCTCTCCCTATCTCTCCGCCCCCCACACACACACCTTAAACCAGCTTATATTTCAACTCTTTCTTGGACTCGAAATCAAGTTCTGTCGAAGGGTCATGAGTACTCGAAACGTCAACTCTTTTCTTCTCCGCCGATGCTGCCAGACCTGCTGAGTTTTTCCAGGTAATTCTGTTTTTGTTTAAGTTGGTCTTTGTCTGAGGGGCCCTGTGATTGAGTGAATCTGTCACAGACACTGTGATTGGATTATTACCTCAGGGATCCTGTTATTGGGTTATTGTCTCAGGGACAATGTGATTGGATATTTGGTTCAGGGACAGTGTGATTGGGTTATTGTCTCACAGGCACTGTGATTTTGCTATTGTCTGATGGACACTGTGATTGGGTTATAGTCTCAAGGACACTGTGATTGGTTTATTGTCTCACAGACGCTTTGATTGCGTTATTGTCTCACAGACACTGTGATTGGTTTGTTGTCTCACAGACACTGCGACTGGATTATTGTATCAGGGACAATGTGATTGGATTATTTTCTCAGGGACATTGTGATTGGCTTAATGTCTCATGGAATGTGTGGTTAGGCTAATGTGTCACTCACAGGCGCTGTGATTGGGTTATTGTCTCAGGGACAGTGATTGGGTTATTGTCTCATGTACACTGTGATTGGGTTATTGTCTCATGGACACTGTGATTGGGTTATTAGCTCTCAGACACTGTGATTGGGTTATTAGCTCTCAGATACTGTGATTGGGATATCGTCTCACAGACGCTGTCATTGGGTTATTAGCTCTCAGACACTATCATTGGGCTATTGTTTCAGGGGCACTGTGATTGGGTTATTGTCTCAGGGACACTCTGATTTGCTTATTGTCTCAGGGACACTGTAATTTGGAGATTGTCTCACAGACACTGTGATTGGGTTATTAGCTCACAGACACTGTGATTGGGTTATTCTCTCAGGGACACTGTGATTTGGTTATTGTCTCACACACACTGAGATTGGGTAATTGTCTCACAGATATTGTGATTACATGAGTGTCTCAGGGACACTGTGATTGGGTCATTGTCTCACAGACACTGATTGGGTTATTATGTCAGGGACAATGTGATTGGCTTATTTTCACAGGGACACTGTGATTGGCTTTTGCTTCAGGGACATTGTGATTGGTTTATTGTCTCACAGACA
This sequence comes from Isurus oxyrinchus, assembly GCA_026770705.1. Lineage (NCBI taxonomy): Eukaryota > Metazoa > Chordata > Chondrichthyes > Lamniformes > Lamnidae > Isurus > Isurus oxyrinchus. Next base: position 14,146,609 of record JANJGN010000037.1, read on the forward strand.
CTGTGGTTGGCTTGTTGTCTCACAGACACTGTGATTGGGTTATTGTCCGGGACACTGTGATTGGGTCATTGTCTCACAGACACTGAGATTGGGTTATTGTCTCACAGACACTGTGATTGGGTTATTGTCGCACAGACACTGTGATTGGGTTATAGTCTCACAGACACTGAGATTGGGTTATTGTCGCACAGACACTGTGATTGGGTTATTGTCTCATGGACATTATGATTATTGGGTGAATAGCTCACAGCCAATGGTCTTGGGTTAATAGCTCACAGAAAATGTGATAGTGTTATTGTCTCTGGAACACTGTGATAGAGTTATTGTCTAACTGACACTAATTGAGTTATTGTCCAAGGAACACTGTGATTGAGTTAATGTCTCACAGACACTGTGATTAGGTTATTGTCTCAATGACACTGTGATTGGGTTATTGTCTCACAGACACTGTGATTATGTTAGTGTCTCAGGGACACAGTGGTTGGGTAATTGTCTCAGGGACACTGTGATTGGCTTATTGGCTCATGGACAGCGTGATTGGGCTATTGTCTCAGGGACAGTGTAATTTGGTTATTGTCTGAGGGACACTGTGATTGGGTGATTGTCTCACAGATGCTGTGATTGTGTTATTGTCTCACAGACACTGTGATTTAGCTATTGTCTTACAGACACTGTATTTGGGTTTTTGTCTCAGACATGGTGTGATTGGGTTATTGTCTCACAGACTCTGTGATTGGTTTATGGTCTCACAGATGTTGTGATTGGGTTATTAGCTCACAGACATTGTGATTGGGTTACTGTCTCACAGACGCAGTGATTGGGTTACTGTCTCACAGATATTGTGATTGGGTTATTGTCTCACAGACACTGTGACTGGCTACTTGTCTCACAGGCACTGTGATTGGGTTATTGTCTCACAGATGCTGTGATTGGGTTATTAGCTCACAGACATTGTGATTGGGTTACTGTCTCACAGACACTGTGATTGGGTGATTGTCTCACAGATGCTGTGATTGTGTTATTGTCTCACAGACACTGTGATTGGGTTATTGTCTCACAGACACTGTGACTGGCTTCTTGTCTCACAGGCACTGTGATTGGGTTGTTGTCTCACAGATGCTGTGATTGGGTTATTAGCTCACAGACACTGTGATTACATTAGTGTCTCAGGGACACTGTGATTGGGTTATTAGCTCACAGACACTGTGATTACATTAGTGTCTCAGGGACACTGTGATTGGGTTATTATCTCAGGGACACTGTGATTGGTTTATTGGCTCAAAGACAGCGTGATTGGGCTATTTTCTCAGGGACAGTGTAATTCGGTTATTGTCTGAGGGACACAGAGATTGGGTGATTGTGTCACAGTTGCTGTGATTGGGTCATTGTCTCACAGATGCTGTGATTGTGTTATTGTCGCACAGACACTGTGATTGGGTTATTGTCTCACAGACACTCTGATCGCATTAGTGTCTCAGGGACACTATGGATTGGGTTATTGCCTGACGGACACTGTGATTGGATTATTGTCTTGTACACTGTGATCAGGTTATCGTCTCAAAGGTTCTGTGATTGGGTTATTGTCTCACAGACACTGTGATTGGGTTATTGTCTCACAGACACTGTGATTGCCATTTTGTCCCCGGGTAACTGAGATTGGATTATTGTGTCAGGTACACTGTGAATAGGTTATTGTCTCATGGACATTGTGATTATTGGGTGAATAGCTCACAGCCAATGGCCTTGGGTTATTAGCTCACAGAAAATGTGATAGGGTTATTGTCTCTGGAACACTGTGATAGGGTTATTGTCTAACTGACACTAATTGAGTTATTGTCCAAGGAACACTGTGATTGAGTTAATGTCTCACAGACACTGCGATTAGATTATTGTCTCACAGACACTGTGATTTGGTTATTTTCTCACAGACAGTGTGATTGGGTTATTGTCTCACAGACACTGTGATTGGGTTATTGTCTCAATGACACTGAGATTGGGTTATTGTCTCACAGACACTGTGATTATGTTAGTGTCTCAGGGACACTGTGGTTGGGTAATTGTCTCAGGGACACTGTGATTGGCTTATTGGCTCAAGGACAGCGTGTTTGGGCTATTGTCTCAGGGACAGTGTAATTCGGTTATTGTCTGAGGGACACTGTGATTGGGTGATTGTGACACAGATGCTGTGATTGGGTCATTGTCTCACAGATGCTGTGATTGGGTTATTGTCTCACACATACTGTGATTGGGTTATTGTCCCAGGCACACTGTGATTGGGTTATTGACTCAGACACACTGTGATTGGGTTATTGTCTCACAGACATTGTGATTGGGTTATTGTCCCAGACACACTGTGATTGGGTTATTGTCTCACAGACACTGTGATTGGGTTATTGTCCCAGACACACTGTGATTGGGTTATTGTCTCACAGACAATGTGATTGGGTTATTGTCCCAGGCACACTGTGATTGGGTTATTGTCTCACAGACACTCTGATTGCATTAGTGTCTCAGGGACACTATGGATTGGGTTATTGCCTGACGGACACTGTGATTGGGTTATTGTCTTGTACACTGTGATCAGGTTATCATCTCAAAGGTTCTGTGATTGGGTTATTGCCTAACGGACACTGTGGATTGGGTTATTGCCTGACGGACACTGTGATTGGGATATTGTCTCAGGGACATTGTGATTGTGTTATTGCCTCACAGACTTATTCATTGGATTTTTGGTCTCAGTTACAATGTGATTGGGATATTGTCCCTGGGCACTGTGATTGGATAATTGTGTGAGGGACACTGTGATTGGGTTATTGTCTCACAGACACTGTGATTGGGTTATTGTCTCAGGGACACTGTGATTGGGTTATTGTCTCACAGACACTGTGATTGGGTTATTGTCTCACAGATACTGTGATTGGATTATTGTCTCACAGTGGATTATTGTCTCACAGACACTGTGATTGGGTTATGGTCTCACAGACACTGTGATTGGGTTATTGTCTCACAGACACTGTGATTGGGTTATTGTCTCACAGACATTGTGATTGGGTTATTGTCTCACAGACACTGTGATTGGGTTATTGTCTCACAGACATTGTGATTGGGTTATTAACTCTCAGACACTGTGATTGGGTTATTGTCTCACAGACATTGTGATTGGGTTATTGTCTCACAGATATTGTGATTGGGTTATTAGCTCTCAGACACTGTGATTGGGTTATTGTCTCCGGGACACTGTGATTGGGTTATTGTCTCACAGACACTGTGATTGGGTTATTGTCTCACAGATACTGTGATTGGGTTATTGTCTCACAGATACTGTGATTGGGTTATTGTCTCACAGACACTTTGATTACCTTCTTGTCCCTGGGTAACTGAGATTGGATTATTGTGTCAGGTACACTGTGAATAGGTTCTTGTCACATGGACATTGTGATTATTGGGTGAATTGCTCACAGCCAATGGTCTTGGGTTAATAGCTCGCAGAAAATGTGATAGGGTTATTGTCTCTGGAAGACTGTTATAGGGTTATTGTCTAACTGACACTAATTGAGTTATTGTCCAAGGAAAACTGTGATTGAGTTAATGTCTCACAGACACTGTGATTAGGTTATTGTCTCAATGACACTGTGATTAGATTATTGTCTCACAGACACTGTGATTTGGTTATTTTCTCACAGACAGTGCGATTGGGTTATTGTCTCACAGACACTGTGATTGGGTTATTGTCTCACGGATGCTGTATATTTGGTTGTTGTCTCAGAGACAATGTGAGTGGGGTATTGTCTCAGCGACACTCTGATTGGCTTATTGTCTTGGGTACACTGTAATTTGGATATTGTCTCACAGATATTGTGATTGGGTTATTAGCTCTCAGACACTGCGATTGGGTTGTCTCCGGGACACTGTGATTGGGTTATTGTCTCACAGACACTGTGATTGAGTTATTGTCTCACAGACACTGTGATTTGGTTATTGTCTCACAGACACGGTGATTGGGTTATTGTCGCACAGACACTGTGATTACCTTTTTGTCCCTGGGTAACTGAGATTGGATTATTGTGTCAGGTACACTGTGAATAGGTTATTGTCACATGGACATTATGATTATTGGGTGAATAGCTCACAGCCAATGGCCTTGGGTGAATAGCTCACAGAAAATGTGATAGGGTTATTGTCTCTGGAACACTGTGATAGGGTTATTGTCTAACTGACACTAATTGAGTTATTGTCCAAGGAACACTGTGATTGAGTTAATGTCTCACAGACACTGTGATTAGGTTATTGTCTCAATGACACTGTGATTGGGTTATTGTCTCACAGACACTGTGATTTTGTTAGTGTCTCAGGGACACAGTGGTTGGGTAATTGTCTCAGGGACACTGTGATTGGCTTATTGGCTCATGGACAGCGTGATTGGGCTATTGTCTCAGGGACAGTGTAATTTGGTTATTGTCTGAGGAACACTGTGATTGGGTGATTGTCTCACAGATGCTGTGATTGTGTTATTGTCTCACAGACACTGTGATTTAGCTATTGTCTTACGGACACTGTATTTGGGTTTTTGTCTCAGAGACAGTGTGATTGGGTTATTGTCTCACAGACTCTGTGATTGGTTTATGGTCTCACAGATGCTGTGATTGGGTTGTTGTCTCACAGATGCTGTGATTGGGTTATTAGCTCACAGACATTGTGATTGGGTTACTGTCTCACAGACGCTGTGATTGGGTTATTGTCTCACAGATATTGTGAATGGGTTATTGTCTCACAGACACTGTGACTGGCTCCTTGTCTCACAGGCACTGTGATTGGGTTGTTGTCTCACAGATGCTGTGATTGGGTTATTAGCTCACAGACATTGTGATTGCGTTACTGTCTCAGGGACACTGTGATTGGGTTATTATCTCAGGGACACGGTGATTGGTTTATTGGTTCAAGGACAGCGTGATTGGGCTATTTTCTCAGGGACAGTGTAATTCGGTTATTGTCTGAGGGACACTGAGATTGGGTGATTGTGTCACAGATGCTGTGATTGTGTTATTGTCGCACAGACACTGTGATTGGGTTATTGTCTCACAGACACTCTGATCGCATTAGTGTCTCAGGGACACTATGGATTGAGTTATTGCCTGACGGACACTGTGATTGGATTATTGTCTTGTACACTGTGATCAGGTTATCGTCTCAAAGGTTCTGTGATTGGGTTATTGTCTCACAGACACTGTGATTGGGTTATTGTCTCCGGGACACTGTGATTGGGTTATTGTCTCACAGACACTGTGATTGGGTTATTGTCTCACAGACACTGTGATTGGGTTATTGTCTCCGGGACACTGTGATTGGGTTATTGTCTCACAGACACTGTGATTGGGTTATTGTCTCACAGACACTGTGATTACCTTTTTGTCCCTGGGTAACTGAGATTGGATTATTGTGTCAGGTACACTGTGAATAGGTTATTGTCTCATGGACATTGTGATTATTGGGTGAATAGCTCACAGCCAATGGCCTTGGGTGAATAGCTCACAGAAAATGTGATAGGGTTATTGTCTCTGGAACACTGTGATAGGGTTATTGTCTAACTGACACTAATTGAGTTATTGTCCAAGGAAAACTGTGATTGAATTAATGTCTCACAGACACTGTGATTAGGTTATTGTCTCAATGACACTGTGATTAGATTATTGTCTCACAGACACTGTGATTTGGTTATTTTCTCACAGACAGTGCGATTGGGTTATTGTCTCACAGACACTGTGATTGGGTTATTGTCTCAGGGACACTGTGATTGGGTTATTGTCTCACAGACACTGTGATTGGGTTATTGTCTCAGGGACAGTGTAATTCGGTTATTGTCTCAGGGACACTGTGATTGGCTTATTGGCTCAAGGACAGCGTGTTTGGGCTATTGTCTCAGGGCAGTGTAATTCGGTTATTGTCTGAGGGACACTGTGATTCGGTGACTGTGACACAGATGCTGTGATTGGGTCATTGTCTCACAGATGCTGTGATTGTGTTATTGTCTCACAGACACTGTGACTGGGTTATTGTCTCAGGGACAGTGTAATTCGGTTATTGTCTGAGGGACACTGTGATTGGGTGATTGTGACACAGATGCTGTGATTGGGTCATTGTCTCACAGATGATGTGATTGGGTTATTGTCTCACACATACTGTTATTGGGTTATTGTCCCAGGCACACTGTGATTGGGTTATTGTCTCACAGACATTCTGATTGCATTAGTGTCTCAGGGACACTGTGATTGGGTCATTGTCTCAGACGCACTGTGATTGGGTTATTGTCTCACAGACACTGTGATTGGGTTATTGTCCCAGACACACTGTGATTGGGTTATTGTCCCAGACACACTGTGATTGGGTTACTGTCTCACAGACAATGTGATTGGGTTATTGTCCCAGGCACACTGTGATTGGGTTATTGTCTCACAGACACTCTGATTGCATTAGTGTCTCAGGGACACTGTGGATTGGGTGTCTTGTACACTGTGATCAGGTTATCATCTCAAAGGTTCTGTGATTGGGTTATTGCCTAATGGACACTGTGGATTGGGTTATTGCCTGACGGACACTGTGATTGGGATATTGTCTCAGGGACATTGTGATTGTGTTATTGCCTCACAGACTTATTCATTGGATTTTTGGTCTCAGTTACAATGTGATTGGGATATTGTCCTTGGGCACTGTGATTGGATAATTGTGTGAGGGACACTGTGATTGGGTTATTGTCTCACAGACAATGTGATTGGATCATTGTCTAAGTGACAGTGTGATGGTGGTGTTGTCTCAGGGAAACTGTGATTGGGTTATTGTCTCACAGACATTGTGATTGGGTTATTGTCTCACAGACACTGTGATTGGGTTATTGTCTCCCAGACACTGTGATTGGGTTATTGTCTCACAGACATTGTGATTGGGTTATTGTCTCACAGATATTGTGATTGGGTTATTAGCTCTCAGACACTGATTGGGTTATTGTCTCCGGGACACTGTGATTGGGTTAATGTCTCACAGATACTGTGATTGGGTTATTGTCTCACGGACACTTTGATTACCTTTTTGTCCCTGGGTAACTGAGATTGGATTATTGTGTCAGGTACACTGTGAATAGGTTCTTGTCACATGGACATTGTGATTATTGGGTGAATAGCTCACAGAAAATGTGATAGGGTTATTGTCTCTGGAACACTGTGATAGGGTTATTGTCTAACTGACACTAATTGAGTTATTGTCCAAGGAAAACTGTGATTGAATTAATGTCTCACAGACACTGTGATTAGGTTATTGTCTCAATGACACTGTGATTAGATTATTGTCTCACAGACACTGTGATTGGGTTATTTTCTCACAGACACTGTGATTGGGTTATTGTCTCACAGACACTGTGATTGGGTTATTGTCTCACGGATGCTGTGATTTGGTTGTTGTCTCACAGACAATGTGATTGGCTTATTGTCTCGGGTACACTGTTATTTGGATATTGTCTCACAGATATTGTGATTGGGTTATTAGCTCTCAGACACTGTGATTGGGTTGTCTCCGGGACACTGTGATTGGGTTATTGTCTCACAGATATTGTGATTGGGTTATTAGCTCTCAGACACTGTGATTGGGTTATTGTCTCCGGGACACTGTGATTGGGTAAATGTCTCACAGATACTGTGATTGGGTTATTGTCTCACAGACACTGTGATTGAGTTATTGTCTCACGGACACTGTGATTACCTTTTTGTCCCTGGGTAACTGTGATTGGATTATTGTGTCAGGTACACTGTGAATAGGTTATTGTCACATGGACATTGTGATTATTGGGTGAATAGCTCACAGCCAATGGCCTTGGGTGAATAGCTCACAGAAAATGTGATAGTGTTATTGTCTCTGGAACACTGTGATAGGGTTATTGTCTAACTGACACTAATTGAGTTATTGTCCAAGGAACACTGTGATTGAGTTAATGTCTCACAGACACTGTGATTAGGTTATTGTCTCAATGACACTGTGATTGGGTTATTGTCTCAATGACACTGTGATTGGGTTATTGTCTCAATGCCACTGTGATTGGGTTATTGTCTCACAGACAGTGTGATTGGGTTATTGTCTCACAGACACTGTGATTTGGTTATTGTCTCACAGACAGTGCGATTGGGTTATTGTCTCACAGACACTGTGATTGGGTTAATGTCTCACAGACACTGTGATTGGGTTTTTGTTTCACAGACACAGTTTTTGGCTTATTCTCTCAGGGACACTGTGATTGGGTTATTGTCTCACAGACACTGTGATTGGTTTTTGTCTGAAAGACGCTGTGCTTGAGTTATTGTATCAGGGTCAATGTGATAGGGCTATTTTCTCAGGGACACTGTGCTTTGGTTATTGTCTCAGGGACATTGTGATTGGCTTAATGTCTCATGGAATCTGTGGTTTGGCTATTGTGTCACTCACAGACGCTGTTATTCGGCTATTGTCTTAGGGTCACTGTGATTGTGTTATTGTCTCAGGGACAGTGATTGGGTTATTGTCTCATGTACACTGTGAATGGGTTATTGTCTCATGGACACTGTGATTGGGTTATTGTCTCATGGACACTGTGATTGGGTTATTGTCTCATGGACACTGTGATTGGGTTATTAGCTCTCAGATACTGTGATTGGGATATTGTCTCACAAACGCTGTCATTGGGTTATTAGCTCTCAGACACTATGATTGGGTTATTGTCTCAGGGACACTCAGATTTGCTTATTGTCTCTGGGACACTGTAATTTGGAGATTCTCTCACAGACACTGTCATTGGGTTATTAACTCACAGACACTGTGATTAGGTTATTCTCTCAAGGACACTGTGATTTGCTTATTGTCTCACAGACACTGAGATTGGGTTATTGTCTCACAGACACTGAGATTGGGTAATTGTCTCACGGACACTGAGATTGTGTTATTGTCGCACAGACACTGTGATTGGGTCATTGTCTCACAGGCCCTGTGATTGGGTTATTGTCTCAGGGACACTGTGATTGGATATTTGGTTCACAGACACTGTGATTGGGTTATTGTCTCAGGGACACTGACTGAGTTATTGTCTCGCAGACACTGTGATTGGGTTATTGTCTCACAGACGCTTTGATTGGGTTATTGTCTCACAGACACTGTGATTGGCTTGTTGTCTCACAGACACTGCGATTGGGTTATTGTATCAAGGACAATGTGATTGGGTTATTTTCTCAGGGACATTGTGATTCGCTTAATGTCTCATGGAATCTGTGGTTTGGCTATTGTGTCACTCACAGACGCTGTGATTGGGCTATTGTCTCAGGGACACTGATTGGTTTATCGTCTCATGTACACTGTGATTGGGTTATTGTCTCATGGACACTGTGATTGGGTTATTAGCTCTCAGACACTGTGATTGGGATATTGTCTCACAGACACTGTCATTGGGTTATTGGCTCTCAGACAGTATGATTGGGCTATTGTCTCAGGGACACTCTGATTTGCTTATTGTCTCAGGGACATTGTAATTTGGAGATTGTCTCACAGACACTGTGATTGGGTTATTGTCTCCGGGACACTGTGATTGGGTTATTGTCTCACAGACACTGTGATTGGGTTATTGTCTCACTGGCACTGTGATTGGTTTATTGTCTCTCAGACGCTTTGATTGGCTTGTTGTCTCACAGACATTACGATTGGGTTATTGTATCAGAGACAATGTGATTGGGTTATTTTCTCAGGGACATTGTGATTGGCTTAATGTCTCATGGAATCTGTGGTTTGGCTATTGTGTCACTCACAGACGCTGTGATTGGGCTATTGTCTCAGGGTCACTGATTGGTTTATCGTCTCATGTACACTGTGATTGGGTTATTGTCTCAGGGTCACTGTGATTGTGTTATTGTCTCAGGGACACTCTGATTTGCTTATTGTCTCAGGGATACTGTAATTTGGAGATTGTCTCACAGACACTGTGATTGGGTTATTCTCTCAGGGACACTGTGATTTGGTTATTGTCTCACAGACACTGAGATTGGGTAATTGTCTCACAGATACTGTGATTGGGTTATTATGTTAGGTACAATGTGATTGGCTTATTTTCACAGGGACACTGTGATTGGCTTATTGCTTCAGGGACACTGTGATTGGTTTATTGTCTCACAGACGCTTTAATTGGTTTATTGTCTCACAGACACTGTGGTTGGCTTGTTGTCTCACAGACACTGTGATTGGGTTATTGCATCAGGGACACTAATTTGGATATTGTCTCACAGGCATTGTGATTGGGTTATTAGCTCTCAGACACTGTGATTGGGTTATTGTCCGGGACACTGTGATTGGGTCATTGTCTCACAGACACTGTGATTGGGTTATTGTCTCACAGACACTATGATTGTGTTATTGTCTCACAGACACTGTGATTGGGTCATTGTCTCACAGACACTGTGATTCGGTTATTATGTCAACGGCAATGTGATTGGATTATTTTCTCAGGGACACTGTGATTGGGTTATTATGTCAGGGAAAATGTGATTGGGTTATTTTCTCAGGGACACTGTGATTGGCTTTTGGCTCAGGGACAGTGTAATTTGGTTATTGTCTGAGGGGCCCTGTGATTGGGTGAATCTGTCACAGACACAGTGATTGGATTATTACCTCAGGGACCCTGTTATTGGGTTATTGTCTCAGGATCACTGTGATTGCATATTTGTTTCAGGGACAGGGTGATTGAGTTATTGTCTCACAGGCACTGTGACTTAGCTATTGTCTGATGGACACTGTGATTGGGTTATAGTCTCAGGGACACTGTGATTGGTTTAGTGGCTCATGGACAGTGTAATTCAGTTATTGTCTGAGGGACGCTGTGATTGGGTGATTGTGTCCCAGATGCTGTGATTCGGTTATTGTCTCAGTGACACTGTGATTGGGTTATTCTCTCACAGACACTGTGATTGGCTTATTGTCACACACACACTGTAATTGATTCAGAAACTGTGACTAGGTTATTGTGTCACAGACACTGTGATTGGTTTAAGGTCGCACCAGCACTGTGATTGGGTTATTAGCTCACAGACATGTGATTGGGTTATTGTCTCACACACACTGTGATTGGGTTATTATGTCAGGGACAATGTGATTGGCTTATTGGCTCATGGACAGTGTGATTGGGCTATTGTCTCAGGGACAGTGTAATCTGGTTATTGTCTGAGGGGCCCTCTGATTGGGTGAATCTGTCACAGACACTGTGATTGGATTATTACCTCAGGGACCCTGTTATTGGGTTATTGTCTCAGGGACACTGTGATTGGATTTTTGGTTCAGGGACAGTGTGATTGGGTTATTGTCTCACAGGCACTGTGAGTTACCTATTGTCTGATGGACACTGTGATCGGGTTATTTTCTCAGGGACACTGTGATTGGCTTATTGTCTCACAGACGATTTGATTGGTTTATCGTCTCATAGACACTGTGACTGGCTTGTTGTCTCACAGACACTGCGATTGGGTTATTGTATCAGGGACAATGTGATCGGGTTACTTTCTCAGGGACACTGTGATTGGCTTAATGTCTCATGGAGTCTGATTGGGCTATTGGGTCACTCACAGAAGCTGTGATTGGGTTATTGTCTCAGGGACACTGTGATTGGGTTATTGTCTCAGGGACACTGTGATTGGGTTATTGTCTCAGGGACACTGTGATTGGGTTATTGCATCACAGACGCTGTCATTGGGTTATTAGCTCTTAGACACTATGATTGGGCTATTGTCTCACAGACACTGTGATTGCGTTATTGTCTCACAGACACTGTGATTGAGTTATTGTCTCACAGAGACTGTGATTGGGTTATTGTCTCACAGACACTGTGATTGGGTTATTGTCTCACAGACACTGTGATTGGGTTATTGTCTCAGGGACACTGATTGGGTTATTTTCTCAGGGCACTGTGATTGGCTTTTGGCTCAGGGACAGTGTGATTGGGCTATTGTCTCAGGGACAGTGTAAGTTGGTTATTGTCTGAGGGGCCCTGTGATTGGGTTGAATCTGTCACAGACACTGTGATTGGGTTATTACCACAGGGACTCTGTTATTGTGTCTCAGGATCACTGTGATTGGATATTTGTTTCAGGGACAGGGTGTTTGGGTTATTGTCTCACAGGCACCGTGACTTAGCTATTGTCTGATGGACACTGTGATTCGGTTATAGTCTCAAGGACACCGTGATTGGTTTATTGGCTCATGGACAGTGTAATTCGGTTATTGTCTGAGGGACGCTGTGATTGGGTGATTGTGTCCCAGATGCTGTGATTGGGTTATTGTCTCAGTAACACTGTGATTGGGTTATTTTCTCACAGACACTGTGATTGGCTTATTGTCTCACACACACTGTTATTGCCTCACAGACACTTTGATTGGGTTATTGTATCAGGGACAATGTGTTTGGGCTATTTTCTCATGGACACTGTGATTGGCCTATTGTCTCAGGGACAGTGTCATTGGGCTATTGTCTCAGGGACACTGTGATTGGCTTATTGTCTCAGGGACAGTGTGATTGGGTTATTGTCTCAGGGACAGTGTGATTGGGTTATTGTCTCAGGGACACTGTGATTGGGTTATTGTCTCAGGGACACTGTGATTGGGTTATTGTCTCCGGGACACTGTGATTGGATTATTGTCTCAGGGAAACTGTGATTGAGTTATTGTCTCACAGACACCGTGATTGGTTTATTGTCTGAAAGACATTGTGTTTGAGTTATTAGCTCACAGATAATGTGATTGGGTAATTGATTCAGAAACTGTGACTAGGTTATTGTCTCACAGACACTGTGATTGGTTTAAGGTCACACAAGCACTGTGATTGGGTTATTAGCTCACAGACAATATGATTGGGTTATTGATTCAGAAACTGTGATTGGGTTATTGTCTCAGAAACTGTGATTGGGTTATTGTCTCACAGACACGGTGATTGGGTTATTGTCATTGGGACACTGTGATTGGGCAATTATCTCAGACACTGTGGTTGGGCTGCTGTCTCACAGATACTGTGATTGGGCTATTCTCCTTGGGACACTGTGATTGGGCAATTGTCTCACTGTGATTGGGATGTTGTCTCAACAGACACTGTGATTGGGTTATTGTCGCACGGATACTGTGATTGGGTTATTGTCTCAGGGAAACTGTGATTGCGTTATTGTCTCACAGACACTGTGATTGGGTTATTGTCACTGGGACACTGTGATTGGATTATTGTCTCAGGGAAACTGTGATTGCGTTATTGTCTCACAGTCACTGTGATTGGTTTATTGTCTGAAAGACAATGTGCTTGAGTTATTGTATCAGGGACAATGTGATAGGGCTATTTTCTCAGGGACACTGTGCTTTGGATATTGTCTCAGGGACACTGTGATTGGGTCATTGTCTCACAGACACTGTGATTGGGTTATTGTCACTGGGACACTGTGATTGGATTATTGTCTCACAGACACTGTGATTGGGTTATTATGTCAGGGACAATGTGATTGGCTTATTGGCTCATGGACAGTGTGAATGGGCTATTGTCTCAAGGACAGTATAATTTGGTTATTGTTTGAGGGGCCCTGTGATTGGGTGAATCTGTCACAGACACTGTAATTGGATTATTACCTCAGGGACCCTGTTATTGGGTTATTGTCTCAGGGTCACTGTGATTGGATATTTGGTTCAGGGACAGTGTGATTGGGTTATTGTCTCACAGGCACTGTGACTTAGCTATTGTCTGATGGACACTGTGATTTAATTATAGTCTCAAGGACACTGTGATTGGTTTATTGTCTCACAGATGATTTGATTGGTTTATTGTCTCACAGACACTGTGATTGGTTTATTGTCTGAAATACACTGTGTTTGAGTTATTGTATCAGGGACAATGTGATTGGGTTATTTTCTCAGGGACACTGTGATTGGCTTAATGTCTCATGGAATCTGTGATTGGGCTATTCGGTCACTGATGCTGTGATTGGGTTCTTGTCTCACAGCCACTGTAAATGGGTTATTGTCTCAGGGACACTGTGATTGGGTTATTTTCTCAGGGACACTCTGAATGGGTTATTGTCTCAGGGACACTGTGATTGGGTTATTGTCTCAGGGACAGTGTGATTGGGTTATTGTCTCCGGGACACTGTGATTGGATTATTGTCTCAGGGAAACTGTGATTGAGTTATTGTCTCACAGACACTGTGATTGGGTTATTGTCTCACAGACACTGTGATTGGGTTATTGTCTCAGGGACACTGTGATTGGGTTATTGTCTCAGGGACACTGATTGGGTTATTTTCTCAGGGCACTGTGATTGGCTTTTGGCTCAGGGACAGTGTGATTGGGCTATTGTCTCAGGGACAGTGTAAGTTGGTTATTGTCTGAGGGGCCCTGTGATTGGGTTGAATCTGTCACAGACACTGTGATTGGGTTATTACCACAGGGACTCTGTTATTGTGTCTCAGGATCACTGTGATTGGATATTTGTTTCAGGGACAGGGTGCTTGGGTTATTGTCTCACAGGCACCGTGACTTAGCTATTGTCTGATGGACACTGTGATTCGGTTATAGTCTCAAGGACACCGTGATTGGTTTATTGGCTCATGGACAGTGTAATTCGGTTATTGTCTGAGGGACGCTGTGATTGGGTGATTGTGTCCCAGATGCTGTGATTGGGTTATTGTCTCAGTAACACTGTGATTGGGTTATTTTCTCACAGACACTGTGATTGGCTTATTGTCTCACACACACTGTTATTGCCTCACAGACACTGTGATTGGGTTATTGTATCAGAGACAATGTGTTTGGGCTATTTTCTCATGGACACTGTGATTGGCCTATTGTCTCAGGGACAGTGTCATTGGGCTATTGTCTCAGGGACACTGTGATTGGCCTATTGTCTCAGGGACAGTGTCATTGGGCTATTGTCTCAGGGACACTGTGATTGGGTTATTGTCTCAGGGACAGTGTGATTGGGTTATTGTCTCAGGGACAGTGTGATTGGGTTATTGTCTCAGGGACACTGTGATTGGGTTATTGTCTCACAGACACATTGATTGGGTTATTGTCTCCAGGACACTGTGATTGGATTATTGTCTCAGGGAAACTGTGATTGAGTTATTGTCTCACAGACACCGTGATTGGTTTATTGTCTGAAAGACATTGTGTTTGAGTTATTAGCTCACAGATAATGTGATTGGGTAATTGATTCAGAAACTGTGACTAGGTTATTGTCTCACAGACACTGTGATTGGTTTAAGGTCACACAAGCACTGTGATTGGGTTATTAGCTCACAGACAATATGATTGGGTTATTGATTCAGAAACTGTGATTGGGTTATTGTCTCAGAAACTGTGATTGGGTTATTGTCTCACAGACACGGTGATTGGGTTATTGTCATTGGGACACTGTGATTGGGCAATTATCTCAGACACTGTGGTTGGGCTGCTGTCTCACAGATACTGTGATTGGGCTATTCTCCTTGGGACACTGTGATTGGGATGTTGTCTCAACAGACACTGTGATTGGGTTATTGTCTCACAGACGCTGTGATTGGGTTATTGTCATGGGGCACTGAGATTGGGTTATTGTGTCGGGGACACTATGATTGGGTTATTGTCTCACACACACTGTGTTTGGATTATTGTCTCACACACACTGTGATTGGGTTACTGTCTCAGGGACACAGTGGTTGGGTTATTCTCTCACGGACACTGTGATTGGGTTATTGTCTCACAGACACTGTGATTGGGTTATTGTCTCAGGGACACTGTGATTGAGTTATTGTCTCACAGGCACAGTGACAGGGTTATTATCGCAGTCACTGTGATTGGGTCATTGTCTTACACAGGCTGTTATTAGCGCAGTGTGTGACACACTCACACACAAGTATATACACTCACGTATGCATATCCACACACAATGCCAACTCTCTGTGCCATGATAGGCTGCTGCTGTTTGCTGTGAGACGGTGCTGCTTTGATTGCTCATTTTGAGCATTTTATACATCTTGTTTCGGGCAGGTGATTGGCTCTCCCTTCCTCAGCTTCCCGAGAACTTGCAGATAATACATGCACACTCATTCCTGTCCTAGATGTGCTGCTTGAAGTCACATATTACACCAACGCTCTCGTGTAATGACATTTCAAAAAGGTACTACAGTGAGTCGGTAATAATTTTCTGGGGTGGGTGGTGCAGGAATCAGGTAACGATTTCGTCAAGAGGCTCGCGAGTTATCCACCAGTCTTCTGAGGTTGCCAGAGATGTTTAAAAAAACAGCAAAGGAGAGCGATGCTATGGACTTTAGCAAGGAGAGTTTCGGGCAGGAGGAAAGTTTCACCAAGCAGAAGGCAAGTGTATCATCAGCGCAGTTGTCAGAGAGCCTGAATGGTGGGGTATGTGTTGATGCTGTCAGTAGGGTCCTACACTGAATGATTTACCTGACCGTGCTCTTGGTTATAGTAATTTGTGAACGGCCTAACACAGACTTCAAGTTGAAATAGTTAAGCTTTTCTCCTCCCAGGCTGGTTTAGCAAAGCTCTTTCACTCCTGTCGTGAAATGTTTAAGTGTTCCTTGAAGGGCTTTGCAAGGAAGGGCGTTCCAGGCACGCAAACACAAAGTCAGATGGCTCGCAGCCTCTTCCCCAGGCCTCACGGCTGGCTATTAATTGGTAATTTCTTATACATTATTGAACACTCAATTGTGTAGAAAGAAGGAAGTGCACTCATAAAGCAACCTTCATGTTCTTAGGACATCCCAAAGTGTTTTACAACCAATTAAATACCTTTGAAGTATGGCCAGAGTGGGTCAGTACTGAGAGACTGTTGCACTGTCGGAGGGTCAGTGTTGAGGGAGCACTGCACTGTCGGAGGGTCAGTACTGAGGGAGCTCTGTGCATTTTGGGGGATCAGTACTGAAGGAACGCTGCACTGTCGGAGGGTCAGTACTGAGGGAGCGCCGCACTGTCAGAGGGTCAGTACTGAGGGAGTGCCACACTGTCAGAGAGTAAGTACTGAGGGAGTGCCGCACTGTCAGAGGGTCAGTACTGAGGGAGTGCCATACTGTCAGAGAGTAAGTACTGAGGGAGCGCTGCACTGCCAGAGGGTCAGTATTGAGAAGCCGCTCTGTCAGAGGGTCAGTATTGAGATGGTGCTGCACTGTCAGAGGATCCATACTGAGGGAGTACAGTACTGTCGGAGGCTCAGTACTTAGTACTGAGGAATAACCGCACTGTTGGAGGGAGTGTTCTAAGGGGGTGCCGCACTGTCGGAGGGTCAGTACTGAGGGGGCGCCGCATTGTCGCAGAATCAGTACTGAGCGAGTGTCGCATTAAAAGATGATCAATATTGAGGGAGCTGCACTGTTGTAGGGTCAGTACTGAGGCATTGCTGCACTGTTGAAAGTGCTTTCCTTCATGTTGGAGATTAAATTGAGGTCTTGTCTGCCCTCTCGGGTGGCTGTAAAATCTTCCATAGTCACTCCTGAAAGAAGAGCAGGGGAGCTCTGCAGGGTATCCTAGGTCAACATTTATCCTTCTGCCTGCACCTAAAAGCACTTGATCTGGGTCATTATCACACTGCTGTTTGTGGGAGCTTGCTGTGTAAAATTAGCTATTGTATTTCCTCCTTTACAACTGTGACTGCACTTTGAAAATACTTCATTTGCTGTAAAGCACTTTTGGATCTCCTGAGGTGGTGAAATGTTCTGTAAATGTTAATTCTCCCTCTGTCTCTCTCTCCTTCCTCGCTGCTTAAAAATTTCTCAAGAAAATATTCGGGGAATCTTTCTGCTAACACAATTGATAGCAGTGGAAGGTGTGAACTGTTGCTTCATTTTGATCAGTAAACAGTAAAAGCAATCTCAAATATCTAACATTATTCAGAGAGAGGGCTGTCAACCAAATGGAAGATTATTTAGTTACCAGGATCTTTGAGGCACAATTATTGAATGAACAGATGGGGAAGCATACAGAGGCCGAATTTAAAAGACACTTTAGATTTTTAAAATTATGAACAGAAATATGCAGCTCTCCCCGCTGTCCTTCTGTCTAAGGTATGGGCTGTTTATAAATAATATGTCACTCAAGAATATGAGCAACTGAGTCTGACAGTTGCTTTCCAGTAATTCAGATGTCACGTTGTTTGAAATTTCTTCAAAATTGAGCTGGGTAAAAGTTTCCATGTCTCTGTGGGCTGTTGTTGGGTAAGGGTGGTAAGGACTGTGGAACCAAGGCAGATAGA
Organism: Isurus oxyrinchus; assembly: GCA_026770705.1. Classification (NCBI taxonomy): domain Eukaryota; kingdom Metazoa; phylum Chordata; class Chondrichthyes; order Lamniformes; family Lamnidae; genus Isurus; species Isurus oxyrinchus. Next base: position 14,164,871 of record JANJGN010000037.1, read on the forward strand.
TGATGGGAGTTCAGGTACAGATTGGTCACAATCCAACTGAATGGCGGAACAGACTCAGGAGGGACTGAATGGCCTCTTGCTACTCTTATGTCCCTGTCTGTTTCAGCATATATAGCACAGTAACTGGGGAGATAAAATTAGGATTCAAGTGGTTTCGGAGAAACGATCCCATTACCTGCATCCACATTCTGGGCCAGGCCACATAGCAACTGTCTCCAATTAACTGACGAAGCGCTCTAGCAGGTCCAAGGTTATAGAATATCCCTTCCATCAGTGGACCTGCTCCCAAACTTTGGACACACCTACAATCATGTAAATAAAAGGGAATTCAAGGAAAACTTTCAGCTTAATAGCGATTCTCAACTCTTGTAAAACAGACCCAGGCTCCGAATAAATTACTCCTCCCAGCCCGTCAACATATCCTTTTATTCCTCGCTCCCTCATGTATGTATCTAGTTTCCCCTTAAAAGCACCTATGCTATTTGTTTCAATACTCCATATACATAATAATACCCATGATCAGAAAGTTCAGTTAATGTAGAGAGACTGGAAAAGCTGGGATTGTTCTCCTTAGAACAGAGAAAGTTACGGGGAAATTTAATAGAGATGTTCCTGGGGGTTTTGAGAGACAGAGATATTCTCCACTCTCTCGGTGAAGACATTTCTCCTGAATTCCCAATTGGATTTATTAGTGACTGTCTTATATTGATGGCCCCTAGTTCTGGTCTCCCCCGCAGGTAGAAACACCATCTCAACGTGTAACCTATAGAACCCTTTCATAATTTTAAAGACCTCTTTCAGGTCACCCCCCGAGTCTCTTCTCTTCTAGGGAAAAGAGCCCCAGTCTGTTTGATTTTCCCTGATAGTGATAACCTCTCAGTTCTGATAGCATCGTTATGAATTTTATACTGCACCTTCTCCAGTGCCTTATATCCTTTTTTATTAACTTAGCAATGAGGCCTGTTCATAGTAACTCCAAATGTGGGATATGGAGACCAGCTGGTTTTCACAGGGAACTTGCTGGTGCTGTTACAGGCAAGGCTGGTTGGGGGTAATTTATTTTTTCCAAACAGACACCGTGAAATGTGCTGAATGCCTGCCCACTGGCTTCAGGGTCAGTACTGTGCTTCCCTGTGCATCTCCCAACAGCTTCCACATTAGTAACATTAGTTTTTGATTCTCTGTTCACTGAAAGGAATTTTTGAAGGTGGTAGGACAAGATAATCAAGCTGTTTAAAAAGCATATGGGATTCTGAAATTTATAGATAGAGGCATGGAGTACAAAAAGCAGGAAAGTTATTGCTAAACCTTATAAATGACGGGTTAGGCCTCAGCGGGAGAATTGTGTCCAATTCTGGGCCCCACGCTGTCGGAAAGATGTCAAGATCTTGGAGAGGGTGCGGAGGAGTTTTACCAGAACGTTCCCAGGGATGTTCTTCACTTAATGTGGAGAGACTGGAGAAGCTGGGATTGTTCTCCTTAAAGCAGAGAAGGTCAAGGGGGAGATTTAATCGAGGTGTTCAAAATCAGGAAGGGTTTGGATAGAGTGAATAAGGAGAAACTGTTTCCAGTGTCAGGAGGGTCGGTAACCAGATTGAAGAGAATCGGTAAAAGAACCAGAGGGGGAGATGAGGAGAATGTTTTTTTCCACAGCGAGTTGTTGTGATCTGGAAGGCGCTGCCTGAAAGGGCGGTGGAAGCAGATTCAATAGGAACTTTCAAAAGGGGGGATTGGAGAAATACTTGAAGAGGGAAAATTAGCAGGACTGTGAGAGAGAGAGCGCGGGGGGAGTGGGCACTAATTGGATAGGTCTTTCAAAGGTACTGACTCACCTGTTGTGATGTAAAATTCTATGGTCACCTATAATAGCTGCTAACACCATTTTAATATGTTATGGGGAGAAGGCGGGAGAATGGGGTTGAGAAACTTATCAGTCAGGATTGAATGGCGGAGCAGACTCGATGGGCCAAATGGCCTAATTTCTGCTCCTATGTCTTATGCTCCTTTGTCCTCTAATGAGATATTGAACTTCTTTATGGAACAAGAATTTTTCTAACACCTCCAAGCATTGACTTGAGATTGGATCAACCCATAGGGCAAAAACATTCTAACTGGACAATAATTTTAGTACATAAACTAAGGAGTGATTGTTGAAACTGAGTGACACAAGTTGAACAAAAGCTTAGTCGAAGGTATGTTTTAAGGAGTGACTTAGAGGAGGACAGAGAGGTTGAGAGCCCTGGGGACCTGTGTATATCAATTGTGCAAAACAAGATCCATAGCTATGTGCTGATGATCTGTTTTCGTGATGTTGGTTGAGGGATAAATGTTGGTCCTGAACCAACATTTGTTGAGTTATTATGCAAAATTGATGTAAAAATGTTTGCATTTCCACAAATTAGGAAAGGCTGTTGGTGAAGGGTGAACGGAGGGCGTAGTAAATCCTGCCTTCTCCCTTTTGGGGCTTGGGCAGAAACTCTGCTCACAGGAATGGCTGAAGTCTCGATCCCAATCCTTGGTCATGAAGCACAAACATTGCCCCTACTTTTGCACCAATCGGCAAAAATTGGGAATCTCCAGACGGTGGGGTGTGATAGTGAGACGAGAAGGTGAAACTCCCATCACAACACAGGCCGGAAAAGAATACGTGGTGAGGGTGAAGGCAGAGGAGGATTGTTTTCACACTCGCTTTATCTCAAAGCAATTCTTTTTCTCAATTTGCTCTCGGGATGTGGGTGAAACTCGCAAGATTGTGTTGGTTTCTGCGAAGGTGGGCCACTGTACAATTGTTTGCATGCATCAGTGCGCAGAGTCAACCGCATCGTGTGGACAAGAGTTATGTCTTGGCTACAGCATTGGTGGTTGGGGGCAGTGGGGGGGGGGGGTTGCTGACAGGCTCCGTCTCCCAAAAGACATCAGTGAAGCAACTGGTCCAGAATTGATTATAGTCATTTATTTTTCCACGGATTGGAATGTGCTGCTTGAAAGGGCAGGTGGAATTCAACAGTAACTTTCAAAGCGGAATTGGATAAATGTACGCAAAAGAAAAATTCACAGGGCAATGGGGAAAGAGCTGGGACAGGCTTATCACAATGAATCTGCATTATTGAGCTGGCTTGTTGCAGTCTGAAATCTAATCTTGTACTTAGAGGATACCCTCTGTCAGCTTCTCTTGGCTATTATCAACATACAACCTATATTCAAACAAATACACTAAACAGGGTTCAGCAGGGCTTGAGACAAGGGCTACAGAAAAGAGCAGGGGCGTAGGAATAAAGGGCTGACACAAGTATGATGGACCGAAAGGCCTCCTACTGCGCTGTGAGATTCCATGGTGTGAATTGGAGCCATGTGTAAGACTGTTTACGCATGTTTTTAACCTGCAGTATCTAGCTGATTCTTAATTGATTCAAAACAAAAACAGAATGACCTGGAAAAACTCAGCAGGTCTGGCAGCATCGGCGGAGAAGAAAAGAGTTGACGTTTCGAGTCCTCATGACCCTTCGACAGAACTTGATTTCGAGTCCAAGAAAGAGTTGAAATATAAGCTGGTTTAAGGTGTGTGTGTGGGGGGCGGAGAGATAGAGAGAGAGAGAGGTGGGGGGTGTGTGGTTGTGTGGACAAACAAGCAGTGATAGAAGCAGATCATCAAAAGATGTCAGCAACAATGGTACAATAGAACACATAGGTGTTAAAGTTAAAGTTAAAGCTGACAGAGGGTATCCTGTAAGTACAAGATTAGATTTCAGACTGCAACAAGCCAGCTCAATAATGCAGATTCATTGTGATAAGCCTGTCCCAGCTCTTTCCCCATTGCCCTGTGAATTTTTCTTTTGCGTACATTTATCCAATTCCACTTTGAAAGTTACTGTTGAATTCCACCTGTCCCACAGCTTCCACCTGATAGTCGCCCAACCTCGGATGGCCCGCTTCTATCTCCTACCCAAAATCCACAAACAGAACTGCCCCGGTAGACCGATCGTCTCAGCTTGCTCCTGCCCCACAGAACTCATTTCTCGTTATCTTGACTCCCTTCTCTCTCCCCTTGTCCAGTCCCTTCCCACCTACATCCGTGATTCCTCTGACACCTTACGTCACATCAACAATTTCCAGTTCCCTGGCCCCAACCGCTTCCCCTTCACCATGGACGTCCAATCCCTCTACACCTCCATCCCCCACCAGGATGGTCTGAGGGCCCTTAGCTTCTTCCTCGAACAGAGGCCCGAACAATCCCCATCCACCACTACTCTCCTCCGTCTGGCTGAACTTGTTCTCACACTGAACAATTTCTCCTTCAACTCCTCTCACTTCCTCCAAATAAAAGGTGTGGCTATGGGTACCCGCATGGGCCCCAGCTATGCCTGTCTCTTTATGGGGTATGTGGAACATTCCTTGTTGCAGTCCTACTCCGGCCCCCTTCCACAACTTTTTCTCCGGTACCTCGATGATTACTTCGGTGCCGCTTCATGCTCTCATCGGGACTTGGAAAAATTTATTAATTTTGCTTCCAATCTCCACCCCTCCATCATTTTCACGTGGTCCATCTCTGACACTTCCCTTCCCTTCCTTGACCTCTCTGTCTCAATCTCTGGTGATAGACTGTCCACCAATATCCATTACAAACCCACCGACTCCCACAGCTACCTTGACTACAGCTCCTCACACCCCGCTTCCTGTAAGGACTCCATCCCATTCTCCTAGTTCCTTCGCCTTCGTCGCATCTGTTCCGATGATGCTACCTTCAAAAACAGTTCCTCTGACATGTCCTCCTTCTTCCTTAACCGAGGTTTTCCACCCATGGTCGTTGACAGGGCCCTCAACCGTGTCCGGCCCATCTCCTGCGCATCCGCCCTCACGCCTTCTCCTCCCTCCCAGAAACATGATAGGGTCCCCCTTGTCCTCACTTATTACCCCACCAGCCTCCGCATTCAAAGGATCATCCTCCGCCATTTCCGCCAACTCCAGCATGATGCCACCACCAAACACATCTTCCCTTCACCCCCTTATCGGCATTCCGTAGGGATTGCTCCCTCCGGGACACCCTGGTCCACTCCTCCATCACCCCCTACTCCTCAACACCCTCCTATGGCACCACCCCATGCCCACGCAAAAGATGTAACACCTGCCCCTTCACTTCCTCTCTCCTCACCGTCCAAGGGCCCAAACACTCCTTTCAAGTGAAGCAGCATTTCACTTGCATTTCCCCCAACTTAGTCTACTGCATTCGTTGCTCCCAATGTGGTCTCCTCTACATTGGAGAGACCAAATGTAAACTGGGCGACCGCTTTGCAGAACACCTGCGGTCTGTCCGCAAGAATGACCCAAACCTCCCTGTCGCTTGCCATTTTAACACTCCACCCTGCTCTCTTGCCCACATGTCTGTCCTTGGCTTACTGCATTGTTCCAGTGAAGCCCAACGCAAACTGGAGGAACAACACCTCATCTTCCGACTAGGCACCTTACAGCCTTCCGGTCTGAATATTGAATTCAACAACTTTAGGTCGTGAGCTCCCTCCCCCATCCCCACCCCCTTTCTGTTTCCCCCCCTTTTTGTTTTCCCAATAAATTATATAGATTTTTCTTTTCCCACCTATTTCCATTATTTTTAAATATTTTAAAATCTTTTATGCTCCCCCCAACCCGCACTAGAGTTGTACCTTGAGTGCCCTACCATCCATTCTTAATTAGCACATTCGTTTAGATAATATCACCAACTTTAACTTTAACACCTATGTGTTCTTTTGTACCATTGTCACTGACATCTTTTGATGATCTGCTTCTATCACTGCTTGTTTGTCCACACAACCACACACCTCCCCCCCCATCTCTCTCTCTCTCTATCTCTCCGCCCCCCCACACACACACCTTAAACCAGCTTATATTTCAACTCTTTCTTGGACTCGATCTCAAGTTCTGTCGAAGGGTCATGAGGACTCGAAACGTCAACTCTTTTCTTCTCTGCCGACGCTGCCAGACCTGCTGAGTTTTTCCAGGTCATTCTGTTTCTGTTTTGGATTTCCAGCATCCGCAGTTTTTTTTGTTTTTATCTTAATTGATTCAGTTGTATAAGCCAAGGGTACACAGGCCCCACCGCTATCTTCCCAGCAACAAAAGTGGATTTGGGAGTGTCACTCACATCCCCAGAGCAAACAAAAGTAAAGGGTGCTTCTTTTCTCATCTCCATGACGGCTGCTGTCCCCACCTCGGCCATTCTCAGCCCACCCATTTGCTGGAGGACCCTAGGGAATGGTCTTGTCTCTTGTGCACTCGTTAACTAAGCTTCCTCTGACTGATGTCACAGGGCAGCGCCCTGCCCAGTGCAGCAGTCAACTTCACAGTCTGGTTTCACACTGAGCCCCTCACCCTCCTTCCCAGGCGCTGAACATCTCACCAGCCATGTCAACCACCGCTAGCAAAGCTGGCTGCCTAACCTTGCTGAGAGGCTTGTGGGCCATTTACCCAGATTGAGTGGTGAGGCTGGATTCCGATGTAAATCCAGGCTAGATCAGGATGGCAGCATTCTTTACCTAAAGGTTACTAAGACAATCCGCCAGATTCATGGTCATGTTTCCTTATTTCGTTTTGCGATTTTTTTTAAGACTGAGTACATATATCAACAAACTGCTCCAGTGGGATTAGTTCTCAACTTCCCTGGATTACCGATCGAGATCCCTAGATTACTGGCCCTGGCCCATGGATCACTGATCCGAGCTCCTGGTTTACTAGTTCAGCTCCTTGGATCACTGACCCAGGCACTTCAATTAGAGTGATGCAGGGAGGGGGTGGGACAGTGAGGGGGGTGAGGCAGTGAGGGGGGTGGGTCAGGGAGGGGGGTGGAGCAGTGAGGGGGTGGGCCAGAGACGGGCGTGGGGCAGTGAGGGGGGTGGGGTAGTGAGGGGTGTGGGGCAGTGAGGGGGTGAGGCAGGGAGGAGGTGGGGCAGTGAAGGAGGTGGGGTAGTGAGGGGGTGGGGCAGTGAGGGGGTGAGGCAGTGAAAGAGGTGGGGCAGTGAGGGAGTGGGGCAGAGAGGGGGTGGGGCAGTAAGGTGGTGAGGCAGTGAGGGGGGTGGGGCAGTGAGGGGGTGGATCAGGGAGGGGGTGGAGCAGTGAGGGGGTGGGGCAGTGAGGAGGTGGGGCAGTGAGGGGTGTGGGGTAGTGAGGGGTGTGGGGCAGTGAGGGGGTGGGGCAGTGAGGAGGTGGTGCAGTGAGGGGGTGAGGCAGTGAGGGGGGTGGGAGAGTGAGGGGGTGGGTCTGGGAGGGGGTGGAGCAGTGAGGGGGTGGGGCAGTGAGGAGGTGGGGCAGTGAGGGGGGTGGGGTAGTGAGGGGTGTGGGGTAGTGAGGGGTGTGGGGCAGTGAAGGGGTGGGGCAGTGAGGAGGTGGGTCAGTGAGGGGGGTGGGGCAGAGAGGGAGGTGGGGCAGTGAGGGGGTGGGGCAGTGAGGGGTGTGGGGCAGTGAGGGGTGTGGGGCAGTGAGGGGGTGAGGCAGTGATGGGGTGGGGCAGTGATGGGGTGGGGCAGTGAGGGGGGTGGGGCAGTGAGGGGGTGGGGCACTGAGGGGATGGGGCAGTGATGGGGTGGGGCAATGATGGGGTGGGGCAGTGAGGGGGGTGTGGTAAAGGTGGTTGTGGGGTAGAGAGGGGATGCAGTAAAGAGGGTGGTGGGGCAGTGGGGGCATGTGGTAAATGGGGCAGTGAGGGGCTGAGGCAGTGAAGGAGGTGGGGCAGTGAGGGGGTGGGGCAGTGAGGGGGTGGGGCAGTGAGGGGGTGAGGCAGTGATGAGGGTGGGACAGTGAAGGGGGTGGCACAGTGAGGGGGTGGGGCAGCGAGGGTGTGGGGCAGTGAGGGCGTGGCACAGTGAGGGTGTGAGGCAGCGAGGGTGTGGGGCAGTGAGGAGGTGAGGCAGTGAAGGGGATGAGGCAGTGAGGTTGCAGTGAGGGGGATGTGGTAAAGGTGGTTGTGGGGTAGAGAGGGGATGCAGTAAAGAGGGTGGTGGGGCAGTGGGGGCATGTGGTAAATGGGTAGTGGGCTAGAGAGGGGGATGCAGTAAAGGGGGTGGTGGGGTAATGTGGTAAGGGGGTAGTGGGGCAGTGGGGTAATGTGGTAAGGGGGTAGTGGGGTAGAGAGGGGGATGTGGTAAGGGGGTAGTGGGGTAGAGGGGGTAATGTAAAGAGGTAGTGGGGTAGAGAAGGGGATGTGGTAAGGGGGTAGTGGGGTAGAGGGGGTAATGTAAAGGGGTAGTGGGGTAGAGGGGGGGCTGTGGTAAAGGGGTAGTCGGGTAGAGAGAGGGATGTAGTAAAGGGATGGTGGGGCAGTGGGGTAATGTGGTAAAGGGAGTAGTGGGGTAGAGAGGGGGATGTGGTAAAGGGATAGTGGGGTAGAGAGGGGGATGTGGTAAAGGGGTAGTGGGGTAGAGAGGGGGATGTGGTAAAGGGATAGTGAGGTAGAGGTAGGGCTGTAGTATAGGGGTAGTGGGATAGAGAGGGGAATGTGGTAAAGGGGTAGCGAGGCAGTGGGGTAATGAGGTAAGGGGCTAGTGGAGTGATGTGGTAAGGGGGTAGTGGGGTAGAGAGGGGATGTGGTAAAGGGGTAGTGGGCTAGAGAGGGGGATGTGGTAAGGGGCTAGTGGGGTAGTGGGGTAATGTGGTAAAGGGGTAGTGGGGTAGAGAGGGGGATGTGGTAAGGGGGTAGTGGGCTAGAGAGGGGGATGTGGTAAGAGGGTAGTGGGGCAGTGGGGTAATGTGGTAAGGGGGTAGTGGGGCAGAGGAGGGGGATGTGGTAAGAGGTTAGTGGGGCAGTGGGGTAATGTGGTAAGGGGCTAGTGGGGTAGAGGGGGTAATGTAAAGAGGTAGTGGGGTAGAGAAGGGGATGTGGTAAGGGGGGTAGTGGGGTAGAGGGGGTAATGTAAAGGGGTAGTGGGGTAGAGAAGGGGATGTGGTAAAGGAGTAGTGGGGTAGAGGGGGGGCTGTGGTAAAGGGGTAGTCGGGTAGAGAGAGGGATGTAGTAAAGGGATGGTGGGGCAGTGGGGTAATGTGGTAAAGGGAGTAGTGGGGTAGAGAGGGGGATGTGGTAAAGGGATAGTGGGGTAGAGAGGGGGGTGTGGTAAAGGGGTAGTGGGGTAGAGAGGGGGTGTGGTAAAGGGGTAGTGGGGTAGAGGTAGGGCTGTAGTATAGGGGTAGTGGGATAGAGAGGGGAATGTGGTAAAGGGGTAGCGAGGCAGTGGGGTAATGAGGTAAGGGGCTAGTGGGGTGATGTGGTAAGGGGGTAGTGGGGTAGAGAGGGGGATGTGGTAAAGGGGGTAGTGGGCTAGAGAGGGGGATGTGGTAAGGGGCTAGTGGGGTAATGTGGTAAAGGGGTAGTGGGGTAGAGAGGGGGATGTGGTAAGGGGGTAGTGGGCTAGAGAGGGGGATGTGGTAAGGGGCTAGTGGGGTAATGTGGTAAAGGGGTAGTGGGGTAGAGAGGGGGATGTGGTAAAGGAGTAGTGGGCTAGAGAGGGGGATGTGGTAAGGGGCTAGTGGGGTAATGTGGTAAAGGGGTAGTGGGATAGAGAGGGGATGTGGTAAGGGGGTAGTGGGGCAGTGGGGTAATATGGTAAAGGGGTCGTGGAGTAGAGAGGGGGATGTGGTAAGAGGGTAGTGGGGCAGTGGGGTAATGTGATAAGGGGGTAGTGGGGTAGAGAGGGGGATGTGGTAAGAGGGTAGTGGGGCAGTGGGGTAATGTGGTAAAGAGGTAGTGGGGTAGAGAGGGGAATGTGGTAAGTAGGTAGTGGAGTAGAGAGGGGGATATGGTAAGGGGGTAGTGGGGTAGAGAGGGGGATATGGTAAGGGGGTAGTGGGTCAGCCTCGTTAGAAAGCCGAGTGTATGGGGTTACATTTGGTGAGTGCCCGCCCACTACACAAGCAGATCACCAACAGAATACAATACTAAGGCGAAGGTTTTAGCGAATCACACATATTTGCATATCTTTGTCCCACTGGCATTGAATCATTCATTTAGTGATACAAACTGAACACACAGAACTATGAACAACAGCCGAGATTTATACTAAATTGATCTGATTTTAAAGTTGTCGTGGACTTGACTGTATGTCTTGACTGAAGATATTTTAGTAATCAGTTATATTTGAAACTCCAAAGTTTAATCAGGATTGAGTACAATGGGAATGAATAGGAAAGGGCTTGATCTATTGGGATTGTGTACAATGACAGAGAATGAGTGGGGGTTTGATCCACTGCGTTTGTGTACACCAGGAGTGAATGGGTAGGCTGTGATCCATTGGGATTGGGCAGAGCAGGAGTGAATGGGGAGCCATTTGATTCATTGGGATCATGTACATCGGGAGTGAATGGGAAGAGATTTGATCCAGTAGGATTGTGTACACTGGGATTGAATAGGAAGGGGTTTGATCCATTGGGATTGTGTACACTGGGATTGAATAGGAAGGGGTTTGATCCATTGGGATTGTGCACACTGAGACTGAAGAGGAAGGGTTTTGATCCATTAATCTTCTGTGCTTGGGTTGCTTTGTGTTCACCTGGGGTGACTATTGATAGAAAGATTGAAATATTTACAGAATGGAAGGAGGCCATTCGGCCTATCACATTTGTGCATTCACAAAGTCTCCATTTCTTATTAGATGGTGTAAATCTCACAAATTCTAAAGATTAAGGTGAGCGATTATTAAAAGCAAACAATGGAAAATGATAAGGATTTGATATATAGATTAATATCGAGGTTACTGTGTCTGTGTGCAGCATAACACAAGCTGCAGCGTCACAGGAAGTTAAGCCGAAGTTTAAAACATCATCAGGTCGAAGAAAAGCCATTGCAAGTTTCATATCTATTCTCAAAATATTAACACCTTTATTAAGATTACATGTCATTCCCATATTGCATTTCTAAAATTTCTGGCACTTAAGATATTGTCAAGTTTGTTTTTTTAACTGGAGGACAGTGCCAAATTCCCCCTCACCCCTCCAGTTCTGGTACACACACTGTTTTTGTGTAGATGCCTTGCCTTTAACCACTAATGATTGAAATCAAAATATTACAGTGCAAAAACTTTATTAATTCTCATTTTTGACACGTTAATGATTTGTATTCGTTTTCAAATAGCATTTCCACTTTAATTTTGTGCCCCAATTTCCTGTAAAAGTTAATTGAAAAGCTGAAAGGTGATCTTAAACTTATATCAAACTTTGGTTAGATCACACTTGGAGTTACTGTGAACAGTTCCGGTCTCCAGATTATAAGAAAGAATATTCAGGCTCTGGAGAAGGTGCAAAAGAGGTTTATAGGATGATTCCAGGACTGAGAGGCTGCACTTGGAAGATTGAATGGGCTTGGCTCTTTTCTCTAGAGAACAGAAGGCTTAGGGCTGAGCTGATAGAGGTCTTTAAAATGATGAAGGGGGTTTCGATAGGGTAGATATAGAGAAGATGTTTCCACTTGTGGGGGAGACCAGAAACAGGGATCATTAATTCCAGATAGTCACTAATAAACCCAATAAGAATTCAGGAGAATTACCCAGAGAGTTGTGAGAACATGGAAATTGATACTATGTGGAGTGGTTGAGGGGAATAGGATAGATGCATTGAAGGGGGGGGGGGGGGGAACTGGATAAATACATCAGGGAGAAAGGAGTAGAAGAATATGGTGATAAGGCGAGATGAAGAGGGAGGGTGGGAGGAGGCTTGTTTCTGTGCTGTACGTTGTGTGAAAGCTGGGTTGGATGCTGAATGCATGGCCAGGAAATCTAATAAAAATTAAAACAAAATAGCTCCACTTTGTTGTAAGAGTGACGGGCAGCCTGAGACTTTCCTGCGAGTGTGTTAGGCCCCATGAGACCCAAGGCAGATTACAGAGGCGGCCACGGCTTTTAATCTCACTCAAAAGAAAAAGAAAAAATTCGGTGTGGTTTCCAAAAATTCACGCAGGAAAATGTAGGCTCTTCTTGGGTTTTTTTTTCTTGTATTTATATTTCTTAGGTGGCTTTTTATCAGTTTGTTGTAGAGTGGAGAGATTTTAGTAGATGTGTTTTAGTCTCGGGTAAGGGAGTTGAGGAACGGGTTAGAGACTTGTGGTTGCAGTGAAATAATAAACCTGTCCAGGAAATGTCTCCTTTTATTTTCCTGCATTTATTATTTCTCAGCACTATTAGCCATACTTTTGAACCTGCTTTGGCTTGAATGGTTTGAATGTGAGATGAGCTGCAAGATCGAAGTGCGCAGGGCAGAGGAGGATGTGGGAAGAGAAGGAGGGTTAGAGAAGAAGGAAGGGGGTAAGTAATCAGTAGAGGGGAGGGGGAAGAGAAGGAGGAGGGGATCAGTGGTGGGGATGGGGAAAAGGAGTGGAAGAGAATGAGAGAAGGAGGTGGGAAGGAGGAGAGGGAGAGGAAAGGGAGAGAGAGGGAAAGAGGGGGAGAGAAAGGGCGGAGAGGAGGAGGGGGAGATCAGTTCAGTGCAGGGGAGGGGAAGAGAAGGTAGGAGAAGAAAGGGGAAATCAGAGAGGGAAGTGGAGGAGAGGAGGGGGAGGGGAAGAGACAAGGGGGGAGAAGAAGGGGGAGAGCAAGGGAGAAGATGGGAGGGGAAGAGACAAGGGAGGGAGAAGAAGGGGGAGAGCAGGGGAGAAGATGGGAGGGGAAGAGACAAGGGAGGGAGAAGAAGGGGGGAGAACAGAGGAGAAGATGGGAGGGGAAGAGAAGGTAGGAGAAGAAAGGGGAAATCAGAGAGGGAAGTGGAGGAGAGGAGGGGGAGGGGAAGAGACAAGGGGGGAGAAGAAGGGGGGAGAACAGAGGAGAAGATGGGAGGGGAAGAGACAAGGGGGGGAGAGGAAGGGAGAGAGCAGGGGAGGGGAGGAGAGGGGAAGTGGCGTCCAAATAGAATGTGTGTAGAATTGGTGCTGTGAAATCAGGCCTGGGTGAATGTGAAACCAGCCTCGTGACTGACTTACGCTCTGGACGATGCCAGAGGAGGCCAGGATCCAGAGTTACTAACAGAAACAAACAAGTTGGATGGATGGTTTCCTTTCTTCTCCTTTTCCTTCTCCCATCTCTCAATTATCCCAAGTGAGTACAGCATCGATTTGTCATTTATAAAAGCATGATGGGTTTTTAAATAATTAGTGTTGTTAGGTGGAGCAAGAGTAGTTGGGATTATTCTCCATGCAGCAGAGAAGATTAGGAGGAAACTTAACAGGAAGGGTTTGGATTGAGTATATAGAGAGAAACCTTTTCCAGCGGCAGGAAGGTCAGTAACCAGAGGGACACAGATTGAAGAGAATCGGTAATAGAGCCAGAGGGGGAGATGAGGAGAATGTTTTTTTTACACAGCGAGTTGTTGTGATCTGGAAGGCGCTGCCTGAAAGGGCGGTGGAAGCAGATTCAATAGGAACTTTCAAAAGGGGGTAATTGGATAAATACTTGAAAAGGAGAAATTTGCAGGACTGTGGAGGGTGGGGAGCGGAGTGGGACTAATTGGATAGATCTTTAAAAGAGCTGGCACAGGCTTGATGGGCTGAATGGCCTCCTCCTGTGCTGGGTCATTTTATGAATCCGAAGGCTAATAAACCATTTCAGGATCAGCCTAGGTCATCTTTCATTTGAGCTGGGGATGGGGCGGGGAGTGAAATTCATAAGAAAGTATTCATTTGACGATAATGAAAACTCCATGATAGAAAAACATTCACAAAAGACTATTTTAAAACTGTATATTTAACAAATACATTTTAATATTCATGAAGAATAGTTTGCTTCCTGGGCTGAGAGGGGTTTGGAATTATTTGCTATGGTAGAGTGCTAGTGACATTCATTACTGATTGCGTTTCTGATGTTCACTATTAAGGATGACGAGGCATTAGTACTCTGGCTGAATGCTGTTCCAGTCAAGACAACAGGAAGATAGAAAACCAAGTAGACACACCACAAATAAATACAAATATTATTCTTAAAGAAGAACTGTTTGAAACGTTAAAACAAATTGATCGGACAGATAGAGAGAAACTATTTCCTCTGGCAGGGGGGTCCAGAACAAGGGGGCAGAACCCTAAAATTCGAGCCAGGCCATTCAGGGGTGATGTCAGGAAGCATTTCTTCACATAAAGGCTTTTGAGGTTGGAGGTCAACTGGAGTTTCAAGACTGAGACTGATAGAGTTTTGTAGGGTAAGAGTATTCAAGAATATGGAGCAAGGGCTGGTAAATGGAGTCAAAATACAGATCACTGTGAACAGTGGATCAAGATCGAGGAACTGAACGGTCACCTCCTTTTCCAATGTTTTTAAATGATGTCCACATTAATTACAGCTGGATCATTAGCTTTAACACTTGACAAGTATTTCCTCGCGAGATTATTCATTGCACCCTCGTTCCATAACCGGAATATATGTGCCTCCTGACAGGAGTAATTTTGGAGCAATCCCTGTAAGGCTGGCCTCTGGGACTGTATTGGACATTGCTGTTTGGATTCAAGTTATTCCTCGCAATTGGGACTCGTTAAAAACAAAACTAAAACTCAAACCTGGAGCCTGAACCTGTGCAACAAAATGTTGCACATTTACTAGAACGGGTGAGGAGTGGGGGGAGGGGGTGAGAATGAAAGAAATCATGCACCATAAAAGCAGGCCCATTTGGCTCATCATGTCTGTGCCAGCTCTTTGAAAGAGCTAGCCAATTAATCCCACTCCCCTGCACGCTCCCCATTGCTCTGTAAATCTTTTCCTTTTCACGTATTCAGAAATTCTCTTCTGGAAGTTACTGGTGAATCTGTTTCCATGACCCTTTCAGATCACAACAACCCGCTGTGTAAAATAAAATTCTCCTCATCTCCCCCCTGCCTTTTTTTTATCTAATCACCTTCAATCTGTGTCCCTCTGGTTACCAGCCCTTTTGCCAGTGGAAAGAGTTTCTCCTTATTTACTCTATCAAAAACCCTTCATGATTTTAAACATCTATATTAAATTCCCCCTTAACCTTCTCTGTTCTAAGGAGAACAATCCCAGCTACACGATTAGCTTATTTATCAGTGCTTAATTTATCCAGATTTACCTAGATTTAGTTAATTAGTTCCAAAGCAGGTAATTTGTGTTAATAATGAAAATCTGTTTCACATCTGCAGCAGATTAATTTCTCTCAAGCAGATTGCACTTAAATCAAACTCCCAGTGAGAGGGAGAGGTGGATCGTCATAGGTTTTGTCCAGGGACTCTGGCATTCAGCATGAAGAACAGTTCAGCCCTGCAACTGTTGAAAAGCACATCTTAGGAAAGCTTTCGCCTGAATGAAGGAAGCAGGGTCCAATACCCCTTGTCATTCACCTGCTGACATAGCCTGTCCACAGGTGGCGGGTCTGTTGGATATGTGGGCTAATAGTGCTTTTTTTTAGTAAAACATAAGTACAGGCAAGGATGAGAAAAGATCTTAAACCAAAAAACTGTTCAGAGTTTTCATATCCCCAGTGGATCAGAGTGAGAGCTATACTCTCACCTCAGGACAATGAAGTTGTGAGTTCAATTCCTAATCCAGAGACATGAGTACAAAATCCAGGCCGACACTCCCAATGCAGAACTGAGGGAGTACTGCACTGTCAGAGGGTCACTACTGAGCGAGTGGCACACTGTCAGCAGGTCAGTACTGAGGGAGTTCTGCACTTTCAGCGCGTCAGTACTGAGGGAGTTCTGCACTTTCAGCGCGTCAGAACTGAGCGAGTGGCGCACTGTCAGCGGGTCAGCACTGAGGGAGTGCTGCACTGTCAGAGGGTCAGCACTGAGGGAATGCTGCACTGTCAGAGGGTCAGCACTGAGGGAATGCTGCACTGTCGGAGGGTCAGTACTAAGCGGGTGGCGCACTGTCAGAGGGTCAGTACTAAGCGAGTAGCGCACTGGCAGAGGGTCAGTACTGAGGGAGTGCCGCACTGTCGAAGGGTCAGTACTGAGCAAGTGCCGCACTGCCGGAGGATCAGTACTGAACGAGTGGCGCACTGTCAGAGGATCAGTACTGAGGGAGTGCTGTGCTGTCAGAGGATCAGTACTAAGGGAGCTCTGCACTGTCAGAGGGGTAGTACTGAGGGAGTGCTGCCTGTCTGAGGTGCCATATTTCAGGTGAGATTTTATGTTGAGGCCCCATCTACCCTGACCAGTGGTTATAAAAGATCCCACAACCACTAATGGAAGAAGGACAGGGGAGTTTTCCCTCTTGTCTTGGGGTCAATATTTGTTCCTCCACTAACATCACTAAAACACAAACACAAAATCATGCTGTTTATGGAATCTTGCTGTGTATAAAAGTTCTGCCGTATTTCCCACATTACTTCTCTGTCTGCACTTTGAAAGGACTTAACTGGCCGCAAAGCGCTTGGGACAACTGCGATTGTGGTAAAATAATTCAAGTTATTTCTTTCTTAATGTCCTTTGGTCTCTTTCGAAAGACTTATCAACCTGTGAGGAGAGCAACTCTAATATCTGGTCTAAATTTAATCTCTGCTAAATTATACATTCTGGCCTCATCAGGCTGACTTACTTTAGAGTGATATCCTATTGCGCCTTACCTACACCAGTTAATATTTTATATAGCTCAGCAAAGATCCTCCACAAGCTTCTTTACTCCAGACTCTGGACCGCAATCTTCTCTGATGTGTCTTCACGGGTTTCCCCCATTGTACAAGGCGTCAGTCCTGCTCCCCTCTGCACCCGCTCTCTGATGCCTGATTGAGCAATGATAACCAGAACGGCACATAGTTTCCCAAGGTGTCTAATATAAATCCTTAACTCTGGAGATATACACTTCACAGATCAGTTTACCTATTCCAACATGCGTTTTCATTTGTCTCATTGCCTGGACAGCCTCACTGGGAGCAAGTTGTCTTCATTTCTTTGCTTCTTGTGGCTTCTGCCTATGAGTAGATCATACGGAGCACTCCTTACTCATGGGGACCCCTCTGAGCAGCACTCAATTTATTCCCAAACTTAGCGTGCGGCCTCCAGTTCAGAAAGAACAAGAGGCAAGTTGATAGAACATTGCTGTCACCAGTCAAAGCTCTTCACACCCGGTCTTTGTTGCTTGGATATGCTAAGCTTTTCGGAGTCGTTTGAAATTTCTCAGCCATTTAAAGAAATGTTTTCATTGGATTTTCAAGACAGTATAGCCATGTATAACATTTATGAGACCATTGTTAATTTAAATCTACATTCAAAAGGATATTTTATGGCCATTGCATATTTTAAATGTACCTTCACATATTTTTTTGATATAGATTAATGTCCCGGATTTGGGTACACGGGGAATAATTTCAATGTTCACAGATTACACAAAACTTAGAGTTTGCAGTGAACAATGAGTAGGATAGTAACAGACTTCAGGAGGACACAGACAGACTGGTGAAATGGGGGAACGAGGAGAGGCGATATAAATAGTACATTTTGGGAGGTGCAAGAACAGAATGACGTGGGGGTGTATATAAATAAAACTTTAAAGGTGGCAGGGCAAGTTAACAAGATATAAAAACCAATACAGGATCCAGGGATTTATAAATAGAGGAAGAGTACCAAAGCATGAAAGTGATGCCAAACCTTCTATAAATCAATGTTTAAGGTACAGCTGTGTCCAGTTCTGGGCCCTAAACTTTAGCAATGATGTCAAGGTCTTTGGAAGGGTGTAGAGTATTTCCTGGAATGGGATCAGGGAAGGATGGACATCAGTTCATGTGTAGCGACTGGAGAAGATGGGATTGCTCTACTTAGAGCAGAGAAGGTCATGGGGAAATTTATTTGAGGCGTTCAAAATCATGAATAGGCTTTGATAGAGTAAGTAAAGAGAAACTGTTTGCAGTGGCACGAGGATCAGTAACCAGATGGTCACAGGTTAAAGATAATTGTCAAAAAGTTCAATGGGGAGATGAGGAGAGAATTTTATTTATGTAGTGAGATGCTGTGATATAGAATCCCCTGCCTGAAAGGGCGGTGGGAGCAGATTCAATAGGAACTTTCAAAAAGGGGATTGGATTAATACTTGAAAAATAAATATGTGACGAAAGAGTGGGGGAGGAGGGTGCAGGCAGGGGATTAAGAATAATTGCCAGCACTGAGCCATTGCAGGCACCATGGACCAAATGACCTCCTTCCGTGCTACAAGATTCTGCCCTCTGTAAACCTAAACATATCCAATCCTTTGCTGTTCATAAACTAACCCGTACCTATTCACACGGAACCCCTGTACTCGCTGGCTCTCACACTCCCAACATCACCCATTTAAAATTCTCATCCTTGTGTTCAAAATCCATTCAATGGCCTCATCCACACGCTATTTCTGTAACTTCCTCCATCCCTACAACTCTCTGAAATCTCTGCACTCCTCCAATTCTGACCTCTTGCAAATCCCTGACTCACTTCACCCTGCTGTTGGCAGCTGTGCCTTCAGCTGCCTGGGCCTTGAGCTCTGAACCTCCTGCCCCAAACCTCTTCATCTCTCTCCTCCTGCAAGACACTCCTTAAAACGGAATTATTAGACCAAGCCTTTGCTCACTTTGTCATGATATCTCCTGAATATGGGTCAGTGTCAAATTTTGATTGATCTTCCTCCTGTGAAGCAGCTCGGGGCACTTTCCTGCTTTATAAATGGGGGGTGCTGTTTATAGATTATAAAACCTCAGTTTCCTGTTTATTTCACTCTCACCTTGTGGCTGCTCCATTAGGAGCATGATGGGACTCGGGTCTGTTTAAGGTCAAAACAACTTTAAGGACTTAAAATATAAAAATGCTGGAAATGTTCGGCAGTTTCTGTGGAGAGGGAAACATAGCTAGTTAATGATTCAGGTTGATGATCTTCCATTAGAAACCTTCACTGTTTCTCTTTCTCTCCAGACTCAAGCGCTGCCCGGTGTTTTCCGGCATTTTCTGTTTTAATTTCAGTTTCCCAGCATCTACGGTGTTGTGCTTTTTGTTCTTACTTTGACTTTTTCTCTTTATTCTTTCATGGGGTGTGGGCATCGCTGGCAAGCCCAACATTTGTTGCCCATCCTTAATTGCCCTTGGACTGAGTGCCTTGCCAGACCATTTCAGAGGGACAGAGTCAACCACATTTGCTTTGGGTCTCGAGTCCCATGTAGGCCAGACAGCAGATTCCCTTCCCTAAAGAGACATTCGAGAACCAGGTGGGTTTTTACAACAAACGATGATAGTTTCATGGTCACCATTCCTGAGACTAGCTTTCAACTCCAGATTTATTAATTCAATTTAAATTCCACCAGCTTCCAGGGTGGGATTGGAACCTGAGCCCCCCTGAGCTGGGTCTCTGGATTACAGGGCCAGTGACATTACCACTACGCCAATTGTCTCCCCTAACTTGACTCATTTGATTTGTAACTAGTTTTTGTTTCTAGATTTGAATGATGTGAGTTGTTATTGTTCCGGTAGAGTATCTAGCAAACATTGACATTTAATTACTTCCAACAGCGGTAGCAACCTTGGCTCAGTAGATAGCACACTTGCTTCTGTATCAGCCACTTGAGGGTACGCTTTGACTCCAATCACCTGAGTACAAAATTCAGACCAACACTCCCATGCACTATAAAAAGAGCACTGTCGGAGGGTCAGTGCTGAGGGAGTGCAGCACTGTCGGAGGGTCAGTGCTGAGGGAGCGCCGCACTGTCGGAGGGTCAGTGCTGAGGGAGTGCAGCACTATCGGAGGGGCAGTGCTGAGGGAGCGCCGCACTGTTGGAGGGTCAGTACTGAGGAAGTGCCACACTGTTGGAGGGTCAGTGCTGAGGGAGTGCCGTACTGTTGGAAGGTCAGTACTGAGGAAGTGCCACACTGTTGGAGGGTCAGTACTGAGGGAGAGCCGCATTGTCAAAGGATCAGTACTGAGGGATTACCACGCCATCTGAGGGTCAGTACTGTGTGGGTATTGCACTGTCGAAGGGTCAGTGCTGACGGAGCTGAGTGGCACTGTCGGAGGGTTAGTACTGAGGGAGCACCGCATTGTCAAAGGGTCAGTACTGAGGGAGTGCAGCACTGTTAGAGGGTCAGTACCGAGGAAGTGCCGCACTGTCAGAGGGTCAGTACTAAGGGATTGCTGTACTGTCGAAGGGTCAGTATTGAGGGAGCGCCGCACTGTCGAAGGGTCAGTACTGAGGGAGCGCTGCATTGTCAGGGGGTCAGTATTGATGGGGTGCTACATTGTCGGAGGTCCATTATTGAGGGAGTGCTGTGTTTCAGAGGGTCAGTACTGAGGGAGTGCTGCACTGTCAAGGCAATATTGAGGGAGTGCTGCACTGTTGGAGGGACAACACAGAGTGGGTGTTGCATTATTGAAGGACAGGATTGAGGGAGTGTAGCACTGTTGGAGGGCCAGTGCTGCAGCTGGAGGAGTTGTCTTTCAGATGAGACATTAAACTGAGATGTTAATCAGCCCTCTCGGGTGGATGCAAAAGATCCCACAACCCCAATTGGAAGACAAGCAAGTGTGAGTTCTTCCCAGTGTCCTGGGGCCGATATTTATCCCTCAACCAACATCACTAAAAACAGATGATCTGGGTCATTATCACACTGCTGTTTAGGAGTTTTTGCTGGGCATAAATTGGTTGCTATGCTTTCTACATTACAATAGTGACTACACTTCAAAAGTGCTTTGGGACATTCTGAGGCGGTGAAAGATGATATAGAAATGCAAACTCTTTTTGTAATTTGGTTTTATTTCTGCAGGCAGTTCCCCTTCTGGATTGGATGATGAGTTAGTCTCTAACATTGTAATTTTTGACAGCAACACTTCAGTGTCCTGCTGAGTGTCAGTTTATGCTCTCAGTTGGTTTGGGCTGGAATGCAGGAGGAGGTCTGGCTGCCTTGACTCCGGTGAACAGGTGGTTTTGCGAAAGGGCAAGGACTGTCACTGCTCTCTTTCTCTCTCCCCCACAGAGATACAATTGCCAGCCTGGATAAAAGGTCAGGCTGAGAGAGGATTAGTCAAACCGAAATGTTGCTGTAGAGTATTGCCGAACCCTCTGAGCAGAACTTGACGTCAGAGGTCACGTCAGATAGTAGCAGTGGGGAGAGATGTAGTTGGGGCTCTGAGTCAGCAGAAATACATCCAACACATTCCTGAAGCACAGAACGACTCCACAGTGGGCCTTCAACTGGCATGGTTCTTGCAGTTACACATTGTGCCAGGACATGTCCCTGATCTGCCTGGCTAACAAGGAGGAGGAAAACCTCTGCACTGAAAACGAATCATGATCAATGACTCATCCGAAGGTTCTCTAGATAGTGGGAGCAGGATCATCAAGGTATTAGCATCTGAGGTTTGTTGAGAGCAGGAGGTTTTCTAGAGAGATGACAGTAAGAGCTTGTATTTCTCCAATGCCTTTCACAACCTCAGGATGTCTCAAAGTATTTTTGTAGCCAGTGAAGTACTTTTGAAATGCAATCACTGCCTTAATGCAAGACATGTGACAGCCAATTTGCACACAGCAAACTCCCACAAACAGACCAGATAAACTCTTTTCTCAGTGACGAGTGAGAAATAAATATTGGCTCAAGAACACGGGGGAAAACTCCTCTGCTCTTCGTCCGGTTGTGGCTGTGGGATCTTTTATATCCACCTGAAAGGACGGGTGGAGGTCCCAGTTTAACGATTCATGCTAAATTCAGCACCTCCGACAATGCAGCACTCCCTCACTACCAACCCTGCAACATTGCGGCACTCCCTCAGTACTGACCCTCCGACAGTGGGGCACTCCCTCAGTACTGACCCTCTGACAGTGCGGCGCTCCCTCAGTACTGACCCTCTGACAGTGCGGCACTCCCTCAGTACTGACCCTCCGACAGTGCAGCACTCCCTCAGTACTGACCCTCCGACAGTTCGGCACTCCCTCAGTACTGACCCTCCGACAGTGCGGCACTTCCTCAGTACTGACCCTCCGACAGTGCGGCGCTCCCTCAGTACTGACCCTCCGACAGTGCGGCGCTCCCTCAGTACTGACGCTCCGACAGTGCGGCGCTCCCTCAGTACTGACGCTCCGACAGTGCGGCGTTCCCTCAGCACTGACCCTCCGACAGTGCGGCACTCCCTCAGTATTGACCCTCCGACAGTGCGGCATGCCCTCAGTACTGACCCTCCAACAGTGCGGTACTCCCTCAGTACTGACCCTCCAACAGTGCGGCACTCCCTCAGTACTGACCCTCCGACAGTGCGGCGCTCCCTCAGCACTGACCCTTCGATAGTGCAGCACTCCCTCAGTACTGACCCTCCGACAGTGCGACGCTCCCTCAGTACTGACCCTCCGACAGTGCAGCACTCCCTCAGTACTGACTCTCCGACAGTGCAGCACTCCCTCAGTACTGACCCTCCGACAGTGCGGCACTCCCTCAGTACTGACCCTCCGACAGTGCGGCACTCCCTCAATACTGACCCTCCGACAGTGCGGCACTCCCTCAGTACTGACCCTCCGACAGTGCGGCACTCCCTCAGTACTGACCCTCCGACAGTGCGGCACTCCCTCAGTACCGATCCTGCAACATTGCGGCACTCCCTCAGTACTGACCCTCCGACAGTGCAGCACTCCCTCAGTACTGACCCTCCAACAGTGCGGCACTCCCTCAGTATTGACCCTCCGTCAGTGCGGTACTTCCTCAGTACTGACCCTCCGACAGTGCGGCACTCCCTCAGTATTGACCCTCCGACAGTGCGGCACTCCCTCAGTACTGACCCTCCGACAGTGTGGCACTCCCTCAGTACCGACCCAGCAACATTACGGCACTCCCTCAGTACTGACCCTTCAACAGTGCGGCACTCCCTCAGTACTGACCCTCCGACAGTGCGGCATTCCCTCAGTACTGACCCTCCGACAGTGCGACGCTCCCTCAGTACTGACCCTCCGACATTGCAGCACTCCCTCTGTACTGACCCTCCGACAGTGCAGCACTCCCTCAGTACTGACCCTCCGTCAGTGCGGTACTTCCTCAGTACTGACCCTCCGACAGTGCGGCACTCCCTCAGTATTGACCCTCCGACAGTGCGGCACTCCCTCAGTACTGACCCTCCGACAGTGTGGCACTCCCTCAGTACCGACCCAGCAACATTACGGCACTCCCTCAGTACTGACCCTTCAACAGTGCGGCACTCCCTCAGTACTGACCCTCCGACAGTGCGGCATTCCCTCAGTACTGACCCTCCGACAGTGCGACGCTCCCTCAGTACTGACCCTCCGACACTGCAGCACTCCCTCTGTACTGACCCTCCGACAGTGCAGCACTCCCTCAGTACTGACCCTCCGACAGTGCAGCACTCCCTCAGTCCTGACCATCCGACAGTGCGGCACTCCCTCAGTACTGACGCTCTGACAGTGCGGCGCTCCCTCAGTACTGACCTTCTGACAGTGCGGCGCTCCCTCAGTACTGACCCTCTGACAGTGCGGCACTCCCTCAGTACTGACCCTCCGACAGTGCGGCTCTCCCTCAATACTGACCCTCTGATAGTGCGTGCGGCACCCCTTCAGTACAGATCCTCCGAGAGTGCGGCACTCCCTCAGTACTGACCCTCTGACAGTGCAGCATTCCCTCAGTACTGACCCTCCGACAGTGCGACGCTCCCTCAGTACTGACCCTCCGACATTGCAGCACTCCCTCTGTACTGACCCTCCGACAGTGCGGCACTCCCTGAGTACTGACCCTCCGACAGTGCAGCACTCCTTCAGTCCTGACCGTCCGACAGTGCGGCACTCCCTCAGTACTGACCCTCTGACAGTGTGGCGCTCCCTCAGTACTGACCCTCTGACAGTGCGGCACTCCCTCAGTACTGACGCTCTGACAGTGCGGCGCTCCCTCAGTACTGACCTTCTGACAGTGCGGCGCTCCCTCAGTCCTGACCCTCTGACAGTGCGGCACTCCCTCAGTACTGACCCTCCGACAGTGCGGCGCTCCCTCAATACTGACACTCCGATAGTGCGTGCGGCACCCCTTCAGTACAGATCCTCCGAGAGTGTGGCACTCCCTCAGTACTGACCCTCTGACAGTGCGGCACTCCCTCAGTACTGACCCTCTGACAGTGCGGCGCTCCCTCAGCATTGACCCTCCAACAATGCAGCACTCCCTCAGTACTTGCACTAGGAGTGTTATTCTGGATTATGAAGCTGAAGGTTGTGGAGTGGGACTCAAACCCTCTACCTTCTGATTCTCAGGTGAGGGTGATACCTACTCAGCCAAAACTGACAACAAATTGATTAGTGTGGGTGGGTCTGATTTTGATCTCTAAGCTAGTGGAAATTTGGTCAAGAAGTTGTTCTGCCTGATCTCTGCCTCTAAATGTTTTGCTTGAAGAACCATTCGGGTTTGATTGGATATTTTAAACCCTCATCCAAACAGGGACTCAGTTTCCCAAAGTACAGGTGTGTGGAACATCAAGTGCAAGGCACTTCCAGGAATCCAGAAAATCCAGTGAATGAAATATTGCTGTTAATGCTTCAGCATAAGACCTCTGGAATTTCATCCCTAAACCACCTCTCTACCTCTCTTTCCTTCTTTAAGATGTTCCTTAAAAACCTACCTCTTCGACCAAACTTTCAAACACCTGCCCCAATTTTTTTAAACGTGGTCCAGGGTCAAATTTGCTTTTGTTTGTCTGATAATGTTGCTGTGAAGCGCTTTCAGACGTTTTACTATGTGAAAGGCACGATATAAATGCAGGGGTAGCAGTCATAAAGGACACACAGCTACATGATTGTAGGCCAATTCATTTAGGCTGTTGATAATCTACTTTTTTGCCTGCAGCAACTTTACTGGCATGGATGGGATTCCCAATGGGAATTCTCCTGTCTGATGTTAAAAAGAGGGGCAGCTAGAGAGAAATGCCAAATCTGTCAGGCAGTGAAAGAGCTATTTGACATCAGTCTGTAATTTGTCCCCATGAATGTGCCAGCAGAGGTAAAACAGTGCCACAGCAAAATGGTACTGTGCTCGGAAGATGTGATGTTGGACTCAATGACTCTTCCACTTTGCAGCTGACACCAGAGAAATGGTGTTGGATTCATTGGAAGCACTGACTTTAATAGCGATTCCTACCACCTCCAGTCAGTCACACCCAACGTATCCATGGAGCCTTTAACGGTCTCAGGGATAGCCTGTTGGTAAAAAAAATACAATGCTTCTGTTCAAGAAGGGCGACATTCGCATTGCAACCCAGTGTCAGACACAGCCTGAGAACAAGTTTAAATAAAGCCTGATTCTTGTACTGGTACAAGATCCAACAAGCAGCCTAGGCCTGGGGCAGCTGAACACATTTAAGCAGATGGCCCCATTCCCTGAGCGATTGCAGCCAGAGCAGAGACCTGACTCGTGGCCGCTGGTGTTACTATCTCACACCCCCTCAGCAGCAGTGAGGCTGCTGTCAACCCCGCTGATTTGCTGCCTAAATTGGATTTCTAGAAAGTGTTTTCTTTTCTTGCTTGCACCTTTGGGAATCAGCTTTCCTGTACAGCTGCCTTATTCTTCCTCTCTGAGGCAGAACGCTCTGCCTCAGTTCATCAGCATAAACCCAAGAGACCCACAGGGAATCAAAAAGAACCTAGATGGCTCAAAAATAAAGTCAGCAACCATCTGCATACGATCGACAGGCTCTTTGCCCCAGTGTACCATAAGAACATAAAAAATAAGAGCTGGAGTAGGCCATTTGGCCCCTCAGGCCTGCTCCACCATGGTGGCCTTAACTTCGCATTCCTGTCTGCCCCCCCATAACCCCGGACTCCCTTATAGATCAAAAATCTAACTCAGCCTTGAATATGTTCAATGACCCAGCTCCCACTGCTCCCTGGGGAAGAGAATTCCACAGACTGACCACCCTCCGAGAGAAGAAATTCCTCCTCTTCTCCGTCTTAAATGGGAGACCTCTTATTTTGAAACTGTGCCCCCTGGTTCTAGATTCACCCATGAGGTGGGGGGGGGGGAGCAGCGAGGGGTGGAGAGAAGGACCATCAAAGGATAAGATAACTCTCGATGGGATATCTCTTGAGGTAAGGAACCAGATATCTCCCATATTGCAATATACACGTCAATGCCCTCTGGCTAACACTGAAATCCTGGGTTTTCACATTAACATTCCCCTTCTGGTTGCCTTGCAGTTTTCCCCTTGGCATCCAATTCCCTTTTGAAAGTTACTGTTGAATCTGCTTCCACCGCCCTGTCAGGCAGTGTGTGGGTACGGGGTGCAGTACCCTCGATTGAAATTACTGGGTTAGTAAAGCAGAGGTCTAGACTAATGATCCAGAGACACAAGGTCATATCCTACCACGGCATACCTGGTCTGGCCGAAATGTGACTCCAGATCCACAGCAACGTGCTTGTTTCTCAGCTGTTCTCCAAAATGGCTGTGCAAGACACTCAGTTGTATTCGAGAAGGTGGCTCACCACCATCCTCTCAAGGGCAATTAGGGATGGGCAATAAATACTGGCCTCGCCAGCGATGCTCCCGTCCAATAAATTAAAAAACAACCCGGAGCATTCTCTTCATCTCCCCTTCTGCTTCTTCTGCCAAGTCAGCTAAATCTGTGTCCCTCTACTTACTGACCCTCCTGCCACTGGAAACAGTTTCTCCTCATTTACTCAAAAACCCGTCATGATTTTGAACATCTCGATTAAATCTCCCCCTTAACGCTCTCTGCTTTAAGGAGAACAATCCCAGCTTCTCTGCGTTAACTGTCTACCATCTTGCAGGAGGAAGAAACATTTTACTGATCTTGTAATCATTCCTCTACCAAGGTCCTTATTGTTCACATTAAATCACTTGCTTCCTCCGTCCTGGTCTGATACCTATTAATGTCTCATGTTTCATCTCAATCTTTTCTCCAGAGTCAGTGAAAAAGTTAGCCTTTCAAGTCTTTTCATTACTGACTCCTCTAAGGCCGGGAACCGTGGGGGACCAAAGCATCTCTTACTTATCAGACCGCACAATATAACCTGGAACTGCCTCAATAATTTCAGATTCCCACAGTATAATATCGCTCTTCAGTCCATCACCTCAGGAGATGTCGCAAAGCACTTCACAGCCAATGAAGGGCTTTTTTTTTTAAGTGTAGTCATTGTGATATCAACAAACACGGCAGCCAATTTGTGCACAGCAAATTCCCACAAACAGCTATGAGTACAACCGGACAAACTATTTTGGTGATGGTGGTTGCAGGATTAATATTAGCCCAGGACAGTGGGGAGACTCCCCCACTCTTCTTCCAATACTAGCCGTGGGATCTTGTACGTCTGAGAGGGCAGACAGGGTTCAGGTTTAGTGTTTCATCCAAAAGCCAGCTCCTCTGACAATGCTGCGCCCTCTCAGCACTGGCACCTTAGGTGTAGGCCTAGCTTATGTGCTCAAATTCTATAAAATCTTTGGAGTGGGGCTCAAACCCATGGCCTTCTGGCTCAAGGAAGAGAGAGGGCTACTGATAGAATGTAGGCTGAAGGAAGGAAAGAAGAAAGGCAGAGAGAGAGAGAGACAATGAGAGAAAGAGAACAATAAACACACAAAAATCATGACAGACAAAAATCAGACAGTGACAAAAGAGTGATGTAGACGACAAGAAATCAATATAGAGTGATTAGGACATTAATAGAAAGACAGACACAAGAATGAAAGAATGGATGAGAAAATGAGACACAGAAAGAATGAAATTGAGAGACAGAAAACAAGTAACTCACAAACAGGCAGGTGGAGAAATGTAGAGCAAAACAGACCAATTGATAAAAGATTTGAGTATTTTAAGATTCCTTGATATACAATGTGGGTCATTCTTCAGTTCAGGCAGTGAGAGCTTGTCTCATTGTAGAGGTGGAATTTACTGACATTATGTTCCTCTCAGTTAGTCAGAGCTGAACAGCATCATCCCAGTCAGACTGGAACCAATGTCATACTGAAACAAAACACTTTGTTTTCACGTTTAAATAATCTGCAGTTATCCCACACAAGACAAAGCAGGCCTGAGATTGGAGAGCTCCACACCCCAGCTACCCTTCCAACATCCACTGTCCTGGGCTCCCTTCCTGCCATGTCCTCACATTGCTGACAGCGTGCTGCTGGGCCGTGGGGTTGATGGTTGGCAACTGTCCACACAAGCTCACCCTGAGTCTTCTACACTCCAACCCTCCACTACCTCAGACCAACCCTCCACTACCTCACCCTCACCCCACCACTAACTCACCCTCATCCCAACCCTCCACTAACTCACTCTCATCTCAACCCTCCACTACCTCACCGTCACTCCAACCCTCCACTACCTCATCCTCACCCCACCCCTCCACTAACTCACCCTCAGACCAACCCTCCACAACCTCACCCTCACCCCAACCCTCTGCTACCTCACCCTCATCCCAATTCTCCACTACCTCACCCTAACCCCACCCCTCCATTACCTCACTCCACCCCAGCCCTCTACTACGTCACCCTCACCCCAATCCTCCACAGCCTCACCCTCACCCCAACCCTCCACTACCACACCCTCACCCCAGCCCTCTACTACCTCACCCTCACCCCAATCCTCCACAGCCTCACCCTAACCCCAACCCTCCACTACCTCACCCTCACCCCTCCACTACCTTACCCCAACCCTCCACTACCTCACCCTAATCCCAACCCTCCATTACCTTGCCGTGACCCCAACCCTCCATTCCCTCACACTAACCCCAACCCTCCACTACCTCACCCTCACCCCAAGCCTCCATTACCTCACCCTGACACCAACCCTCCATTACCTCATCCTAACAATCCTCCACTACCTCACCCTCACCCCAATCCTCCACTACCTACCCCAACATCAACCCTCCACTACCTCACCTTAACCCCAACCCTCCACTACCTCACCCTGACCCCAACCCTCCATTACCTCATCCTAACAATCCTCCACTACCTCACCCTAACCCCAACCCTCCACTACCTCACCCTCACCCCAAGCCTCCATTAACTCACCCTGACCTCAACCCTCCATTACCTCACCCTGACACCAACCCTCCACTACCTCACCCCAACATCAACCCTCCACTACCTCACCCTAACCCCAACCATCCATTACCTCACCCTGACCCCAACCCTCTATCACCTCACCCTAACAACCCTCCACTACCTCGCCCTGACCCCAACCCTCCATTCCCTCACACTAACCCCAACCCTCCACTACCTCACCCTTACCCCAAGCCTCCATTACTTCACCCTGACACCAACCCTCCACTACCTCACCCTCACCCCAATCCTCCACTACCTCACCCCAACATCAACGCTCCACTACCTCACCCTAACCCCAACCCTCCATTACCTCACCCTGACACCAACCCTCCATCACCTCACCCTAACAACCCTCCACTATCTCACCCTAACCTCAACCCTCCACTACCTCATCCTCACCCCAAGCCTCCATTACCTCACCCTGACCTCAACCCTCCATTACCTCACCCTGACACGAACCCTCCACTACCTCCCCCTAACATCAATCCTCCACTACCTCAACCTGACCCCAATCCTCCACTACCTCACCCTAACCCCAATCCTCCACTACCTCACCCTAACCCCAACCCTCCACTACCTCACCCTCACCCTCCACTACCTCAGCCTAACCCCAAC
Source organism: Isurus oxyrinchus (assembly GCA_026770705.1). NCBI lineage: Eukaryota > Metazoa > Chordata > Chondrichthyes > Lamniformes > Lamnidae > Isurus > Isurus oxyrinchus. The sequence continues at coordinate 14,194,438 of JANJGN010000037.1, forward strand.
CCTCCATTACCTCACCCTCACCCCAAATCTCCACTATATCAGCCTAATCCCAACCCTCCACTACATCACCCTCACCCCTCCACTACCTCACCCTCACCCTCCACTACCTCAACCTAACCCCAACCCTCCACTTCCTCAGTCTAACCTCAACCCTCCACAATCTCACCCTGACCCCAAACCTCCACAACCTCAGCCTAACTCCAACCCTCCACAACCTCAGCCTGACCCCAACCCTCCACTACCTCACCCTGACCCCAAACCTCCACTACCTCACCCTGACCGCAACCCTCCACTGCCTCATCCTAACCCCAACCCTCCACTACCTCACCCTGATCCCAACCCTCCACTGGCTCACCCTCACCCCAACCCTCCACTACCTCACCCTGACTCCAACACTCCAGTACCTCACCCCTCCACTACCTCACCCTGACCAGAACCCTCCACTAATTCACCCTCACGCCAAACCTCCACTACCTCACCCTGACCAGAACCCTCCACTACCTCACTCTCAACCCAACCCTCCACTACCTTATCCTGACCAGAATCCTGCACTACCTCACCCTCAACCCAACCCTCCACTACTTCATCCTAATCCCAACCCTCCACTACCTCACCCTAACCCTCCACTACCTCACCCTCACCCCAACTGTCCACTACCTCACCATGATCCCAAACCCTCCTCTGCCTCACCCTAACCTCAACCCTCCACCACCTCACTCTAATCCTCCACTACCTCACCCTAACCCCAACCCTCCACTACCTCACCCTATCCCCAACCCTCCACTACTTCACACTGATCCCAACCCTCCACTGCCTCACCCTCACCAAAAACTCCACAACCTCACCCTGACCCCAACCCTCCACTATCACACCCTCACCCCAACCATCCAGTACCTCACCCTGACCAGAACCCTCCACTACCTCACCCTCACCCCAACTGTCCACTACCTCACCATGATCCCAAACCCTCCACTACCTCACCCTCAACCCAACCCTCCACTACTTCACTCTAATCCCAGCCCTCCACTACTTTACCCTAACCCTACAATACCTCACCCTAACCCTCTACTACCTCACCCTATCCCCAACCCTCCACCACCTCATCCCAACCCTCCACCACCTCACCCTCACCCCAACCCTCCACCACCTCACCCTAACCTCAACCCTCCCCGACTTCACCCCAATCCTCCACCACCTCACCCTAACCTCAATCCTCTCCGACTTCACCCCAACCCTCCACCACCTCACCCTAACCTCAACTCTCCCCGACTTCACCCCAATCCTCCACCACCTCACCCTAACCTCAACCCTCCCCGACTTCACCCCAATCCTCCACCACCTCACCCTAACCTCAACCCTCCCCGACTTCACCCCAATCCTCCACCACCTCACCCTAACCTCAACCCTCCCCGACTTCACCCCAACCCTCCACTACCTCACCCTATCCCCAACGCTCCACCACCTCATCCCAACCCTCCACCACCTCACCCTCACCCCAACCCTCCACCACCTCACCCTAACCTCAACCCTCCCCGACTTCACCCCAACCCTCCACTACCTCACCCTAACCCTCCACCACCTCATCCCAATCCTCCACTACCTCACCCTAACCCCAACGCTCCACCACCTCACTCCGACCCTTCACCAACTCACCCTAACCCCATCCCTCAACAACCTCACCCTCACCCCGACGCTCCACGACTTCACCCCAACCCTCCACTACCTCACTCTAACCCCAACCCTCCACTACCTCACCCTAACCCCATCCGTCCAGTACCTCTCCCTAAACCTCCACTAACTCACACTAATCCTCCACTACCTCACTCTAACCCTCCATTACCTCACCCTAACCATCCACCACCTCACTCTGACCTTCAACTACCTCACCCCAAACCCTCCATTACCTCACTGTATCCCTCCACTACCTCACCCCAACTCATCCTCACCTAACGCTAACCCTCCAATTCCTCACCCAAACCGTCCACCAGCTCACACTGACCTTCAACTACCTCACCCCAAACCCTCCATTACCTCACTGTATCCCTCCACTACCTCACCCCAACTCATCCTCACCTAACGCTAACCCTCCAATTCCTCACCCAAACCGTCCACCAGCTCACACTAATACTAACCGCCCCACTAGCTCATCCTAATCCCAGGTGCCACAGGTTGCTTTACTACATCGTTTATCTAACCTCGTGCTGTATCTGCCCTGGGAGTGTTTGATGGGGACAGTGCAGAGGGAGCTTTACTCTGTATCTAACCCCATGCTGTACCTGCCCTGGGAGTGTTTGATGTGGACAGTGTAGAGGGAGCTTTTCTCTGTATCTAACCCTGTGCTGTACCTGTCCTGGGAGTGTTTGATGGGGACAGTGTAGAGGGAGCTTTACTCTGTAGCTAACCCTGTGCTGTACCTCTCCTGGGAGTGTTTGATGGGGACAGTGTAGAGGGAGCTTTACTCTGTATTTAACACCGTGCTGTACCTGCCCTAGGAGTGGTTGATAGGGACGATATCAAGGGAGCTTTACTGTCTATCTAACACTGTGCTGTACCTGTCCTGGGAGTGTTTGATGGGGACGGTGTAGAGGGAGCTTTACTCTGTATCTAACCCTGTGCTGTACCTGTCCTGGGAGTGTTTGATGGGGACGGTGTAGAGGGAGCTTTACTCTGTATCTAACCCTGTGCTGTACCTGTCCTGGGAGTGTTTGATGGGGACGGTGTAGAGGGAGCTTTACTTTGTATCTAACCCTGTGCTGTACCTGTCCTGGGAGTGTTTGATGGGGACAGTGTAGAGGGAGCTTTACTCTGTATCAAACCCTGTGCTGTACCTGTCCTGGGAGTGTTTGATGGGGACAGTGTAGAGGGAGCTTTACTCTGTATCTAACCCTGTGCTTTACTTGTCCTGGGAGTGTTTGATGGAGACAGTGCTGACTTTGGATACCAGGGTGGGGAGTCATTCAATTCACCACCAGAAACCCCGCACATTAATGAGCATAAATTGCTTTATAAATTGGTGCACATATTCTTCAGTAGCCCATAAATGGGTTAACAGAAACCAAGATGTAGATGTCAAAATTACAGTGTGATCTTATCAGCAATTGCCTTGAGTGGGCTTCACTGAGCACTGCTTCCTGTCTCCTCCCCCCATTGCTTTCTAGTGGTTTCTGATACACGTAACAAGGGTTTTCATCAGGAACTGTGACCACTGTAGTTTTTGTGCTGCGTGTTACACAACCCCGTTCTCTTGTGTCTCTATTTTTATCAATGCCGTCCAAGCCCTTAAACATTGCACTGCCATTTGTGTGTGACAAAACATGACCGGATATCCTGAGGCCAACTGGGGAAATGGCAGGGAATAAAGGAAACATTTCTTCACATAATGTTTGTTCCACTTAATGTTGCTTTATCATCTCAGGTACTATATTACTTTTTTTTCTTTCAATTAGATGAATATTTGTGTTCATCAAAGTGAGAAATGTTATAATGGACCACTGCCCCGGTCTGGCACTCTGGGATAAGATTCCGTATCCACTGCCCCGGTCCGGCACTCTGGGATAAGTTTCCCTATCCACTGCCCCGGTCTGGCACTCTGGGATAAGTTTCCCTATCCACTGCCCCAGTCCGGCACTCTGGGATAAGATTCCCTATCCACTGCCCCGGTCCGGCACTCTGGGATAAGATTCCCATTCCACTGCCCCAGTCTGGCACTCTGGGATAAGATTCCGTATCCACTGCCCCGGTCCGGCACTCTGGGATAAGATTCCGTACCCACTGCCCCGGTCTGGCACTCTGGGATAAGATTCCCTATCCACTGCCCCGGTCCGGCACTCTGGGATAAGATTCCGTACCCACTGCCCCGGTCCGGCACTCTGGGATAAGATTCCGTACCCACTGCCCCAGTCCGGCACTCTGGGATAAGATTCCGTATCCACTGCCCCAGTCTGGCACTCTGGGATAAGATTCCGTATCCACTGCCCCAGTCTGGCACTCTGGGATAAGATTCCCTATCCACTGCCCCAGTCCGGCACTCTGGGATAAGATTCCGTACCCACTGCCCCGGTCTGGCACTCTGGGATAAGATTCCCTATCCACTGCCCCGGTCCGGCACTCTGGGATAAGATTCCGTACCCACTGCCCCGGTCCGGCACTCTGGGATAAGATTCCGTATCCACTGCCCCGGTCCGGCACTCTGGGATAAGATTCCGTACCCACTGCCCCGGTCTGGCACTCTGGGATAAGATTCCCTATCCACTGCCCCGGTCCGGCACTCTGGGATAAGATTCCGTACCCACTGCCCCGGTCCGGCACTCTGGGATAAGATTCCGTACCCACTGCCCCAGTCCGGCACTCTGGGATAAGATTCTGTATCCACTGCCCCGGTCTGGCACTCTGGGATAAGATTCCGTATCCACTGCCCCAGTCTGGCACTCTGGGATAAGATTCCCTATCCACTGCCCCGGTCCGGCACTCTGGGATAAGATTCCGTACCCACTGCCCCGGTCCGGCACTCTGGGATAAGATTCCCTATCCACTGCCCCGGTCCGGCCCTCTGGGATAAGATTCCGTATCCACTGCCCCGGTCCGGCACTCTGGGATAAGATTCCGTACCCACTGCCCCAGTCTGGCACTCTGGGATAAGATTCCGTATCCACTGCCCCGGTCCGGCACTCTGGGATAAGAATCATAAGGATATATGAATTAGGAGCAGGAGTTGGCCGTTCACCCCCTCGAGTCTACTACATCATTTATTAAGATCATGACCGATCTGATTGTGGCCTCCAGTCTACTTTCCTGCTTGCCCGCTATAACATTTGACTCTCTTGTTGATCAAGAATCTATCTACCTCAGCCTTAAAAAAATTCCCTGACTCTGCTTCCACCGCTGTCTGGGGAAGAGACCCGTGACCCTCTGAGAGAAACATTTCTCCTCAGCACCGTCTGAAATGGGAGCCCCTTCTTTATAAACTGTATCCCCTAGTTCTAGTCCCACTCTCACAGGGAAACATCGGGCAGGAATCGTCCGGTCCTGTTGGCAAAGGGCATCATGGCGGGCATGAGATGACAGTATGGTGAGAAGGCCAAAAAATTGGTTTTATGCTGCAGTAAAACCAGTTTGCGATCATCTATTCAACCCGTCAATGGCGGGGCCGTGGTTTCCCACTGCCGCACCTCAGGAACCTAATTTCAATACTTTAGAATCTAATGCTAGGCCCTGCTCGCTGTAATGATCCTGCCATGCTGGATCATCGGGCCCACGCCGACATGTTTCACATCTGTACATCAGCGCCGTGCACCTGGCGAGCTGCACTTCACTTGGGACTTCCAGCGTTGTTTGCCTACCTTGCTTCAGGCAGCACTCGCTGTCATCAGTGCCAGGCTTCACAGGCAGCACCGCATCACTTTTAGGGGAGCTTGTGGGCAGGCCTGTACCTACCAGACCAGCCAGAAGATGGGACTGGCTTTTCAACGGCTGCAGGGCTAGGGCTTGCTTGGGGCAAGGGGTAGAATTGGCCTCAGGCAAGGTAAGATGCTGCAGGGCGAGGGTTGTGCTGGGGAAGTGGGGGTATTCCAGGGTGTGTGGGTGGGGGGGGGGGGGGGGGGGGGTGCATGTTGATCTGTGCAAGTGGCCTCAAGATGGTGAGGGCTGAGGAGGCAGCCTCCAGAGGAGCTGAGGCCAGATGGAGTTGGGAGGGTATGTGAGAGAGAGTGAGTGGTGATGACCCCTTGGGCTGGCAGTGAGTGAGATGCCAGTGAATGTGTGATGGGCTTGTGAGTGTGTGAGTTTAGAGTGATGAGGTGGTTGACTTATCCTGGCAGCACGGATGAGATCATTCATCCTCTTTCTGCACTGGATGGCCAACCTCGTGTGTGCGGTGTTGGCACTGACCTCCTCTGCCACTGTGCAGAAGTGCTGCACTCTTGTTGGCTTTTGGGGCCACGTCTTCATGGGAGCAGTCCTGGGCCGCAAGCATTGAGAAATGTACGTACGGCTGCAGTTTAAATATGGCGCCCAGCGTGAGGAAACAGCAAGGTAACGGTGTGACAGGCAAATCAGAGGCCGCCCACCAGCGAGACGGCATGTTTCCTGTAGCTGCATAATTGATGAGGCAGGAAGGGGACAATACAGCGCAAAAACCTGCCATTGTGGCTGGCAGGTAAAATGTCTTTTTCATGCTCACTGCTACACTTAGTGCAAATCTGGGACGATTCTGCCCAACCTTTCAGTATTCACCCCATCAAATCCCCTCAGGATCTTTTATGTTTCAATAAGATCCCCGATTATTCTTCTTAACTCCAATGGATACATACCCAGCCCGTCCAACCATTCCTCATAACTCCCCCTTCTCCAGGTATCAACAGAGTGAACTTTCTCTGTACTGCTTCTAATGCAGTTATATCCTTCCTTAAGAAAGCTGCACACAGTATCCAATGTGGTTCTCACATGTACAACAGCAGCAAAACTTTTATAATCCATTCCCCTTGCAATAAACAACAACATTCTCTTTGTCTTCCTAATCACTTGCTGTACCTGCAGACTAACTTTTTGTGATTCATGTACCAGGACACCCAGATCCCTCTGAACCTCAGAGTTCTGCAATCTCTCTCTATTTAAATAATTTGCTGATTTTCTATTCTTCCTGCTAAAGTGGACAAGTTCACATGTTCCCACATTATATTCCATCTGTCAATTTTTTGTCCACTTATTTAACCCATCTATGTCCCTTTTCAGACTCCTTATGTCCTCTTCACAACTTACTTTCCTACCTTTCTTTGTGTCATCAGCAAATTTAGCCACCATAGCTTCAACCCCCTTCATCCAAGTCATTGATATAGATTGTAAATAGTTGAGGCCCCTGCACCAATCCCTGTGACACTCCACTCATCACATCTTGCCAACCCAAAAATGACTCATTTATGCCTTCGCTCTGCTTCCTGTTAGTGAACCAATCCTCGGTCCAGGCTAATATGTTACCCCCTACGCCACGAGTTCTTATTTTGTGTAGTACCTTTGTGGCACCTTATCAAATGCCTTTTGGAAATCCAAGTACATCATATCTAAGGTTCCCTTTTATCGAAGTTGCTAGTTACTTCCTCAAAGAACTCCAAAGAATTAATCAAACATGATTTCCCTTTCACAAAACCATGTTGACCCAGCTTGATTGCATTAAGATTTTCCAAGTGCCTCCTTAATAATAGATTCCAGCATTTTCCCTATGACAGGTGTTAAGCTAACTGGCCTGTAGTTTAATGATTTCTGTCTCCCTCCCTTATTGAATCGAGGAGTAACGTTCACTATTTTCCAATTTGATGGAACCTTGCCAGAATCCAGGGAATTTTGGAAAATTAAAGCCAATCATCTGCAGCTACAGGAAACATGCCGTCTCACTGGTGGGCGGCCTCTGATTTGCCTGCCACACCGTTACCTTGCTGTTTCCTCACACTGGGCGCCGTATTTAAACTGCAGCCGTGCGTACATTTCTCATTGCTTGCAGCCCAGGACTGCTCCCATGAAGACGTGGCCCCAAAAGCCAACAAGAGTGCAGCATCTCCATTCAGTGATGCATCCCTGGGATGCCTTCAAGACGCCAGCGAGGCCCTCTGCAATGTCCTCTACCCCAGCTCTGGCTGCAGCCACTTTGTTTAAGCCTCTAGGATGAGGCCCATCAGGATTTAGGGACTTGTCAGCCTTTAGATCCCTCCCTGCTGCCCCAGTCAGGTACTCTGGGGTAGGATTAGAGCACTAGAGTGCTTCAGTTAGTGCTTGGTGAGAGAGGGAGTTTGGTCAAGAGGGAAGGAGGTGGTCCTTTCATTTGCTACCTTCCCTCAGTAAGAAGAGCGGCAGCCTTGGTAAGTAGGACCTGGTAAGTATTTCTTCTGTCCTTAATATTCTCTAAACTAGAGGAAGTAAAAGTAAAGGGAGTAATTTAAGGGTAAGTTACAGCAGGGCAGCTCGGCCAAGTGGAATGCTCCTCCTGTGCAATGTAGGCAGTCAGAGCCATTTATAGTGTCCAGGGCGACCATGTGTGCAAGAACGATCTCCAGCTGCAGCTACTCGAAATCTGTGCTTTGCAGCTGGAGCTGCACCTGGAGTCACTGTGCAGCATCCACAAGGATGAGATCTTCATGGATAGGACATATAGCGAGGTGGTCACACCACAGGTAAAGAGTGCACAGGCACAAAGGGAATGGGTGACCACCAGAGTAAAAGTGCTATGCAGGAGTCCCCTGGGTCCATCTCCCTCTCCAACAGATTTTCCATTTTGGATACGGCTGGGGGAGATGGTTTCTCAGGGGAGTGCAGCAAGAGCCAAATCGGTGGCACCACGAGTGGCTCAGCTGTATAGAGGGCAGCAAAAAAGAGTAGGAGAGCAACAGTGATAGTGGATTCTATTGTAAAGGGAGCAGAAAGACTCTTCTGCGGCCACAGACATGACACCAGGGTGATATGTTGCCTTCCTGGTGCCAGGGTCAAGGATGTCACTGAGCAGCTGCAGGACATTCTGAAGGGGAAGGGTGAACAGCCAGAGGTTGTGGTCCATATCGGTACCAACAACATAGGTAAAAAGAGGGATGAGGTCCTGAAGGTAGAATATAGGAGGCTAGGAAATAAATTTAAAAGCAGGGCCTCAAAGGTAGTGATCTCAGAATTACACCCAGTGCCACATGCTAGCGAGATCAGGAACAGGAGAATAGGCCAGATGAATGTGTGGCTGGAGAGATGGTATAGGAGGGAGGGATTTAGATTCCTGAGGCATTGGGACTGATTCTGAGGAAGATGGGACCTGTACAAACTGGACCTGTTGCACCCCAGCAGGACCATGACCATGAATACCCTCACAGGGGTATTCGCTAGTACTGTGGGGGAGGATTTAAACTAGATTGGCAGGGGGATAGGAACCTAAGCGTGGAGACACAAGAGAGGGAAACAAAGATGGGAATGAAAGACAGAAAAGTAGAAAGCAAAAGTGGAAGGCAAAGGAAACAAGGGCCTGCAGCAAATAGGGCCATAATACAGAAAGAAATGTGTAAAAATGTTAAAAAGACAAGTCTGAATGCAGGAGTATTTGCAATAACGCAGACAAATTAACAGCACAAATAGATGTAAATGGGTACGATGGATTATGGAGACATGGCTGCAGGTGACCAAGGCTGGGAACTGAATATCCAGGGTACTCGAGATTTAGGATGGACAGGCAAAAAGGAAGGGAGGTGGTGTGGCATTGTTAGTTAAGGATGAAATCAGTGTGGTAGTGACAGAGGATATTGGCTTCGAGAATCTAAATGTAGAATCATTCTGGGCGGAGCTAAGCAACAAAGGGCAGAAAACAATAGTGGGAGTTGTTTATAGGCCTCCAAACAGTGGTGATAAGGTAGGGGACGGCATTAAACAGGAAATTAGTGACGCATGTAACAAGGATGCTGCAGTGATCATGGGTGACCTTAATCTACATAGAGACTGGGCAAACCAAATTAGCAATAATACTGTGGCGGATGGATTCCTGGAATGTGTACAAGATGGTTTTTTCGACCAGTATGTCAAGGAACCAACTAGGGAATAGATTATTCTAGATTTGGTATTGTGCAATGAGAAGGGGTTAATTACTAATATTGTTGTGTGGGGTTTTTAGGGAACATTGACCATAACATGATAGAATTCTTCATTAGAATGTAAAGCGAAATAGTCCAATCTGAAACTAGGGTCCTAAATGTTAACAAAGGAAACTACGAAGGTGTGAGGGGTGAGTTGGCTAAGATAGATGGGGGAACTTCATTAAAAGGCATGATGGGGTGGATAGACAATGGCTAATATTTAAGGAATGAATGTATGCATTGCAACAGTTCTACATTCCATTCTAACGCAAAAACACATCAGGAAAGGTGGCCCAACCATGGCTAACAAAAGACATTAAGGATAATATTAGATCCAAAGGGCAGTCATCTAAAGTCGCTCGAAAAAGTAGCAAGCCTGAGGATTGGGAGGAGTTTAGAAATCAGCAAAGAAGGACCAAGAGGTTGATTAAGAGGGTAAAAATAGAGTATGAGAGTAACCTTGCAAGCAACATAAAAGTGGACTATAAAAGCTTCTACAAGTATGTTAAAAGAAAAGGATTGGTGAAGACAAATGTAGGTTCCTTAAAGTCTGAAATGGGAGAATTTATGGTAGAGAACAAGGAAATGGCAGAGCAATTAAACAACTACTTTAGTTCTGTCTTCATGGAGGAAGACACAAATAACTTCCTGGAAATGCTAGAGAACCAAGGGTCTAGTGAGGAGGAGGAATTGAAGGAAATTAGTATTACTAAAACAATAGTGTTAGAGAAATTAATAGAACTGAAAGCCGATAAATCCCCAAGACCCAATGATCTACATCCCAGGATAGTAAAGGAGGTAGCAATGGAAATAGTGGATCTGCTGGCTGTCACCTTCCAAAATTCTGTGGATTCTGGAACAGTCCCAGCAGATTGGAGGGTGGACAATGTAACCCCACTGTTTCAAAAAGGAGGGAGGGAGAAAACAACGAATTACAGACTGGTTAGCCAAACATCAGTAGTAGGGAAAATGCTAGAGTCTATTATAAAGGATGTGATAAAAGGACACTTGGAAAATGTCAACGGGATTAGACCAAGTCAACATGGATTATGAAAGGGAAATCATGTTTGACAAGCCTACTGGAGTTCTTTGAGGACATAACTAGCAGAATAGATAAGGGAGAATCAGTGGATATGTGTATTTGCATTTTCAGAAGGCTTTTGATAAAGTCCCACGTAAGTGATTAGTGTGCAAAACTAAAGACATGGGATTGGTGGTAATATATTGGCATGGATTGAGAATTGGTTAGCAGACTAGAAACAGAGAGTAGGAATAAATGGGTCTTTTTCGGAGTGGCAGGCGGTGACCAGTGGGGTACCGCAGGGATCAGTGCTTGGGCCCCAGCTATTCACAATATATATCAATGATTTTGATGAGGGAACCAAATGTTATATTTCCAAGTTTGCTGACGACACAAAACTTGGTGGGAGTGTGAGCGATGAGGAAGATGTTAAGAGGCTTCAAGGCGATTTAGACAGGCTGAGTGAGTGGGCAAATACATGGCAGGTGCAGTATAATGCAGATAAGTGTGAAGTTATCCACTTTGATAGGAAAAACAGAATGGCCAATATTATTTAAATGGTGATAGATTGGGAAATGTTGGTGTACAAAGGGACTTGGGTGTCCTTGTACACCTGTGAAAACAAGTATGCAGGTGCAGAAAGCAGTTAATAAGGCAAATAGTATGTTGGCCTTCACTGTGAGAGGACTTGAGTACAAGAGCAAGGATGTCTTACTGCAGCTGTACAGGGCCTTGGTGAGAATTAGATAAACGTGTGCAGTATTGGTTTTCTTACCTAAGAAAGAATATACTTGCCATAGAGAGAGTGCAGCAAAGGTTCACCAGACTGATTCCTGGGATGGAAAGATTGTCACATGAGGATAGATTGGGCCGACTAGGCCTGTATTCATTGGAGGTTAGAAGAATGAGAGGAGATCTCATTGAAACATATAAAATTCTGACAGGGATGGACAGACTGGATGCAGGGATGATATTTCCTCTGGCTGGTGGGGTGGGGGAGAGGTTCTAGAACAGGGGGTCACAGTCTCAGGATACAGGATAGACCATTTAGGACTGAGATAAGGAGAAGTAGTCTACGTCCAAATGCAGCAAGACCTGGGCAATATCCAGGGCCTTGGGCTGACAAGTGGCAAGTAACATTTGTGTCCACACCCAATTGTCAGGCAATGACCATCTCCAACAGAAGAGAATCTAACCATCGCCCTTTGACATTCAATGGCATTATCATCACTGAATCCCCCACTATCAACATCCTGGGGGTTACCATTGACCAGAAACTGAACTGGACTAGCCATATAAATACTATGGGTACAAGAGCAGGTCAGAGGCTAGGAATCCTGCGACGAGTAACTCACCTCCTGACTCTCCACCTGTCCACCACATACAAGGCACAAGTCAGGAGTGTGATGGAATATTCCCCACTTGCCTTGGTTAATGCAGTTTCCACAACACTCAAGAAGCTTGACACTATGGACAAAGCAACCCCACTTCATTGGCACCACATCCACCCACATTCACAACCTCCACCACTGACGCACAGTAGCAGCAGTGTGTGTACCATCCACAAGATGCACTGCAGCAACTCAACAAGGCTCCTTAGACAGCACCTTCCAAACCCATGACCACTACCATCTAGAAGGACAAGTGCAGCAGATAGATGGAACACCACCACCTGGAAGTTCCCCTCCAAATCACTCATCATCCTGACTTGGAAATATATCACCGTTCCTTCACTGTCATTGAGTCAAAATCCTGGAACTCCATCCCCAACAGCACTGTGGGTGTGCCTACACCACATGGACTGCAGCGATTCAAGAAGGCAGCTCACCTTATCAAGGGCAATTAGGGATGGGCAATAAATGCTGGCACAGCCAACAAAGCCCATATCCTGTGAATGATAATGGATTAAAAAACTCAGAGGGTGGTGAACCCATGGAATTCCCAACAAGAGAGGGCTAGATGGCCAAGTCACTAAATATATTTAAAAAGGAAATAGATAGATTTCTGGACAATAAAGGCATTAAGGGATATGGGGAGAGTACAGGTGTACGGCGTTGTGATAGAGGATCAGCAAAGATCATATTGAATGGTCATTGAATGGGATAAGATTCCCTCACTATTGCCCCAATCCAGCACTCTGGGATAAGATTCCCTCTCTACTGTCCCAATCCAGCACTCTGGGATAAGATTCCCTGTCTACAGTCCCAATCCAGCACTCTGGGATAACATTCCCTCTCTACAGCCCCAATCCAGCACTCAGAGATAAGATTCCCTCTCGACTGCCCCAATCCAGCACTCTGGGAAAAGATTCCCTCTCTACTGCCCCAATCCAGCACTCAGGGATAAGATTCCCTATCTACTGCCCCAATCCAGCACTCTGGGATAAGATTCCCTCTCTACTGTCCCAATCCAGCACTCTGGGATAAGATTCCCCTTTCTACAGCCCCAATCCAGCACTCTGGGATAATATTCCCTCACTATTGCCCCAATCCAGCACTCTGGAATAAGATTCCCTATATACTGCCCCAATCCAGCACTCTGGGAAAAGATTCCCTCTCTACTGCCTAAATTCAGCACTCTGGGAAAAGATTCCCTCTCTACTGCCCCAATCAAGCACACTGGGATAAGATTCCCTCACTTTTGCCCCAATCCAGCAGACTGGGATAAGATTCCCTCTCTACTGCCCAAATTCAGCACTCTGGGAAAAGATTCCCTCCCTACTGCCCCAATCCAGCAGTCTGGGAAAAGATTCCCTCTCTACTGCCCCAAACCAGCCCTCTGGGATTAGATTCCCTCACTATTGCCCCAATCCAGCACTCTGGGATAAGATTCTCTCTCTACTGCCCCAAACCACCACTCTGGGATAATATTCCCTCACTACTGCCCCAATCCAGAACTCTGGAATAGGATTCCCTCTCTACTGTCCCAATCCAGCACTCAGGGATAAGATTCCCTATCTACTGCCCCAATCCAGCACTCTGGGATGAGATTCCCTCTCTACTGCCCCAATCCAGCACTCTGGGAAAAGATTCCCTCTACTGTCCCAATCCAGCACTCTGGGAAAAGATTCCCTCTACTGACCCAATCCAGCACTCTGGGAAAGGATTTCCTTACATACTGCCCCAATCCAGCACTCTGGGATAAGATTCCCTATGCACTGCCCCAATCCAGCACTCTGGGAAAAGATTCCCTCTCTACTGCCCAAATTCAGCACTCTGGGATTAGATACCCTCACTATTGCCCCAATCCAGCACTCTGGGATAAGATTCTCTCTCTACTGCCTCAATCTACCACTCTGGGATAATATTCCCTCACTATTGCCCCAATCCAGCACACTGGGATAAGATTCCCTCTCTACTGCCCAAATTCAGCACTCTGGGAAAAGATTCACTCCCTACTGCCCCAATCCAGCAGTCTGGGAAAAGATTCCCTCTCTACTGCCCCAATCCAGCCCTCTGGTATTAGATTCCCTCACGATTGCCCCAATCCAGCACTCAGGGATAAGATTCCCTATCGACTGCCCCAATCCAGCACTCTGGGAAAAGATTCCCTCTATTGCCCCAATCCAGCACTCTGGGATAAGATTCCCTTTCTACAGCACCAATCCAGCACTCTGGGAAAAGATTCCCTCTCTACTGCCCCAATCCAGCACTCTGGGAAAGGATTCCTCCATACTGCCCCAATCCAGCACGCTGGGATAAGATTCCCTCACTATTGCCCCAATCCAGCACTCTAGGATAAGATTCAATCTCTACTGCCCCAATCCAGCACTCTGGGATAATGTTCCCTCACTATCGCCCCAATCCAGCACCTCTGGAATAAGATTCCCTCTCTACTGTCCCAATCCAGCACTCTGGGATAAGATTCCCTCTCGACTGCCCCAATCCTGCACTCTGGGATAAGATTCTCTCTCTACAGCCCTAATCCAGCACTCTGGGAAAGGATTCCCTACATACTGCCCCAATCCCGCACTCTGGGAAATTCAGCACTCTAGGAGAAGATTCCCTCTCTACTGCCCCAATCCAGCAGTCTGGGAAAAGATTCCCTCTCTACGGCCCCAATCCAGCACTCTGGGATAAGATTCCCTCTCTACTGCCCCAATCCATCACTCTGGGAAAAGATTCTCTCTCTACTGCACCAATCCAGCACTCTGGGAAAAGATTCCCTCTCTACTGCCCCAATCCAGCACTCTGGGAAAAGTTTCCCTCTCTACTGCCCCAATCCAGCACTCTCGGATAAGATTCCCTCTCCACTGCCCCAATCCAGCACTCTGGGAAAAGATTCTCTCTCTACTGCCCCAATCAAGCACTCTGGGATAAGTTTTCCTCTCTACAGCCCCAATCCAGCATGCTGGGATAAGATTCCCTCTATACTGCCCCAATCCTGCACTCTGGGAAAACATTCCCTCTCTACTGCCCCAATCCAGCACTCCGGGATAAGATTCCCTTTCTACAGCCCCAATCCAGCATTCTGGGAAAAGATTCCCTCTACTGCCCCAATCCAGCACTCTGGGATAAGATTCCCTTTCTAAAGCCCCAATCCAGAACTCTGGGAAAAGATTCCCAGCCTACTGCCCAAATTCAGCACCCTGGGAAAAGATTCACTCTCTACTGCCCCAATCCAACACTCTGGGAAACGATTCCCTACATACTGCCCCAATCCCGCACTCTGGGAAATTCAGCACTCTAGGAGAAGATTCCCTCTCTACTGCCCCAATCCAGCAGTCTGGGAAAAGATTCCCTCTCTACGGCCCCAATCCAACACTCTGGGAAAAGGTTCTCTCTCTACTGCCCCAATCCGCACACTGGGATAAGATTCCCTCACTATTGCCCCAATCCAGCACTCTGGGAAAAGATTCCCTCTCTCCTGCCCCAATCCAGCACTCTGTGAAAAGATTCCCTCTATACTGCCCCAATCCAGCACGCTGGGATAAGATTCCATCACTATTGCCCCAATCCAGCACTCTGGGATAAGATTCTATCTCTACTGCCCCAATCCAGCATCTGGGATAATATTCCCTCAGTATTGCCCCAATCCAGCACTCTGGAATAAGATTCCCTCTCTACTGTCCCAATCCAGCACTCTGGGATAAGATTCCCTCTCGACTGCCCCAATCCAGCACTCTGGGATAAGATTCTCTCTCTACTGCCCCAATCCAGCACTCTGGGATAAGATTCCCTTTCTACAGCCCCAATCCAGCACTCTGGGAAAGGATTCCCTACATACTGCCCCAATCCCGCACTCTGGGAAATTCAGCACTCTAGGAGAAGATTCCCTCTCTACTGCCCAATCCAGCAGTCTGGGAAAAGATTCCCTCTCTACGGCCCCAATCCAGCACTCTGGGATAAGATTCCCTCTCTACTGCCCCAATCCATCACTCTGGGAAAAGATTCTCTCTCTACTGCACCAATCCAGCACTCTGGGAAAAGATTCCCTCTCTACTGCCCCAATCCAGCACTCTGGGAAAAGTTACCCTCTCTACTGCCCCAATCCAGCACTCTCGGATAAGATTCCCTCTCCACTGCCCCAATCCAGCACTCTGGGAAAAGATTCTCTCTCTACTGCCCCAATCAAGCACTCTGGGATAAGTTTCCCTCTCTACAGCCCCAATCCAGCATGCTGGGATAAGATTCCCTCTATACTGCCCCAATCCTGCACTCTGGGAAAAACATTCCCTCTCTACTGCCCAATCCAGCACTCCGGGATAAGATTCCCTTTCTACAGCCCCAATCCAGCATTCTGGGAAAAGATTCCCTCTACTGCCCAATCCAGCACTCTGGGATAAGATCCCTTTCTAAAGCCCCAATCCAGAACTCTGGGAAAAGATTCCCAGCCTACTGCCCAAATTCAGCACCCTGGGAAAAGATTCACTCTCTACTGCCCCAATCCAACACTCTGGGAAACGATTCCCTACATACTGCCCCAATCCCGCACTCTGGGAAATTCAGCACTCTAGGAGAAGATTCCCTCTCTACTGCCCCAATCCAGCAGTCTGGGAAAAGATTCCCTCTCTACGGCCCCAATCCAGCACTCTGGGATAATATTCCCTCACTGTTTGCCCCAATCCAGCACTCTGCAATAAGATTCTCTCTCTAATGTCCCAATCCAGCACTCAGGGATAAGATTCCCTATCTACTGCCCCAATCCAGCACTCTGGGAAAAAATTCCCTCTCTACAGCCCCAATCCAGCACTCTGGGAAAAGATTCCCTCTCTACTGCCCCAATACAGCACTCTGGGAAAAGATTCCTCTCTACTGCCCCAATCCAGCACTCGGGATACAATTCCCTCACTATTGCCCCAATCCTGCACTCTGGGATAAGATTCTATCTCTACTGCCCCAATCCAGCACTCTGGGATAATATTCCCTCACTATTACCCCAATCCAGCACTCTGGAATAAGATTCCCTCTCTACTGTCCCAATCCAGCACTCTGGGATAAGATTCCCTCCCTACTGTCCCAATCCAGCACTCTGGGAAAGGATGCCCTACATACTGCCCCAATCCAACACTCTGGGATAAGATTCCCTATATACTGCCCCAATCCAGCACTCTGGGAAAGAATTGCCTACATACTGCCCCAATCCAGCACTCTGGGATAAGATTCCCTCTCGACTGCGCCAATCCAGCACTCTGGGATAAGATTCCCTCTCTACTGGCCCAATCCAGCACTCTGGGAGAAGATTCCCCTCTCTACTGCCCCAATCCATCACACTGGGATAAGATTCCCTCTCTACCTGCCCAAATTCAGCACTCTGGGAAAAGATTCCCTCCCTACTGCCCCAATCCAGCAGTCTAGGAAAAGATTCCCTCTCTACTGCCCCAATCCAGCACTCTGGGAAAGAATTGCCTACATACTGCCCCAATCCAGCACTCTGGGATAAGATTCCCTCTCGACTGCGCCAATCCAGCACTCTGGGATAAGATTCCCTCTCTACTGGCCCAATCCAGCACTCTGGGAAAAGATTCCCTCTCTACTGCCCCAATCCATCACACTGGGATAAGATTCCCTCACTATTCCCCCAATCCAGCACACTGGGATAAGATTCCCTCTCTAATGTCCCAATCCAGCACTCAGGGATAAGATTCCCTATCTACTGCCCCAATCCAGCACTCTGGGAAAAGATTCCCTCTCTACAGCCCCAATCCAGCACTCTGGGCAAAGATTCTCTCTCTACTGCCCCAATCCAGCACTCTGGGATAATATTCCCTCACTATTGCCCCAATCCAGCACTCTGGAATAAGATTCCCTCTCTACTGTCCCAATCCAGCACTCAGGGATAAAATTCCCTCTCTACAGCCCCAATCCAGCACCCTGGGATAAGATTCCCTCTCTATAGCCCCAATCCAGCACACAGGGATAAGAGTCCCTCTCGACTACCCCAATCCAGCACTCTGGGAAAAGATTCCCTCTCTACTGCCCCAATCCAGCATCTGGGATAATATTCCCTCAGTATTGCCCCAATCCAGCACTCTGGAATAAGATTCCCTCTCTACTGTCCCAATCCAGCACTCTGGGATAAGATTCCCTCTCGACTGCCCCAATCCAGCACTCTGGGATAAGATTCTCTCTCTACTGCCCCAATCCAGCACTCTGGGATAAGATTCCCTTTCTACAGCCCCAATCCAGCACTCTGGGAAAGGATTCCCTACATACTGCCCCAATCCCCGCACTCTGGGAAATTCAGCACTCTAGGAGAAGATTCCCTCTCTACTGCCCCAATCCAGCAGTCTGGGAAAAGATTCCCTCTCTACGGCCCCAATCCAGCACTCTGGGATAAGATTCCCTCTCTACTGCCCCAATCCATCACTCTGGGAAAAGATTCTCTCTCTACTGCACCAATCCAGCACTCTGGGAAAAGATTCCCTCTCTACTGCCCCAATCCAGCACTCTGGGAAAAGTTACCCTCTCTACTGCCCCAATCCAGCACTCTCGGATAAGATTCCCTCTCCACTGCCCCAATCCAGCACTCTGGGAAAAGATTCTCTCTCTACTGCCGCAATCAAGCACTCTGGGATAAGTTTCCCTCTCTACAGCCCCAATCCAGCATGCTGGGATAAGATTCCCTCTATACTGCCCCAATCCTGCACTCTGGGAAAACATTCCCTCTCTACTGCCCCAATCCAGCACTCCGGGATAAGATTCCCTTTCTACAGCCCCAATCCAGCATTCTGGGAAAAGATTCCCTCTACTGCCCCAATCCAGCACTCTGGGATAAGATTCCCTTTCTAAAGCCCCAATCCAGAACTCTGGGAAAAGATTCCCAGCCTACTGCCCAAATTCAGCACCCTGGGAAAAGATTCACTCTCTACTGCCCCAATCCAACACTCTGGGAAACGATTCCCTACATACTGCCCCAATCCCGCACTCTGGGAAATTCAGCACTCTAGGAGAAGATTCCCTCTCTACCTGCCCCAATCCAGCAGTCTGGGAAAAGATTCCCTCTCTACGGGCCCCAATCCAGCACTCTGGGATAATATTCCCCTCACTGTTGCCCAATCCAGCACTCTGCAATAAGATTCTCTCTCTAATGTCCCAATCCAGCACTCAGGGATAAGATTCCCTATCTACTGCCCCAATCCAGCACTCTGGGAAAAAATTCCTCTCTACAGCCCCAATCCAGCACTCTGGGAAAAGATTCCCTCTCTACTGCCCCAATACAGCACTCTGGGAAAAGATTCCCTCTCTACTGCCCCAATCCAGCACTCTGGGATACAATTCCCTCACTATTGCCCCAATCCTGCACTCTGGGATAAGATTCTATCTCTACTGCCCCAATCCAGCACTCTGGGATAATATTCCCTCACTATTACCCCAATCCAGCACTCTGGAATAAGATTCCCTCTCTACTGTCCCAATCCAGCACTCTGGGATAAGATTCCCTCCCTACTGTCCCAATCCAGCACTCTGGGAAAGGATGCCCTACATACTGCCCCAATCCAACACTCTGGGATAAGATTCCCTATATACTGCCCCAATCCAGCACTCTGGGAAAAGATTCCGTCTCTACTGCCCAAATTCAGCACTCTGGGAAAAGATCCCCTCTGTACTGCCCCAATCCAGCACTCTGGGAAAGAATTGCCTACATACTGCCCCAATCCAGCACTCTGGGATAAGATTCCCTCTCGACTGCGCCAATCCAGCACTCTGGGATAAGATTTCCCTCTCTACTGGCCCAATCCAGCACTCTGGGAAAAGATTCCCTCTCTACTGCCCCAATCCATCACACTGGGATAAGATTCCCTCACTATTCCCCCAATCCAGCACACTGGGATAAGATTCCCTCTCTACTGCCCAAATTCAGCACTCTGGGAAAAGATTCCCTACCTACTGCCCCAATCCAGCAGTCTAGGAAAAGATTCCCTCTCTACTGCCCCAATCCAGCAGTCTGGGATAAAGATTCCCTCACTATTTGCCCCCAATCCAGCACTCTGGAATAAGATTCCCTCTCTACTGCCCCAATCCAGCACTCTGCAATAAGATTCCTCTCTAATGTCCCAATCCAGCACTCAGGGATAAGATTCCCTATCTACTGCCCCAATCCAGCACTCTGGGAAAAGATTCCCTCTCTACAGCCCCAATCCAGCACTCTGGGCAAAGATTCTCTCTCTACTGCCCCAATCCAGCACTCTGGGATAATATTCCCTCACTATTGCCCCAATCCAGCACTCTGGAATAAGATTCCCTCTCTACTGTCCCAATCCAGCACTCAGGATAAGATTCCCTCTCTACAGCCCCAATCCAGCACTCTGGGATAAGATTCCCTCTCTACAGCCCCAATCCAGCACACAGGGATAAGAGTCCCTCTCGACTACCCCAATCCAGCACTCTGGGAAAAGATTCCCTCTCTACTGCCCCAATCCAGCACTCTGGGAAAAGATTCCTTTTCTACAGCCAAAATCCAGCACTCCGGGAAAAGATTCTCTGTCTACTGCCCCAATCCAGCACTCTGGGATAATATTCCCTCACTGTTGCCCCAATCCAGCACTCTGGAATAAGATTCCCTCTCGACTGCCTCAATCCAGAACTCTGGGATAAGATTCTCTCTCTACTGCCGCAATCCAGCACTCTGGAATAAGATTCCCTCTCTACTGTCCCAATCCAGCACTCTGGGATAAGATTCCCTCCCTAATGTCCCAATCCAGCACTATGGGAAAGGATGCCCTACATACTGCCCCAATCCAACACTCTGGGATAAGATTCCCTATATACTGCCCCAATCCAGCACTCTGGGAAAAGATTCCGTCTCTACTGCCCAAATTCAGCACTCTGGGAAAAGATCCCCTCTCGACTGCGCCAATCCAGCACTCTGGGATAAGATTCCCTCTCTACTGGCCCAATCCAGCACTCTGGGAAAAGATTCCCTCTCTACTGCCCCAATCCATCACACTGGATAAGATTCCCTCACTATTCCCCCAATCCAGCACACTGGGATAAGATTCCCTCTCTGCTGCCCAAATTCAGCACTCTGGGAAAAGATTCCCTCTCTACTGCCCCAATCCAGCAGTCTAGGAAAAGATTCCCTCTCTACTGCCCCAATCCAGCAGTCTGGATAAGATTCCCTCACTATTGCCCCAATCCAGCACTCTGGAATAAGATTCCCTCTCTACTGCCCCAATCCAGCACTCTGGGATAAGATTCCCTCACTATTGCCCCAATCCAGCACTCTGCAATAAGATTCCCTCTCTAATGTCCCAATCCAGCACTCAGGGATAAGATTCCCTATCTACTGCCCCAATCCAGCACTCTGGGAAAAGATTCCCTCTCTACTGCCCCAATCCAGCACTCTGGGATAAGATTCCCTCTCGACTGCGCCAATCCAGCACTCTGGGATAAGATTCTCTCTCTACTGCCCCAATCCAGCACTCTGGGATAAGATTCCCTCTCTCCTGTCCCAATCCAGCACTCTGGGATAATATTCCCTCACTGTTGCCCAATCCAGCACTCTGCAATAAGATTCTCTCTCTAATGTCCCAATCCAGCACTCAGGGATAAGATTCCCTATCTACTGCCCCAATCCAGCACTCTGGGATAAGATTCCCTCTCTACAGCCCCAATCCAGCACTCTGGGAAAAGATTCCCTCACTATTGCCCCAATCCTGCACTCTGGGATAAGATTCTATCTCTACCCCGCCCCAATCCAGCACTCTGGGATAATATTCCCTCACTATTACCCCAGTCCAGCACTCTGGAATAAGATTCCCTCTCTACTGTCCCAATCCAGCACTCTGGGATAAGATTCCCTCTCTACTGTCCCAATCCAGCACTCTGGGAAAGGATGCCCTACATACTGCCCCAATCCAACACTCTGGGATAATGATTCCCTATATACTGCCCCAATCCAGCACTCTGGGAAAAGATTCCGTCTCTACTGCCCAAATTCAGCTCTCTGGGAAAAGATCCCCTCTCTACTGCCCCAATCCAGCACTCTGGGAAAGAATTGCCTACATACTGCCCCAATACAGCACTCTGGGATAAGATTCCCTCTCGACTGCGCCAATCCAGCACTCTGGGATAAGATTCCCCTCTCTACTGGCCCAATCCAGCACTCTGGGAAAAGATTCCCTCTCTACTGCCCCAATCCATCACACTGGGATAAGATTCCCTCACTATTCCCCCCAATCCAGCACACTGGGATAAGATTCCCTCTCTACTGCCCAAATTCAGCACTCTGGGAAAGATTCCCTCCCTACTGCCCCAATCCAGCAGTCTAGGAAAAGATTCCCTCTCTACTGCCCCAATCCAGCAGTCTGGGATAAGATTCCCTCACTATTGCCCCAATCCAGCACTCTGCAATAAGATTCCCTCTCTAATGTCCCAATCCAGCACTCAGGGATAAGATTCCCTATCTACTGCCCCAATCCAGCACTCTGGGAAAGATTCCCTCTCTACAGCCCCAATCCAGCACTCTGGGCAAAGATTCTCTCTCTACTGCCCCAATCCAGCACTCTGGGATAATATTCCCTCACTATTGCCCCAATCCAGCACTCTGGAATAAGATTCCCTCTCTACTGTCCCAATCCAGCACTCAGGGATAAGATTCCCTCTCTACAGCCCCAATCCAGCACTCTGGGATAAGATTCCCTCTCTACAGCCCCAATCCAGCACACAGGGATAAGAGTCCCTCTCGACTACCCCAATCCAGCACTCTGGGAAAAGATTCCCTCTCTACTGCCCCAATCCAGCACTCTGGGAAAAGATTCTCTGTCTACTGCCCCAATCCAGCACTCTGGGATAATATTCCCTCACTGTTGCCCCAATCCAGCACTCTGGAATAAGATTCCCTCTCGACTGCCTCAATCCAGAACTCTGGGATAAGATTCTCTCTCTACTGCCGCAATCCAGCAGTCTGGAATAAGATTCCCTCTCTACTGTCCCAATCCAGCACTCTGGGATAAGATTCCCTCCCTAATGTCCCAATCCAGCACTCTGGGAAAGGATGCCCTACATACTGCCCCAATCCAACACTCTGGGATAAGATTCCCTATATACTGCCCCAATCCAGCACTCTGGGAAAAGATTCCGTCTCTACTGCCCAAATTCAGCACTCTGGAAAAGATCCCCTCTCTACTGCCCCAATCCAGCACTCTGGGAAAGAATTGCCTACATACTGCCCCAATCCAGCACGCTGGGATAAGATTCCCTCTCGACTGCGCCAATCCAGCACTCTGGGATAAGATTCCCTCTCTACTGGCCCAATCCAGCACTCTGGGAAAAGATTCCCTCTCTACTGCCCCAATCCATCACACTGGGATAAGATTCCCTCACTATTCCCCCAATCCAGCACACTGGGATAAGATTCCCTCTCTACTGCCCAAATTCAGCACTCTGGGAAAAGATTCCGTCCCTACTGCCCCAATCCAGCAGTCTAGGAAAAGATTCCCTCTCTACTGCCCCAATCCAGCAGTCTGGGATAAGATTCCATCACTATTGCCCCAATCCAGCACTCTGGAATAAGATTCCCTCTCTACTGCCCCAATCCAGCACTCTGGGATAAGATTCCCTCACTATTGCCCCAATCCAGCACTCTGCAATAAGATTCCCTCTCTAATGTCCCAATCCAGCACTCAGGGATAAGATTCCCTATCTACTGCCCCAATCCAGCACTCTGGGAAAAGATTCCCTCTCTACTGCCCCAATCCAGCACTCTGGGATAAGATTCCCTCTCGACTGCGCCAATCCAGCACTCTGGGATAAGATTCTCTCTCTACTGCCCCAATCCAGCACTCTGGGATAAGATTCCCTCTCTCCTGTCCCAATCCAGCACTCTGGGATAATATTCCCTCACTGTTGCCCCAATCCAGCACTCTGCAATAAGATTCTCTCTCTAATGTCCCAATCCAGCACTCAGGGATAAGATTCCCTATCTACTGCCCCAATCCAGCACTCTGGGATAAGATTCCCTCTCTACAGCCCCAATCCAGCACTCTGGGAAAAGATTCCCTCACTATTGCCCCAATCCTGCACTCTGGGATAAGATTCTATCTCTACCGCCCCAATCCAGCACTCTGGGATAATATTCCCTCACTATTACCCCAGTCCAGCACTCTGGAATAAGATTCCCTCTCTACTGTCCCAATCCAGCACTCTGGGATAAGATTCCCTCTCTACTGTCCCAATCCAGCACTCTGGGAAAGGATGCCCTACATACTGCCCCAATCCAACACTCTGGGATAAGATTCCCTATATACTGCCCCAATCCAGCACTCTGGGAAAAGATTCCGTCTCTACTGCCCAAATTCAGCTCTCTGGGAAAAGATCCCCTCTCTACTGCCCCAATCCAGCACTCTGGGAAAGAATTGCCTACATACTGCCCCAATACAGCACTCTGGGATAAGATTCCCTCTCGACTGCGCCAATCCAGCACTCTGGGATAAGATTCCCTCTCTACTGGCCCAATCCAGCACTCTGGGAAAAGATTCCCTCTCTACTGCCCCAATCCATCACACTGGGATAAGATTCCCTCACTATTCCCCCAATCCAGCACACTGGGATAAGATTCCCTCTCTACTGCCCAAATTCAGCACTCTGGGAAAAGATTCCCTCCCTACTGCCCCAATCCAGCAGTCTAGGAAAAGATTCCCTCTCTACTGCCCCAATCCAGCAGTCTGGGATAAGATTCCCTCTCTACTGCCCCAATCCAGCACTCTGGGATAAGATTCCCTCACTATTGCCCCAATCCAGCACTCTGCAATAAGATTCCCTCTCTAATGTCCCAATCCAGCACTCAGGGATAAGATTCCCTATCTACTGCCCCAATCCAGCACTCTGGGAAAGATTCCCTCTCTACAGCCCCAATCCAGCACTCTGGGCAAAGATTCTCTCTCTACTGCCCCAATCCAGCACTCTGGGATAATATTCCCTCACTATTGCCCCAATCCAGCACTCTGGAATAAGATTCCCTCTCTACTGTCCCAATCCAGCACTCAGGGATAAGATTCCCTCTCTACAGCCCCAATCCAGCACTCTGGGATAAGATTCCCTCTCTACAGCCCCAATCCAGCACACAGGGATAAGAGTCCCTCTCGACTACCCCAATCCAGCACTCTGGGAAAAGATTCCCTCTCTACTGCCCCAATCCAGCACTCTGGGAAAAGATTCTCTGTCTACTGCCCCAATCCAGCACTCTGGGATAATATTCCCTCACTGTTGCCCCAATCCAGCACTCTGGAATAAGATTCCCTCTCGACTGCCTCAATCCAGAACTCTGGGATAAGATTCTCTCTCTACTGCCGCAATCCAGCAGTCTGGAATAAGATTCCCTCTCTACTGTCCCAATCCAGCACTCTGGGATAAGATTCCCTCCCTAATGTCCCAATCCAGCACTCTGGGAAAGGATGCCCTACATACTGCCCCAATCCAACACTCTGGGATAAGATTCCCTATATACTGCCCCAATCCAGCACTCTGGGAAAAGATTCCGTCTCTACTGCCCAAATTCAGCACTCTGGGAAAAGATCCCCTCTCTACTGCCCCAATCCAGCACTCTGGGAAAGAATTGCCTACATACTGCCCCAATCCAGCACGCTGGGAAAGAATTGCCTACATACTGCCCCAATCCAGCACGCTGGGATAAGATTCCCTCTCGACTGCGCCAATCCAGCACTCTGGGATAAGATTCCCTCTCTACTGGCCCAATCCAGCACTCTGGGAAAAGATTCCCTCTCTACTGCCCCAATCCATCACACTGGGATAAGATTCCCTCACTATTCCCCCAATCCAGCACACTGGGATAAGATTCCCTCTCTACTGCCCAAATTCAGCACTCTGGGAAAAGATTCCGTCCCTACTGCCCCAATCCAGCAGTCTAGGAAAAGATTCCCTCTCTCTACTGCCCCAATCCAGCAGTCTGGGATAAGATTCCCTCACTATTGCCCCAATCCAGCACTCTGGAATAAGATTCCCTCTCTACTGCCCCAATCAAGCACTCTGGGATAAGATTCCCTCTCTAATGTCCCAATCCAGCACTCTGCAATAAGATTCCCTCTCTAATGTCCCAATCCAGCACTCAGGGATAAGATTCCCTATCTACTGCCCCAATCCAGCACCCTGGGAAAAGATTCCTTCTCTACAGCCCCAATCCAGCATTCTGGGAAAAGATACCCTCTACTGCCCCAATCCAGCACTCTGGGATAAGATTCCCTCTCGACTGCGCCAATCCAGCACTCTGGGATAAGATTCTCTCTCTACTGCCCCAATCCAGCACTCTGGGATAAGATTCCCTCTCGACTGCGCCAATCCAGCACTCTGGGATAAGATTCTCTCTCTACTGTCCCAATCCAGCACTCTGGGATAAGATTCCCTCTCGACAGCCGCAATCCAGCACTCTGAGATAAGATTCCCTCTCTACAGCCCCAATCCAGCACACAGGGATAAGATTCCCTCTCGACTACCCCAATCCAGCACTCTGGGAAAAGATTCCCTCTCTACTGCCGCAATCCAGCACTCTGGGAAAAGATTCCTTTTCTCCAGGCAAAATCCAGTACTCCGGGAAAAGATTCTCTGTCTACTGCCCCAATCCAGCACTCTGGGATAATATTCCCTCACTATTGCCCCAATCCAGCACTCTGGAATAAAATTCCCTCTCGACTGCCTCAATCCAGAACTCTGGGATAAGATTCTCTCTCTACTGCCGCAATCCAGCACTCTGGAATAATATTCCCTCACTATTGCCCCAATCCAGCACTCTGGGATATGATTCCCTCTCTACAGCCCCAATCCAGCACACAGGGATAAGATTCCCTCTCGACTACCCCAATCCAGCACTCTGGGAAAAGATTCCCTCACTACTGCCCCAATCCAGCACTCTGGGAAAAGTTTCCCTCTCTACTGCCCCAATCCAGCACTCTCGGACAAGATTCCCTCTCCACTGCCCCAATCCAGCACTCTGGGAAAAGATTCTCTCTCTACTGCCCCAATCAAGCAGTCTGGGATAAGATTCCCTCTCTACAGCCCCAATCCAGCATGCTGGGATAAGATTCCCTTTCTACAGCCCCAATCCAGCATTCTGGGAAAAGATTCCCTCTACTGCCCCAATCCAGCACTCTGGGATAAGATTCCCTTTCTAAAGCCCCAATCCAGAACTCTGGGAAAAGATTCCCTCCCTACTGCCCAAATTCAGCACCCTGGGAAAAGATTCACTCTCTACTGCCCCAATCCAACACTCTGGGAAACGATTCCCTACATACTGCCCCAATCCCGCACTCTGGGAAATTCAGCACTCTAGGAGAAGATTCCCTCTCTACTGCTCCAATCCAAAAGTCTGGGAAAAGATTCCCTCTCTACGGCCCCAATCCAACACTCTGGGATAAGATTCCCTCTCTACTGCCCCAATCCATCACTCTGGGAAAAGGTTCTCTCTCTACTGCCCCAATCCTGCACACTGGGATAAGATTCCCTCACTATTGCCCCAATCCAGCACTCTGGGAAAAGATTCCCTCTATACTGCCCCAATCCAGCACGCTGGGATAAGATTCCATCACTAATGCCCCAATCCAGCACTCTGGGATAAGATTCTATCTCTACTGCCCCAATCCAGCACTCTGGGAAATAATCCCTCAGTATTGCCCCAATCCAGCACTCTGGAATAAGATTCCCTCTCTACTGTCCCAATCCAGCACTCTGGGATAAGATTCCCTCTCGACTGCCCCAATCCAGCACTCTGGGATAAGATTCCCTCTCTACAGCCCCAATCCAGCACACAGGGATAAGATTCCCTCTCGACTACCCCAATCCAGCACTCTGGGATAAGATTCCCTCTCTATTGCCCCAATCCAGCACTCTGGGAAAAGATTCCTTTTCTACAGCCAAAATCCAGCAGTCCGGGAAAAGATTCCCTCTCTACTGCCCCAATCCAGCACTCTGGGATAAGATTCCCTCACTATTGCCCCAATCCAGCACTGTGGGATAAGATTTTCTCTCTACTGCCCCAATCCAGCACTCTGGGATCATATTCCCTCACTATTGCCCCAATCTAGCACTCTGGAATAAGATTCCCTCTCGACTGTCTCAATCCAGCACTCAGGGATAAGATTCCCTATCCACTGCCCCAATGCAGCGCTCTGGGAAAAGATTCCCTCTCTACAGCCCCAATCCAGCACTCTGGGAAAAGATTCCCTCTCTACTGCCCAAATTCAGCACTCTGGGAAAAGATTCCCTCCCTACTGTCCCAATCCAGCAGTCTGGGAAAAGATTCCCTCTCTACTGCCCCAATCCTGCACTCTGGGATAAGATTCTCTCTCTACTGCCCCAATCCAGCACTCTGGGATAAGATTCCCTCACTATTGCCCCAATCCAGCACTCTGGAATAAGATTCCCTCTCTACTGTCCCAATCCAGCACTCAGGGAAAAGATCCCCTCTCTACTGCCCCAATCCAGCACTCTGGGAAAAGATTCCCTCTCTACTGCCCCAATCCAGCACTCTGGGATAAGATTCCCTCTCTACTGCCCCAATCCAGCACTCTGGGACAAGATTCTCTCTCTACTGCACCAATCCAGCACTCTGGGAAAAGATTCTCTCTCTACTGCCCCAATCCAGCACTCTGGGATAAGATACCCTCTCTACAGCCCCAATCCAGCATGCTGGGATAAGATTCCCTCTATACTGCCCCAATCCTGCACTCTGGGAAAACATTCCCTCTATACTGCCCCAATCCAGCACTCCGCGAAAAGATTCCCTCTACTGCCCCCATCCAGCACTCTGGGATAAGATTCCCTTTTTTACAGCCCCAATCCAGCACTCTGGGAAAAGATTTCCTCTCTACTGCCCCAATCCAGCACGCTGGGAAAGGATTCCCTACATACTGCCCCAATCCAGCACTCTGGGATAAGATTGCCTCTCGACTGCCCCAATCCAGCACTCTGGGAAAAGATTTCCTCTCTGCTGCCCCAATACAGCACTCCGGGATAAGATTCCCTATCTACTGCCCCAATCCAGCACTCTGGGATAAGATTCCTTTTCTACAGCCAAAATCCAGCACTCCGGGAAAAGATTCCCTCTCTACTGCCCCAATCCAGCACTCTGGGATACGATTCCCTCACTATTGCCCCAATCCAGCACTCAGGGATAAGATTCCTATCCACTGCCCCAATCCAGCGCTCTGGGAAAAGATTCCCTTTCAACAGCCAAAATCCAGCACTCTGGAAATGATTCTCTCTCTACTGCCCCAATCCAGCACTCTGGGATAATATTCCCTCACTATTGCCCCAATCCAGCACTCTGGAATAAGATTCCCTATCTAATGTCCCAATCCAGCACTCTGCGATAAGATTCCCTCCCTACAGCCCCAATCCAGCACTTTGGGATAAGATTCCCCCTCGACTGCCCCAATCCAGCACTCTGGGATAAGATTCTCTCTCTACTGCCCTAATCCTAGCACTCTGGAATAATATTCCCACACTATTGCCCCAATCCAGCACTCTGGGAAAAGATTCCCTCTCTACTTTCCCAATCCAGCACTCTGGGATAATAATCCCTCACTATTGCCCCAATCCAGCACTCTGAAATAATATTCCCTCACTATTGCCCCAATCCAGCACACTGGGATAAGATTCCCATTCTACTGCCCAAATTCAGCACTCTGGGAAAAGATTCAGTCCCTACTGCCCCAATCCAGCACTCTCGGATAAGATTCCCTCTCCACTGCCCCAATCCAGCACTCTGGGAAAAGATTCTCTCTCTACTGCCCCAATCAAGCACTCTGGGATAAGATTCCCTCTCTACAGCCCCAATCCAGCATGCTGGGATAAGATTCCCTCTATACTGCCCCAATCCTGCACTCTGGGAAAACATTCCCTCTCTACTGCCCCAATCCAGCACGCCGGGATAAGATTCCCTTTCTACAGCCCCAATCCAGCATTCTGGGAAAAGATACCCTCTACTGCCCCAATCCAGCACTCTGGGATAAGATTCCCTCTCGACTGCGCCAATCCAGCACTCTGGGATAAGATTCTCTCTCTACTGCCCCAATCCAGCACTCTGGGATAAGATTCCCTCTCTACTGTCCCAATCCAGCACTCTGGGATAAGATTCCCTCTCGACAGCCGCAATCCAGCACTCTGAGATAAGATTCCCTCTCTACAGCCCCAATCCAGCACACAGGGATAAGATTCCCTCTCGACTACCCCAATCCAGCACTCTGGGAAAAGATTCCCTCTCTACTGCCGCAATCCAGCACTCTGGGAAAAGATTCCTTTTCTCCAGCCAAAATCCAGCACTCCGGGAAAAGATTCTCTGTCTACTGCCCCAATCCAGCACTCTGGGATAATATTCCCTCACTATTGCCCCAATCCAGCACTCTGGAATAAAATTCCCTCTCGACTGCCTCAATCCAGAACTCTGGGATAAGATTCTCTCTCTACTGCCGCAATCCAGCACTCTGGAATAATATTCCCTCACTATTGCCCCAATCCAGCACTCTGGGATATGATTCCCTCTCTACAGCCCCAATCCAGCACACAGGGATAAGATTCCCTCTCGACTACCCCAATCCAGCACTCTGGGAAAAGATTCCCTCACTACTGCCCCAATCCAGCACTCTGGGAAAAGTTTCCCTCTCTACTGCCCCAATCCAGCACTCTGGGAAAAGTTTCCCTCTCTACTGCCCCAATCCAGCACTCTCGGACAAGATTCCCTCTCCACTGCCCCAATCCAGCACTCTGGGAAAAGATTCTCTCTCTACTGCCCCAATCAAGCAGTCTGGGATAAGATTCCCTCTCTACAGCCCCAATCCAGCATGCTGGGATAAGATTCCCTTTCTACAGCCCCAATCCAGCATTCTGGGAAAAGATTCCCTCTACTGCCCCAATCCAGCACTCTGGGATAAGATTCCCTTTCTAAAGCCCCAATCCAGAACTCTGGGAAAAGATTCCCTCCCTACTGCCCAAATTCAGCACCCTGGGAAAAGATTCACTCTCTACTGCCCCAATCCAACACTCTGGGAAACGATTCCCTACATACTGCCCCAATCCCGCACTCTGGGAAATTCAGCACTCTAGGAGAAGATTCCCTCTCTACTGCTCCAATCCAAAAGTCTGGGAAAAGATTCCCTCTCTACGGCCCCAATCCAACACTCTGGGATAAGATTCCCTCTCTACTGCCCCAATCCATCACTCTGGGAAAAGGTTCTCTCTCTACTGCCCCAATCCTGCACACTGGGATAAGATTCCCTCACTATTGCCCCAATCCAGCACTCTGGGAAAAGATTCCCTCTATACTGCCCCAATCCAGCACGCTGGGATAAGATTCCATCACTAATGCCCCAATCCAGCACTCTGGGATAAGATTCTATCTCTACTGCCCCAATCCAGCACTCTGGGAAATAATCCCTCAGTATTGCCCCAATCCAGCACTCTGGAATAAGATTCCCTCTCTACTGTCCCAATCCAGCACTCTGGGATAAGATTCCCTCTCGACTGCCCCAATCCAGCACTCTGGGATAAGATTCCCTCTCTACAGCCCCAATCCAGCACACAGGGATAAGATTCCCTCTCGACTACCCCAATCCAGCACTCTGGGATAAGATTCCCTCTCTATTGCCCCAATCCAGCACTCTGGGAAAAGATTCCTTTTCTACAGCCAAAATCCAGCAGTCCGGGAAAAGATTCCCTCTCTACTGCCCCAATCCAGCACTCTGGGATAAGATTCCCTCACTATTGCCCCAATCCAGCACTGTGGGATAAGATTTTCTCTCTACTGCCCCAATCCAGCACTCTGGGATCATATTCCCTCACTATTGCCCCAATCTAGCACTCTGGAATAAGATTCCCTCTCGACTGTCTCAATCCAGCACTCAGGGATAAGATTCCCTATCCACTGCCCCAATGCAGCGCTCTGGGAAAAGATTCCCTCTCTACAGCCCCAATCCAGCACTCTGGGAAAAGATTCCCTCTCTACTGCCCAAATTCAGCACTCTGGGAAAAGATTCCCTCCCTACTGTCCCAATCCAGCAGTCTGGGAAAAGATTCCCTCTCTACTGCCCCATCCTGCACTCTGGGATAAGATTCTCTCTCTACTGCCCCAATCCAGCACTCTGGGATAAGATTCCCTCACTATTGCCCCAATCCAGCACTCTGGAATAAGATTCCCTCTCTACTGTCCCAATCCAGCACTCAGGGAAAAGATCCCCTCTCTACTGCCCCAATCCAGCACTCTGGGAAAAGATTCCCTCTCTACTGCCCCAATCCAGCACTCTGGGATAAGATTCCCTCTCTACTGCCCCAATCCAGCACTCTGGGACAAGATTCTCTCTCTACTGCACCAATCCAGCACTCTGGGAAAAGATTCTCTCTCTACTGCCCCAATCCAGCACTCTGGGATAAGATACCCTCTCTACAGCCCCAATCCAGCATGCTGGGATAAGATTCCCTCTATACTGCCCCAATCCTGCACTCTGGGAAAACATTCCCTCTATACTGCCCCAATCCAGCACTCCGCGAAAAGATTCCCTCTACTGCCCCCATCCAGCACTCTGGGATAAGATTCCCTTTTTTACAGCCCCAATCCAGCACTCTGGGAAAAGATTTCCTCTCTACTGCCCCAATCCAGCACGCTGGGAAAGGATTCCCTACATACTGCCCCAATCCAGCACTCTGGGATAAGATTGCCTCTCGACTGCCCCAATCCAGCACTCTGGGAAAAGATTTCCTCTCTGCTGCCCCAATACAGCACTCCGGGATAAGATTCCCTATCTACTGCCCCAATCCAGCACTCTGGGATAAGATTCCCTCTCGACTGCCCCAATCTAGCACTCTGGGATAAGATTAACTTTCTACAGCCCCAATCCAGCACTCTGGGAAAGGATTCCCTACATACTGCCCCAATCCAGCATTCTGGGATAAGATTCCCCATATAATGCCCCAATCCAGCACCCTGGGAAAAGATTCCCTCTCTACTGCCTAAATTCAGCACTCTGGGAAAAGATTCCCTCTCTACTGCCCCAATCCAGCACTCTGGGAAAGGATTCCCTACATACTGCCCCAATCCAGCACTCTGGGATAAGATTCCCTCTCGACTGCCCCAATCCAGCACACTGGGATATGATTCCCACACTATTGCCCCAGTCCAGCACACTGGCATAAGATTCCCTCTCTACTGCCCAAATTCAGCACTCTGGGAAAAGATTCCCTCCCTACTGTCCCAATCCAGCAGTCTGGGAAAAGATTCCCTCTCTACTGCCCCAATCCAGCACTCTGGGATAAGATTCTCTCTCCACTGCCCCAATCCAGCACTCTGGGATAAGATTCCCTCACTATTGCCCCAATCCAGCACTCTGGAATAAGATTCCCTCTCTACAGCCCCAATCCAGCACTCTGGGATAAGATTCCCTCTCTACAGCCCCAATCCAGCACTCTGGGATAAGATTCCCTCTATACTGCCCCAATCCAGCACGCTGGGATAAGATTCCCTCTATACTGCCCCAATCCAGCACTCCGGGATAAGATTCCCTTTCTACAGCCCCAATCCAGCACTCTGGGAAAAGATTCCCTCTACTGCCCCCATCCAGCACTCTGGGATAAGATTCCCTTTTTTACAGCCCCAATCCAGCACTCTGGGAAAAGATTCCCTCTCTACTGCCCCAATCCAGCACTCTGAGATAAGATTCTCTCTCTACAGCCCCAATCCAGCACTCTGGGATAAGATTCCCTCTCTACTGCCCCAATCCAGCACTCTGGGAAAAGATTCCCTCTCTGTGCCCCAATCCAGCACACTGGGATAAGTTTCCCTCTCGACTGCCCCAATCCAGCACTCTGGGAAAAGATTCCCTCTCTGTGCCGCCCTCCAGCACTCTGGGATAAGATTCTCTCTCTACTGCCCCAATCCAGCACTCTGGGATAAGATTCCCTCTCTACTGCCCCAATCCAGCACTCTGGGATAAGATTCCCTACATACTGCCCCAATCCAGCACTCTGGGATAAGATTCCCTCTCTACATCCCCAATCCAGCACTCTGGGATAAGATTCCCTCTCTACAGCCCCAATCCAGCACTCTGGGATAAGATTCCCTCTCTACTGCCCCAATCCAGCACTCTGGGATAAGATTCCCTACATACTGCCCCAATCCAGCACTCTGGGATAAGATTCCCTATATACTGCCCCAGTCCAGCAATTTGGGAAAAGATTCCCTCTCTACTGCCCCAATCCAGCATCCTGGGAAAAGATTCCCTCTCTACTGCCCCAATCCAGCACTCTGGGATAAGATTCCCTCTCTACTGCCCCAATCCAGCACTCTGGGACAAGATTCTCTCTCTACTGCACCAATCCAGCACTCTGGGAAAAGATTCTCTCTCTACTGCCCCAATCCAGCACTCTGGGATAAGATTCCCTCTCTACTGCCCCAATCCAGCACTCTGGGATAAGATTCCCTCTCTACAGCCCCAATCCAGCACGCTGGGATAAGATTCCCTCTATACTGCCCCAATCCTGCACTCTGGGAAAAGATTCCCTCTCTACTGCCCCAATCCAGCACTCCGCGATAAGATTCCCTTTCTACAGCCCCAATCCAGCACTCTGGGAAAAGATTCCCTCTACTGCCCCCATCCAGCACTCTGGGATAAGATTCCCTTTTTTACAGCCCCAATCCAGCACTCTGGGAAAAGATTCCCTCTCTACTGCCCCAATCCAGCACTCTGGGAAAGGATTCCCTCCCTACTGCCCCAATCCAGCACACTGGGATAAGATCCCCTCTCTACTGCCCCAATCCAGCACTCTGGGAAAGAATTGCCTACATACTGCCCCAATCCAGCACTCTGGGATAAGATTCCCTCTCTACTGGCCCAATCCAGCACTCTGGGAAAAGATTCCCTCTCTACTGCCCCAATCCATCACACTGGGATAAGATTCCCTCACTATTCCCCCAATCCAGCACACTGGGATAAGATTCCCTCCCTACTGCCCAAATTCAGCACTCTGGGAAAAGATTCCCTCCCTACTGCCCCAATCCAGCAGTCTAGGAAAAGATTCCCTCTCTACTGCCCCAATCCAGCAGTCTGGGATAAGATTCCCTCACTATTGCCCCAATCCAGCACTCTGGGATAATATTCCCTCACTATTGCCCCAATCCAGCACTCTGCAATAAGATTCCCTCTCTAATGTCCCAATCCAGCACTCAGGGATAAGATTCCCTATCTACTGCCCCAATCCAGCACTCTGGGAAAAGATTCCCTCTCTACAGCCCTAATCCAGCACTCTGGGAAAAGATTCTCTCTCTACTGCCCCAATCCAGCACTCTGGGATAATATTCCCTCACTATTGCACCAATCCAGCACTCTGGAATAAGATTCCCTCTCTACTGTCCCAATCCAGCACTCTGCGATAAGATTCCCTCCCTACAGCCCCAATCCAGCACTCTGGGATAAGATTCCCTCTCGACTGCGCCAATCCAGCACTCTGGGATAAGATTCTCTCTCTACTGCCCCAATCCAGCACTCTGGGATAAGATTCCCTCTCTACTGTCCCAATCCAGCATTCTGGGATAAGATTCCCTCTCTACAGCCCCAATCCAGCACTCTGGGATAAGATTCCCACTCTACAGCCCCAATCCAGCACACAGGGATGAGATTCCCTCTCGACTACCCCAATCCAGCACTCTGGGAAAAGATTCCCTCTCTACTGCCCCAATCCAGCACTCTGGGAAAAGATTCCCTATCTACTGCCCCAATCCAGCACTCTGGGATAAGATTCCCTCTCGACTGCCCCAATCTAGCACTCTGGGATAAGATTAACTTTCTACAGCCCCAATCCAGCACTCTGGGAAAGGATTCCCTACATACTGCCCCAATCCAGCATTCTGGGATAAGATTCCCCATATAATGCCCCAATCCAGCACCCTGGGAAAAGATTCCCTCTCTACTGCCTAAATTCAGCACTCTGGGAAAAGATTCCCTCTCTACTGCCCCAATCCAGCACTCTGGGAAAGGATTCCCTACATACTGCCCCAATCCAGCACTCTGGGATAAGATTCCCTCTCGACTGCCCCAATCCAGCACACTGGGATATGATTCCCACACTATTGCCCCAGTCCAGCACACTGGCATAAGATTCCCTCTCTACTGCCCAAATTCAGCACTCTGGGAAAAGATTCCCTCCCTACTGTCCCAATCCAGCAGTCTGGGAAAAGATTCCCTCTCTACTGCCCCAATCCAGCACTCTGGGATAAGATTCTCTCTCCACTGCCCCAATCCAGCACTCTGGGATAAGATTCCCTCACTATTGCCCCAATCCAGCACTCTGGAATAAGATTCCCTCTCTACAGCCCCAATCCAGCACTCTGGGATAAGATTCCCTCTATACTGCCCCAATCCAGCACGCTGGGATAAGATTCCCTCTATACTGCCCCAATCCAGCACTCCGGGATAAGATTCCCTTTCTACAGCCCCAATCCAGCACTCTGGGAAAAGATTCCCTCTACTGCCCCCATCCAGCACTCTGGGATAAGATTCCCTTTTTTACAGCCCCAATCCAGCACTCTGGGAAAAGATTCCCTCTCTACTGCCCCAATCCAGCACGCTGGGAAAGGATTCCCTACATACTGCCCCAATCCAGCACTCTGGGATAAGATTCCCTCTCTACTGCCCCAATCCAGCACTCTGAGATAAGATTCTCTCTCTACAGCCCCAATCCAGCACTCTGGGATAAGATTCCCTCTCTACTGTCCCAATCCAGCACACTGGGATAAGTTTCCCTCTCGACTGCCCCAATCCAGCACTCTGGGAAAAGATTCCCTCTCTGCTGCCCCAATCCAGCACTCTGGGATAAGATTCCATCTCTACTGCCCCAATCCAGCACTCTGGGATAAGATTCCCTCTCTACTGCCCCAATCCAGCACTCTGGGATAAGATTCCCTCTCTACTGCCCCAATCCAGCACTCTGGGATAAGATTCCCTACATACTGCCCCAATCCAGCACTCTGGGATAAGATTCCCTACATACTGCCCCAATCCAGCACTCTGGGATAAGATTCCCTATATACTGCCCCAATCCAGCACTCTGGGATAAGATTCCCTACATACTGCCCCAATCCAGCACTCTGGGATAAGATTCCCTACATACTGCCCCAATCCAGCACTCTGGGATAAGATTCCCTACATACTGCCCCAATCCAGCACTCTGGGATAAGATTCCCTACATACTGCCCCAATCCAGCACGCTGGGATAAGATTCCCTCTCTACAGCCCCAATCCAGCACTCTGGGATAAGATTCCCTCTCTACTGCCCCAATCCAGCACTCTGGGATAAGATTCCCTACATACTGCCCCAATCCAGCACTCTGGGATAAGATTCCCTATATACTGCCCCAGTCCAGCAATTTGGGAAAAGATTCCCTCTCTACTGCCCCAATCCAGCATCCTGGGAAAAGATTCCCTCTCTACTGCCCCAATCCAGCACTCTGGGATAAGATTCCCTCTCTACTGCCCCAATCCAGCACTCTGGGACAAGATTCTCTCTCTACTGCACCAATCCAGCACTCTGGGAAAAGATTCTCTCTCTACTGCCCCAATCCAGCACTCTGGGATAAGATTCCCTCTCTACAGCCCCAATCCAGCACTCTGGGATAAGATTCCCTCTCTACAGCCCCAATCCAGCACGCTGGGATAAGATTCCCTCTATACTGCCCCAATCCTGCACTCTGGGAAAAGATTCCCTCTCTACTGCCCCAATC
This sequence comes from Isurus oxyrinchus, assembly GCA_026770705.1. Taxonomy (NCBI): domain Eukaryota; kingdom Metazoa; phylum Chordata; class Chondrichthyes; order Lamniformes; family Lamnidae; genus Isurus; species Isurus oxyrinchus. The sequence continues at coordinate 14,232,205 of JANJGN010000037.1, forward strand.
CAGCACTCCGCGATAAGATTCCCTTTCTACAGCCCCAATCCAGCACTCTGGGAAAAGATTCCCTCTACTGCCCCCATCCAGCACTCTGGGATAAGATTCCCTTTTTTACAGCCCCAATCCAGCACTCTGGGAAAAGATTCCCTCTCTACTGCCCCAATCCAGCACTCTGGGAAAGGATTCCCTCCCTACTGCCCCAATCCAGCACACTGGGATAAGATCCCCTCTCTACTGCCCCAATCCAGCACTCTGGGAAAGAATTGCCTACATACTGCCCCAATCCAGCACTCTGGGATAAGATTCCCTCTCTACTGGCCCAATCCAGCACTCTGGGAAAAGATTCCCTCTCTACTGCCCCAATCCATCACACTGGGATAAGATTCCCTCACTATTCCCCCAATCCAGCACACTGGGATAAGATTCCCTCCCTACTGCCCAAATTCAGCACTCTGGGAAAAGATTCCCTCCCTACTGCCCCAATCCAGCAGTCTAGGAAAAGATTCCCTCTCTACTGCCCCAATCCAGCAGTCTGGGATAAGATTCCCTCACTATTGCCCCAATCCAGCACTCTGGGATAATATTCCCTCACTATTGCCCCAATCCAGCACTCTGCAATAAGATTCCCTCTCTAATGTCCCAATCCAGCACTCAGGGATAAGATTCCCTATCTACTGCCCCAATCCAGCACTCTGGGAAAAGATTCCCTCTCTACAGCCCTAATCCAGCACTCTGGGAAAAGATTCTCTCTCTACTGCCCCAATCCAGCACTCTGGGATAATATTCCCTCACTATTGCACCAATCCAGCACTCTGGAATAAGATTCCCTCTCTACTGTCCCAATCCAGCACTCTGCGATAAGATTCCCTCCCTACAGCCCCAATCCAGCACTCTGGGATAAGATTCCCTCTCGACTGCGCCAATCCAGCACTCTGGGATAAGATTCTCTCTCTACTGCCCCAATCCAGCACTCTGGGATAAGATTCCCTCTCTACTGTCCCAATCCAGCATTCTGGGATAAGATTCCCTCTCTACAGCCCCAATCCAGCACTCTGGGATAAGATTCCCACTCTACAGCCCCAATCCAGCACACAGGGATGAGATTCCCTCTCGACTACCCCAATCCAGCACTCTGGGAAAAGATTCCCTCTCTACTGCCCCAATCCAGCACTCTGGGAAAAGATTCCCTCTCTACTGCCCCAATCCAGCACTCCGCAATAAGATTCCCTTTCTACAGCCCCAATCCAGCACTCTGGGAAAAGATTCCCTCTACTGCCCCCATCCAGCACTCTGGGATAAGATTCCCTTTTTTACAGCCCCAATCCAGCACTCTGGGAAAAGATTCCCTCTCTACTGCCCCAATCCAGCACGCTGGGAAAGGATTCCCTACATACTGCCCCAATCCAGCACTCTGGGATAAGATTCCCTCTCTACTGCCCCAATCCAGCACTCTGGGAAAAGATTCCCTCTCTACTGCCCCAATCCAGCACACTGGGATAAAATTCCCTCACTATTGCCCCAATCCAGCACTCTGGGATAAGATTCCCTATCTACTGCGCAAATTCAGCACTCTGGGAAAAGATTCCCTCTCTACTGCCCCAATCCAGCACTCTGGGAAAAGATTCCCTCGCTATTGCCCCAATCCAGCACTCTGAGATAAGATTCCCTCGCTATTGCCCCAATCCAGCACTCTGAGATAAGATTCTCTCTCTACTGCCCCAATCCAGCACTCTGGGAAAAGATTCCCTCTCTACTGTCCCAATCCAGCACTCTGGGATAAGATTCCCTTTCTACAGCCCCAATCCAGCACTCTGGGACAAGATTCTCTCTCTACTGCCCCAATCCAGCACTCTGGGAAAAGATTCCCTTTCTACTGCCCCAATCCAGCACTCTGGGATAAGATTCCCTCTCGACTGCCCCAATCCAGCACTCTGGGAAAAGATTCCCTCTCTGTGCCGCACTCCAGCACTCTGGGATAAGATTCCCTCTCTACAGCCCCAATCCAACACGCTGGGATAAGATTCCCTCTCTACTGCCCCAATCCAGCACTGTGGGAAAAGATTCCCTCCCTACTGTCCCAATCCAGCAGTCTGGGAAAAGATTTCCTCTCTACTGCCCCAATCCAGCACTCTGGGATAAGATTCCCTCACTATTGCCCCAATCCAGCACTCTGGAATAATATTCCCTCTCTACTGCCCCAATCCAGCACTCTGGGATAAGATTCCCTCTCGACTGCCCCAATCCAGCACTCTGGGAAAAGATTCCCTCTCTGTGCCGCACTCCAGCACTCTGGGATAAGATTCCCTCTCTACTGCCCAAATCCAGCACTCTGGGATAAGATTCCCTCTCTGTGCCCCAATCCGACACTCTGGGATAAGATTCCCTCTCTACTGCCCCAATCCAGCACTCTGGGAAAAGAGTCCCTCTCTGTGCCCCAATCCAGCACTCTGGGATAAGATTCCCTCTCTACTGACCCAATCCAGCGCTCTAGGAAAAGATTCCCTCTCTACTGCCCCAATCCAGCATCTGGGATAAGATTCCCTTTCTACAGCCCCAATCCAGCATCTGGGATAAGATTCCCTTTCTACAGCCCCAATCCAGCACTCTGGGATAAGATTCTCTCTCTGCTGCCCCGATCCGGCACTCTGGGATAAGATTCCCTCTCTGTGCCCCAATCCAGCACTCTGGGATACGATTCTCTCTCTACTGCCCCAATCCAGCACTCTGGGATACGATTCTCTCTCTACTGCCCCAATCCAGCACTCTGGAAAAAGATTCCCTTTCTACTGCCCCAATGCAGCACTCTGGGAAACGAATTCCTTTCTACTGCCCCAATCCAGCACTCTGGGAAAAGATTCCCTCTCAATGCCCCAATCCAGCACTCTGGGAAAAGATTCCCTCTCTACTGCCCCGATCGAGCTCTCTGGGAAAAGATTCCCTCTCTACTGCCCGAGTTGGGAGCTGTTTGGTAAGACTTCACTAACAACTCGCCAAGCCTCCTTTGAAAAGTGCTTTCCAAGCTCATGACCTCTACCAACTAGAAGGACAGGGGCAGCACAAGAACATCACCATGTGTAAGTTCCCCTCTGAGCCTGACTTGGAAATATATCGGCCGTTCCTTCACTGTCGCTGGGTCAAAATCTTGGAACTCCATCTCTAACAGCACTGTGGGTGTACCTACACCACACGGACTGCAGCGGCTCAAAAAGGTGGTTCATCACCACCTTCTCAGGAGGCAATTAGGGATGGGCAATAAATCCTGTTCTAGCCAGCGATGCCCACATCCTGTGAAAGGATTTAAAGCACCTTGGCCTCTGCTGGATATTGGACACTGAGGCAAGATCTCTAAGTGTTGAATATTACGGATTTAATTGTAATGGCACCAATTCAGCAATTTCAGGTGACTGATTCAACAGGATCATAAAATTCCACTGTTTTATGAATTAAAAAATAGAACTTGGACTTATTCAATCAATGGCTGTTGATTTACAAGGATGATGCGAGAGGTTAGAACTATCAGGATACATTGAACAGGCTGAGGCACTTTTATCTAGAAAAGACAAGGCTGAGGGGTGACCATAAAGAGTTTGATAGGTTAAATATAGAAAAGATGTTTCCACTTGCAGGGGATGACCAGAACTGGGGGACATAAGTATAAGATTGTCACTAATAAATCCAATTGGAAATTCGGGATAGAAGGGTATGCTGATCAGGTGATTGAAGAGGACACGGAGAAGGCTCATTTAGAGCATAAACACCACTGGTGTGGACCCACCCACACCTAGAGTACATGCAGTAACATCCAACACACTCACTCACACAGACCATCCCTCAGTACTCGTAGTCAGTGCTCACTCGAAATGGAACCCCTCTTTCCCGCACCACTCACTAAAGGAGTGGCGCGGGAAAGAGAGGTTCCATTTTGTGGGACACTGGCATCAGTATTGGAACAGGAGGGATCTGTACCGTTGGGACAGTCTCCACCTGAACCAATCTGGGACCAATGTTCTAACGAAAAGGGTAAATAGGGTGGTCAACAGGACTTTAAACTAGAAAGTCGGGGGGGAGGAAGGGAAGGGTAAAACTCCAAGAAGTATGACTAATGGGAAATAAAGCAGCAGGTTAGCGTGTGGGGGCATGGATTCAACTTCATGGAAAATTATGAAAAAACTGAAAAGAAAGGAGAGCCCAGGAGAGGCTATTAAAGTCTCCAGAACACAAAATAGGACAGAGTGTTTGGAAAGGGCTAGGAATCTAACTTCAAGCACATCAGATAAAGGAACGACAATGAGAAAGGGGATGGGAAATACAGGACTGAAGGTGTTGTATCTGAATACACGCAGTATATGAAATAAGGTAAATGAGCTTGTGGTGCAGATTGAAATTGGCAGGTATGATGTGGTGGGCATCATGGAGACATGGCTGCAAGGGGATCAGGACTGGGAGCTAAATATCCAAGGATATACATCCTATCGAAAAGATAGGCAGGTTGGCAGAGGCGGTGGGGTTGCTTTGTTAGTAAGAAATGAAATTAAATTGATAGCAAGAAATGATGTAGGGTCAGATGATGTAGAATCTGTGTGGGTAGAGTTGAGGAACAGCAAAGGTAAAAAAACCATAATGGGAGTTATGTACAGGCCTCTGAACAGTAGTCAGGATGTGGGGCACAAGATACACCAGGAGATAGAAAAGGTGTGTAAGAAAGACAAGGTTACAGTGATCATGGGGGATCTCAATATGCAGGTAGACTGGGAAAATCAGGTTGGTAGTGGATCCCAAGAAAAGGAATTTGTGGAATATCTACGAGATGGCTTTTTGGAGCAGCTTGTGGTGGAGCCCACTAGGGAACAGGCAATTCTAGATTTAGTGATGTGTAATGAGGCAGATTTGATAAGGGAGCTTAAGGTGAAGGAACCCTTAGGAGGAAGTGACCATAATATGATAGAATTTACCCTGCAATTTGAGAGGAAAAAGCTGGAATCAGACGTAACGGTATTACAGTTGAATAAAGGCAACTACAGAGGTATGAGGGAGGAGCTGGCCAGAATTGACTGGGAGATGAGCCTAGCAGGAAAGACAATGGAACAGCAATGGCAGGAGTTTCAGGAAATAATTTTGGAGACACAGCAAAAATTCATCCCTAGGAAGAAGCAGCATACTAAAGGGAGGACGAGGCAGCCATGGCTGACAAGGGAAGTCAGGGACAGCATAAAAGCTAAAGAGAAAGCATACAATGTGGCGAAGAGCAGTGGGAAACCAGGGGATTGGGAAGCCTACAAAGACCAACAGAGGACAACTAAAAAAGAAATAAGGAGGGAGAAGATTAAATATGAGGGTAAACTAGCCAGTAATATAAAAGAAGATTGCAAGAGTTTTTTAGATATATAAAGGGTAAGAGAGAGGCAAAAGTGGACATTGGGCCACTGGAAAATGATGCTGGAGAAGTAGTAGTGGGGAACAAAGTCAGTCTTCACAGTGGAAGACACGAGTGACATCCCCAAAGTTCAAGAGAGTCGGGGGTCAGAGGTGAGTATGGTGGCCATTACCAAGGAGAAGGTGCTAGGAAAACTGAAAGGTCTGAAGGTGGATAAATCACCTGGACCAGATGGATTACACCCCAGAGTTCTGAAGGAGATAGCTGAAGAGATAGTGGAGGCGTTAGTGGTGATCTTTCAGGAATCACTGGAGTCAGGGAGGGTCCCAGAGGACTGGAAAATCGCTAATGTAACCCCCCTGTTTAAGATGGGAGTGAGGCAAAAGATGGGAAATTACAGGCCGATTAGCCTGACCTCGGTCATTGGTAAGATTTTAGAGTCCGTTATTAAGGATGAGATTTCAGAATACTTGGAAGCGCATGGTAAAATCGGGCAAAGTCAGCATGGTTTCATCAAGGGGAGGTCATGCCTGACAAATCTGTTAGAATTCTTTGAGGAGGTAACGAGTAGGTTAGACAAAGGAGAGCCAATGGATGTTATCTACTTGGACTTCCAGAAGGCCTTTGACAAGGTGCCGCACAGGAGGCTGCTCAGGAAGATAAGAGCCCATGGTGTTAGAGGCAAGGTACTAGCATGGATAGAAGATTGGCTGTCTGGCAGGAGGCAGAGAATGGGGATAAGGGGGTCCTTCTCAGGATGGCGGCCGGTGACTAGTGGAGTTCCGCAGGGGTCAGTGTTGGGACCACAGCTTTTCACTTTATACATTAATGATCTAGATGAAGGACCTGAGGGCATCCTGGCTAGGTTTACAGATGATACAAAGATAGGTGGAGGGACAGGTAGTATTGAGGAGGTGGGGCGGCTGCAGAAGGATTTGGACAGGTTAGGAGAATGGGCAAAGAAGTGGCAGATGGAATACTACGTGGGGAAGTGTGAGGTCATGCACTTTGGTATGAAGAATAGAGGCATAGACTATTTTCTAAATGGGGAGAGAATTCACAAATCTGGAATGCAAACAGACTTGGGAGTCCTAGTCCAGGATTCTCTTAAGGTTAACTTGCAGGTTGAGTCGGTAGTTAGGAAGACAAATGCAATGTTGGCATTTATTTCGAGAGGACTAGAATATAAAAGCAGGGATGTGCTGCTGAGGCTTTATAAGGCTCTGGTCAGACCACATTTAGAATATTGTGAGCAATTTTGGGCCCCGTATCTCAGGAAAGATGTGCTGGCCCTGGAGAGGGTCCAGAGGAGGTTCACAAGAATGATCCCAGGAATGAAAGGCTTAATATATGAGCAATGTTTGAGGGCTCTGGGTCTATACGCGATGGAGTTTAGAAGGACGAGAGGGGATCTGATTGAACCTTACAGAATACTGAAAAGCCTGGATAGAGTGGACGTGGGGAAGATGTTTCCATTAGTAGGAGAGACTAGGACCCGAGGGCACAGCCTCAGAGTAAAGGGAAGACCTTTTAGAACAGAGATGAGGAGAAACTTCTTTAGCCAGAGAGTGGTGAATCTATGGAATTCATTGCCACAGAAGGCTGTGAAGTTCAGGTCATTGAGTGTATTTAAGACCGAGATAGATAGGTTCTTGATTGGTAAGGGGATCAAAGGTTACGGGGAGAAGGCGGGAGAATGGGGTTGAGAAACTTATCAGCCATGACTGAATGGTGGAGCAGACTCAATGGGCCAAATGGCCTAATTTCTGCTCCTGTTTTATGGTCACTCACACAGCACACCAGCTGCACACTCAGGGCACACTCCCTTAAATTTATAGCACACATTTACAGTCTACACAATTACGCAACCAGTGCACACACCTAGTACATATCTTTACACGCCCAGTTCACACACCTTTACACACCCAGTACACACAATGCACTCAGCTTATACATCCAGTAAGCACACTGCACACACCCAGCACAAACATCTTTACACACCCTGCACATACTCAGTGCACATACTGCACACACCCAGTACACACACTGCACAAGCTCAGTGCACACGCTACACACGCCCAGTACACACACTGCACAAGCTCAGTACACACACTGCACAAGCTCAGTGCACGTATTGCAAACAACCAGTACACACACTACACACGCCCAGTACACACTACACAAATTCAGTGCACACACTGCACACACCCAATACACACCCTGCACAAGCTCAGTGCACACACCGCACACACCCAGTACACACCCAGCACAAACTCAGTACACACACTGCACACACCCAATACACACCCTGCACAAGCTCAGTGCACACATTGCACACACCCAGTACACACCCTGCACAAGTTCAGTGCACACACCCAATACACACCCTGTACAAACTCAGTGCACAGACTCAGTGCACATAATGCAAACACCCATTACACACCCTGCACACACCCAATACACACACCATACACGCCCAGTACACACACCTTTAAACACCTCGTATGCACCCAGTTCACACGCCGCACACATCCGGTACACAAGTCCTTATGTATCCAGTACACATAATCACACATCTTGCACATGCCCCTTACACACCCAGTACACACACACTGCACACATGCACTACACACACTACACTCCCCCTTACACATCCAGTCCACACCCTGCACACACCCAGTCCACACATTGCACTCCCTTTACAGACCTAGTACACACACTGCACACACCCAGAACACACACCCAATACACACAGACTGCATTCTCCTTACACACCCAGTGTTCTGTTAGTGTGCAGTGCAATGTGCAAGTGTCTGCACTCTGTTCTGTTGATAAGTACAGAGTCAACACTCTGAGTGAGATACACATCCGTGTTGGCCTCGCACGGCCTCTGGATATCAAAAGGCACTTTAAAAGTGGCCATAGCACCCTGGAAACGTGGCTGGTTTGGAAGCTCTCTGACCTGCCGAGACGTACCTGACAAGAGTTAGCGTACACAGCTGCCCAGAAGCAGTCAGAGATACAGAAGTGTCAACGCACCCATAGGAGTCAACAGAAAAACAAGGCGAGGGTTCGAGCAGATATGACTTTTCAAGATAGCATAAGTACTGCGGTCACAGGAGGAAGGAAATGCTGTCTCGTTCAGCCTCACAGTGTAGCTTCAAGAGAGGTTAGTCACCCAATAAGATTAGCAAACTTAAGCAAAGAAAGAGGGGAACAAAAGACATAAATTAAGAGTCCTGAGGGGGGGAAATATAGCAAACAGAACGAAACCACGAGATGGGTGAGTCTCAGACCTACCTGCAGAAGGTTAGTGTAAACTATTTCCAACTTTAGACAGCCTAGACATGGAGGGAGACTTTAACAGCTGTAGTGTAGAGCAACTTCGACTACCAACAACTCTGGTAAGTTAGTCCTTCAATCATAAAAAAACAAACTGTGATCAATTTGTAGCAATTTTCTCAGGTAGGTGATGTGGTGAAATATGGTGGCAATTTTAAAATACAATATGCAATAAGATGAACTTAGAAATAACTCCCCATTCAAACTCGAAAGAAGCTTTACTGGAAACTTTCCCCGAGTATGTTCACTGCTGCTTTGGTCAGTCTATCGAGCTGCCCCAGGCCAGTGTGGTTCTCAGGTTTGAAAACAAGACTCAATAATTGAAGCTAAAGGTCAGTGCCTGTGACATGTGGAGCTGTACAATTAGGATTTGGCTTTTGGGGACAGTTGTTATTCAGACTCTTTCTTTAGCCCCACTCCCAGCCCGTATCAATCCCCATTTATTACCTCGCTTGGTGACACTGGTCTGTTTCAGCCAGCAGGTGAGGGATGTATAAATGGACACTTCCCTCTCACTTGCTACCTACTCATGGTTTGAGAATAGGGAAGGAATCTTTACGGGTTACGCAGGGATTTAATCTCAAAGCCCTATGAACTATTATTACCAATCCTCAGGTCAGAATTATTGGCCTCTGTGATTGGGAATCCCAATACATTCCAACAACGTGAAAAGCCAAAAAGTTCTGTTAACTTTGTATGGAGCTATACACACCCATATATACAGATTTTGCTAGACCATACTTCGAGCACTGTGAACAGTTCTGGTCCCTATGTTATATAAAAGGATACAGAAAAACTTGAGAAGAGATTGACAAGGGTGATACCAGAAGTGAGAAGTTACGCCTATCAAGAGTGATTCAATGGGCTGGGCCTGTTGTCTCCAGGAAAGAGAAGGCTGAGGGATGACCCGATAGAAGTATTTAAAATAATGAACAGGGTTTCGATAGGGTAGATGTAGACAAGATGTTTCTACTTGTGCAGGAGACCAGAATTCGGGGTCATCAATATAAAGACAATAAATCCAATGGGGAATTCAGGAGAAAGTTCTATACCCAGAGAATGGGAAGAATGTGGAACTCACTACCAGAAGTGGTTGAGATGAATGTTTTAGATACATTTAAGGGGGAAACTGGATAAACTGGATAAAATGAGAGAGGAAGGAATAGAATGATAGGGTGAGATGAAGAGGGGGTGGAATGACGCTCTCCTGGAGCAGAAAAATGGCAGGGAGCTGTTGGGCTAAATGGCCTGATTCTGTGTCATATACACAACATAATACTAACCAGAGGCTGACCTGCACAGAACAGGGTCAGAAAAAGCTCAGTGTAAAACAGCCCCATGTATGGTGGAGGCTAAAAATTAATGTTTCCATTGTTGTGTATGCTTCACACTTCACACTAGGAGACAGTGACAGCAGTCAGTACTGGCGCATTCAAGTGCAAAGTAGATGAACATCCTTCAGAAAATAATATTTTAGGGTCCAGTAAATGCATAACTGGAGACATGATGTTGGTGAGTAAAATGTAGCTTGGGCGGAACAGGTGATTTTGGATCTATGGTTACCAAAGTTCTCCAGCACTGAGGGTTTGCCTTGCCCCATGTCTGGGTCTGTCGTAGACTTATCAGTAGACACTGATAAAACAAGATTAGCCAATAGTTATCAGTTTATTGGTGATTACCAGGATGGTAGTAGACTGGATAGACCTTGGCTTTTTTCTATCTTGGAATTCTTCTGTTCTTTTTGTTTAAAAAAGACACAAAACCTGAAAATTCAAAATAGAAATTCCTCAGAAGATGGGATAGTTCAGTTCATGAGCCCTTTCAGCTTCTGGAACTATACAACCTAAGGGAGCAAAGGGTTCAGGCACTTTACTGACCCTGGTAGACCAGTGTCAGCTGTGATTCAGTGGCTACCACTATCGTCTCTTAGACAAAATGTCATGGGTTCAAGCTCCGTTCCCGAGATCTAAACCCCATAATCCAAACTGATGGTCCCAATGAGCGAGCGCCGCACTGTCGGAGGGTCAGTGCTGAGGGAGTGCCGCACTGTCAGAGGGTCAGTGCTGAGGGAGCACCGCACTGTCGGAGGGTCAGTACTGAGGGAGCACTGCACTGTCGGAGGGTCAGTACTGAGGGAGCACCGCACTGTCGGAGGGTCAGTACTGATGGAGCGCTGCACTGTCGGAGGGTCAGTACTGAGGGAGCGCCGCACTGTCGGAGGGTCGGTACTGGGGGAGTGCCGCACTGTCGAAGGGTCAGTGCTGAGGGAGCGCCGCACTGTCAGAGGGTCAGTGCTGAGAGAGCGCCGCACTGTCGGAGGGTCAGTGCTGAGGGAGCGCCGCACTGTCGAAGGGTCAGTGCTGAGGGAGCGCCGCACTGTCAGAGGGTCAGTGCTGAGGGAGCGCTGCTCTGTCAGAGGGTCAGTGCTGAGGGAGCGCCGCACTGTCGGAGGGTCAGTACTGAGGGAACGCCGCAATGTCAGAGGGTTAGTACTGAGGGAGCGCCGCAAAGTCAGAGGGTCAGTACTGAGGGAGCGCCACACTGTCGGAGGGTCAGTACTGAGGGAGCGCCGCATTGTCGGAGGGTCAGTACTGAGAGAGTGCCGCTCTGTTGAGGGTCAGTATTGAGGGAGCGCCACGCTGTCGGAGGGTCAGCACTGAGAGAGTGCTGCACTGTCAGAGATTCAGTGCTCAGGGAGCACCGCACTGTCAGAGGGTCAGTCCTGAGGGACTGTCAGAGGGGCACGAATGGGAGAATGCGGTTCCGTTGGAGTCCCATCTTTGAATGGGACTTCAAAATGAGGCTCCGTCAACCCACTTGGGTGTGTTTAGAAGACCCGAGGCCACTATTGGAAGAAGATCAAATGTCTAGTCTCAAATTGACTGCTGCATTTTCTACCTTACAACACGAGCTACACCTCAAAAACGCTTCAATTTCTGAGAAACGTTCTGACGTGGTGCAAGTCACCGTATAAACTGGAGTCTTTCTTCCATCTTCCTGTTTATTACGTTAGACTGTGTTTCCCCAAGGACCTGCTTAAGGACCAGGAGCAAAGTCATGAGTTAAAGAAACTGTCATAAAAGAAACTGCAGGGGTGTCAGCATCCGATACAGGAAACGGAATCTACACTGAAATTTTCCTTTTGTTTTTCAGGTGCTGATTGACATATGGTCATCAGAGAGACGGACAGGTTTAGGAAGAGAACTCCAAAGCTTAAAACACAGGCGGCCAGTGGCGGAGTGATTAAAATCAGGTATGCGCAAGACGACCGAATTGGAGGAGAGATCTCCAAGGCTTTGTGGAGATTTCAGACATAAGGAGGGGCAAAGGCATGGAGGGATTTGAAAACAAGGAAGAGAATTTTGGCTATATAAATGCTAGTTCCTGTTGTTCATTGAGCCCAATTTTGGGTTTATTCTGTTCAGTTTAGTAGTGACCAGTGAATTCATACGATAATATTGAAGAATAATAACCTGGCCACAATCACGGCACCAAATTAATAAAATATTCACAACACAACTCCTCAGACCGCTTTCTCTGCCAATCCCGACCATCCCAATCCCAACTGCTGCCTCTGAAGCACCCACACGAGGAGAGCCTTGTCAGACGCCAGCCAACAGCAATGTTCCGCCATGGTGAGGGTGACACAGAGTCGGTCACAGCATACCATCCGGGTTCACCAGTGCCACAAGAGGCATAGCTGAAGACTTGGAGCAAAAGAGCATCAGTATAGCAGGGCAGCTAAAGGGATCTACACATCCAAACTAGGAAAACAGGAAAAAAATGGAGATTACAATTCAAAAGCCATCCATGGCAAATTCACCACTTCTGTAGCAGACTGCACAGGTGAACATATTACTGACTTGTCAATTAGGAAATTCTGCATCAAATGATTAATTGAAAATCACTTCTGTTTGATGGAATCTCAAGCTGGTTATGGATCTATAGAGTGTTTGATGGCGACAGGGTAGAGGGAGCTTTACTCTGTATCTAACCCCGTGCTGTACCTGTCCTGGACGTGTTTGATGGGGAAAGGGTAGAGGGAGCTTTACTCTGTATCAAACCCCGTGCTGTACCTGTCCTGGGAGTGATTGATGGGGACAGTGTAGAGGGAGCTTTACTCTGTATCTAACCCTGTGCTGTACCTGTCCTGGAAGTGTTTGATGGGGACAGTGTAGAGGGAGCTTTACTCTGTATCTAACCCCGTGCTGTACCTGTCCTGGGAGTGTTTGATGGGGACAGTGTAGAGGGAGCTTTACTCTGTATCTAACCCCGTGCTGTCCCTGTTCTGGGAGTGTTTGATGGGACAGTGTAGAGGGAGCTTTAATCTGTATCAAACCCCGTGCTGTACCTGTCCTGGGAGTGTTTGATGGGGACAGTGTAGAGGGAGATTTACTCTGTATCTAACCCCGTGCTGTACCTGTCCTGGGAGTGTTTGATGGGGACAGTGTAGAGGGAGCTTTACTCTGTATCTAACACCGTGCTGTACCAGTCCTGGGAGTGTTTGATGGGGACAGTGTAGAGGGAGCTTTACTTTGTATCTAACCCCGTGCTGTACCTGTCCTGGGAGTGTTTGATGGGGACAGTGTAGAGGGAGATTTACTCTGTATCTAACCCCGTGCTGTACCTGTCCTGGGAGTGTTTGATGGGGACAGTACAGAGGGAGTTTTACTCTGTATCTAACCCCATGCTGTACTGATCACAGAATCACAGTGCAGAAGAGGCCCTTCGGCCCATTGAGTCTGCACCAACACGTGAGAAACACCTGACCTACCTCCCTAATCCCATTTACCAGCACTTGGCCCATAGCCTTGAATGTTATGATGTGCCAAATGCTCATCCAGGTATTTTTTAAAGGATGTGAGGCAACCCGCCTCCACCACCCTCCCAGGCAGTGCATTCCAGATCGTCACCACCCTCTGGGTAAAAAAGTTTTTCCTCACATCCCCCCTAAACCTCCTGCCCCTCACCTTGAACTTATGCCCCCTCGTGACTGATCCTTCAACTAAGGGGAACAGCTGCTCCCAATCCACCCTGTCCATGCCCCTCATAATCTTGTACACCTCGATCAGGTCGCCCCTCAGTCTTCTCTGCTCCATCGAAAACAACCCAAGTCTATCCAACCTCTCTTCATAACTTAAATGTTTCATCCCAGGCAACATCCTGGTGAATCTCCTCTGCACCCCCTCCAGTGCAATCACATCCTTCCTATAATGTGGCGACCAGAACTGTACACAGTACTCCAGCTGTGGCCTCACCAAGGTTCTATACAACTCCAACATAACTCCCCTACTTTTGTAATCTATGCTTCGATAGATAAAGGCAAGTGTCCCATATGCCTTTTTCACCACTCCACTAACATGCACCTCCGCCTTCAGAGATGTATGGACACACACGCCAAGGTCCCTTTGTTCCTCAGAACTTCCTAGTGTCATGCCGTTCATTGAATACTTCCTTGTCAAATTACTGCTTCCAAAGTGTATCACCTCATACTTTTCAGGGTTAAATTCCATCTGCCACTTATCTGCCCATGTGACCATCCCATCTATATCTTCCTGTAGCCCAAGACACTCAACCTCACTGTTAACCACCCTGGTTCAGGGAATGTTTAATGCGGACAGTGCAAAACTGGCTTTGCTCCAATCTAACCCCATGCTGTACTCACCCTGGGAGTGTTTAATGTGACAGTATAAAAGGAGCTTTACTCTGTATCTAACAAGATGTTGTACTTGTCCTGGGAGTGTTTGATGGGGACAGTGTAAAGGGAGCTTCACTCTGTGTCTAACCCCGTGCTGTACCTGTCCTGGGAGTGTTTGATGGAGACAGTGTAAAGGAAGCTTTACTCTGTATCTAACCCCGTGCTGCACCTGTCCTGGGAGTGTTTGATGGGGACAGTGTAGAGGGAGCTTTACTCTGTATCTAACCCCGTGCTGTACCTGTCCTGAGAGTGTTTGACGGGGACAGTGTAGAGGGAGCTTTAATCTGTATCAAACCCCGTGCTGTACTCACCCTGGGAGTGTTTAATGTGACAGTATAAAAGGAGCTTTACTCTGTATCTAACAAGATGTTGTACTTGTCCTGGGAGTGTTTGATGGGGACAGTGTAGAGGGAGCTTTACTCTGTATCTAACTCCATGCTGTACCTGTCCTGGGAGTGTTTGATGGGGACGGTGTAGAGGGAGCTTTACTCTGTATCTAACCCCATGCTGTACCTGTCCTGGGAATGTTTGATGGGGACAGTGTAGAGGGAGCTTTACTCTGTATCAAATCCCGTGCTGTACCTGTCCTGGGAGTGTTTGATGGGGACAGTGTAGAGGGAGCTTTACTCTGTATCTAACCCCGTGCTGTACCTGTCCTGGGAGTGTTTGATGGAGACAGTGTAAAGGAAGCTTTACTCTGTATCTAACCCCATGCTGTACCTGTCCTGGGAGTGTTTGATGGGGACAGTGTAGAGGGAGCTTTACTCTGTATCTAACTCCATGCTGTACCTGTCCTGGGAGTGTTTGATGGGGACGGTGTAGAGGGAGCTTTACTCTGTATCTAACCCCATGCTGTACCTGTCCTGGGAGTGTTTGATGGGGACAGTGTAGAGGGAGCTTTACTCTGTATCAAATCCCGTGCTGTACCTGTCCTGGGAGTGTTTGATGGGGACAGTGTAGAGGGAGCTTTACTCTGTATCTAACCCCGTGCTGTACCTGTCCTGGGAGTGTTTGATGGAGACAGTGTAAAGGAAGCTTTACTCTGTATCTAACCCCATGCTGTACCTGTCCTGGGAGTGTTTGATGGGGACAGTGTAGAGGGAGCTTTACTCTGTATCTAACCCCGTGCTCTACCTATCCTGGGAGTGTTTGATGGGGACAGTGTAGAGGGACCTTTACTCTGTATCTAACCCCATGCTGTACCTGTCCTGGGAGTGTTTGATGGGGACAATGTAGAGGGAGCTTTACTCTGTATCTAACCCCGTGCTGTACCTGTTCTGGGAGTGTTTGATGGGGACGGTGTAGATGGTGCTTTACTCTGTATCTAACCCCGTGCTGTACCTGTCCTGGGAGTGTTTGATGGGGACAGTGTAGAGGGAGCTTTACTCTGTATCTAACCCCATGCTGTTCCTGTCCTGGGAGTGTTTGATGGGGACAGTACAGAGGGAGTTTTACTCTGTATCTAACCCCATGCTGTACTGATCACAGAATCACAGTGCAGAAGAGGCCCTTCGGCCCATTGAGTCTGCACCAACACGTGAGAAACACCTGACCTACCTCCCTAATCCGATTTACCAGCACTTGGCCCATAGCCTTGAATGTTATGACGTGCCAAATGCTCATCCAGGTACTTTTTAAAGGATGTGAGGCAACCCGCCTCCACCACCCTCCCAGGCAGTGCATTCCAGATCGTCACCACCCTCTGGGTAAAAAAGTTTTTCCTCACATCCCCCCTAAACCTCCTGCCTCTCACCTTGAACTTATGTCCCCTCATGACTGACCCTTCAACTAAGGGGAACAGCTGCTCCCAATCCACCCTGTCCATGCCCCTCATAATCTTGTACACCTCGATCAGGTCGCCCCTCAGTCTTCTCTGCTCCATCGAAAACAACCCAAGTCTATCCAACCTCTCTTCATAACTTAAATGTTTCATCCCAGGCAACATCCTGGTGAATCTCCTCTGCACCCCCTCCAGTGCAATCACATCCTTCCTATAATGTGGCGACCAGAACTGTACACAGTACTCCAGCTGTGGCCTCACCAAGGTTCTATACAACTCCAACATAACTCCCCTACTTTTGTAATCTATGCCTCGATAGATAAAGGCAAGTGTCCCATATGCCTTTTTCACCACCCCACTAACATGCCCCTCCGCCTTCAGAGATGTATGGACACACACGCCAAGGTCCCTTTGTTCCTCAGAACTTCCTAGTGTCATGCCGTTCATTGAATACTTCCTTGTCAAATTACTGCTTCCAAAGTGTATCACCTCATACTTTTCAGGGTTAAATTCCATCTGCCACTTATCTGCCCATGTGACCATCCCGTCTATATCTTCCTGTAGCCCAAGACACTCAACCTCACTGTTAACCACCCTGGTTCAGGGAATGTTTAATGCGGACAGTGTAAAAGTGGCTTTACTCCAATCTAACCCCATGCTGTACTCACCCTGGGAGTGTTTAATGTGATAGTATAAAAGGAGCTTTACTCTGTATCTAACAAGATGTTGTACTTGTCCTGGGAGTGTTTGATGCAGACAGTGTAAAGGAAGCTTTACTCTGTATCTAACCCCATGCTGTACCTGTCCTGGGAGTGTTTGATGGGGACAGTGTAGAGGGAGCTTTACTCTGTATCTAACCCCGTGCTGTACCTGTCCTGGGAGTGTTTGATGGGGACGGTGTAGAGGGAGCTTTACTCTGTATCTAACCCCATGCTGTACCTGTCCTGGGAGTGTTTGATGGGGACAGTACAGAGGGAGTTTTACTCTGTATCTAACCCCATGCTGTACTGATCACAGAATCACAGTGCAGAAGAGGCCCTTCGGCCCATTTAGTCTGCACCAACACGTGAGAAACACCTGACCTACCTCCCTAATCCGATTTACCAGCACTTGACCCATAGCCTTGAATGTTATGACGTGCCAAATGCTCATCCAGGTACTTTTTAAAGGATGTGAGGCAACCTGCCTCCACCACCCTCCCAGGCAGTGCATTCCAGACCCTCACCACCCTCTGGGTAAAAAAGCTTTTCCTCACATCCCCCTTAAACTGCCTGCCCCTCACCTTGAACTTATACCCCCTCATGACTGATCCTTCAACTAAGGGGAACAGCTGCTCCCAATCCACCCTGTCCATGCCCCTCATAATCTTGTACACCTCGATCAGGTCACCCCTCAGTCTTCTCTGCTCCATCGAAAACAACCCAAGTCTATCCAACCTCTCTTCATAACTTAAATGTTTCATCCCAGGCAACATCCTGGTGAATCTCCTCTGCACCCCCTCCAGTGCAATCACATCCTTCCTATAATGTGGTGACCAGAACTGTACACAGTACTCCAGCTGTGGCCTCACCAAGGTTCTATACAACTCCAACATAACTTCCCTACTTTTGTAATCTATGCCTCGATAGATAAAGGCAAGTGTCCCATACGCCTTTTTCACCACCCCACTAACATGCCCCTCCACCTTCAGAGATCTATGGACACACACACCAAGGTCCCTTTGTTCCTCAGAACTTCCTAGTGTCATGCCGTTCATTGAATACTTCCTTGTCAAATTACTGCCTCCAAAGTGTATCATCTCATACTTTTCAGGGTTAAATTCCATCTGCCACTTATCTGCCCATGTGACCATCCCGTCTATATCTTCCTGTAGCCCAAGACACTCAACCTCACTGTTAACCACCCTGGTTCAGGGAATGTTTAATGCGGACAGTGTAAAAGTGGCTTTACTCCAATCTAACCCCATGCTGTACTCACCCTGGGAGTGTTTAATGTGACAGTATAAAAGGAGCTTTACTCTGTATCTAACAAGATGTTGTACTTGTCCTGGGAGTGTTTGATGGGGACAGTGTAGAGGGAGCTTTACTCTGTATCTAACTCCATGCTGTACCTGTCCTGGGAGTGTTTGATGGGGACGGTGTAGAGGGAGCTTTACTCTGTATCTAACCCCATGCTGTACCTGTCCTGGGAGTGTTTGATGGGGACAGTGTAGTGGGAGCTTTACTCTGTATCTAACCCCATGCTGTATCTGTCCTGGGAGTGTTTGATGGGGACAGTGTAGAGGGAGCTTTACTCTGTATCTAACCCCGTGCTGTACCTGTCCTGGGAGCGTTTGATGGGGACAGTGTAGAGGGAGCTTTACTCTGTATCTAACCCCGTGCCGAACCTGTCCTGGGAGTGATTGATGGGGCGGTGTAGAGGGAGCTTTACTCTGTATCTAACCCCGTGCTGTACCTGTCGTGGGAGTGATTGATGGGGACAGAGTAGAGGGAGCTTTACTCTGTATCTAACCCCGTGCTGTACCTATCCTGGGAGGATTTGATGGGGACAGTGTGGAGGGAGCTTTACTCTGTATCTAACCCCGTGCTGTACCTGTCCTGGGAGTGTTTGATGGGGTCAGTGTAGAGGGAGCTTTACTCTGTATCTAACCCCGTGGTGTACCTGTCCTGGGAGTGTTTGATGGGGACAGTGTAGAGGGAGCTTTACTATGTGTCTAACCCCTTGGTATACTTGTCCTGGGAGTGTTTGATGTTACATGTGGGATGAAGGAACATAATAAAATGTAGACAGAAATTTTCCATTTCCAGCCACTAATGTCCCGCACTCTGGTGAGCAGAAAATTTTGCCAAATAGTAAATTAAGACTGTGTTGAGCGTAATGAGGTCCAAATATTAGTAAATGAACGTTAGTGAGAAGTAACATTGGTTGTTGTCTGTCTGTTCGGTGGAGGGAATTAATTTGACAAAACACATCACCGGAAAGGCTCCTGATCTGAATTATTCTCCACCATCCATTTCAGTAGAAAAGATTTTTCACAACGTATTCGGGTATCTCCACAAGCCATCAGATTCAATGTCAATTGGGTAAAAGCATTTGACCAAAAGTCTGATTTGAAAACCCTGCCACCTGAACTGTGATTTTTCCAATAGTGCGTTCTCACATCCAATTCATAAAATCTCTTGTAATCTCTCAGTCCAGTGAGCAGTGAGTCCTGCAGACCTCAGATAGGGACCTCAATCTCTGCTCCCTGGCATGTCGATGCCGCGCACCAACACAGCCTGAACACACCGCCTGTGCCAGGGCAGCCACCAGCCAGCAGCTGAGCTGTGCTGAATTGGCCAGAGAACCCAAGTTCTTTCCTGGGACTCCTGTCCATGGTCCCCTTCCCTGACTGACAGCAGACTGGTCTCTGTATGGAAATATGTCCCAAGAACAATTGCAAGAAGCCATTCCACTCCCCCCCGCCCCCCACTACCCACAGAGGGGTGCACTCCCCCACATTCCTGCACCTTCTCAATGGGGTACACCTCCAAACCCGCACCCTAACTCCAATCCGCGGTGTGGGAAATCTCCCAAATTGTTCAAACTTCCTGACTGGTGATTAATTCCTCATCTTTGTTTCAGCTCAGGGCTCCGGTGACTGATGACCTCCAGATTTTATTGGCCTACGCGGATTAGCCAGAGGGGGGTCAAGCCATGGGCGACCAGCAGCTGAGCCAGCCGGAGACCAGCGAGGGAGCCGGACTGCTCTTCTTTCAGCATCACCAGGGGCAGTGTGGCCCCCTGCCCGGGATGGAGGGCAACCTCTCGCACGCGCTTGGACTGGAGAGTGTCCCGGAGACCAACTCTCCTGCCTCGCCCTGCTTTGATCCTGACCCCACGGACAGCAGGCTGGAAATGGACGGACACAAGGGGATGGAGCTGGCCGGGACCACTAGCTGGAGCCACTCGGATATGGGCAGCCAAGTAAACGTCAAGCAAGAACCTGGCAATCCCAGGCTGGTGAGGGCAGCGAGTGGGTATACCTACGGTCTCCCATTCGAACAATGCGAGAACCAGCTGCCTAAACGGACGGATGGGAAGTTGGACTCGTTTAACGAAGCCTTTGCCAACCGGCACTCCCTCGTTCACGGCTCCAGCGTGATGGGCAACTATGCCCAGAACGTCACGCTGCGGCAGATGCTTTCCGAGAAACCTCCAGCGCACCGCTACCCCCACCCCAGATTGCCCCAGCACTTGCCGTGTATGCCCGCAACCCAGCAGCCTAAAGTCATGCTTCCACAATCGCTGCACTACACCTATCCTCAGCTGCGGCGCTTGACAGGGCTGCAGCAGCAGCAGCAGCAGATGCCCACTGCAACCCAGCAGATGGCACAGGATATCCTGCAGCAGCCCACGGTCTCAATGCAGCAACAGCAGCTCCATAAGCCCTCAGGAGAGGCCAAGCAGCAGAGTGACAGCCAGCACCAGATGAGCCACTATCACCAGATGCAGCAGCCGAGTCACCATCATCTGCTGCAGCACATGCAGATGGCACAGATCAGTAGGGATCCAGCCCAGCGCACAGTCCTCCAGCATCAGTGTCAGCCAGGAAAGTTCGAGCAATTCCACCACTCGCTCAATGCACCACCTCAATACCTGTACGGTGAAAGACAACACTACAGGGTACAAGGGCAGCAGAGAGACACCCTGACACACCAGCTGTACCAGCAGCCCACTCACAGCTCACCAGGTACCTGATCTTCTCCTGTATTGCATCCTGTACTACAGTTCATGGCGTGCCAGGAGTTACAGTGAGGGGTGCAGGATATATCAGTGTTATTGTGGGGGATGTGGGATCTAACAAAGTGTTAGTGACAGCTATGGAATATATCAGTGTGTTACAGTGAAGAGTGTGGGATCCATCAGAGTGTTACAGTGAAGGGTGTGGGATATATCAGATTGTTACAGTGAGGGGTGTGGGATATATCAGAGTGTTACAGTGAAGGGTCTGCGATATATCAGTGTTACAGTGAAGAGTGTGGGATATATCAGATTGTTACAGTGAGGGATGTGAGATATATCAGAGTGTTACAGTGAGGGGTGTGTACTTTTTCAGAATGTTACAATGAGGGTTGCGGGATATATCAGAGTGTTATAGTGAGGGGTGCGGGATATATCAGAATGTTGTAGTGAGGGGTGCAGGATATGTCAGAGTGTTACAGTGAGGGTGTGCGATATATCAGAGTGTTACAGTGAGGGGTGTGGTGTATATCAGAGTGTTACAGTGAAGGGTGTGTGATATATCAGAGTGTTACAATGCAGGGTGTGGGATCTATCAGAGTGTTACAGTGAGGTGTGCAGGATATATCAGAGTGTTACTGTGAAGATTGTGGGATCTATCAGCGTGTTACAGTGAGGGGCGTGGGACATATCGGAGTGTTACAGTGAGGGGTGTGGGATATATCAAAGTGTTACAGTGAGGGGTGTGGGATATATCAAAGTGTTACAGTAAGGGGCGTAGGATATATCAGAATGTTACAGTGAGGGGTGTGGGATATATCAAATTGTTACAGTGAGGGGTGTGGGATATATCAGAGTGTTACAGTGAAGGGTGTGGGATATATCAGAGTGTTACAGTGAGGTATGCTGGATATATCAGTGTTACAGTGAGGGGTGTGCGATATATCAGGGAGTGTTACAGTGAGGGGTGTGGGATATATCAAAGTGTTACAGTGAGGGGTGTGGGATATATCAAAGTGTTACAGTGAGGGGTATGGGATATATCAAAGTGTTACAGTAAGGGGCGCAGGATATATCGGAATGTTACAGTGAGGGGTGTGGGATATATCAGAGTGTTACAGTGAGGGGTGTGGGATATATCAGAGTGTTACAGTGAAGGGTGTGCGATATATCAGAGTGTTACAGTGAGGTCTGCTGGATATATCAGTGTTACAGTGAGGGGTGTGGGATATATCAGAGTGTTACAGTGAGGGTGTGCGATATATCAGTGTTACAGTGAGGGGTGTGTAGTATTTCAGAATGTTACAATGAGGGTTGCGGGATATATCAGAATGTTATAGTGAGGGGTGCAGGATATGTCAGAGTGTTACAATGCAGGGTGTGCGATATATCAAAGTGTTACAGTGAAGGGTGTGTGATATATCAGAGTGTTACAGTAAGGGGCGCAGGATATATCGGAATGTTACACTGAGGGGTGTGGGATATGTCAGTGTGTTACAGATAGGGTGTGTATTGTATCAGAGTGTTACAGTGAGGGGTGTGGGATATATCAGAGTGTTACAGTGAAGGGTGTGTGATATATCAGAGTGTTACAGTGAAGGGTGTGTGATATATCAGAGTGTTACAGTAAGGGGCGCAGGATATATCGGAATGTTACACTGAGGGGTGTGGGATATGTCAGTGTGTTACAGATAGGGTGTGTATTGTATCAGAGTGTTACAGTGAGGGGTGTGGGATATATCAGAGTGTTACAGTGAGGGGTGTGGGATATATCAGAGTGTTACAGTGAGGGGTGTGGGATATATCAAAGTGTTACAGTGTGGGGTGTCAGTACCAGATGTCAGACAGCTTAAACACTATTATTTTTGTAGGGTTATGGAAGTCATTATGAATATATAAAACCTTGGATGAGGTTATCAACTAGTGAGGAGGTGGTGTGTGTGACAGAATATTAAAACACATGGGAGAAACCCCCACCATCTTTCTTCGCATTAGAACAACAGGAGCCATTCAGCCTTCTCAACTCCATTTACTCATCATTGTTCCATATTCATGATTGTGTTACCCAAGTAAAGGCTATCAATATCTGCCTTTACATTTTCAGTCAGGTTAAGGTGGGACATCATTATGGAGTAGCAATGACGGGGTACAATTCCAGTGCTCTTAAATTCTGTGAGATTACATCATATTTACAGCAGGAATAACTGGTTCATTTTGGTGTTTATGTTTCCCATGAACCTCTTCCCATCCTACTTCACCTCACCCACCACTCACCTACTGGCTCTCAGCAGGTAGCGCTACAATAGCGGAACAGGTACCATCCTGCTGTTTATCTGCCTATTCGAGTGTTTTAAATGTACGGTTTCAATGATGGGGTATTCTCTCAATGCCCTGGCCAACACTCCTCCCACAAACCAACATCACAAAAAGAAAAGATCAGCCAGGTCCTCATCGCACCGCTGTTTTCTGGGACACCTTCTAGTTCCGAATGGCTTCTGCAGTATCCTACCTAAGGAAGTCCATTCAAGCTGCTGTTTGGAGTACTTTACTTGTTAAGGCCTGATTTAGATGCAAACATTGTGCAAAGAGATGGAACCCATTTAAATCAATGGAGCTGACAAAACTGTTAATGCCCAAACCAAGAGGCAACTTTAAGATATGAAAGGGCAGGCGTAGAGATGTTTCCATTTGCAAGAGACCAAAACTAGGGACTATAAATGTAACATGGTCACCAATAAATCCAATAGGTGCATTTTAAGGAGAAGTTGGATTAACAGGAGGAAGACAGGAATAGAAGGAGATGCTGCACGGGTGAGATGAAGTAAGGTGGGAGGAGATTTGTGTGGTTATAAGTACTGGTGTAGCCACCTGTTGGGTTGAATAATTTTCCTTTGCTCTTTCATGGGATGTGGGCATCGCTGGCAAGCCCAGCCTTTTGTTGCCCATCCCTAATTGCCCTTGAACTGAGTGGTTTGCTCGGCCATTTCAGAGGGGCAGTTAAGAGCCAACCACATTGCTGTGGGTCTGGAGTCACATGTAGGCCAGACCAGGTAAGGGCAGCAGATTTCCTTCCCTAAAGGACATTAGTGACCCAGATGAGTTTTTACTAAAATCAATGATAGTTTCATAGTCATAGTTACCATTACCGAGACTGGCTTTATATTCCAGATTTATTAAGTGAATTTAAATTCCACCAGCTGCCGTGGTGGGATTTGAACCCATGTCCCCAGAGAATTAGTCTGGGCCTCTGGATTACTTGTCCAGTGATGTTACCACCAAGCCACATAGTTTTTGCACGGGCCCTGAGTTTGGTTGATTTACCAGCTGATTATTGACTATCTTCTTTGTGCTACAGTGCAGAGTCCTCAACAGCTCAACACCTCTCCCTCCATGCAGTACGCACGGAGCTGTTCACGACAGGAGCTGGAGAATGGCGAACACTCGGGGTGCGCGGAGCTCCAGAGTCCGCTGAGCATGGCGGTGTCCAAGGACGTGGGATCACAGGCCTGCCCATCAGGCATCTTCTGGCAACAGGTAGGGGTGTTGATTGATGCAGTTGTTTGTTCCTGATCACCACCCTGAGGTCTTGTTACTCTGGAGAAAGCGCAGTCATAGTCGTTACATTGAATAATAAATTCCTGTCTCCTCTTTCTCAAAATCTTTACAAACACTGGCCACTTCCTCTTGTCTAAGTGATGACTACTTGAGTGTGAATCTTGAAGGTGATTGGGTGGGGCTTGGGCACCAGAATGGAGTTTGACCCCATCCACACATTCAGACCAAGTAGTGTCTCTCGCCTATTTCTCTTTCCTTAATGCAAGATCATTAGGCCAAATGTAATTACCATAAAATAAAAACTTGCTTTATATAGCATCTTTAATGTAAAATGTCCCACAGGAATGTAATCATACTGAACTATTAGCAGATATTACCACAAGCTTGGTCAGATGTATGTTCTAAGGAACATCTCAAAGGAGGGGACAGAAGCAGAGATGTTTAGGGAGGGGATTCCACAGATTAGGGTCCAGGCAGCTGAAGCCATGGATGCCAAAGGTGGGGTGAAAGGAGAAGATATGCAAGAGGCCAGAGTTGGAAGAGCACAGAGCTCTTCAAGAGTTGTAGGAGATTGCGGAGATAGGAAGGGGAAGGAGGGATAGGCCCTGGAAGGATTTGACCAGGAGCCAATCTGTGAGCACAGGGGTAATGAGTAAATTGGGCTCGTTGCAGGTTAGGGTATATGACAGCAGAGTTTTGGACAAGCTCCAGTTTATGGCAGGTAACTCTTTTGAGTACAAACACGTTTCTATCTGTTTCAGATGAAGTTACATAGTTTCATAGTTTGCCATTGTGAGATTTGAACTCTTGATCTTGGGGTTACAAACCCAGTACCATAACCACTTGGCTATTTAGGCCAAGCCTGCAGGTGGAAGGTAGTTGCACTCCTCAGCAATGTGTTGGAATAATTGAGTATGGAGATAACAAGGGCATGGCATAAGGGTTTCAGCAACTGGTGGGTTGATATCAGTTAACACAACACAGGCAAGAGAAAGAATGCAGAGTCTTTGTGACTTGTAGGGCTCAGTTGCCACTCTGGCCAGTGTGTTTCACAAGTGAAACTATGGTGGGAATGAATGGAATGTGTCTAAATGGGCTATTGGGAGCATCAAGGAGAGAAAATGATGATGAATTGTTCTTATTTTTGCAGGTTCACCAAGTTCCTCAGGCCTGTGTGAGAATGTCAGACCAAAGGTAACACACTGCACAGTACATAATTTCTTCCTCTGGCCTGTAATGCAGAGACGTCAGTACTGCTAACAGATTTTGCCTGTTGTTAATGGGTTGATGGGAGTCAGTGTGACTCGTGCTGAGGGACACTGTCAGAAATGGATAAAGGGAAAGTAATTTTGGATTGGTTCCTGATAAACCTAAGCCAGGCAGAACAGAACATGGCAGTGATATTTTCCCCCCTCTCTGTTATGAGAGTGAGGTGTGTTATCTAAAGACATTTCAATATGTTTCGAGCTAATGCCCTACTGTATTACTTGTGGACTGTCTGGAGTCAGCTGTAATGTTTCACTGCTAAGATGGAGCTGTGCTTAAACTTACCTGTCCCTTTAAGTACAGTGTTAAGGTACGTCCTGTAGAGAAATGTTCTGAATAGTCACATCCTCAGATCAATCGAGGTGAAATACCGAGAGATATTTCTCCAAGTTGTTTGCAAAAGCGGCAGGAAGTGACTAGTCTTCCCTCCATTGTAATATGTTTTTGAAACTTCAGTAGTGTAGCATCATGGAAGATAGATGAATTGACACTGTAAGAAGCAGTGTTGAAAATGCACAGCAAGTCAGTCAGCATCTAAAAGCCCCTTGGTAGGAACTGCCAATAGAAACAGTTGGAGGTTGCATGTTCAGATACACCAACTGCTTTCAGCAACTGGGTTTTCTAGCCTCAAAATAGATTCTTAAAGAGATAAAATTGCTGCGTAAGTGCTTCAGTAAACAACTTGCATTTCTATTGCCTATTCAATGTACCAAAACATCCAAGGCACTTCACAGGAGCTTAATCAAACAGAATTTGGCACTGAGCCACAAAAAGGAAATATCAGGATAGGAGACCAAAAGCTTGGTGAAGGAGGTAGGTCTTACGGAGAGTCTTAAAGGTGGACAGAAAAGATGGCGAGGTTTAGGCAGAGAACTCCAGAGCTTAGGGCCAAGGCAGCAGAAAGCATGGCTGCCAAAGGTAGAATGATAGAAATTGGGAGATCCTCAATTGGAGGAGCACAGAGATTTCAGAGGGTCGTAAGGCTAGAGGAGATTGCAGAGAGAGCTTCAAACATATCATTTTAATACGGGAGATATTATTTGTGACCTTTTTTTTAGTTGCCCTGAATCTTCCCTGGAGGTCCTGTTGGTGCTGGACATAATCAAGTGTCACTGTCAAGGAGTCCATTTCCACGTGTGAAATTTAACAGTGACAATCAGTGATGGTATTTAACACTTTAGGATCATGCCTCACAGAAGGTGGCCACTTAGCCCATTTTACTTGTGCCCGCTCTTTGAAAGACCTAGCCAATTAATTCCAGTCCCTGGGTTGGAATGGTTCTACTACTCACTGGATGAACTTGCTCACCCATCAGAACTAATTGTGATTATTTGTACAGAGCTCTAGTACTCCCTTAAAGATTATTTATGTGTCAGCCATGGTTCAGTAAGTAACGCTCTCTCCTCTGAGTCAGAAGGTCATGAATTCAAGGCCCAGGTCACAGGAATGAACCCAGAAGCCATACTGACACTCCCAGCCTCAGTGCTGAGGGAGCGCCGCACTGCCAGAGGGTCAGTGCTGAGGGAGCGCCGCACTGCCAGAGGGTCAGTGCTGAGGGAGCGCCGCACTGCCAGAGGGTCAGTGCTGAGGGAGCGCCGCACTGCCAGAGGGTCAGTGCTGAGGGAGTGCCGCACTGCCAGAGGGGCCGTCTTTCAGATGAGATTTTATAAAAAGTCCCACCTGCCCTCTTGGGTAGGTATAGAAGATCCCAGGGCCACTATTGGAAGAAGGGCAAAGGAGTTCTCCCCGGTGTCCTGAGACAATGTTTATCTCCTCACCCAACAGCATTACAACAGATTATCAATTCAATATCACACTGCTGTTTGTGGAAGCTTGCTGTGTGAAAATCAGCTGCTCTTTTCCTAAATTACAACAGCGAGTACACTTCCTTAGTGTTTTATCGGCTGTAATTTTGATATGTCCTGTGCTGGTAAAAGGTGCTATATAAGTATAAGTTCATTCTTCTTTCTCTGTTTCTGACACACAGGAGAGGGATGGAAGAGAAGCCAGACACCTCATATTCTTTCACCTGCAGCTACTGCAAGGAACAATTCAGGAGCCTCTCAGCCTTACACATTCACTCGGGCACTAATGGATGTATGAGGACATCTCACAGTGTGAGCCAGGTCAGTTAACACCATGGCAATCATACAGAGCAGCACAATAGCTCAGTAACTGTGGCGTTTACCGTTTCAGTAGCATAAGGAGCTCACAAAAATAAGGTGATGTGGAGGGCAGGATAAATCCTTGTGTATAAAAGTGGTGGGGTATTTGTGCTGGGAATGGAGTAACTTTTCACTGGAGTACTGAGGGTAAGGAGACTGCCAACAGGGGCTTTTTTTATGAAAGGTTGTGAGAAAATATACTCTAACCAACTGTTTCCATCAATGGGTGAATCTGAGATGAGGAAAAACAGGAGAAAGGAAGCTGGATTGGAATAGGAAGCTTCACTTAAAAAGCTAGCATGGGTATGACGGGTGAATGGCCTGTCTACACTGTTCAAAGACAAGAGGGTGAAGAGTGTCTGAGACCCCAAATACACACCCAACAAAAACTGTGGAACTGCAGTGTAGGAGAAGATAGTGAGATAATCTTATATAATTCGCTTATAAAAGCTATATTCATTCTAGGGAAGTATGTGTTCCTGTTAAGGCTGGTATTTATTGCTCATCCCTGGTAGATACCATGCTGTGTAGCAGTTTAATTCTAGCTATGATCTGTGCTTTATACCCATCTCTACAGTTAGAAAAACTAGCTTAGAGTGAGCCATGAGAGAGTGGTTAAAAAAATTAAACCTTAATTTTATTTTGTCTCCCTTTCTGACCTCTTCCTTCCCCAACTTAAGCAATCCCTTTCTCCTATCCCATGACCAGAGTCTCAGAATCTTACTGCACAGAAGGAGGTCATTCGGTCCATCGTGCCTGTGTCAGCTCTTCAAAAGAGGTTTCCAATTAATCCTGCACCTCCTGCTTTTCCCTCATTGCCCTGCAATAATGCTGAGGGTGGGCTAGCTTAATGTACTGCATTCCCATCTACAAATGTTAGACACCGGACCAAATATAGTTTGTAGTTTAGTGATGCAGTGCAGTGAACTGCCGATCAGAAAATCCAAACCAGTGGTCTTCCTTCTAAATCCAAGTCATGAGACGCACACTTCTCACTTTCGCTGAGTTTTTATGCTGTTGCTTGTTATTTGTTGTGCTGTGGGGGTGCGTCACCTCCTCAATAAGTGGTTAAAGACCCACCCAGTGACCACAGAAACAGAATGAGTATCATATACACTGCTGACTCACCAGCAAATTATTTATATTGAATCTCCCAGACACTGTACAATAAACTTTCAAGAACCATTATATCATCTCTGTGGGTACTGTACAGTGAATCCCCCATTGCAAATTTTATTCTGATTAATCTCTAATAGCAACAACAAAAGGAGTGAATAAAAATCTTAAACCGGCAGTGAATCCTGACACATGCAGCAAACTCTCATCACTTGATTTTGGTGCACTCTTCATCGAGCCAATAGTAGCTTTCCAAAGGGGGATTGGATAAATACTAGAAGAGGAAAATGTTTGCAGGGCTTTGGGGTAAAGGGCAGGAAAGTGGGACTAATTGAATAGCTGTTTCAAAAAGCTGATACAGGTATACAAGGGCTGAATGGCCTCCTTCCATACTATCTGATTCTATGAAGGCAGTGATATAATCAGAGTATACTCACAGAATCTTACAGCACAGAGGGAGGCCATTCAGCCCATTTTGTCCATGCTGGCTCTTTGAAAGAGCAGTCATGATTGGTTCCACATTCCTTCTTTATGTGCGTAACCCTGCAATTTCCTTGTCCTCATCTGTCATCTTTTTTAAGATTATTTATGGAATCCACTGAGGTAGGGCATTCCAGGCCTCAACCACTTGCTGAGTGAAAAATATTCTGCTCATCTCCCCTTGGGAACTTTTGCCTGTGATTTTAAATCTATGACCTGTGGTTGTTGACCCACTCACCTGAGGGAATTATATCTGCTCTATCAGAATTTCTCATCATCTTGAATTCATTATTCAATTTTTAACCTTCTCTGTTCCAAGTCCCAACTTTTCCAACCTCTCTTCATAACTAAAGTCCACCAGCCCTGGCCACATCCTGGTAAATCTCCTCTATATCCTTTCTAATAGCTTTCTTTATTTCCATTGGTGTTTCCCAGAATAGTTCACAATCCTCCAGCTGAGGCATAGCCAGTGATTTATAAAGTTCTAGCACAATCTCTTTGCTTTTATATTTTATGCCTCTATTTACAAACACAAGTAAGCCACTTTTTAACCACTTTATCAACTTGCCATGCCACCTTTAAGAATTTTGTAAATGGGCTGGACAACTAAAAATGTAAACACCAAACCTGTAGATGCACAACACCTCACAGATACAGACACGTTAACAAAATCAGTTTGAGCAGTGTAATTATACTTGTGACTGAAATAAAGCACTGGATCATTCAGGCCATCAAACTCATTCCTTCCAACAGATCTTGTACCAGTCCTGGTATACGGAACCCTCAGGAAAATGACCATCCCTCTTCACCTACATTGCAATCCCCCTGACCATGTCCCCTGTCTGATTGGTAGGGTACTGCTGTAGGGTGTTGGTTGCAGTTCAGTCAGTCTTAAGAAGTCTTTGTAGTCATATGTAAGTCTCTGTTGACTTTTAGAACTATTTAAAATAAACAGTAAAGAGTACAAGCCAGGAGCTGTCTCTGTGCTCGCTGGTACACACGGCTCTGTTCAACTAACCCCTAGGTGCAGGTCTTGTGTTCTCTTACAGCATTGTGTGGGTGGTACTGTACTGAGGACCACATTAACTCTATCTTTTTTTTTATTCATTCACGGGATGTGGGCTTCGCTGGCTGGGTCAGCATTTATTCCCCATCCCTATTTGCCCTTGAGAAGGTGGTGATGAGCTGCCTCCTTGAACCGCTGCAGTTCATAGTGTGTAGGTACATCCACAGTGCTGTTATGGAGGGAGTTCCAGGATTTTGACCCAGAGACAGTGAAGGAACGGTGATATATTTCCAAGTCAGGATGGTGAGTGACTTGGAGGGGAACTTCCAGGCGGTGGTGTTCCCATCTATCTGCTGCCCTTGTCCTTCTGGATAGTGGTGGTCATGGGTTTGGAAGGTGCTGTCCAAGGAGCCTTGGTGAATTGCTGCAGTGCATCTTGTAGATGGTGCACATACTGCTGCTACTGTGCGTCAGTGGTGGAGAGAGTGAATATTTGTGGATGGGATGCCAAACAAGCAGGTTATTGCTGAGCAACTGCTGCTTGATAGCACTGTTGATGACCCTTTCCATTACTTTACTGATGGGGTGGTAATTGGCCGGGTTGGATTTGTCCTGCTTTTTGTGTACAGGACATACCTGGGCAATTTTCCACATAGCTGGGTAGATGCCAGTGTTGTAGCTGTACTGGAACAGCTTGGCTAGGGGTGCAGCAAGTTCTGGGGCACAATTCAGTACTATTGCCGGAATGTTGTCAGAGTCCATAGCCTTTGCAGTATCCAGTGCCTTCAGCCGTTTCTTGGTATCACGTGGAGTGAATCGAATTGGCTGAAGACTGGTATCTGTGATGCTGGGGACCTCTGGAGGAGGCTGAGATGGATCATCCACTCAGCACTTGTGGCTGAAGATTGTAGCAAATGCTTCAGTCTTATCTTTTGCACTGATGTGCTGGGTTCCCCCATCATTGAGGATGGGGACATTTGTGGAGCCTCCTCCTCCAGTGAGTTGTTTAGTTGTCCACCACCATTCACGACTGGATGTGGCAGGACTGCAGGGCTTAGATCTGATCTGTTGGCTGTGGAATCGCTTAGCCCTGTCTATCACTTACTGCTTATGCTGGTCGGCACACAAGTAGTCCTGCGCCTCACCAGGTTGACGCCTCATTTTTAGGTGTGTCTGGTGCTGCTCCTGACATGTCCTCCTGCACTCTTCATTAAACCAGGGTTCATTCCCTAGCTTGATGCTAATGGTAGAGTGGGGGATATGCTGGGCCAGAGGTTACAGATTGTATTCGAGTACAATTCTGCTGCTGCTGATGGCCCACAGCACCTCATGGATGCCCAGTCTTGAGTTGTTAGATCTGTTCCATTTAGCACGGTGGTAGTGCCACACAACACGATGGGACTTCATCTCCACATCAACTGTGCGGTGGTCACTCCTACTGATACTGTCGTGGACAGATGCATCTGTGACAGGCAGGTTGCTGAGGATGAGGTCAAGTATGTTTTTCCCTCTTGTTGGTTCCCTCACCACCTGCTGCAGTCCCAACCTAGCAGCTATGTCCTTTAGGACTCAGCCAGCTTGCTCAGTAGTGGTGCTACCGAGCCACTCTTGTTGATAGACATTGAAGTCTCCCACCCAGAGTACATGTGGCGCCCTTGCCACCCTCAGTGCTTCCTCCAAGTGGTGTTCGAGGGAGGGCGGTACGTGATAATCAGCAGGAGGTTTCCTTGCCGATGTTTGATGCCATGAGACTTCATGGGGTCCAGAGTTAATGTTGAGGACTCCCAGGGCAACTCCCTTCCGATTGTATACCAATGTGCCACCACCTCTGCTGGGACATGACATCATACCCAGAGATGATGATGGTGGTGTCTGGGACATTATCTGTAAGATAGGATTCTGTGAGGATGACCATGTCAGACTGTTACTTGACCAGTCTGTGAGAAGGTTCTCCCACTTTTGGCACTAGCGCCCTGATGTTAGTAATGAGGACTTTGCAGGGTCAACAGGGCTGAGTTTGCCATTGTCGTTTAAGGTGCTGAGATCGATCATTCCTTTTTTTGGAGGCTTTGTAGCAGTTTGATACACTGAGTGGCTTGCTAGGCCATTTAAGAGTCAACCACGTTGCTGTGTGGTGTAGAATCACATGTAGGCCAGACCAGGTAAGGACAGCAGATTTCTTTGCCTAAAGGGCATTAGTGACCCAAATGGGTTTTAACAACAATTCACAATGGTTTCATGGTCATCATTAGACTTTTATTGAATTTTTTTTTATTGAATTCAAATTGCACTATCTGCCATGGCAGGATTTGAACTCTGGTCCCTGGGGCATTACTCTGGATTACGAGTTCAGCGACAATACCACGACATCATCGCCTCCCCTGCCAGATACTACACCTTCCCCCTAAGTCTTTATCCATTGTATTTTAAGTGATTATGGTTTACCTTATGTCTTACATTGTTATTGCTATCATATATTTACATGGCCATCACTACATTATCACTGCCCCATCCTTGGATGGATCCAAGTCCTTGGATCCAAAGGTTCAAGTGGTTTGGAGGCCTTATAACCCTTCCATATCTCGTTCACACTACTGTCAAAGGAGTGGTAGGCTCCATCACTGCTGGTTCTTTCGGTAGCTTTGGAAGTTGTCCTGACATCCGGGTACGTTTTCATCCTTTTCTTCCATTCCTTCGTGTTGAGCTGCACTTGGCCGGTCCAGTTGTTGCGCTGATTGGTGGTTGCTGCCCTAACTCATTTCTTGCGGGATGGACGAACATTGTGCTCATCTCCTTGTCGCTTTTTTCCCCCTTCTTCTGTCATCATGCTGGTTGTCGCAACATATACGCAAGTTCACGTTTTACTTTAAAGTCGAAAATTTGTCGGATCCTGGCTTTTGCTTGTTCTCAGTTTAGTTTAGAAGTCACAATTCTCCTGGATTTTAAAAATTAATTATTTCTTCCGTTTCGGACGCCAGGGGCAGGATTTTCCAGCCACGCTCACTGCCAGGATCATCCAGTCCCGACGAAAGTGAATGGACTTTTGGCTGAGCTGCCAAATCTCCTGTGGTGGGTCCCACCACAACGGGGCCAGAAAATCCTGACTCAAGTGCCAAAACGGGGGTCTGATTTTAGCGACAGGTTTTTTCATACTACACTTCTGATTCTGAATCATTTAGAGATTTCTTAGGACTTACTGTAGCCTGGAATTCTATAAGATTTAGCTCACCCCTGCTTGGACTGCTGACTCTGCAACCTGGGATTTGAAGCTGGACTTCCAAAGGAGATTCAATGGAGTCTTCTGCTACAGGAAGGAATTTTTAATTTCTGTCTTCAGCTTCCAAGATTTTCTCTGGAGCTTTCTCCTGGGGATTTTTCCTCTCTGCCTCTGCTTCTGGAGTTCTTTTCAGGTCTGAGTGCATTGCTGAACTTTTTCTGTCTCCAAGCATTTTAGTTTTTCTCTGCAAGGTTCTGGTTTTTCCACAAGCTGCCACCATGTTGTAGGGTGTTGGTTACAGTTCAATGGGTCTGAAGAAATCTTCGTAGTCATGTGTACGTATACCTGTACATGTATGTATATAACTAAGTCTTTATTGACTCTCAGAACTATTTACCAATAAACAGTGGAGGGTACAAGCTAGGTGCTGCCTGCACACTTGCTGGTACACATGACTCTGTTCAACACTTGGCTGACCCCTAGGTGTGGGTCATGTGCTCTCTTACATTATTTGTGGACGATACTGTACTCAGTCCCACATTAACCCTATATGTGCCAGGCCCTTATACTATGGTGTGGGAAGACCTGAGAAAAGAATCGTTAAGGATTCCTGTAAGCTGTTCCCAAAGGACAACTTCATTTTAGTTCCTTTCCTGCGCTTCAGAGTCTTTCCTCTCCCTGTTTGGAAGCTCAATAACAATATATGTCAGCAGCCTGATCACTGAGAGCTTTGACGTACATTGTACAATGGCGTTTCTTGATTCTTATCACCCTGCTTTTTGCTAGCACTTATCACTGAATCTCAAACCTTTTTCTGTCTCCTGGGAGATTATAGTGGCTGTGACAGCTACTTGGCCTGATGTGGTCTCTAAAATGCTGAAACCCAGAACTGAGAAGTTATAGCTACCAGGAAAGATTGAACAGGCTGGGCTCTCTTTTCTTTAGGAGAGAGAAGGCTGAAGGGTGACCTGATTGAAGTCTTTAAGATTATGAAGCTGTTTGATAGGGTAGATGTAGCAAAGACTTCCCACTTTTTTAAAAGAATCATTACAGTGAGAGAGCATCGCTGGCAAGGTCAACATTTATTGCCCATCGGTGGCCTTGAGATACAATTGAATGTCCATTTCAGAGGGTAGTTAAAAGTCACACGTAGGCCAGCCTGGGTAAATATGGCAGATTTTTTTTCCCCTAAAGGGTATGGGTAAAGGAGATGGGATTTTATGACATTTAATAGTTACATGGTCACCAGATTCGTGGTGAGCCTTGAACTCATGTCTTCTGGATCGTTAGTCCAGGCTTTTAGTCTATTATGTTACTGTACCCCATGCTACCAGAATGCATCATCTGGCAGTCACTGATGAATCTAATCAGGAATTCAGGAGAAACTTCTTTATGCATAGAGTGGGGAGAATGTGGAACTCACTACCACAGGGAGCGGCTGAGGTGAATAGTATAGATACATTTAAGGGGAAGCTGGATAAACATGAGGGAGAAAGAAATAGAAGGATATGGTGAGTTGAAGAGGGGTGGGAGGAGGAAATTGGTGTGAAATATAAGCACCAGTAAAATCCAATTTGGCCGAATGGCTTGTTTCTGTGCTATATATTTGATGTAACTTGATGTAGACTGTTATTTTTTGTAGAATGATGGAGAGAAGCCTCCAAGGGATGGCAGCCAGCTCTCTCCTCCCTTCACAGCCACTTCCATGTCAGTGAAAATTGAAAGATGCAGGCAAGACGCCCTCCTGGAGGAGAACACAGGCAGCTTCCTATCTGAGCAGGACATGCCAACCCTCACCAGAATGGTTGACTTTCCAGCACAAGAGGTGGATCAAGTTTATTTTCTGTAACCCTTATTTTCTTTGCTCGTTACTCATTTCCTGGTTTCCTCTTCTACAGACTGGCCACTTCCGCCTTGCACCCGTGCCGTGGGAGACCCCATGGGGAAAGCACTGAGAAGACCCCCTACTTGCACCTCTATAATATCGCCCAACTCTACCCCTGCCTCAGCCAGACCTTTGTTACCTCTAGGCTCAACTGTTTCAATGCTCTCCCGGCAGGCGCCCAACTTCTACCCCCAAAGCTTTTTGGAGGAGAGAGTTGCAGATTTCCACTCCCCTTTGCTCTCTGGCAGCACCCCTGAATGGCCTGGCTCGAATTTTAAAGTTGTGCTCCCCACCAGAGGAAGTAGTTTCTTTCTATCAGCCCTATTGAATCCTTGAATCATCTTAAAATAGATCACTCCTTAAACTTCTACATTCAAGGAAATAAAACTACAGAGACTAAGGCAATTGTACTGCCCCCGACTAACTGCAGACGAAGGGTGGAATCTGGCACTTACTAGTTTATAAATTCACATGTTTCATGTGCAGTGCCAGCCATGACTCAGTGAGTAGCACTCTCCACACTGTGATTTCAAGGCCCACTCCAGAAACTTGACCACTAACACTTAATTTGAACTGGCACTCCCAGTGCTGCACTGCTGCTAGGTTAAGCCAAGGCCCCGTCTGCCCTCTCAGGTGGATATAAAAGATGGCATGTAACTATTCTGAAGAAGAGCAAGGGAGGCATCCTTGGTGTTCTAGCCAACATCCAACCCTCAACCAACCTTGTTAAAACAAAGTATCTGCTCATTATCAAACTGCTGTTTGTGGGAATTTGCTGTGTGCAAATTGGCTTCCTCACTTTTGACTACACTTCAAAAAAAGCACTTCATTAGCTGTGAAGTATTTTGGGATGTCCTAAGGTGGTGAATGGGGTTACAGAAATGCATGTCTTTCGTTTAGACAATAAGTCGGTTATACTTAAGTACAATAATATTAGGGTTAGTGACTCTAGATCTGTTTGTGTTATTCTACAGAGCTCCGAACCTCTCATTCCCAGGTACCATTCTGTCACAGTGTATCAAAGCTATCTTCGTTCGACAAACACCATCATGGAAGAGCAGCAATCATCTTCTGGTCTCGCCTTGGAACCACCCCATTACACACCACTGCCAATGCTGGATCCTAACCGCAAGGGTTCGGGACTGTTCTCCAATCTCAGCGCCATCGATCCCAGCACCAATTCCACACCATCCCCATTCCCATGTAACCAATTCAGTAAGTATCCACTCCCCTCCCTCTCCTCCACCATCCTGTCAATATCTTATTAATTACATGGTTGAGGTTCAATGGCAATCACATTGTTAAGACAGTTACATTGTTATCAAAAATACAGATAGTAACTTGTCAATTTATTGGTTATACTCAAAACAGTTTAAATGGGGACAGCTGGAACACTGAGGTCTGGGAATACTGCTGACTGTGAACTAAGTCAATAAACTCGCTCCAGCATAGAAAGAAGACATAACTTTGTTTTATCTTCACCAGCTGATGTGAATCCAGTTAACACATCACTCCTCAAAGCAATGACTCTTCCCATTCCACAAGCACTGGTCACACTCCTGGAGCCTACCCATATCCCCATTCTTCCACCTGAAAACAAATCTCGGGGGTTGTTTGGCCACGATTGGCAACACAGACAAGCTTAACCCTGTCTCCATCGATCTCAAAGGTGTACTTTCCAGAATGGGTCACAAAATGGCCATTAGCAAAGGGATTTTCCCTCTCCAGTCCTGGGGTATGGAAACTATTTATATATGCTTACTACTGCCTAGATAAAACAGTACAGAGTAAGAGTCACTGGTTTTTCAGCAGGGTAAGGATCACTCGCTGTGGAACTGTACAGAGTCACTGTTTATTCAGGGTAAGAGTAACTCACTGTAACTGTACAGAGTCACTGTTTATTCAGGGTAAGGGTAACTCACTGTAACTGTACAGAGTCACTGTTTATTCAGGGTAAGGGTAACTCATTGTAACTGTACAGAGTCACTGTTTATTCAGGGTAAGGGTAACTCACTGTGTAACTGTACAGAGTCACTGTTTATTCAGCAGGGTAAGGATCACTCACTGTGTAACTGTGCAGAGTCACTGTTTATTCAGGGTAAGAGTAACTCACTGTAACTGTACAGAGTCACTGTTTATTCAGGGTAAGGGTAACTCATTGTAACTGTACAGAGTCACTGTTTATTCAGGGTAAGGGTAACTCACTGTGTAACTGTACAGAGTCACTGTTTATTCAGCAGGGTAAGGATCACTCACTGTGTAACTGTGCAGAGTCACTGTTTATTCAGGGTAAGGATCACTCACTGTGTAACTGTACAGAGTCATTGTATATTCAGGGTAAGGGTAACTCACTGTAACTATACAGAGACACTGTTTATTCAGAAGGATAAGGATCACTCACTGTAGCAGTACAGTCACTGTTTATTCAGCAGGGTAAGGGTCACTTCCTGTGTAACTGTACAGAGTCACTGTTTTTTCAGGGTAAGGGTCACTTCCTGTGTAACTGTACAGAGTCACTGTTTATTCAGCAGGGTAAGGATCACTCACTGTAACTGTACAGAGTCACTGTTGATTCAGGGTAAGAATCACTCACTGTGTAACTGTACAGAGTCACTATTTATTCAGAAGGATAAGGATCACTCACTGTAGCAGTACAGTCACTGTTTATTCAGCAGGGTAAGGGTCACTTCCTGTGTAACTGTACAGAGTCACTGTTTATTCAGCAGGGTAAGGATCGCTCACTGTGTAACTGTACAGAGTCACTGTTTATTCAGCAGGGTAAGGATCGCTCACTGTGTAACTGTACAGAGTAACTGTTTATTCAGGGTAAGGATCACTCACTGTGTAATTGTACAGAGTCACTGTTTATTCAGGGTAAGGATCACTCACTGTGTAACTGTACAGAGTCACTGTTTATTCAGAAGGATAAGGATCACTCACTGTAGCAGTACAGTCACTGTTTATTCAGCAGGGTAAGGATCACTCACTGCGTAACCATACAGAGTGACTGTTTATTCAAGGTAATGATTCCTCCCAGTGTAACTGTACAGAGTCACTGTTTATTCAGGGTAAGGGTAACTCACTGTAACTGTACAGAGTCACTGTTTATTCAGGGTAAGGGTAACTCACTGTAACTGTACAGAGTCACTGTTTATTCAGGGTAAGGGTAACTCATTGTAACTGTACAGAGTCACTTTTTATTCAGGGTAAGAGTCACTTCCTGTGTAACTGTACAGTCACTGTTTATTCAGGGTAAGGGTCACTTCCTGTGTAACTGTACAGAGTCACTGTTTATTCAGGGTAAGGAGCACTCACTGTGTAACTGTACAGAGTCACTATTTATTCAGAAGGATAAGGATCACTCACTGTAGCAGTACAGTCACTGTTTATTCAGCAGAGTAAGGGTCACTTCCTGTGTAACTGTACAGAGTCACTGTTTATTCAGCAGGGTAAGGATCGCTCACTGTGTAACTGTACAGAGTCACTGTTTGTTCAGGGTAAGGGTAACTCACTGTAACTGTACAGAGTCACTGTTTATTCAGGGTAAGGGTAACTCATTGTAACTGTACAGAGTCACTGTTTATTCAGGGTAAGGGTAACTCACTGTGTAACTGTACAGAGTGACTGTTTATTCAGGGTAAGAGTCACCTCCTGTGTAACTGTACAGAGTCACTGTTTATTCAGGGTAAGGGTCACTTCCTGTGTACTGTACAGAGTCACTGTTTATTCAGCAGGGTAAGGATCACTCACTGTGTAACTGTACAGAGTCACTGTTTATTCAGGGTAAGGATCACTCACTGTGTAACTCTACAGAGTCACTGTTTATTCAGAAGGATAAGGATCACTCACTGTAGCAGTACAGTCACTGTTTATTCAGCAGGGTAAGGATCACTGACTGTGTAACCACACAGAGTGACTGTTTATTCAGGGTAAGGATCGCTCACTGTGTAACTGTACAGGGTCACTGTTTATTCAGGGTAAGGATCACTCACTGTGTAACTGTACAGAGTCACTGTTTATTCAGGGTAAGGATTACTCATAGTGTAACTGTACACTAATTGTTCAATTCATGTATGCATCAAAAAATATTTTTCTTTCACAGATGGATTTGAGTTTGTTCATAAGGATAACACAGCAACAGTGAACAATCCAATTCCGTGAGTATAATCATGACAAATATGCCTCCAGTGCCACTTTGTAGGCTGCTTTCAACTGTTAAAGAACTGTGGGTCTTCAGTCATTGGACACTGTCAGATAGGAATTCCAGATGTCAGAGGCAGTGTCAGTGTTGGATATATGGGGGCAAAACATACAGGGGCTTGTTAAGTTGTCCTCTGCTGTCAGAGAGAAAATTAAAGGGATTACTACCTTGTGACCAGGGGACGTCCAAGGGACATCTTCAGGCCAGGCACCAACTAACAACACCAGCACTGGACTATTTCTTGTTGCTAAGGTGATTCTATCTCTCTTCAGACAGAATCTAAGAACCAACTTGTATTGATATTGCAGCTCTCACCTCAACAAGACATTCCAGTTTTACAGCTAACAACAAATTGCTCTGAGCGCAGTCACTGTGGTTTTGTAGGCCAATATAGCTGCCTATTTATGCAGAGCAAGATCCCACACCTCCCCTACTCTGCCCGCCTCCACCACCCCATCGCAAAATAGAAGTATTAATAATGACCAGATATTCTGCAGGGGCACTAATTCAATATCCTAAGTACCATGAGGTGTTCCTAATTTTGGTCATTTTCGTTTTGATTCTTATTTTAATACATTTCACATTTAACTGTCGCCTGCCATGAATTTAAATTGAATCACAAGGCTGACTGTCATGTCACATAACAGAGTACTCACTGCACTTAGTATAACATGAAACTTCTAGCACATAATCATGCCATTTGGCCCAAAGGGTCAATACTAGCTTTCATGCTCCACACGAGCCTCCTCCACCCCAGTTCATCTCACCCTCTCACCATATCCTTCTATTCTTTTCTCCTTCATGTGTTTTCCCCTCAAATGTATCTATACTATTCACCCCAACCACTCCCTGTGATAGTGAGTTCTACATTCTCCTCACTCTCTGGATAAAGAAGTTTCTCCTGAATTCCCCTTCTGGGTTTATTAGTAACTATCTTACATTGAGACCCCATAGTTCTGGTCACCCCCCACAAGTAGAAACAATTTTACATCGACCATATTGAACAAGGTGTAATTTTAAAGACCTCCCTCAGTTTTCTCTTTTGTAGTAAAAAGAGCCCCAAGCCTTTCCTGACAACTACAACCTCTCAGTTCTGGTTTCATTCTAGTAAATTTTGTTTGCACCTTCTCCGCTGCCTCTATATTCTTTTTTCAAATCTGGAGATCTGAACTGGTCATAGTGCTCCCAGAATGGTCTAACTATGGTGGAGTGCAAGTTTAACATAATTTCTCTGCTTTTCAATTCCATTCCTCTAGAATTGAAACACAGTATTACGTTTGCCCTTTTAATGGACTTGTTAACCTGCCTCACTACTTTTGGTGACTTGCATATCTGTATCCCTGGGTTCCTCTCTGCCCTTCCATTTCATTTAGACACATTCTCAAGGAGAATGTGACCTCTTTGTTTTTCCAATCAAAATGTGAACAGCGATTCTTTTGGAATTACCTTTAAACATCCCGTCATTAGTTGAAGGGGTTGCCAGTGGATTTGCTCAGCTTCTTGCTGAGGATCTTCTTGTTCGATGGGACAGCTGAGAGGTTGCCCTGACGTTGTCTCCTGGCGACCCACTGAGTAAAAAGTTGTCTTTGTTTCTCCAGCTGCATAAACATCGGGCCTCGTTTCCAGGCTGCAATCCCTGACTTAGTGGACACGTCCCCAGGTGAACAGGACATACATAGAGCGGATTTGGTGTGGAGGCCTTGGAAAGAATTGATAGAAAATGATGAAATGCAACAGAAGGGTAAGTTAATACTTGGTGCTTTATTCATTCTCCACCACTTCAACCAAAGTTTAAAATGGGTGGTGGTTAAATTGACCATTTATATTGACTGTTAATGTCCGTTTCAAAGTTGCTGTTTACAGCTCTGAAGTGCTCCATACATTTAGGGACATACCAGATCAGTTTATGCACTCGTTTGTACCTCATCAAGACACACTCGATTCCAGGACAAACTTAAGAATTGGAGGCTGGAGAAGGTATTTTGGTGCCTCGAACCTGCTTGCCATTCAACAAAATCATGGCTGATCCTCTACCTCAACTGTACGATTTGCCATATCCCTTGATTCCCTTCAGGGCTAAAGATTCACAGCTCTCTTGGTGAAGAAATTCCTGCTCATCTCAATCTTAAATGTCCACCCCCTTATCCTGAGAATATGCATCCTCCTCCTTCTGCTCTCCAGCCAGTGTTTAGTGCTCCATATATCTTGGGCAAGAAAGACTGCTTTATGCACCAGTTCATAACTCTTACGGTGAACTGAATGCAACAACAAACACAAGTGAAAAAGCACCTGGTTAATGTCTTTAGTGTGCTGAAGCCCTTCTATTCCCCTCTAAGTGGTTTGTACTGAAAACTGACTGCACTATAAGGAAAGCTGCAGGTCAGAATGGAACTGGAAAATCACCAAGGAAAAAGGCTATTATGCAGAAGGAGCTTTCACTTTCAGCTGTGGTTCAGTAGGTATCACTCTCTCACCTCGGAGTTAGAAGATTGTGGGTTCAAGCCCCACCCTAGGAATTGGAAAACAAAGATCTAGGCTTATGTTTCAACGTAGCATTGAGAGAGTGCTGAACTGTCAGTGCTGTCGTCTTTTGAATAAGACATTAAGCTGAAGCCCCAGCTGACCTCTCAGGTGGATGGAAAAGTACCCAGGACCATTATTGGAAAAGTTCTCCCTGCTGTCCTGGGTCCAATATTTATCCTTCAACCAACATCAATGAAACAAGATTATCTGGCCATTATTGTGTTGCTGCTTATAGGAGCTTGCTGTGCACAAATTGGCTTCTACGTTTCCTGCATTACAATAGTGGACTACATTTCAAAAGTACTTCACTGATTGTGAGGTGCTTTTGGACGTCCTGAGGTTGTGAAAGACGCTATAGAAATGCAAAAGCAAAATACTGCAGGTGCTGGAAATCTGAAATAAAAGCTGGAAATGTTGGAAATACTCAGCATGTCTGGCAGCATCTAAATGCAGGTATCTCTTACTTACAAAATGAAGAGCCTTAATAAATCAAGAATTGATTTGATTTCCCTCAATGGAAACCACGTTGGGATTCCTTTTCAATGGTGTGTTTTGTGCTTTCAGTGGAGGACCTGCTGAACATGGCTTGTTCCAGTGTGTTGCCAGGTGGGGGTTTGAACCGTGAGTTCACCCTACACTGTCTCTCCGAGTTGGACGGTGACATCATGGTAAATATTTGCACCTTACTTTTCCAGAAAATATTTTGGGATTCAGTGAATGAGTAATTTGTGACATGTTGTGCGGTGAGTATAGCATATTTGGAACAGAGGACTTGGGACCAGTTGTTCCCAGAGTTCTCCACTACTGGCAGTAAGAATTCGTCATCTTGAGTCTGGGTCCAGGTTGGAGGATTAAAAGTCACTCAATGAAAGTGGGTGGATGGAATTGCAATACAGATCAGCCAAGATCTAACTGGGCTCAAGGAGCTAAATGGCTTTATTCTATTCCTATAGGTCTGTTGGATATGAACTGATAGAGATTGATGACGATTGATTAGTTAACAACTCCATTTCTCACTGTATTAAGCGATTACCAGGGTGGTAGGAGGCAAACTAGATGGACCTTGGTCTTTCTTCATCTAGCCATTCCTATGTTCTGAGACTCAAACAATTTTGCAACACAAAAGGAGGGCAGCCAGCTCAATGTGATTGTGCCGACACTTAGTCCCACTTTCCTCGTGCTCTTTCCCCCAGAGTCCTGCAAATTTCTCCATTTCAATTACTTATTCAATTCCCCTTCGAAAGCTCTTATTGAATCTGCTTCCACCGCCCTTTCAGGCAGCGCCTTCCAGATCACAACAACTCGCTGTGTTTTAAAAAAAAAACATTCTCCTC
Source organism: Isurus oxyrinchus (assembly GCA_026770705.1). Classification (NCBI taxonomy): domain Eukaryota; kingdom Metazoa; phylum Chordata; class Chondrichthyes; order Lamniformes; family Lamnidae; genus Isurus; species Isurus oxyrinchus. Next base: position 14,275,863 of record JANJGN010000037.1, read on the forward strand.
ATCTCTCCATCTGGCTCTTTTCCCGATTCTCTTCAATCTGTGTCCCTCTGGTTACCGACCCTCCTGCCACTGAAAACGCTTTCTCCTTATTCACTCTATCCAAACTATTCAGATTTTGAACGCCTCTATTAAATCTCTGCTTAACTTTGTCAGCTCAAAGGAGAACAATCCCAGTTTCTCAAGTCTCTCCATGTTAACTGAAGTCCCTCGTCCTGGTTCCATTTTAGTAAATCTCCTCCGTACACTCTCTCCAAGGCCTTGACATCCTTTAAAAAGTGGGCGGCCCAGAGTTTGAGACAATATTCCAACTGCCGCCTAACCCAGAGTTTCATAAGAGTTTGGTATTATTTTCATGCTTTTGTACTTGATGCCTCTAGGTATAAAACTAAAGTTTCTGGGTGCCTTTTTTTAAAAAAAAACTTCCTATCAACTTGTCCAGTTGCTAAAGAGGCTTTTATTTGTTACCACAGGCTGCACTGGAGATGCTGCTATTGAACAATGGAGCCCGTCCCACATCCCATCCATTGGCTGATTACCATTACACAGGTAGGAGTCAGGACGCTCCTCAATATGCATTGTTATTACAGTAAGATATTACTGACTACAGGTAGTTTCCAGTATAAAGTGTAACCTCTACAAACAGGAACAATCTATGCACTTTGTTAAAGATGGAACTTCATCACATGTCAAAGAGGAAAACTGCTGAATTTTTATATGATTTTAGATTGAGTAATCTACATTTAAAATTTGTAATGCTTAGCTGTTCCTTTAGAGAGTTCAGCGATAGCTTGTATTTATGTGAGGCCTTTAATGCAGTAAAATGTCCCAAGGCAATTCACAGATCAGAGAAAATTTGACACCAAGCCACATAAGGTGCTATTAGGTCAAAAAGACAGGTTTTAGGCTCTTAATGAAGGAGAGTGAGGAAGAGAGATTGATGTAGGGGATTACAGAGTTTAGGACTTGGGCATCTGGAGAGAGGGCTGCCAATGATGGTGTGAAGGAAATCGAGTATACACAAGAAGTCAGCATTGGCGGGAATGTGAGATCTGAGAGGGTTGTAGGTCTGGAGAGAGTCACAGAGATAGGGAGGGAGAGATTCAAAAACAAGCACAGACGAAGGGTCGGCACTGAGGGAGTGTCGCAGTGTTGGAGGGTTAGTACTGAGGTTGCATCTTTCCCATGAGACGTTAAACCAAGGACTTGCCTGCACTTTCAAATGGGCGTAAAAGAGCCGAGAGCCACTGATATAAGGGCAGCAGGGGATTTCTTGCCCTGTTCTGGGGCGAATATTTATGAAACATCACAAAAAAAGATGATGTCGTCATTATCATGATGATGTTAGTGGGATCTTCCTGTGCGCAATTTGACTATCACGTCTCTTACAACAGGGACAACACTTAAAAAAAAAGTAGTTAATTGACTGTAAAGTGCTTTAGGCATCCCATGGTTGCAAAATGCACCACAAAAACACAGGATAGATGCTTTTCCTGCTCAGGTCTCTGGAGTGGGATTTGAACCCATAACTTTCTGACTCTGAGGCAGGAGGCGTAATGTAGAGCAGTAACCCAATGCGTTAAGGAAGAACAGGGCAGGCACCTGCTTCCTGCTGTCGCTATGTGAAGTGTACTGGAGCAGTAACATTCACCCCTGACCTAGGACAGCCGGGTTATAGGTGAGCAATTTCACAGCATGTTCACCCTTTCTAACTGTTCTTGCTTTCTCTGGCAGGAAGCAGTAACTGGACTCCCAGCGAACGCAGGGTTTTCAATAAAGCTTTTGGGATGCACAGGAAGGACTTCCACATGGTTCAGAAGATGGTACGTGACAAAGAACAAAGAGGTTGGGGGGCTGGGTGGAGACAAGACTCATTTTAATCTAGTCTGTTGCACACCGACAGCTATACCACAGGATAGAAACTGGACTGAATAACTCAGTGGACTGCACTCATACCTCTGAGTCAAGGTCCAAACTAGACACCTTAGCACAAAGATCTAGGCTGTCACTCCCAGTACCAGTGCCACCGCACTATGGGAGGGCAAGTGCTGAGGGAGCGCCGCATTGTCGGAGGGCAAGTGCTGAGGGAGTGCCGCATTGTCGGAGGGCAAGTGCTGAGGGAGCGCCGCATTGTCGGAGGGCAAGTGCTGAGGGAGCGCCGCATTGTCGGAGGGCAAGTGCTGAGGGAGCGCCGCATTGTCGGAGGGCAAGTGCTGAGGGAGCGCCGCATTGTCGGAGGGCAAGTGCTGAGGGAGCGCCGCATTGTCGGAGGGCAAGTGCTGAGGGAGCGCCGCATTGTCGGAGGGCAAGTGCTGAGGGAGCGCCGCATTGTCGGAGGGCAAGTGCTGAGGGAGCGCCGCATTGTTGGAGGGCAAGTGCTGAGGGAGCGCCGCATTGTTGGAGGGCAAGTGCTGAGGGAGCGCCGCATTGTTGGAGGTTCAGTCTTTTGGATAAGACATTAAACCGAGGGCCATTCTGCCCTCTCAGACCCCACTTGCATTATTTCAAAGAAGATCAAGGAAATGCTCCCCTGTGCCCTGTAACCAATATTTATCTCTGAATCAAAATCACAACAGCCAGTCTGGTCGTTATGACATTGTTGTTTGTGTGATCTTGCTGCATGTAAATCAGCTACCACATTTTCTACATTAGAACAATGACAACCCATCAGCAGTAAAGAACTCGGGCTTGTTGTGAAAAATGCTATAGAAATGAAAGTATATCTTTTTGAGTACTGGAGTCATTTTTTTCTAATTAGCCTTTGGGAGCTAAGTCTGAACCCAGCTCATAAGTTTCTTAACCTGAACAGTAGTGGACCACGCCTCTCTGCTCCCTTTAGGAACATAGGAGGAAGCCATTCAGCCCATTCTGTCATTTTAAGTTTGTAGCTGCTCCATACCTCAGCTCCACTGACCCGCCTTGGTTCCAAAACCCTGGATATCAGACATCATCGGGCAGCCAGATAATCACTGGTTAGTAACAGGAGCAGAACTCTTTGATTATTCTCCTCCCTCACCCAGTTATGGTACAGAACATTATAGTTGCAGTTCTGGCCTCTGTGTTGAGTTATATCACCTCAGACAGTTTGGAGTTACAAACCAATTGAATCAGACAGGGTATCTTTTTTTGATCACTCTCTGGTGACCTATCTTGAAAGTCTATCTCCGTAAATTCCAATGCTTTCCTGATCAGCCTCCCATCTTCAACGCCCCATAAGCTTCAGCTCAACCTTTTTATATTATTTCATGGGATATGGGCATCGCTGGCAAGGCCAGCATTTGCTGTCCATCCCTAATTGCCCTTGAACTGAGTGCCTTGCAACCACATTGCTGTGGGTCTCTAGTCATATGTAGCCAGACCAGGTATGGACGGGCATTAGTGAACCAGTTGAGTTTTTACAACAGTCAATGATAGCTATGGTTACCATTACTGAGACCATCCTTATATTCCAGATTTTAATCAACTGTTTAAAATCCAAGGTGGGATTTGAACCCATGTCCCCAGAGCATTAGCCTGGGCCTCTGGACTGCTAGTCCAGTGCCATTGCCACTACGCCAATATCTCCCACTATCCAAAACTCTGCTGCCCCTAGCATACCAATTCCTGTCCACCCCTCACTGCCTATCTTCACTAGCCTACATCAGCTCCTGCTCTAGCAAGTTTAAAATTTTCAACTTTGTGTTCAAAGCCTTCCATGGCCTCACACCTCCCTAACTCTGTAACCTCCCCCAGCACTGCTACCCTTTGAGATCTCTGTGCTCCTCCAATTTTGGCCTCTTGTACATCCCCGATTTTAACTGCCTTCAGCTGCCTGGGCCCTCAGCTCTAGAATTCCACCACCTCCCCCCTACTCCCCAAGAAACCTCTACATATCTCTCTCCCGACTCCTTTAAGATGTTCATTAAAACCTACCCCTTTGATCTTTATTAAGTGGTTCGGTGTCAAATTCTTGACTCAGTACATTCCTGTGAAACATCTTGGCACACTTCACTAGGCTAAAAGCGCTATACAAATGCAGCTTTTGTGGATATTCAGCTTCTGATATTGCACGTCACAAGAGCTCCACCAAGAGGTCACAACCTGACATGGGATGATGAAGGAGGGACTAGTGGTGAAATGAGTCATCGAAGCTTGAATTTCAATCTAGTTCAGACTCCTGAGATAGGTGTGTCTCTCTCTCTCTCTCTGCTGATCGACACTAGCTTCTCAATGAACTGAACCAATGGTACATTTGGCACTAATCACCAACATTGTACAGCTCCGAGACAAGACGCCTGGACAGTGGCAGAATGAGCTCCTCTCATCCAAAGCAGCAGTGGGATGGATATGCTCAGGTTTTCCTAGCTCCCAGTTTCACAATTCTGACTGGGGAATAGAAAGTAAAAGGTCACAAGCAGTCGCTAGTCACTTTCTCCAGCAGGTGAGGGGAAGAGAGAAACAAAGAAAGAACTTGCGTTTTTATCCTGCATTTCATGATCTCAGGATGTCTTAAAGCACTTTACGGCCATCGAAGTATTTTGGAAGTGTAGTCACTGTTGTAATGTAGGAAGCACAGCAATCAATTTGCGCACAGCAAGCTCCCACAAATAACAATGTGATAATGACCCAGATCATCTGTTTTAGTGGAATAAAAACAGAAAATGCTGCTTTAGTGATGTTGTTTGAGGGATAAATATTGGCTTCAGCACACCAAGGAGAACTCCCCTGCTGCTCTTCCAATAGCGGCCATGGATCATTTGCGCAGATAGGGTTTAATGTCTGATCCAAAAGATGGCTCCTCTGACTGTGCAGCATTGGGCTGTCAGCCTGGATTACATGTTTGATTCTCTGTATGGGAGAAATAAGTCTTGAAAACAGCAGCAAATCCAACCACTATCACACCTTGCACACAGGAAACTATTATTTTCTCCCCTCCCCTCCTGAAGGCACAGACTCCCGCTGGGGTACAGGTTAGAATTAAAATGAACAACCAGAAATGATTAATTAAATTTTTTACTCTCTCATGGGATGTGGGTGTTGCTGGTAAGGCCAGCAATTCTGGCCCATCTCTGATTGCCCATGAACTGAGGGGCTTGCTAGGCCATTTCAGAGGACAGTTAAGAGTCAACCACATTGCTGCGGCTATGGAGTCACAGGTAGGCCAGACCAGGTAAGGACGGTAGATTTCCTTTCTTAAAGGGTATTAATGAACCAGATGGGTTTTTACAGCAATCAGTGATAGTTGTCATGGTGACCATTCCTGAGACGAGCTTTATTTTCCAGATTTGTTAATTGAATTTAAATTCCACCAGGGACCCCCAAAGCTTTAGCCTGGACCTTAGGATTACCAGACCGGTGACATTACCAATATGCCCCCACTGTGTGCAGATGCCCAGGGACTCCGTGCTTTCTAGTAACCTCTGCGTCCACCTACTGGAAAGGGCACCACAGACATATTGTGCTTTACCCAGCTCAGACACAGGCACCCATTCTCCAGTCACACACCATCCTGACTTGGAACTATATCGGCCAGTCTGTCGCTGGGTCAGAATCCTGGAACGCCCTCCCCATCAGCCCTGTGGATGTTCCTACACCACACGGACTGCAGCAGTTCAAGAAGGCAGCTCACCACCACCTTCACAAGGGGCAACTAGGGATGGGCAGTAAATGCTGGGCCCAGCCAGCGACGCCCACATCCTGTGAAAGAATTTTTAAAAATGATGGGGACATGGTGTAACAATCTGGAGTTAGTAACCTGACTGGTTCTCTAGGAAAGCACTCCCATCATTGAGAAGAGCAGAGATTGGCAACTGAACCTGGGACGCACCTGGTTTGTGTGGCTTGGTTCCACAGGGTTTAGCGCCTTTAATAACTGAGGCCATTTACTGGGTTGGAGAAAGATTACCTCTAGTGCTGAGAATGTAGACTCACTCATTACCACATGGGGTAGTTAAGGTGTCAAGTGCAGATGCACTTAAAGGGGAAACAAGATGAGGGGGTAAAGGAATAGAAATGTTGACAGGGTGGGAGGTGGCTCGTGTGCAGTATAAACACTGACATGGACCTGTTGTGTAGAATGAATGTGCAGCACAGAATCCACTCAAAGTATAATACCACGGAACCTCACAGCCACATTTACTCAATGATCGCCTTGTGACTATTACAGGTGAGATCCAAACTAGTTACAGAATGTGTTGAGTATTATTACAACTTTAAGAAAAGTCTCAAGTTCAACAAGAAGCATCGCCATCGACCCTTGGACACGGATGAGGATTGGAACAATGTCTTCAGACAAGACACTGACTGTGAGGTGAGTCTCCAACTACTACAATGGCAGATGGAGGAGACCCATCAGACAAGAATTGTAACACATGTGGGTTGTTGCAAGTGTTCCCAGGACAGGTACAGCACGGGGTTAGATACAGAGTAAAGCTCCCTCTACACTGTCTCCATCAAACACTCCCAGGACAGCTACAGCACGGGGTTAGATACAGAGTAAAGTTCCCTCTACACTGTCCCCATCAAACACTCCCAGGACATGTACAGCACGGGGTTAGATACAGAGTAAAGCTCCCTCTACACTGTCCCCATCAAACACTCCCAGGACAGGTACAGCACGGGGTTAGATACAGAGTAAAGCTCCCTCTACACTGTCCCCATCAAACACTCCCAGGACAGCTACAGCACGGGGTTAGATACAGAGTAAAGTTCCCTCTACACCGTCCCCATCAAACACTCCCAGGACAGGTACAGCACGGGGTTAGATACAGAGTAAAGTTCCCTCTACACCGTCCCCATCAAACACTCCCAGGACAGGTACAGCACGGGGTTAGATACAGAGTAAAGCTCCCTCTACACTGTCCCCATCAAACACTCCCAGGACAGGTACAGCACGGGGTTAGATACAGAGTAAAGCTCCCTCTACACTGTTCCCATCAAACACTCCCAGGACAGGTACAGCACGGGGTTAGATACAGAGTAAAGCTCTCTCTACACTGTCCCCATCAAACACTCCCAGGACAGGTACAGCACGGGGTTAGATACAGAGTAAAGCTCCCTCTACAGCGTCCCCATCAAACACTCCCAGGACAGGTACAGCACGGGGTTAGATACAGAGTAAAGCTCCCTCTACACTGTCCCCATCAAACACTCCCAGGACAGGTACAGCACGGGGTAAGATACAGAGTAAAGCTCTCTCTACACTGTCCCCATCAAACACTCCCAGGACAGGTACAGCACGGGGTTAGATACAGAGTAAAGCTCCCTCTACAGCGTCCCCATCAAACACTCCCAGGACAGGTACAGCACGGGGTTAGATACAGAGTAAAGCTCCCTCTACACTGTCCCCATCAAACACTCCCAGGACATGTACAGCACGGGGTTAGATACAGAGTAAAGCTCCCTCTACACTGTCCCCATCAAACACTCCCAGGACAGCTACAGCACGGGGTTAGATATAGAGTAAAGCTCCCTCTACACTGTCCCCATCAAACACTCCCAGGACAGGTAGAGCACGGGGTTAGATACAGAGTAAAGCTCCCTCTACATTGTCCCCATCAAACACTCCCAGGACACGTACAGCACAGGGTTAGATCGAGAGTAAAGTTCCTTCTACTGTGTCCCCTTCAAACACTTCCAGGGCAGGTACAACAGATAGCTTGTAGTGAGTTAGAACACACTGAACAAGTCAATTGTGATTTTATCTAAAGTTTGTTGAATATATGTCAAAGAACTGCATAAGGATCTGAGCAAAGAATGTTCCCATTTTATATTGTGATTCACGTAGATCTTGGGGTTGCATGTGTGAGCAGGGGATTTCATCAAACCTTGAAATATTCTTTTGTTGGTGCAGATTCATGGGCAATTGCAATTTTTATTATAATTTAGCCTCAGAAAATGTCTCTAACTTTTTGCTGTTTCATTTGGATTTAAAGCAGCCATTTCCCAGTTCACAATCGATACAACCTGTTCACAGAGGGGAGCGAGAGAGTCCTTGCCCCACAGTCATCGGCAACTTCCCCTGCAAACAGTGTGGAAAGTAAGTGTACCTGACATCGACCATACAACAGAAAGGGAAACACAGAGACAAAGACAGAAAGACAGAGACAGAAACACAGACAGGGACAGAGGTAGAGAGGCAGAGTCACAGACAGAGACAGACAGAAATAAAGACATAAAATGCTGGAAATACTCAATGGGTCTGGCAGCATCTGTGGAGTGAGAAACAGAGTTGAAGTTTCTGGTCTGTAACTTTTCATTAGAACTGGGAAAAGTTGGAAATTTAATAGATTTTAAGCAGGTGAAATGGCAATGAATGGAAAAAGAACAAAAGGGAGGGTCTGTGATAGAGTGGAAAACGGAAGAGGCCAAATGGCAACAGAGTTAGTCATGCAGTGCCAAAGGGAGAGGTAATGGGCAAGAATAGAAACTAAAGATGTGCTTAGAGCAGGTGTGAATGGTAGAGATAGGGACACACAGAGGCACAGACAGGGCTGGGGCAGATAGACACAGACAGATGAACAGAAACATCCACTAACAGACAGGGATAGGGATACTGCCACTGAAACAACACAAGTTTACTCTCAGCCATGAAATGAAGTCGTACCTTTATTGCACACGCGCAACACCACAAGAGTTCTTACTAATCACTTTTAAAACTATTTCTCTCCTCCACAATCCTTAAAAAAAAACCTGCAGGATGTTTTACAAAATCAAGAGTCGAAACGCTCACATGAAGATCCACAGGCAACAGGATGACTGGCAGCACAGGTCTCAAGATGCCCTTTACCCTCCAGTCACCTATACAGGGGCAGCATTGGCCAAATCGACGACTACCCCACCTGCCTATCCCAGCTGGGACAACAGAGAGATCCAGGAGCAGCTGGAGGCCATGTCGGAGGCTATGACCTGTACAAGTCTGCCCCCTCTGTACCACCAGGATGTCAAACTGAATCTTGCCAAAGAAAAGTGCCAAAATATTTTCATATAACGAGCTCAAAGGAATGGGCCAAGACAATTCTTTGTAAAGCACTAACTGTGAAGATTTAAATGCCTCTGGCATACAGAGGGCGCAAAGCCACAATCCTGATTTATGCACAGTGACTTTGGTTTAACATCTACAGAAACTGAACCCCTTTTACCAATGAGCATTTACAGCACTGGGACTAATGATTTTATTCATTTTCTCTCACTGGTAGCTTTTTATATTCAAATTATGTATTTGACATTTTTATTGACGTAGCATATCTGTCCATCTATCCATTTTTGGTTAACTCTCGAATCCCCTCTCACTGCTTCACGACCCCCACCCCCCCTCCACCGACCACCCCCCTGCCTGCAGCGCGCCCCCCCACCCACCCCGGCCAACTTCTCATTTTTGTTCCTCTTATTTTTAAAGGTGTTGCGGGGATGTGATTTTACAAGTACCTGTTTCTCCAGCACACCTCCCAAGTAGCCATCCCTCTTGTGCAAGGCAATTAACAGTGACATTTAAAGTCTCTTTTACATCACAAAAGTATGCACAAGACATCTAAGACGGGTCTGACAGCCTCCACACGTCCGTTCAAGTTGGCTCAGGTCAGGCACCGGGTGGGTGCAATAGGATTTGAATTCTAATCCTTGGCTCAGCATCAACCCAAACTCACGCCACTTGGGGGTCCTCCCAGAGACTTTCACCACAAGGCTCAGGAGGGCTCCATCCCTCCAGGTCAAGCCTCCCTTTTAATCTGTACCTGCCCTCCGTCTGACGTGCAACCCCTTTGCCTGAATGTGAAATCCAAGGCTCTCAACCTCACTTCCCTCGTTGGTCATTCTCAAATCCCACTGCAACAGGGATGCAGCTTCCCCTCATGGTGCTCTGCATAACAAGTTCTTAAACAGAACAAAAAAAAAAGCCGAGAACTCCGAACGTAGCAAGTTGACCCTGCTCCTGTAAACTGGTTTGGAAGCTAACTGCATAGTAAAGGCAGGTCCACCTGAAGACCCAACATTCACACAATGAAAAAAAAAGGCATATGATTTTCCAGTAAAAGCAAGTCTCCATTAAGTTCCACTCCACTTATTCCCTGTTAACATCCTTCCAATAAATCATGAACATCGAGACTTTTTTAAAAACACAGTGAGTTTCTGTTCTTAAAAACTGGAATCAACTTTATGTATCAGGCTATTTTTATATATATAAAAACACACACAAGTGTCGTTCGGTAGTACAGAACTTGAAATCAGATTTTTTTTGTCAAAATTTTTCGTCTTGCACCCATCAGGACAATTCACAAGAAAATACCAATGTCAGGGGAAACAACATATTTATATTGTGTGAGAAGAAAGTGTTGATTGGTTGGTAAGCGAATTCTGACTAGTAGTTGATAGTGACTGACAGTTTACTGCCAAGCATTGTTTGAAATTTAAACTGGGCAGCTTGACTGATTCATCAAGACATTGCCCTGGGGAATGAACCAGCAAATGGTTGTCACTTATTTTGTTTGGCCTAAGCAGGCGCAATGTGCGTACATGTTCCTTCTGTCTGCAAAGAACAGAGCCCTGTGTATTAATATGTGCAGCTTCCAATGCATGCAAATGTGCCACACTGTGAACCTGACTGACAATCTTAAAATGCTTGTCAGAGTAATTCTTAGCACACTGAAGATTATTTAGCAAACGTTGTCGAACTGCAGAATCACATCTAATGTTTGACACTTTCGAGTTTTGCAAGCACAGGCTGGTTGGGTATGGTCCGTACCTTGCCTGTTGCAAACAGGGGAAGGGACACGCTGTTTGGTACGATCCACCAGTCTTTGGGGCTGTACGGGCTACTTACCTAGCATCACACAGGCACTGAAACTCATATTACTCATTAGGTTGATAGGCAGAATGTCTTTTTGGCTTGACAGCAGCATCCTGTCAGTGGCAAATATCACTTATGTTGCTGCTGTGATTGGACAATCAATTTAAGGTAGTCAGTCGAGTTTGCAGTGTGGTGCATTTGCATGTACTGGAAGCTCCATATGTTAATACACAGGGCCTTGTTCTTTGCAGACAGAAGGAACATGTACACACTTTGCGCCTGTTTCAGCTAAACAAAATAAATGACGGTATTCACTGGTTCAGTCCCCAGGGCAATATCTGGACGAATCAGAGTCAAGCTGCCTGGTTTAAATTTCAAACACGCTTGGCAGTTAATTGTCAGTCCCCCATCAAATGATGCATTCTCCAATGGGAACGTCTCTACCAATCAGAGTCCACTTGCCCACCAATCAGCACACTCTTCTCATTCCGGATACGAACAAGGGGTAGGCCATTTGGCCCCTACAAGCTTGCTCCATCGCTTAAGAACATGGCTGATCTGACAGTAACTTCAAATCTGCATCCCACCTACCCCCGATAACCAAGAATCTATCCACCTCTGCCTTAAAAATATTCAAAGACTCTGCTTCCACTGCCATGTTGTTTCCCCTGACTAATGTTTTCTTGTGAATTGTCCCGATGGGTGTAAGACGAAAAGCTTTGACAAAAAAAAATCTTTTATCAGCAATACACAATTGTGTGGCAAATCCTGTAAATATTTTGTAAAAAAAAGACCAACCAGTAAAATGTTTCCAGTAGAAAACATGTTAGTTGCCTGGTAAAACGTTCTGTTTCAAAATTACAAGAGATTTTACAAAAAGCAGCAAACACAACGGGGAAAAGTGCGCCCAAGAGAACAAAAAGCGGATGTTACAGAAATACCTGGAAAAACTCAGCAGGTCTGGCAGCAGTTAACTGTACTCTCCTCCGCCGATGCTGCCAGACCTGCTGAGTTTTTCCAGGTATTTCTGTTTTTGTTTTGGATTTCCAGCATCCGCAGTTTTTTGCTTTTATGAAAAGAGGATGTTGTTGGTCTTCCATGATGCACATCACAACTCCATTATCTCATAGACAAACATCCCCAAGTGGAGAAGACAGATCAACTTAGAGCAGTGGAAGTCTAGAGGAAATGTGATAGGGCTGGTGAAAATCCTAAAAGGTTTATTTAGAAGAAATAAAGCAAAATTGTTTCCAATGGCTGAACGGTCAATAACCCAGATGGCACAAATTTAAGGTGATTGGCAAAAGAACCAGAGGCAACATGGAGAGCAGCTTTTTTACACAACAAGCTGTTAGGATTTGGAATGCACGACTCATTCAATAGTGGGTCTCAAAAGGGAATTGTTTTTTTTTTAGCTCTTTCATGGGGTATTGGCATTGCTGGCTCAGCCAGATTCTATTGCCCATCCCTAATTGGCCTTGAGAAGATGGTGGTCGTGAGACACCTTGGACCACTACAAACCATGTGGTGTAGGTACACCCATAGTGCTGTCAGGAAGGGAGTTCCAGGATTTTGACCCAGTGACAGTGAAGGAACGGCCGATATATTTCCAAGTCAGGGCAGTGTGTAACTTGGAGGGGAACTTGCAGCCACATGCACAGAATCACAGAGTGCAGAAGAGGCCCTTCGGCCCATCGAGTCTGCACCAACACGTGAGAAACACCTGATCTATCTATCTAATCCCATTTACCAGCACTTGGCCCATAACCTTGAATGTTATGATGTGCCAAGTGCTCATCCAGGTACTTTTTAAAGGATGTGAGGCAACCTGCCTCCACCACCCTCCCAGGCAGTGCATTCCAGACCATCACCACCCTCTGGGTAAAAAAGATTTTCCTCACATCCCCCCTAAACCTCCTGCCCTTCACCTTGAACTTGTGTCCCCTCATGACCGACCCTTCAACTAAGGGGAACAGCTGCTCCCTATCCACCCTGTCCATGCCCCTCATAATCTTGTACACCTCGATCAAGTTGCCCCTCAGTCTTCTCTGCTCCAACGAAAACAACCCAAGTCTATCCAACCTCTCTCCATAACTTAAATGTTTCATCCCAGGCAACATCCTGGTGAATCTCCTCTGCACCCCGTCCAGTGCAATCACATCCTTCCTATAATGTGGCGACCAGAACTGCACACAGTACTCCAGCTGTGGCCTCACCAAGGTTCTATACAACTCCAACATAACCTCCCTACTTTTGCAATCTATGCTTCAATTGATAAAGGCAAGTGTCCCATATGCCTTCCTCACCACCCCAATAACATGCCCCTCCGCCTTCAGAGATCTATGGACACACACGCCAAGGTCCCTTTGTTCCTCAGAACTTCCTAGTGTCATGCCGTTCATCGATTACTTCCTTGTCAAATTATTCCTTCCAAAGTGTATCACCTCATACTTTTCAGGGTTAAATTCCATCTGCCACTTATCTGCCCATTCGACCATCCCATCTATATCTTCCTGTAGCCCAAGACACTCAACCTCACTTAACCACCTGGCCAATCTTTGTGTCATCCGCAAACTTACTAATCCTACCCCCCACATAGTCATCTCTGTTGTTTATATAAATGATGATTAATGGGGGGCCCAGCACATTTCCCTGTGGTACGCCACTGGACACTGGCTTCCAGTCACTAAAGCATCTTTCTGTCATCACTTTCTGTCTCCTCCAACTAAGCCAATTTTGAATCCACCTTATCAAATTACCCTGTATCCCATGTGAATTTGCCTTCTTTATAAGTCTCCCATGCAGGACCTTGTCAAAGGCTTTGCTGAAATCCATATAAACTACATCAACTACACTACCCTCATCTACACACCTGGTCACCTGCTCAAAAAATTCAAATTTGTTAGGCATGACCTCCCTCTGACAAAGCTATGCTATCTCTGATCAAAACTTGCCTCTCCAAGTGGAGATAGATTCTCTCCTTCAGAACTTTCTCCAATAGTTTCCCTACCACTGATCTGAGACTCACTGGTCTGCAGTCCCCTGGCTTATCTCTACAACCCTTCTTAAATAGTGGAACCACATTAGGTGTTCTCCAGTCCTCTGGCACCTCCCCGTGGCCAGAGAGCAATTAAAACTTTGGGTCAGAGCCCCTGAGGTCTCCTCCCTTGCCTCCCTCAGCAGTCTGGGACACAAATCATGCTGACTTGGAACTATATCAATAAACACTTGAAAGTGAAAAAATTACAAAGACCGAGCCTGGCAACGGGACGAACTGGATTGTTCTTCTGAAGAGCTACACAGACTTAATGGGCTGAAAGGCCTCCTTTCTGTGTTATTCAATGATTCTATAACAGAATGCGGATGAGATTGCCCTCCATCAGGAAGCTTAGAACACTATACTGACAAGTCTCAACACCCAGACTCTGGATGCTGGGAGACAATTGAAACTGAGATATAGTTCTTCTTTGGGTAAAGGCATCAACACATATAGAGATAGGCAGGTAAATGGAGCTAAGGTACCATTCAGCCATGAGTAAATTGAATGGAAGAGCAGGCTCAAGGGGTTCCTATCTTCTGATGTGTTGTTGCAAGGTCAGCTTGATAGTAGCACCTTCCTCAGTTAAATGTCAAAGCTTTGAGAGTAATCAAATGAATGGTTTTCCCCACTGTCCACACACATATATACACCAAAGATGAGCTCATTCCATCCACAGATAGAAAAGTCGCATATAGCTGAGGTACCAGCACACCAAAAGCACCTCAATGAGTTAAAAATATCTCTCAAGACTGACAGAAGGCGTCAGTGATGAAACTGTAGGCTGAGGTGTCAAAGTAAACCTGTGGAAATTTGTGTAGTAGGAAAGCATGGATCAAACAAAGAATCAGCTTCCAACAGATGGGGAAAGTCACACAAGTTGCATATCACAACATTGACACAAACCTCCAATGTCATAATGGGTGGGGAAGTCCTGAGGTTGGTCCAGTTGGTAATAAACAGCCCCATGGCGTGCAGGCCTATTGACTGTTATTTTATGAGGGCCACCACCATATAGTATGACAGTGTGGCCGCCAAAAGACCCATTCCATCAGATCAGGGAATGTGAGAAGCCCAGTCAAGAACTGGGCTTCCCACTAATACAACAGCAGGGAAACACAGCACACCTTGAGCATACAAGTTTAGATCAAATCATGGGCATCCCACACTGTGTTCAAAAAGTTGGGTCCGCGCGTTCAGGAGAATTTCCAACAAGTAGGAGTCTGACAAGAGTATTCATTTGAAGACCATTCCTTGAGAAGTATGTCCAAGTCTTCCCGTGCAGCCCAGGAATAAGATAATTGGCTCAGTTGATAGGGAAGAGGTGACTCAGATCTGCCTTAGCGTTATAGCCAGACAGAAAGCTACACACGATCAAAGAACACCCTCTCAAGAGTCTTGTGTGAACATCAAATCACTGATATAGAGCTCAGTTGAATGCTTATATAGCCCACATATACCTTCACACACAATTGACGCAGCTTTACTTCAGAAATGGCACGATAGCCAAAGATGAAGATCAGGCTCAGGTCAACAAGTATCAGGTTTAAAACCCGCACGTTGTAGCAGGGAGAAGCAATAGGTGTTCAAAAGTGGAAAAGCACAAACCACTAAATATTCATATCCCATCCTATCAAGCACAAGTTGAGAAGAATAGCGTAGATGTAAAAACAGGGAAGCTGAATAAACAGAGGGAGAAAGGAACAGAAGGATATGCTGAAAGGGTGAAATGAAAAGGGGTGGGAAGGAGGCTCATGTGGAGCATGTCAGCATCAACCATCTGAGCCTAATGGCCTGTTCTGTGTTGTAAATTCTATGCACGTTACACTGTTCCGGGTAAACCTGAACACAGACCTTTCTTTTAAGGAGGCTGTACACAGATGTAAGAATCAATTAGCTCCCAATGCCTGTACGGGCAAACCCAGCTGTATGCTTGCTGACCACTTTTTGTTGTAAAGATCCATTGGTCTCCAGCAAGCCTCCCCTTTCCCCAGTTGCCAAGATGTAATAGCTTCACAGGCACAATTCTTCTAGAAGATGAAGTTGTAATATTTTGTGCTCTGTCAGGTTATGGATCTATTTCTAGTCCCAACTGTTCTCCCTGCAGATTGCACCATCCTTGGGGAAGCCTTTCCAAGCCATCAAACCAATGATACCAGTAACAGATTATGGACCCGCGATCTGCCATTATGAATCAGTGTTCGGGTGTTCCTCGTTTTGGAACAGTGGAAAACTCTTCAATCCATTTTCAGCGCAAGTGTAGAGCCACACGCACACTTTACATTTTAATTTTTAAAAGTTTATTTTCATACATGCCATCATGAAAACACATGCATAGGTGACAACATAAACTCCATCTCTCCTGAAATGACAATCGCTCACCAATAAACCCACTGCATAGCGCTGATTATCATGCCCATGTCTCCACTCTGTAATACATTTACAAGTTAGCTATAGGCATCAGATGAGATGCAGCAACAATCCCAATGACATTCCACACACCATTTGGGGTGCATGATAGAACTGTACCATTAGGGAGCGTGAGTAAGTCTCACATCCTCATCCCCAGCAACTGATGGTGGAGCAGGGGGCAAGTAAGAATTCTTTACGGCCAAGTCATGGAGTACAATTAACAAGCTCCCAAACAGAAACTTAATAATGACCGGATAATCTGCTTTAGTGATGCTGATCGAAAGATAAATATTGGCCGGGGGAATGAGGGGGAGGGGGAATGAGGGGGAGGGGAGTTCCCCTGTTGTTCTTCAAAATGATAGCATGGGATCTTTTATGACCATCTGAGGGCTAGACAGAGCCTCAGTTTAATGCCTCATCCAAAAGGCAGCATACCTCAAAGTGCAGCACTTCCTCAATACTGCAGTGGAGTGCAGCCTTAACTTTTGTGCTCAAGTCCTGGAGTGGGACTTGAACCCATAACCTTCTGACTCAGAGGCAACAGCTGAGCCACAGATCACCCACAAAATTAAGGGTCAGCCACATTGCTGTGGGCCTGGAGTCACATGCAGGCCAGACTGGGTAAGGACAGATTTCCTTCCCTGAAGGACATTAGTGACCCAAATGGGTTTTCAGGTCAATCCGGTAGTTTCAAAGTCACCATTACTAGCTTTTTAATTGCACATTTATTTAACTAATTGAATCGGAAATCCTCAGCGGTTGTGATTGGTTTAAACTCATTAGTTCATCTCTCTGAATTACTAGTCCAATAACATTACCACCATACAACCATGCTCCTACACTTTTGTCCCTTGCTCAAGTCAAGTTGTAGATTCAGGTTCCACTCGAGGCTTGAGCATGTCATCCAGGCCCCTCTGCCCTGGGGTGGGTGTAATGGTTCCCATGCCACTATTATGAAAAACAGCAAAGGAGTTATTCTTGGCGTCCTGGTCAATATTTATCTAACACCGCCAAGAACAGAGATTCATCTCATTTCTGTTTGTGGGATCTTGATGTTTTGTGTTTACTGACAATACAATGACTGCGCTGCAGAAGTAATTCATCAGTGGTGAACAGCTTTTGGGGTGTTCTGAGGACATGCAAGGTGCTATATAAATGCAAGACCTTTTTCCTCATTGGAAGTCAACAGCGCGTAAACCATTTACTAAGCTACCTAGTGAAATCTACTGAATGGAGGCTGGTGCTGTAACACATTCTGCTCATTAAACACAAGCCTAATCAGTGCTATCCGTCAGATCTCGGCAGGTCTTTTGCATTTTAGTTTCTATAACTGATCTCAGGCTTCACGTTCCATTCCTATAAGACAAGGGTCCAGCTGACAGACAATTCAACACTGCCTGCTGACTTTGTGAGCCATCACTTAGGCAAACAAAGAAACCTGTGGCCCAGGCTGCTGGCCAGAGGAAGCAACAGCAACAGTGAGCTGAGAAGATAGAGGTCTCAAAAGGAGCTGTTTATAGGATAATGGAGGGAATGCAGGAAAGGTTATCTATCACACAATGGAATCAGGAGCCAGCACACTAATGCCTCACTAGTACACACCACACTGCTCACACGTGGGCCAGAGGGCACTAATTGGGCCCCTTCTGCATAGCCCTGCAATTTTATTCCCCCATCAAGTATTCATCCAATTCCCTTTTGAACATTACTACTGAATCTGCTTCCACTGTCCTTTCAGCCAGTGCATTCCAGATCAAAACGGTTGTTTGGAGACTTTTGCATGCAGCAGGAAGTTACATGCGGGTGTGAGGGGGGGGGGGGGGTAGATATTTGGTGAGCCCAGTGGAGAGCCCACTGTGCCCAGTGAGCCCACAGGAGAATATACAGGGTCAGATGATCAACTCTTCATGAGCTATAACCAGGGGTAAAGATGAAACTATGGATATCAAGGGGCTCATTTATCACCTGGTTTACAGAATAAAACCCTCCTTGGAACTTGTGTTGTGTGGAAATTCGACTTGACAGGTCTGCATGTAAACAGGAAGAGCACCATGCCAGTACATATCACACCTAGGAGTGTGAACCTGATATAAACAAAGTACCTTGTTATTAGGACACGTTGGGGTGGAGATGGGAAGGCAATGAGTAAATACAGTCCCTTACCAAGTCATAGCTCTGTGGATATCACATCACCTGAGTCAAAAGGTTGTGGGTTCAAGTCCCACTCCACAGACCTGATCATAAATTCCAGGCCGAAACTCCTCAGTGCCAATACTGAGCGAATGCCACAGTTTGGGAGGTGCAGCCTTTTGGAAGAGATATTCCTCAACCAACATCACAGAATGTCTGGGAATTATCACATTGTTTGTGGGAGCTTGCTATGTGCAAATTGGCTACATTTCCTACATGACAAACAGTGACTACACTTCAATAACTGTAAAGCACTTTGCTTTGCCTTGAGAGCTGCTATATAACT
This sequence comes from Isurus oxyrinchus, assembly GCA_026770705.1. Classification (NCBI taxonomy): domain Eukaryota; kingdom Metazoa; phylum Chordata; class Chondrichthyes; order Lamniformes; family Lamnidae; genus Isurus; species Isurus oxyrinchus. Next base: position 14,294,547 of record JANJGN010000037.1, read on the forward strand.
GCAAGCTTGCCTTTTTTTTAAAAAAAAACAGCCCTGCACATGCTTATCACCTTTACCACATAGAGGATTGTACATTTACAGAGTGGACGCAAGATTCTTTCAGATGCTGTGAATAAAAGACTGCCACAGGATGTAATCAAAATCCCAAACAAACCTCATAACCCAATACAGTACATACTTATAAAATTACAGAATAATACAGCACAGGAGAAGGTCAGTCGGCCCATTATACTCAAGCCAGCACTTTGAAAGAACTATCCAATCATTCCCACCTCCCCCTGCCCTTACACACATACTGAATATATTATCTGACATAAATGATTTGAAACAGTAAACATCAGAGGGTACAAGCAAAGAGGTTAATGATCTCATAGATCTGAAACCATCTGAGGATCACATTCCCATAAAAGTTTTTATTAGCGATTTATGAAGCGTTCCACTGGAAGCTCTTGGCAGCGCCACACTAGATGCAACTAAATAGGAAACATACAAGAGGCAATAAATAGAAAAGCTGAAGGGTTGGCTCATAATTCAGTGCTTCCAACACATCCCATTTATAAAAGACAATTAGAGGAGTTGTATTAGTAAACTGATTAGTGTTAAGTATTTACAGCCATGGAAAAAGTTACCAGCAGCTTCCCTTCATCGCAGTCGTCTCTGAATATCTCAACCTACAGTCTGAAAGGTTTAAAGCAGCTGGAGATAGTGCCTTTTCCTCCACCATACTGATTGCTAGCCTGCGGAACCATCAAACTCTGACCTGGGGGCTCGGAATGTTCCTTGTAACAGAAAGGGAAGGTCACATATGTAGAGCGGGTGTATTTGAATGAATCTGCACAGGAAGTGGGGGTGTAAACATGCAAGCACAATACGGAGTGGGGTGCTGGAAATGGGGAGCAAAGTCATTCAGAAAGGGTCCATTTTACTTCGCCCTTCACAACCGAGATTGGGAAACTCAGTGCAGCTGGGATGCTGGGGGAAGTGGTGAATGGTTCCGGAACTTGACCTACTCCACAAGGCTGCATGTTGGACTCTCCGATGCTATGGGGCAGCGAGAGTGTTTTTAGAGGAGGGCTGCAGTGAGTGGATGGAATATAGCAGCAGACATAAAAAGCTGACAATGTCTCACACACATACACACACAGACAGACAGAACAAAAGATAGAAAGATTCAACCACCCAGCTGTCACCTTGGGGTGATCAAGACAACAGGGTGGCTTCAATAGGACAGCACTGCAGTGACCAGAACCTCACCTTTCACTTCTCAGATCCAGGTCAGGGGATGAGCTCTTCAGCTGAGAGGAGACTCTTCCTTGAGAGAATCTGTTTTGCAGCCAGGACTTGATGCATTTGTCAGTTGGCAGAGTGATGACACTACAACCCTTATCTGACCACCAGTGGCTAGATACTGAGCCAGAAGGCAGATTAAGGTCTGGTTAGAGCCTAGCATAAAGTGTTCATCCCAGGTCAAGAATCGGCGAACCAACCCCACTGACTCTTGGTAGGCCAGCAAGTCTTGAAGGCCAGAATATATAGGGAGAGGGGGAGGCCATTCAGCCCCTTGAGCTTCCTCCGCCATTCAATCAGATCATCTCTGATCTGCTTCACTAACCCATTTACCTGCCTTTGCTCCATATAACACTCTGGATACAGGTTATGTAAAATCTAACAAACTGTCAAAGCTTCCCCAGCCTTTCGGTGGGAGCTGTGGAGAGGGAAGAGAAATCCAGACTTCCACTACAAACCAAAAATAACAAACATATTCATGAGTTGCAGTTTTTAAAAGCAGGACTTTTGAAAAAAAGAAATTCATTAATCGATAAATTTCAAACGAGCAATTTCTACCCTTTATAATTTGGATTCTTAGTTAATCACACCATCAGCTGTGAGGTTTGTTGTCCGTGAACAAGAGACCAATTCCTCTGCAACTCGGGCAGACAAAGAGAGAGCGAATTAAAAAATATGTTTGGACACAAAAAAGTCAGCATCGAAGAATGAGAACACTTTTGTGTCAGCACAAAGAACAAAGCTCCCTCCGATCTGCCACAAGGGCGCAGTTCTTGACCCCCATCCTCGCGTATTCTGCTGTCTCATGCTGGCCACCCTGAGCTCCAGCTGGCAGCTTAGAGCAGAACCAAGGCGGCTTTGTGTTGTGCAGAAGGTTCAAACATGTCCCAACCCAATTAACATTAGGAAACATTGCAAGCTGGTAAGGAGAAATTGCTCCTCTGGATTTAAATCCAGAGCTAAAACCAAACAGGGTTTTTAGGAACATAGAAAGATAAACAATGAAAAGATGTATTTGTTTCTAAGATCCTCTGCCTTTGGCATTATACCTGGTGTGAGTTGCTAGGCTCTCTGCTCCTTCTAAACCCCATGCTCTCTCCTGTTAGACACTGCTTAAAACAGGATTCAGTGTTCCTCTCTGTACATATCATGCACACCATCACGCTCCCCCCAACCCAGCACTTGGGTGGCCAGCTAAGCGAGGGGCTGCTTCCGGTCGGTCCAGGTCCCGTCGGTCCACCTTATACCTCGATGTGGACATCTGATCCTTTCCCCTCTTTCAGCAGCAGATCCTCCTGCTTCATCTTGGGCTTCTCGGTGCGTGTGTGCCACACCAGAACCTGAGTGCAGAGGGGAACAAACAATGAAAAAGGAATGGCAACCTTAAGTACCGACAGCAGTCATCCAACAAGGTGGACAACGACACCACCCCAGCAGCCAATGCACTGGAATCCGGGCAGGACTCTCAAAGAGCAATCTACTTTACAACGAACAGTCTACTTACTCAACAGGCAGCAGAATCTATTTGAACAGAGTTTCTAGGCACTGTGGCAAACTGAACTCATGACCAAAACTACAGCAAACATTTCCAATAAAACTAGGGTTATTCCACCAGCAAAATATAGTGAGTGGAGGATAGTTGCATAAAATCAATCCCAGTCACTTACAGCAGAGCAGTCTCCAGGCACGACTGACAGGAGAATTACCTCATTATTTCCATTCTACCTGGGACATGTGGTTAACAATGTACATGCAGTCATTTAAAGATGAGTACAATAAGTGCTCTGTCCAACGTAGCACTGAAGGACCCTTCCACAAAAGGTTCCGAATGCTGGGTGGAGCGGGGGGAGTGAGTGGGGTTTATTGGGGCTTTCAGGACTGATATTTGTTGAGCAAGGATGTGAAAGGATATGAAGCGAGGGTGGGAAAATGGTACTGAGGTAAGTTCGGTGATCAATGAGGAGCAAGGAGTTCCCAGCTCGACCACCACCAACAGTTGCAACAAATCAAAAGATCATTCTGTGCACGAAACAGTTACCACATACACCCAGACAAGAAGCCAGTGAACAACAATGTCATTTTCCAGAATGGTACAAGGGATGGGGAACCGTTGCTTTGTGGAGAGACTGGAGTAGCTGGGGTTGCTCTCCATAGAGAAGGTTAATCACGGCGTTCAAAATGAGTAAGGGTTTGGATAGAGCAAATAAGGAGAAAGAGTTTCCAGTGTCAGGAGGGTCGGTAACCAGAGGGACACAGATTGAAGAGAATCGGTAAAAGAACCAGAGGGGGAGATGAGGAGAATGTTTTCTTTAACACAGCGAGTTACGATTAGGAATGGGCAGTGGAAGCAGGTCCAATAGTACAGCCTGCAGCAGGTCAAAGCAATGGTGCACCACCACCACCTTCTCAAGGGCAATTAGGGATGGGCAATAAGTGCCAGCCTTGCCAAGGACACCCACAACCCACAGATGCTATTTAGTAATCAAATTCAAAAGGGATTTGGATAAATTCTTGAAGGGAAAAAATTTACAGGGGCTATGGGGAAGGGCAGGAGAGAGAACTCTACCAAAGAGCTGGCTGAATGGCCGCCTCCAGTGCTGAATCAGAAAGTCATAGTCATAGAGTTATACGGCACAGAAACAGGCCCTTCGGCCCATCATTTTATGAATTGAGGGGAGGCAGTGGCATAATGGTATTGTCACCAGATTGGTAATCCAGAGACCTAGGCCCACATCCCAAGGACAATTACGTGAAGGGTTAGGAATATGATAAGATCCATGTAAGTGGAAGATGCATTTGATCTAGGCCCTTTTAACTCCACTGAGACCCCCATTCTCTTCTAGTCTACGTTGGCAGAGTGGTTACCCTGCAACCTACTGTGTTGCAGTTGTCCGCCTTGGGTTCAAGCTCCTCAATCGAGACCAGCGATTGCAATAGGCTGCTCTCCAGGTAACCCCGCTCCACGTTGATGTCGAACCTGGCCTCACGGTTAGCCAGCAGCAGTTGCAAAGCCATGGCAAACCCTGCCATGTCCATGGGGAAGGGTCGGTTCGGTTTCCAGGCCGTGTAGAATCCAACCACCTTCCCGTTCTCCACCAGCGGCCTCTCGAAGCGCAAGCCACCAACCAGGCCCACCGGCCAAACCGAAACACGTTTTGTCCAACGCATCTGCAAGAAGAGCATAGCCGAAGGGAGAATTTCCACTACAGTCCCCAGCGCTTAAAACATCCACAATTAAAATGGAGTTGCTCACAGCAATCAGAACTAATGTCCAGTTCCATCAAGCGTCCGTTTCAAAGTTGACACGTCGTTGCATTTTGCGTGCTCCCTGTATTTTGGGCAGTGCTTACTCATCAGTTCGCAGCTCATTAAGGGGAACTGAATGCAACAACACACATAAGGAATGCTCCATTACCTCTTACGTACTAAAGCTCTCCCAATCCCCTCTAAGTGGTTTGAACGGAGCACGGACAGCACTTTAGATAAAACGGCAGGTCAGAATGGGGCTGAAAACCATTGGGGCATACACAGAAGTGCCATCGCCCACTAGAAGCAGTGGGGACCATACACACAAATGCACCTCCATCTATGCACCAGAGCAGTAACTCAGTAACGTTGGAACAAGGCATCAGCGTTATAAATGTCAACACAACCATTAAATTGCCAGTTTTTCTTATTCATTCATGGGATGTGAGCATGCTAAGATGACCAATATATATGACCCATCCCTAATTGCCCTTGAGAAGGTGGTGGTGAGCCACCTGCTTGAACTGCTGCAGCCCCTGTAGGTGTGGGTACATCCACGGTGCTGTTAGGAAGGAGTTCCAGGGTTTTGATCCAGCAACAGTGAAGGAACAGTGATGTAGTTCCAAGTCAGGATGGTGTGCAATTGGAGGGGATCATGCCAGGTCACGTTGTTCCCTTTCACATACTTCCTGGTCCTTCTAGGTGGTAGTGGTCATAGGTTTGGAAGGTGGTGTTAAAGGAGCCTTGGCGAGTTGCTGTAATGCATCTTGCGATGGTACACACTGTTGCCACTGTGCGTCAGTGTTGGCGGGAGTGAATGTTTATCCACAATGTGGAACCTGTTACTTAGGTTCTCTCTTTTAGGATCAGGTGGCCTCTGCCTTCTGACCTTTGTTATATTGAGACGACTTTTCCAAAACTCTCCTTGCCGTACTCCAACCTTTCACCCTTTAAACATCAGCTGCTCCCCGTATTCTAACTCATACTAAATCCCATTAACCAGTTCACTGATCTCTGCATATTCCCTATTTTAATTGCTCCATCATTGGCAGCCATGCCTTTAGAGTTTTATTTTGGAGGTGGGGGAAGGGAAGATTGTGTTTTGAGTTTTATTATTTTGGTGCCTGGGCTTCAAACTCTGAAAGCCACTCCCTAAACCTCTCTACCTCTAAAGTGTTTTCAAACTGTGCTGTGTTAACGGTGTGATTTAAGTTGCGCTGTGTTAACGGTGTGATTTAAGTTGCGCTGTGTTAACGGTGTGATTTAAGTTGCGCTGTGTTAACGGTGTGATTTAAGTTGCGCTGTGTTAACGGTGTGATTTAAGTTGCGCTGTGTTAACGGTGTGATTTAAGTTGCGCTGTGTTAACGGTGTGATTTAAGTTGCGCTGTGTTAACGGTGTGATTTAAGTTGCGCTGTGTTAACGGTGTGATTTAAGTTGCGCTGTGTTAACGGTGTGATTTAAGTTGCGCTGTGTTAACGGTGTGATTTAAGTTGCGCTGTGTTAACGGTGTGATTTAAGTTGCGCTGTGTTAACGGTGTGATTTAAGTTGCGCTGTGTTAACGGTGTGATTTAAGTTGCGCTGTGTTAACGGTGTGATTTAAGTTGCGCTGTGTTAACGGTGTGATTTAAGTTGCGCTGTGTTAACGGTGTGATTTAAGTTGCGCTGTGTTAACGGTGTGATTTAAGTTGCGCTGTGTTAACGGTGTGATTTAAGTTGCGCTGTGTTAACGGTGTGATTTAAGTTGCGCTGTGTTAACGGTGCGATTTAAGTTGCGCTGTGTTAACAACGTGATTTAAATTGTGCTCTGTTAAGGATATGATTTAAATGTGACTTTTTGCTCACAGTACAGGATCCGGCATACCTCATCAAAGAGTTTCAAGCTGTAGGTATTATCATCGTCTGCGAAGTAAACGACTGCCTCCTCGCTGAGCTCCCGATTCTCCCGCAGCCACTGGATCCCCAGATTCCGCTGTTCCACCCCCCGGGGCTTCAGCCAGTTGGGATCACTCTCCCTCAGTTTGTAGATGGTGGGCGTTGGTAGATTGAGGTGAGTGTAGGACAGGCCGCTCTGTGCCAGCAGATCAGCCACCAGCTTAGAACGGTTGGCAGCATCTTCCACCACAATCCAGTGGAACTTCTTCACGTGGAGGAAGGTTTGGGAGAGACGAACCAGCTCGGCTTTCTGTACCAACCTGCCGGGAAGAAGGAGGCACAAGGAGAATTACCAACCTAGTGAGTCCGGAGAGTTAGGGATTACCGGGGGCACAGAGTCCGGAGAGTTGGGGATTACCGGGGGCACAGAGTCCGGAGAGTTAGGGATTACCGGGGGCACAGAGTCCGGAGAGTTGGGGATTACCGGGGGCACAGAGTCCGGAGAGTTGGGGATTACCGGGGGCATAGAGTCCGGAGAGTTGGGGATTACCGGGGGCACGGAGTCCAGAGAGTTGGGGATTACCGGGGGCAGGGAGTCCAGAGAATTGGGGATTACTGGGGGCAGGGAGTCCAGAGAGTTGGGGATTACCGGGGGCAGGGAGTCCGGAGAGTTGGGGATTAACGGGGGCAGGGAGTCCGGAGAGTTGGGGATTACCAGGGGCAGGGAGTCCGGAGAATTGGGGATTAGTGGGAGCAGGGAGTCTGGAGAGCAAGTACAAAAATATCACAATCGGGGGATGGTGACAGAGGGGGACAGGGTGGTGAGCAGAGCAAGAACATGGTGTTCCAGGAACTGGTAATACGACTCACCTCAGGAACCTGGATCCACAAACTGAGGGGTCTTTAGTTATCTAGAGAGACTGGAGAAACTGGATTGCTCTCCTTAGTGCAGCCAAGGTTAAGGGGGTGATTTAATCGATGCGTTCAAAATCAGGAAGGGTTTGTATAGAGTAAATAAAAAACTGTTTCCTGTGGTAGGAGGGTCGGTAACCGGGGGGGGGTGGGGGGGGTGGACACACAGGTTGAAGAGAATTGGTAAAAGAATGAGAGGAGGCGATGAAGAGAATTTTTTTTTTTTTACACAGCGAGTTGTGATATGGAAGGTACTACCTGAAAGGGTGGTGGAAGCCGATTCAATAGGAACTTTCAAATAGGTAATTGGATAAACATTGGAAAAGGAGAAATTTGCAGGACTGTGGGGGAAGAGCTTGTGGGGTGGGGGCGGGATTAATCAGATAATTCTTTCAAAGGGCTGACACAGGCATGATAGACCAAAAAATCTCATGCTGACACAGGCATGATAGACCAAAAAATCTCATTCTTTTGTGTCAGCAGTGACTCTGTAGGTAGCACTCACACCTCCAAGTCACAAGGTTCTGGGTTCAATTCCCATTCCAGCACTTGAGTACAGAAATAAAGGCTGACACTCCAGTGCAGCGCTGAGGGAATGTTGCACTGTCAGAGGTACCAGCTTTTAGATGAGATGTTAAACTTAAGCCCCGTCCACCTTCTTGGGGAGATGTTAAAGATCTCACCGCACTGTTTCGAAAGACAACAGGGGAGTTCTCCCCGGTGTCCTAGGGCCAAGATTTATCCCTCAATCAACATCACAAAAACAGATGATCTGGGTCATGAACACAATGCTGTTTGTGGGAGCTTGCTGTGCACAAATTGGCTGCTGCGTTTCCTACATTACGATAGTGACTACTGGCTGTAAGATACCACGATGCCTGGTCGTCATGAAAGGCCCTCAAGGGTTGAACATCTCTTCCCTGTGCTGTAAAGTTCCATGATCCTCAAAAATCCACATCAGAATAATGGCTTAAAAAGTCTTCCTTCTCTGCTAAACAACGCACAATAGAGGTCTTAAATTATTGTTAATTTTTCTAAGAATGGTCAGAGTGAATGTTAACACCGTTCCATCAGCCAATGATTTGGAGTTGGTCACAGGATCTGTGGTTTTAATTAACAACCATCGCCAAACACATGGGCAAGACTGCACCAGAGTCTCCCAATAAAATCTTCAATCAAATGCAGAGAGAGGAGGATAGTTCCAAAATACAAATGTGCACGTAAAACCAATCCATCGTTTCTAGCTGGGACTGACGCAAGAAACTCCACGGTCACCTCGGCTCTGGGCGCCCTGCCCTGGTGTCACCAGGTGCGGCCAAACACATCCTGGCACATCAGTAGAGAAAAGGCACCACCAACTCGGAGCTCAGAATGAACGACTTCATGTTTGACTTCACAGCCTAAAGCATGCACTCGGTAACAGATCACTTCCACTTCCAATGCAAAAACCACATCAGTGGGAAAACTGGAGTGCAGCTCTGACCACCCAGAGTCACCCAGAGTTTAACTGCAGGGTGATGGAAGTGTGGGGAATGGAAATCACTTGCTCGTTTCAAGCTCCAGGTCAGAAGGACCCAGTACTAAATGACAGTCTTTTATTTAAAAAAGTTATTTTAGCATTAATGACCAGCTTCAGACTCCCTTTCTCTCTCAGTTTGCGTTCATAGAGCGCGTTACTTGATTAGGGAAATTATAGGGGATTAAGCGGCTACACAACAAAGGAACAGTTGTGTTACTCATGTTAAAAAACATTATTTTGGAAAAAAAGAGAATTTAAATGTTGAAATCTTCCGTGGATTAGAGGAACAAAGAAAACAGAGGGCTCAGGAACCAAAAGCAGAGGTTATTAAGGGAAAGGAGCTAATGACAAAGTTCAAAATCAGAGGAGGAGTTGAGAGGGTAAATAACGAAAAGTCATTAACACTGGTCAGTACCGTGGAGAGATGAACTGACACCAAAATTCAGAGGGAGGCATGTTAGATTTTTAATCACTAAAACTTTAGAATAACATTGAATATGCTCTGAGTGATTACTGAAGGGTATTTAAGAGGGAATTTGATAAAAGCTTGAAGGGGAAACTTTAAAAGGTGTATGGGGAAACAGCAGGAAATGGGGTTACAGTGAGGGGTCTATCTGTGCTGATGTTGCTATGATACAAGCCCCAGAAGCATTGTGACCATTTGAAAGGATCCACTTCATAATTCAACACCCTACCTGTGCCGATATCTCAGCTCAGCACTGCACCGTACCTGGCGTACGTCGGTGTGATGGCGTAAATGGCCGGCAGGGGCTGTCCGTCTGCTGCCACCTCCTCTGCTTTGAGCTGTCTCTGCAATTTCTTCACCTCAGCCTGGAGGTGCAGCAGCTTCTGGTCCTTCTGCCGAACCAGATCATTTGCCGACTTCATCTGTGGCGTGCAGTCACAGGGCTGACCTGCAGACAACCAAAGGAGAAATAAACCAACAAGAAGACAAACAAAAGAACGGACCTTAAGTCCTGGCTTTGAGACAACAGCACCCATCCTCTCCCCCAGCCCCTCCTCTTTCTCCAGGCACACATTTATTCTTCTGGTTTAATATTAGTAATCGCCCCACTCCTTGGATGAGAAGTTCTGCCTGGATTCCGGTGTCTCCTAGTACCAGATGCCACACCAGTCTGAATCATCTACACCCATCAGCCATCTCAGCTCCATTCAAAATTCTATAAACTACAATATCGCTTCGCTTTTTGTGAAGAGAATTTCCTGGTCCAAAACCTGTGCCCCCTTGAGCAATTTTCAAGTTTACCATTCCTCTATCATTATCCTGTGCACCTCGGTGAAGATCTTTCATCGCCGAAAAGCCTGGGCCTTTCCCTCCAATTCTAAAGATCACTCCTGTGGATTGGCCACACCGTGCCTCCTGGATTTAAACATCTCCCATCTTTCCATGACCTTAACTAAACACACAGTTCCCGAATACAAGGAATCAGCTACTCTCCTTTCCTAAACAACAGGTGGTTGCTGAGGTTCACGTCCATAAACACAGGAAACGAGCAGCAGTCACCGAGTACCGATCAGAAGAAGCAGCCCTGCCTCCTGGGCCCCAAACAAAGCAAACCCAACAAAGACCAGGACCCAAAATCAGGAGGCAGGGCGATGGCAATTCTGCTCACTGCAGTCTGGATCACTGCATCAGTAATACAGGGTCACAGACCTGAAACATTAACTCCTGTTTCTCTCCTTACAGATGCTGCCTGACCTGAGCATCTGCAGACATAAAAACAGAAAACACTGCCATAAGTTGATTCAGTTGAAAGTGCAAAGAGCCAGCCAGAACAAACAGCAACACTAAACTTTGGAGAGCCACAAATGTTCGAATGTTTCGGAAGATATATTTAAATTAAGATGTTTAAATGGGGAGAGACTGTAACAGGAGGGAGGTGAGGTGATATGGGGAGAGTCAGAATGCAAAGGGGAAAAAGATTGAGGGAAGGAAATGAGGTTATAGGAATACAGTTATGAGGAAGACGATTATGAAAATTAATTTGTTTATGGGGGAATTATTATGAAGGTGGCAGATTACAAGGGATTTTGAGATTTTTATAAGGGAGGACGTTTGTGAGGGAAGGGAATTATCAGGGAGGAGCATTATGAGATGCTTATGAGGGAGGACGATGAGGGAGGAGGATTATCGGGAGGGGATAATTGTGAGGGAGGCATTGAGAAATGTTTATAAGGGAGGATGTTTAAGAGCATGGACTGTGAGGGGAATTATCGGGGCGCGGATTGTGAGATGTTTATGAGGGAGATGTAAGGGATGGCGCAAGAGGTTGATGAGAGAGGGAGGCATGGTGAGGTGATGAGGGTTAAGTCAGAATGCAAAGGGGAAAAAGATTGAGGGAAGGAAATGAGGTTATAGGAATACAGTTATGAGGAAGATGATTATGAAAATTAATTTGTTTATGGGGGAATTATTATGAAGGTGGCAGAGGGGAGGATGTTTATGAACAAGGGGGATTAGATGTTTACGGGGGTGGGGGGGGGGGCTATCGGGAAAAGGGTTTATGCAGTGATAATCCAGGGAGGGGGATGGAGGGAATGAAATGTTTATGGGGGATGGGGACAGTGAGGAGGAGGGCGAATGAGAAGACGTTTACAGGGGAGTGGGTGGTGAGAGGGATGAGTGGATGTTTATGAGGGGGTGGGGCTGGAGAGGGTGGCAGAGCGCGAGGGATAAGATGCTTAAGGGGGAGGGGGAATGAGATTATGTTTATGAGGAGAGATGATGTTTATGGTGGGGGAGGGGGGAAGAGGTTTATGGTGGGGGAGGGGGAAGAGGT